>CM035441.1:26499981-27189981 GCA_020310875.1 Ceratopteris richardii
ATCCGTTTTCTACTCCGAGCATATCGTCCTAGAGCTCTCGAGAAGGAGAGCGCATTGTGGTGCATTGGCTTTGAAATACTTCATTGGTATTAGAGCAATTCGACACAAAAAGCTTTGTTCCGTTTGTGCGAGCAGAGCGAGCACCCCCCCAAGGCTTACAACTAAGGCAGTGACAAAGGCATAGACCTTGTTATTTCTTGTCATCTGACGAAGTCACCGTTGGTGCCGTTGGCTGCACACGAGGGAGGACTTCAACGATCAAGGAAGATAGAGGTTCTCCGTACTTCTCGGGGGTCACCCATCCCATACTATTCCCCCTAGAGCTCGCTTAATTGTAGCAATCTCTTGCCACTAAGATACACTCTTGTGGTGTCTAAAGAAGGGGAAAGACTAAGGTTGACATTACCTTGAACATGTTTTGGTTCCTCAAAGCTTCATTTTTTGCTTTCAATGCCTATTTTTGAAGCATTTTTGGCTGTCGTTTGGAGCCATTTTGGAGTACTTTTGCACATAGTTCTCTTTACGGAGATCCTAAAACATCAAGAAGAGTGTTGTTTGTACTTCTCTGACAACAAATATCAACCTTTGTGGCTGTGTTTTCAGCCACACTCGTAAAACTATAGATTTCTTGAAAGGTTTCCAGTTTTGGAGGGAGCAGTCGCTCCAAATGTATGCAGGTTTTTGGGCCTAAAACATCAGAATTAATAGACACTTGCAGGTGTTGTTGGCTAGTTTTTGGGCTACGCATTCAGCCTTTTAGTGTCATTTTACTGCATATATTGAGCACATACACACCATGTACACTTCTGTGGATATCGCTTATGTACGTCCATGTGGTCATTGATATAGCGGTTATGTTTTTTGCATAAAGCCTTTTACATTTGAAAAAGAGGGTCGTGCTGAGGTTTTCCTAACTAGGGGACACCCAAATGTCCGGGTCTCTTTGATGATGCAAGTGGAAGACTTACCCCGCCTTGCCATAGGAGATATATGATCATTGTTCATAGGTGCTCGATAAGCCTAGTTGGCTTCTATTGGATAACTGATTATATGTAGTGGATTCAATGATTCACTATGCAGCTAAACATGTCAGTACTTGCAATTTTATGATATTTTGACACTCAATTTGCAGAGGATACTTCGGTAATTTTTTTCCATATTTCTAGTTTAATCAACTATATAGTGGGCGATTTACTCTTTGATACACTTATTTGTTGGTGTTTGGACTCTTCTAGCTCCATTATCATTCTATTTAGTTCTTTACCATCATGACATCAGAGGCCTTAGGCACATCTGGTGGATCAAGGTCTAGTGCGAGTGTTCTGAGGAGGAGCTATAACTTGTAGGGCAAAGACCATTTTGAGATCTGAAAATTTGATGGCACAAACTTTGCTCTATGGAAGAATCACATTAAAGATGTCCTCATTCAAAGGAGGCAATGGAAGCCAGTAAATGGAATTTCAAAGAAGCCTGCTGACATGGATGAAGATGATTGGGATGAGTTAGATGAAATGGCCAGGTCTACCATTCGCTTGCACCTGGCAGATAATGTTTACTTTACAGTATTAGACTATGAAAGTGCAGAGGAGCTTTGGAAGAAGTTATGCAATACATATGAAAAAGAGATGACATCAAATAAAGTGTATCTGATCAGAAAATTATATGACCTTTGCATGAAGGACACCGATAGTATTGCTGCTCATATAAATGAGTTTGATGCTATATTCTCCTAGTTACATGCTCAGACAATGGATATGGATAATGAAATGAAAGTAGGATTGTTGTTATGCACCCTGCCATCATCATGGGATAGATTTTGCACAACTATTAGCAATAGTGCACCTGATGGTAGACTCGTCTATGATGACATATGTGGAGCACTCTTGAGTGAGGAGATTCGTAGAAAATCTATGGTCGGATCTCAGAGTGGAGATGCATATAATGTTCGTGATTCTTACCAAGGAAAGAATCAACAACATGGTAGGAGCAAGGACAAGGAAAAGAATGGTCAATGGAATAAGAGTAGAAGTAAATCAAGTAAGAGGGATATCAAATGTCATTATTGTCATAAGAAAGGACATATGAAGAAAGACTGTTACACATTAAAGAATGCTAAAGGTAAAGAATGCGTCATTAAAGACTGTTACCATCTACTTCGACTCTAAAGATTGAAGAAATTAATGCTAGTTTTGATGATGCTGATGTGTTGACACTTGAAAGTACTATGCCAACTGAGGTGCTTATGGCTGATTCTCTTTCCCACACATGCTTGCAGCTAGATTCTGGTGCTTCTTTCCATGTGACACCACACAAAGAATGGTTCTGTAATTATGCAGCAAAGTCTCTTGGTACCATGAGACTTGGTGACTCTTACTAGTGTGATGTTGTGGGGATTGGAGATGTGATTGTGCAGTTCATTGATGGTTCAAAATTTACTATGCATAATGTATGCCATGTACCTCAATTATCACACAGTTTGATGTCAATTGGTCAACTTGATGACCTTGGTTACAAGGTGGTCTTCTATGCTCAATCCTTTCCTATATCAAAGGGCAATATGGTTATTGCAAAAGGAAGAAAAGTTGGTTCACTTTATCCTTTATTTGTATAACAAAAAGAACACTTCTTAGCTGTTATTGAACAACCTATGACGTGTATCTGGCATCATCGTTTGGGCCATATATCTCATAGTCAAATGGAAAATCTTTCTCGTTCTGGCTACTTACTTGTGTTATCTTTCTCTAATTTTTCATTTTGTGAGCATTGCTAATATGGAAAGCCAACAAGAAAAGTGCATAGAACGCACATTGACTCTTCAATTCAACCATTAGATCTCGTTCATACAGATGTGTGTGGTCCTATGCCCACTAGATCCTTAGGTGGTTCTATTTACTTTGTCACTTTCATAGATGATGCCACTAGAAAAGTCTGGGTATATCCTATCAAATTGAAGGATGAGGTATTCCCTACTTTCAGAAAATGGCTTGCTTTAGTTAAGACTGAAAAAGGAACTAAGCTTAAGGCTTTACGTTCAGATAATGGAGGTGAGTATACCTCACATGAATTGAACTTTTTCTGCCAGTCTAGAGGGATTCGTAGAGGGCTTACAACTCCTTATACCCTAGTACAAAATGGTGTAGCTGAGATGATGAATACAACTATTCAAGATAGAGTAGTCTCTATGTTGCATCATGCAAATCTCTCACAAGGCTTTTGGGCAGAAGCAGTATTGACTGCAATTCATGTGATTAACCTTTCGCCTAGTACTGCCAAAGGTCTGAAAATGGCTGAAGAGTTGTGGGTAGGGAAGCCACCATATTATGATCATCTTCGAGTTTTTGGGTGTGAAGCATATGTTCATATACCCAAGAATCTTAGAGAAAAGTTGGACAATAAGTCAAAGAAATGCATTTTCCTTGGATATGGTCAAGAAGGACAATTTTGATATCTCTTATGGGATCTTGAAAGATGGATAATGATCAGATGTAGGGATGTCATTTTCGATGAGTCTAAGATGCATAAACGACCCATTAAAGAGGTTGAAGTGAGAAGAGTGGTGTTTGAGGATACTAGTCCTCCGGTTAGCATGCATAAAAATGCTGCACATAGGGACGTTCAAGAGAATGTCCATTGAGATGAGTCTGCACATGTTCCTATTTAGCAACCATTGAGACGTTCTGCACGTGTCTCACATCCACCTGATAGATATGTTCTAGGTTTAGATTTTATTATGCTAACATATGCCAATGAGCCTTCTTGTTACAAAGAGGCTATGCAGATAGGGATCATGTCAAGTGGGAGCATGCCATGAAGAGTGAGTTGGATTCTATACACAAGAATGGTACTTGGGATTTAATACCTTTGCCAAAGTGCATGAAAGCTTTACCATGTAAATGGCTATATAAGCTGAAATTCACATCACATAGTGCTTCTCCAAAGTATAAAGCATGACTTGTTGCAAAGGGTTTTAAGCAACAACATGGTGTTGATTTTGAGGAAATCTTCTCTCCAATGGTCAAGATGACTACTTTGCGTATGTTGCTTGGATTCGTTCGAATGGAACTTAGAGCTAGTCCAAATGGATGTGAAAATTGCTTTCTTGCATGGAGATCTTACAGATGAGATCTATATGGAACAACTAGAGGATTATGTAGTTCGTGGCAATGAAAGTCTATTTTGTAAGCTCAAGAGGAGCTTGTATGGACTTAAACTCTCTCCTAGACAATGGTACCAAATGTTTGATGCTTTTATGAAGTCCCAAGGCTATTCTTGAAGCAATGAGGATCATTGTCTCTACACAAAGAGATGCTCAGATGGCAACTTGATATGCTTGATACATTATCTCGATGATATGTTGATTGTTGGGAAGTCCTCCTATGACTTGTCAATTCTCAAAAGGAAGTTGAGTCAAACATTTGATATGAAGGATTTGGGGGATGCCAAACATATTCTTGGCATGCGCATTACTCATGATAGGAGTAAAAGATGCATATACTTGTCTCAAACTGAGTACATATCCAAAGTACTTCAGAGGTTCAATATGCAGGATGGAAAGGCATTGAGTACACCTTTACCCACATAAGTGAAATTGAGCAAGGATGATTGCCCCCAATCATATGAGGAGAAGGAATTCATGACCAATATTCCCTATCAGTCTGCCATTGGTAGTCTCATGTATGCTATGGTAACTACAAGACCAAACATTGCATTGGCAGTGGGATTTGTGAGCATATATATGTCTAATCCTGGCAAGAAACATTGAGAAGTGGTCAAGATGATTTTGAGATATCTGAGGGGAACTAAGGACAAGTGTCTATGCTTAGGTAGAGGGAAAGCATCCATTATTGGTTACACAGATTCTGACTATGCTGGTTGTGTAGACAATCGTAAGTCTACATCAGGGTACATTTTTCATTTTGCGGGAGGTGCTATCTCTTGGAGATTTCTTCTTCAAGAATGTACAACTATTTCCACCACAGAAGCAGAGTATGTTGCAGCAAGTGAGGCATGTAAAGAAGCATTGTGGATTTCTCATCTTGCTTATGATATGGGTTTACCTGAGCATGTACTGCGTTTGTTCAGTGACAGTCAGAGTGCCATTGCTTTGGCTAAGAATCCAGTCTATCATGCAAAGACCAAGCACATTGAGGTGAGGTATCACTTCATTAGAGATTGCTTAGCCACTGAGCGCATTATTCTTGAGAAGGTTCAGACTCGAGATAATGTTGTAGATGCTTTGACTAAAGCTCTACCACAAGATAGCTCTCGACATGATTGCCACTTGATGGGGGCTACTTGATTCATGAACTTACATAGTCACTTGTATACTATGTAACATGCCCATCATATGGGAGGTATAGTTTGTATACTTAGACTCAGGTATTCTTTATCATTCTTTATTTTTCTCCCATAGTTACTTTGGCCATATTGGCCTTTAGTGGGAGATTGTTATCGTTAGTGTCCATGTGAAAGGCCAAATGGCCACTGGACACTTCTTTGTATATGTTCTTTAATAAAACATATAGTGGCCTGGTCAGTCACAGGATGTAAGTTCGACCGCATTTGTAAGACCTAAGAAGTCTATCTTCGTGCTCCTTTTGTACTACGTTTTCTGTGTGTTTTGCAGCATCTGTGCAAAGTACTATGTGCGGCCTCAAGAGCTCAATTTTCTACTCCGAGCATATCATCCTGGAGCTCTCGAGAAGGATAGTGCACTGTGGTGCATCCGCTTCAAAATACTTCATTACATAGCTTCTTCTTGTAGGAATACAGATTTTATCTTTGCGAATCTTCTTCTTGCAGTATAGTGTTGTTGCAAAGCCAAGTCCAACACGAGCTTTAAAAACTTTAATGAGGTCAAGATTTAATGAGAGTTGACTATGACGGGAACATGTTGGGTTATGATTCAAATATATGATTTTACTCATCCCCATATTCATCTATCTAAAGAAGCTCGAAATTATTTCCTACAATCACATATACACATATGTACATACATGCATGCAAACATACATATATTTACACACACATACACACACACACACACATATATATATATATATATATATATATATATATATATATATATATATATATATATATATATATATATATATATATATATATATATATATATATATATATATATCACATATATAGAGAGAGATACAGAGAGAAAAATATGTATATACATATACATACACACACATATAGACACACACACACACATCTACGTACACATGCAGATGCATACTCATATAATATGTGTATGTGTGAGGAGATAATTAGATATACTCCAAAGATGAGGTGGTGTTGCAATAATCCTACTCTACACATGCCAATGTGACTTCAGAGTACCTTAGGAGACACCTTTATCTTCTTACATATTCATTTAGACCCACTATGTACCTTGGAGCATCATTACAAAACAATTGTGCCAAAACAGATAACTTTCAAGATAGAGGAACTTCTAAAAACTTGCTATTTTTGGACTTGAACCTCTTAGAGAAATGCTCAACCCAAGAGATTCTAAACACATCTAATTGATGACCTTAGCTAACTATCACAAGTTATCTCACTAATTTATAGTGCCCATATGATGAGAAATGATATTAAGAAGTCAGGGGTGTAATCCCGAGTTTTCAAGAGGATGATAGTATGGAGACATAGGTAGCTTTCAAAGATCATAACTCAAGATATAATTATCCTAATGAAGTGAAAACTCATATGTAGCATCTAGACGGATCATGCTACCTTTCCCAAGTCAACATAGGTCAACGGATCAAGTACACATAGAGAAATTGATTAATCAATTTCACTAAAATGATGAGAAACAACAGACAACAGTAGATAGAGATTAACTTGCACTAATGACTCAAAATGTATATGATTATGAATGTATGATACAAACGATATGAAATGGAATTATACATACATATGTGAGCTACATGTAAGCTTAATCATGAGGCTCAATGGCTCATCTATCGATGTCATTCCTTGCGACTAAGAATCACTCCTATTTATACTCATAAATGAATTTGAATTTCCAAAATTCTTCCACATAAAAGTGTTTATATTCTTTTGGTGATGATTGATTTGATTACAATCACTAAGTAGATGTGATGCATGACCCATAATTTCACAAGATTCCCTCAATCCTTTTCTTTTTCACCTTTTTTCTCAAGAGTTAAAGTCTATGACTTTTGCAAGGGGCGTTCATGTGCACTTTAACACTAGTTCTGTACTAGGACACTTTAGTGTCCTGGGACACTTATGTCCTGCTTTTACACCAAATTGATTGATTTTTCTTGATGACACTCTTGAGGCTTTGATGGCATAGTCACTTGGATTTGATAGCCCACATCATGTACTTTTAGAGAAAAATATAATCTTTGAGATTTTACAACTTCATATGGGTTATTAAATGAAGAAGAAAATGAGGATTTTTAAAAACTCAACTTTTAGCATAATTGAAAAGTAACACAATTCAAACATTTTGACAAATTGGATATGTTTTAGGAAATGGAAAGCTATTCATGTACTTTGGCAGTGTAAAGCAAGTGTCTAGGGATCTCTAGAGAAGGTTGAACACTTCCATATGTGATAAACATGGACTCAAAACTTGTCTTCTCTAGAGCACTGCCATTTATCGCACCTTTTAAAGAATGGCTCACTATAACTTGTGTGTAAGTGAGATTGCAGAGAATCGGCAAGTTATCAATGGATAACCTTCAATAAATTATTTAGCCTCGTATATGTAAGCTTTGGTTTGTTATGTCAAACATTTTCTACTTGGTAAACTTGAATGTGTACACCTTGAATGATGTCCATAAATTCTTTTGAGTCATATATCTAGGCATTAGTTTTCTATTTTTGGTGAATAGAGTCATATCAGTTGATTTTATATGTGTATACCTTGGTTGTTGTCTTCATAACTTGTTTGCTTGCTAGCACATTTGTACACTTCTATGGATTCCCATAAGTTTGTTTGAACCATGTTTAGAACTAGTTGCTGTTTTTGGTGTACAAGGTCAAAATATTTGATTTTATTTGAATTGAAATGATTTTTCTAAGTGAGTTTGAGGTTCATAATATGTGATCTATGTTTCAAGGAATATGTATAATTTTTTCTTTCATATGATGAATTTTTTTCTTTTGATAAAAATACATTTGATAAGGAATTTTCATCCTGTTCACTACCATAGCATGTTGAGAGGCTATTTACATGAACACAAAACATGATTTATTGTGTTTTATAATTTTGGATTAACCTTTGAATTATATTTAATATATGTGTTAAAGGATTTTCTCAAATTCTCTTTGTAGAAGGTGTGTGAGTTTTTGGAAAATTGTCAAAAAAGGACACTTAAGTGTCCTACTTTGGTACCAAACTAGTGTTAAGAGTGATAAAAAATTAGATATGTGGTACGTACTTTCTATTTGGTCAAGCATCAAGGCTTTCCAAATGTACCAATATCTCCCCCTCAAGCCTAATATGCTTGATTCTTCAATCCTTTGGTATTTCTTATAGTCCAATCATGAATTTTAACTTGTTTAGCTTACTTCCATCCAAGGATTTGGTCATCATATCTGCACATTGCATATGAGTGGATACATAGGATATTTGTATCTCCTTACTCACAATCTTTTCCCTAAGAAAATGATAATGGAATTCTATATGCTTAGCCCTAGCATGAAAGATAGGATTAATAGCTAAATGAAGTGAGCTCATGTTATGTCCAAATATAAATGGAGTACCAAAATCCAACCCTTGATCTGTGTATAGGGTCTTGATCCACATAGACTCTCATGTTGCATTTGCTAACCCTTTGTATTTAGCTTGAGGAAAGAGAAATTGCAGGTTCCTTCTTTTAAGACCAAGATATGATCTTTGTGCTTGCAAATGATAAGTATCCTGATGTGCTTCTTCTATCGTCTTTGGAACCTACCCAATCTACATCAATGACTAGCTTTACATTCAAATCATATGTGTAAGGGTAATATAGACCTTCATTAATTGTTCCTTTCAAGTATTTAAATATCCTCTTGGCTGCATCCATGTGAGGTTTCATAGGAGTGTTTGTGAATTGGATAAGCACACTTACTCCATAGCAAATATCCATCCCAGTTAGGCTAGCATAGTTTAAGCTTCCAACTAGACTTTTGTAGCTTGTGATGTCTTTAATAATTTCTCCTTCATGATCACTTAACTTGTGGTTGACCTCCATGGGAGTACTTGCAACCTTAGTGTCTTTCATTTTCAATTTTGCAAGCATATCTTTAATATATTTCCTTTGTGTAAGGAGTATTCCTTGATCTATGTAGACTGCTTCCAAGCCAAAGAAGTCAGTGAGCAATCCAAGATCACTTATCTTGAATTCTCCCTTCATTTTGGCTTTGCTCTTTTTTATTCCATTTGCATCATCATCTATAAGAATGATATCATATACATACACACATAATTATATTACTTTAGACTTAATTTTCTTAATGAAAAGTGATGAATTATCCTTGCTCAATTGAAATCCTTTGTCTTGCAAGAATGTAACTAATCTATGGTTCCGATCTCTAAGATCTTGCTTGAATCCATACAGAGCTTTCTTGAGCTTACACACATATTCAGGGTGTGATTCATCTACAAATCCAGGAGGTTGTGCCATGTACACTTCCTCTAAAATCCAACCATTCAAGAATTCATTTTTTACATCCATGTGATAGATGTTCCAATTCTTTGAAGCAGCTATAACCATTAGTAATCTAATTGTAGGCATCTTTGCCACAGGAGAGAAAGTCTGCTCATAATCCATGCCTTGGGTTTGAGCAAACCCTTTTGCCACAAGTCTTGCTTTATACATATTTATTGATCCATCTGATTTTTTCATTACCTTATAGATCCATCTAGATCTAATGGTCTCCATCGATGGATTCTTAGGAACCAACTCCCATTTTTTATTTTCTTGCAGGGCTTCTATCTCTTCTTCCATTGCTTCTCTCCACTCTGATTTCTTTATAGCCTCTTCAAAGGTTGATGGTTCTTCTTAATTGATATATTGAGCAATATAGATTGAGTGTTTAGTGACGAGAGAGTTGTTAAATCCATACCTTTTGGATTCCTTTCTTCCCTAGTTGATCTTCTTATTTTATGTTAACATGACTCTACAACATCTCTAAAATCCTGCATCTTTTCTTTACCTTGTTGTTCCAAGACTTGATATTCCTCCTTGATGTCTTGTGATCATCATGAGAATCACTTGAGTCTTAATATAGGTGATCATTTACCTTTTGTAATGCCGGGAAATCCTCCTCTAGGTCATAAGGTAGCTTGAATTTCCTACAGTCATCTTCAAACCAAGAGTTGTTCTCATCAAAGACAACATCTCTACTAACAATAAAACCTTTAGTACTTGGATTATATAACCTTTACCCTTTTTTATTTAGGTCATACCCAATAACACACATTTCTCTGCTTTAGGATCCATTTCATCTCTGATTTGTGATGGAATATGTGCATAGGCTATGCATGCAAATATCTTGCAATGATCAAGGCTAGGTCTTCTTTCATTCCATGCTTCATATGGTTTTTGTGAAGAGATGGATTTGTAGTTGATGAAGATGAAGTGGTGTTGCGAAAACATTGCACTCTTCCTTTTTTTTTCTTTGGACTTGCTTTTATCAGTATAAAAAGTTGAAGATTGATTACCTTTGGAGCTTTCTCCATTCTTGATAAGCTTGGCCTCTTGAGTAAGTAGTTGTCCTATGAGTGTGTTGAAATCTCGTACATGCATATCCATGTATAGATCCATAGCTGTGGTGAATGCTTCCCACTTGTCATCTACCTTCAAGCCATTGATGACCTACCTTACAATTTGCTCTTCATCTATTACCTCTCCAATGCTTCCCAATTGATCTGCTATGTCTTTGAGCTTTGGGACAAAATCAGTCACATTTTGTTTGGGAGCTTTCTTGAGAGTTGTGAAGTCTAGCCATAGTTGATGCTTCCTGGTCTTTGTACTTGAAGAGAAGAAGGCTTCAAGTGCATTCCACACTTCTTGAGATGTTTTACAACTTCTAATGTGAGGCAACAAAAAATGTGAGATAGATTTGAGGAGATAAGACCTTGCATGTGCATCCTTGGAGCACCATATGCTCAATCTTTCTTGCTCTTTTTGTGTTGGTTGACTTTTGTTCCTCAAACTTGGCATAACTTCATCTCCAGCTATATAACCATATAAAATCCTTCCTTGAAGATAATCTTCCATCCTTAATGACCAGGCTGAGTAGTTACCTCTATCCAATTTGTCAATTGATGAAGGAAATCCATCTGCCATGTTGCCCAACCTTGCTCTAATACCACTATGAAGAGATGGATTTGTAGTTGATGAAGATGAAGTGGTGCTGCAAAAACTTTGCACTACACGAGCCAAATGGACTCCAAAGATATGTTGTGGACACTTTTAGCTTGCCAAGGGATGTAATAGACACCCTATGTACCTTGGAAGATCACTCTCAAAAAGTTGAATCAAAACAGATAAGTTGGAGTAGATTCAAGAACCAGAAATATGCTATTTATGTCCATACACCTTTCTAAAGTTTTGAACAATTATGTGGCCACAACAATAATTAACTTAATTCCTTTTGGGGAACTGTTATACACTTATTAAGCTAACAAGCATGAGTGATTTGATAAAAAAGATGAACTACAGAAAGAGAAACAAACTTAGAAAGTCATAGGATGACCCTGATTTTCTTGGGCTACAATAGTACTCAGATAGTAAAATGAAAATATCTCAAGCTAGCCATAGACTAGATAGTATGCGAAATCTAACAAGCTTTAAATCCAAGAAAATGGTGAAGTACACACTAAGAAACAACTCTGACAAAATGACTGTTCTGAGAGAGTGCTGCCAGAGAAGAAGAAAACCAAGTGACACAGTTGACTTCAAATGATCATAGCTGAAGATTTAAACATCAAATTGTAATGAACAGTGGTGAGCATACAGTAGCCTTAGAGAGCTAACTTTACCAAGTTAAATCACTGAAAATGATTCACCAAGATCAGAGAAATCATCTTTGCAATCTGACTAAGAAAACTGAGAGATGTGGTAGTGAATAGTACACTTCATAAGAACATGAAGATATGAACTCAAATGATCACGAAAATGAAAGTATATTGATTATTGACTTACTGATATATATGCATGCTTTGAAAACACACCTTGATATGGCATAAAGCTCAGCTCTTGGAGGTCCTCTCTTAACCACGACTAAAACTGCCATGTATTTATGGTTGATCTTGGGAGTCTAACTTTCCTCAATCACTCTTCAATCTATTAGTGATTGATTTGATTATCCAACTACCATCAATCACAAATTCGTGGCTTCTCTTTCCTCTTTTGATCAAGTTGCCTTAACTTAAGATTCTTTCACTTTTACATCAAGTAAACTTCAAAAACTTACTAGAGGTAGTTCACAAGTGAAATTTACATTGTCTTCATTTTAAAGCTTCTTCTATGACTTTGTGGGACTCAAGCCAATACTTAGGCTTGTCATAGACTTGCTCCAACAGTTTCATCCCATCCAATGCCTTTGATAGGAGTCTATAATTGAGATACCTGGCTGTAAATATAGCCTCAACCCACAAATAATTAGGTATTTTTTTCCCATTAAGCATGAACCTTACAGCTTCAACTATGGCCCTCTTCCTCCTCTCTGCTACTCCATTCTATTGTAGAGTGTACTTAGTTGTGATTTCTGTCTTGATGCCTCTATCTTGGAGATAGGCACCAAAATCATGGGAGAAATATTCTCCCCGTCCATTTGACATTAGCCTCTTTAATGTTTTCCCAGTTTGATTTTCAACAACAACAAGGTACTTCTTGAAACAATTAGATACTTCATCCTTTTGCTTCATAAAGTATAGGATGGTCCATCTGCTACAATGATCAATAAAAGATACATAGTACCTAGATCCTAGATGGCTCCTTGCTAGGTCCCCAAACATCTATGTGGACTGGCTCCAACAAGTCATCATGGGCTGTCTATGTGATTTTCCAAGTTGACAAGCACTGCAATTGTATATCATATAATGCTTGGATATATTAGGTAGACCAAGCCCACTTTGATCCCTTCATTTCAAATCTTTCACCTATGTGAGCTAATATTTTATGCCACATTGCCAATTATGATAGGGATTTGACCTCCATAATTGAACATAGCTATATTTCTAGTGTCTTGGAGTTCAAATGTAAAGAGTCTACCTATCATTTCTCCTTTTGTGATTCTCTTGAATCCCTGTTGTGGATCTTCAACAAATGCTCCATTCCTTGTGAACCTTACCTGCAATCCTTTCTCTACAATTTTTCCAACACTTATGAGATTCTTTGTTATGGTAGGTACATACAATACCTGAATAGATTCATATTTCCATCCGCGATCTTCACATTTCCAATCTTTTCCATTGAGTGCCTAGTGTCATCTCCTATTTGAACCTCATGTGTATTTCTTGGATCTTCCAAGTTCGATAGTAGAGCCACATTCCCTGCTACATGATTTGAACAACCAGAGTCTATATAAAATACATGCTCATCTGCTTTACCTTCCTTCATAGTCATGTTCATCAATAGAAGTGAGTCTTCTTGCATTTGCTCTTTAGTGTAATTATTGTAATTTCTCGTTCCTCTATATCCTCCTTCATGATTTGTATTTTTGAAATTGTTGTCATTGTAACTATTGAAGTTATTTGGCCTGCCTCTTGTATTTCCATAGCCTCCTTTATTGAGGCCTCTTCCTTTGTGATTTCTAGGGTTCCTAAAACAATTCTCAGTTGTATGATTAGTTAGAACACATATGGCACATGGAGAAGATCTTTGAAATCTCCCATGCCTTGTCTACCTCCTCTTCCTCTTGCTCTTGTACCTCTACCTCTTCCTCTTGTACCTCTACCTCTACCTACAAAATTGGCTTGGGAGGTACTACCTTCATCGTCACATCTTTTGCCTTTGTCTTTGTTATCGTTACTTTTATTCTTATCTGTGTATAGGGTAGAGGATTGGTTACCTTTTGAGTTTTCACCATTCTTCACAAGCTTTGCTTGATGAGTGAGCAATTGTCGCATGAGTGTTGAAATCAGGTACTTGCATGTCCATGTACAAGTCCTTTGGTGTCATGAAAGCTTCCCATTTATCATCTGCCTTGACTCCGTTGATTACTTGTATCACTATCTGCTCCTCTTCAATGAATTCTCCAATGCTTCCAAGTTGATCTACTAAGTCCATTTTTGTAACAAATTGAATCACACTGTGCTTGGGCATTTTCTTGAGAGTGGTGAATTCCATCCAGAGTTGATTCTTCCTAGCTCTAGTGCTTGATGAGAAGAATGCTTCAAGGGCATTCCATGTCTCTTGTGAGGTCTTGCAACTCCTAATGTGGAAGTAAAAAATCAAAGATTGAGTTGAGAATATAAGAGCCGGCTAGAGCATCCTTTTAGCATCATGTTGTTAACCTTTCTTGTTCTTCTAGAGTTGGTTGCCATTTCATTCTGAGGATTGGCATCATCTCATCTCCATAAATGTAACCATAGAGGTTTCTACCTTGAACATATGCTTCCATTCTAAGTGACCATGCTTAGTAATTACCTTGATTTAATTTGTCAATGGATGGAGGAAATCCATCTCCCATGTTAAGTTGATGTAGCTCTAATACCACTTTGAGGAGATGGTTGGATACACTCCAAAGACGAGGTGGGGTTGCAATAATCCTGCTCTACACCTGCCGATGTGACTTTAGAATACCTTAGTAGACACCTCTAGCTTCTCAAATATGCATTCAGATTTATTATGTACCTTGGAGCATCATTGCAAAATAGTTGTGCCAAAACTGATAAATTTCAAGATAGAGGAACTTCTAAAAAACTTGCTATTTTTGGACTTGAACTCTCAAAGAAATGCTCAGTTCTCACTGCTTGATAGCAATTGACCCAAGAGTTTCTAGAGGCATCTAATTGATGACCTTATCTAGCTATCACAAGTAATTGCACTAATTTAGAGTGAGTATATGATGAGAAAGGGTATTAAGAAGTCATGGGTGTAATCCTAACTTTTTAGGAGGAAGACAATATGTGGACATTGGTAGCTTGTAGAGATCATAACTCAAGATATAATGATCCAAATGAACTGAAAGAAGGTACATAGCAACTAGACTAATCATGCTACCTAGCCCAAGTTAAAGTAAGTCAAAAGATTAAGTACACATAGAGAAATTTCTTAATAAAATTCATTGAAATGATGAGATAGGAACAGACAACAGTAGACAGAGATTAACATGCACTAATGACTCAAAATGTATATGATTATGAATGCATGATAAAAACGAGATGAAGAGGATTTACTCATCCATATGTGAGATAAGTGTAAGCTCAATCATGAGGCTCAATGGCTCATCGTTCTTTGTCTTCCCCGTGACTAAGAATCACCCCTATTTATACTCATAAATGAATTTGAATTTCGAAATTCTTCCACCTAAAAGTGTTACTATTCTTTTGATCGTGATTTATTTGATTCCAACCACTAAATAGTTGTGATGCATGACTCGTATTGTCAGGATATTCCTTGAATCATTTTCTTTTTTATTTTTATCTCAAGAGTTAATGTCCATGACTTTTACAAGGTGTGTTCATGTGCACTTTAAGAGTAATAAAAAAATGGATATGTGGTAAGTCCTTGCTATTTGGCCAAGCATCAAGGCTTGCCAATTGTACCAACAATATGTATATATAAGACCCACACATCTACATACACATGCATGCACATATACACACACATATGTGTATGTATACATGTGTGTATATAACAGTTACACATACACAAATATATATGTATACATACACACACATAGGTGTGTGTTATATACACACACATACTATTGTCTGCATGTATATGTAACACGAACATATGCATGCAAATACACAGACATATACATTTACATACGCATAGACATATATGCATACATACACACACATGTGGAATATGTTTTGGAACTCACTGATCAAAATTGATTGTATCAAGATGTTCTAGAACTCAAGAAAATTTGAATTAATTTTCTTGATTAATTTTCTTTAAAATTTGAGTTCATCAAGAAAAGAGTACCTGAAGATAAAACTTATAACTCAACAAGTATAAAGAACATTTTCTCTTTCATGGTGTTCTAGATGTTTGTGAATTAGATTTATGTGTTAAATGGTTTCTGTGAGCTTATAAGTGCCAATGAATTATGTTTATAGGTATTTATGAGTCATCATCATATCCCTTCAAGAAAGTGTGCAAGTCTAGATGTGCTATATTTTACAGAATTTCCAATTACATTTGGGGATGCTTCATCACCAAGTGTTGATAGTTTTCCCACATATGATGAGATAATGACTTCCCAAATGCCATAATAACTGTACATGGACATGTTGGTTGGAGGATGAGAGTCTGATATCTTAAAGACGTTCTAAATATATTGCGTATAGTATACTATTTGACTTATGAGTGAGACTTATATTCAGTAAAGCATCATGAAGACTTCCATAGCTTCTCCTTGAAGAAAGACAAATATATTATCTTTTCAAATATTATTTTCCTAACGTCTTCTGGAAGCCTTGTGCCAAGTCTAACATGGGCTTTGAAAACTTCAATGAGCTGAAGATTCAGGTGTGACATGGATTTTTAAAGTATATTATAGCAAGTAGAATCTTCATTATTTCTTCATGGGGGGTCACTCTACAAAATCTAAGAATTAAATATATCTAGACGATCTTCATGGGGGGTCACTCTACAACATCTTCATGGGGGGTCATTACAAAGCAAAACGCTTAAACTCTAATAGAGCTTATCTAGCTTTCCCATTAAATAAAGTAACTCATTATGTTCTTCTTGGATGATAATCTAAGTTAGCACACTTCCTGATGTTCTAAACATTAGTGAGTTCTCATAAAAGGGTGAAGACCATGGTGTCACGAGGAAGGAGATAATGAAGAGAGCTCGCACACACACTCTCACAATCAAAGAGAAGCACACACTCAAATTGAGGCAAGGAAGAATGACCTTCTTCTTCTTCTTCTATTACATAAAAAGGAATGTACAAGAATGACCTAAAAACAAGATTACAACTACTGCAATATATAAAGAACAGTACATAAGGAAAAACCTAATGTTCATGAATGAGTGAGCTAGCAAGCAAAAATGTGCCATCACTCTTGATAGATAAATCTAATAAAGCTCTATGAAGTGTCCCTGACATATACCGGTGTGACCACTATACATGTCAGAGAAATGAAAAAGTGATATGTGTCATCCTGTATCATCACATCTTGAGCTTGATATCTCAACAATCCCCCTCAAGCTCAACACCATGTCTTCTAATCCAAGCTTCTTCTCAAACGTCTTCAGCTTCTCTACTCCAAGTGCTTTAGTGAAAATATCAACAGCCTGCTCATCTATTCTCACATAAACAAGATCAATATCGCCTGGTAATACCTTCTCTCTGATGAAGTGATAATGTACCTCGATATGCTTTGTTCTAGCATGAAAAACAGGGTTCCGTGCTAACTGTATGCTGCTAAGATTATCACAATAGATGGTGATAGGCTTTTGCACTTCCACACCTAAATCTGCAAGTAGCATCTCCATCCATGATGCCTCACATGCTGCCATTGGAGCACCTCTATACTCAGCCTCTGTACTCGACAAAGCAACAGTGGGTTGCTTCTTGCTACTCCATGTAATAGTTGCAACTCCAAGTGAGAATAGAAAGATCTTCTATCTAGAGTACTACCAGCCCAATCTACATTGGTGTATCCATGAACCTACAAATCTACACCATCTTCATAAAACAATGCATAATCCAAAGTACCACTCACATAATGTAGAGTGCATCTCAGAGCATCCAAATGTGGCTTTTTGGGAACCTTCATAAAATTGACTTTCAAGTCCAACAATATAGCTTAGATCAGGCCTTGTAATTGTGAGATATGTAAGACTTCCCATAATTTTCTTGTACATAGTAGCATTTTCCAATGCTTCACCTGATGTAGTATCAAACTTCAAGTTCTGATCTAATGGCATAGAAATTGGCTTACAATCAGACATACCATACTTTTGCAGCATATTCAAGGCATATTGCCTTTGCAAAATCCATATACTTTTTTCTGTATGTATGAACTCAATGCCCAAGAAGTAGTGCAACACACAAAGATCTTTCATGTCAAATTCCTTCATAAGAAGTTGTTTTACCTCTTTAATGCTTTCTTCATTATCACCACCTACAATCAAGTCATCAACATAAATAGCCAATTGTGATGCCATCATCACCCTTCCTTGCATATAGTGAATGATCTGCATCACACATACGAAACCCAATGGGGGTTAAGTAATCAACAATCCTTGCATGCCATGCACAAGGAGCTTGCTTCAGCCCATACAAAGCCTTTTGCAACCTACAAACATATTCTGGATGCTTTGAATCTTCATATCCTTGTGGCTGGTCCATGTATACTTCTTCCTGTAACTGACCATGTAGAAAAGCATTCTTCACATCCATCTGATGCAATGTCTTGTGCTAGATAGATTTAATGTTTAGTAACTAGAGAAGTATCAAACCCATACCTCTCTAGTTTTCTTTTCTCCCTCATGAACCTCCTTAGTCCATGATGTGATGATTCTGCTTCTTCTCCATGCTCCTGCATTTTAGCTTTACCTTTAGACTTCCACATTTTGAGTTTTTCAATCTAAGTTGCTTCATCATCTTCTAAGGCATCCTGCTATTCAATTTTAGGAGCGTTGTCCTTGAGAAGTTTTGGAAAATCCTCTTCAAGATCATAAGCTAAGTTGATCTTCCTACATGAATCTTCATACCAAGAACTATTCTCATGATACACTACATCTCTAATCACCAAGAATCCTTTGGTTTTTGGGTTATATAATCTATAGACCTTTTCATATCCAATGAATACACACCTTTTGCCTTTTGGATCCATCTTCCCCCTAACCTGTGAAGGAACATGAGCATAAGCAATACATCCAATAATCCTACAATGATCTAAGCTTGGTCTTCTTCCATTCCAAGCCTCATACCTTGTCATGATATCAAGTGATTTTGAAGGTAACCTGTTAATCAAATAAGTGGTTGTGGATACAGCCTCATCCCATAAATAATTAGGTAAGTGCTTCGTATTTAGCATAGACCTAGCAACTTCAACAATTGTCCTATTCCTTCTTTTTGCCACTCCATTTTTCTCAAGAGTGTACCTTGTAGTAATCTCTCTTTTGATTCCCCTCTCTTGAAGTGACTCTCTCTACCATAATTAAAGAGAGCAATGTTCCTAGTTTCTTGTAATTCAAATGTGAACAATCTATCTATCTTTTCTCCCTTTGCAATTTTCATGAATCCTTGACTTGGATCTTCAACAAATGCTCCTCCTTTTGTGAACGTAACTTGTAGGCCTTTTTCCACAATCTGTCCTACACTTATCAAGTTATTTGTGATGGTAGGGACATAAAGTACCTTTCTAAGTAGGTTGATGTTTCCATCAGCTGCTTTTACATTTCCTATCATCTCCACAAGATGCCTTGTATCATCACCTCTTTGCACCTCATGCTTGTTCCTTGGATCTTCTAAATCTGATAGGAGGGCCACATTTCTTGCCACATGATTGTAACAACCTGAGTCTATGTAGAAAGCATGCTCATGAGATTTACCTTGAGGCATTTCCATATTCATGATTAGCAATGAGTCCTTTTGATTTGGGTTTTCTGTGTAGTTATTGAAGTCTCTTCTTCCTCTATTGCTTCCTTGATAGTTTGAATGGTTGTAATTGTTGTGGTAGCCATTGAAGTTGTTGATCCTTCCTCTAGAGTAGCTATTGTAGCCTCTGCCTCTTTGATTCCTGGAATTGCTAAAGCAATTTCTAGTTGTATGATTAGTTAATCCACAAATAGAATAGGGATTAGAGTCTTCCTCCTACCTTGTCTTCCTCCTCTACCTCTACCTCTACCAGGTCTTCCTCTACCTACATAGTTAGCTTGATGTGTACCTGCTTCATCATCCACTTTCTTTCCTCTTCCTTTGTTCTCTTTGGACTTGCTTTTATCGGTATGCAATCTCCATTGTTGATAAGCTTGGACTCTTCAGTAAGTAGTTGTTCTATGAGTGTATTGAAATCTCGTACATGCATATCCTTGTATAGATCCATAGCTATGGTGAATGCTTCCCACTTGTCATCTACCTTTAAGCCATTGACGACCTGCCTTACAATTTGATCTTCTTCTATTATCCCTCCAATTCTTCCCAACTGATCTTCTATGTCCTTGAGCTTTGTGACAAAATCAGTCACATTTTGTTTAGGAGCTTTCTTGAGAGTTGTAAAGTCCAACCATAGTTGATGCTTCCTAGCCTTTGCACTTGAAGAGAAGAAGGCTTTAAGTGCATTCCACACTTCTTGAGATGTTTTACAACTTCTAATGTGATGCAAAAAAAAAAATGAGATAGAGTTGAGGAAATTAGACCTTGCAAGTGCATCCTTGGAGCACCATGTGTTCAATCTTTCTTGGTCGTCTTGTGTAGGTTGGCCTTTATACCTGAAACTTGGCATAACTTCATCTCCAGCTATATAACCATATAGATTCCTCCCTTGAAGATAAGCTTCCATCCTTAGTGACTAGGTTGAGTAGTTACCTCTGTCCAATTAATCAATTGAACGAAATTCATTTGCCATGTTGTCCAACCTTGCTTTGATACCACTATGAAGAGAAGGATTTGTACTTGATGAAGATGAAGTGGTGTTCCAAAAACTTTGCACTACACCACCCAAATGAGCTCCAAGGATATGTATTGGGCCCTTTTATCTTGCCAAAGGATGTATTAGACACCATATGTACCTTGGAAGATCACTCTAAAAAATTTGAATCAAAGCAGACTAGTTTGACCAATAGTCAACATGAAGAAACTTTCTATTTTGTTCATGAATGCTTCAGTATTTCACTGAGTGATCATTTTCTGATTACAATTGACTAGAGAGCTTTTAGAGGAATCTAAGTAGAAAGAAATGCAACCTATTAGAAGTTATTTCATAAAAAATGATTAAGCACACTAAGAGAAATAACTTTAGCAAGTTAGGTATGCAATCCCGACTTTTCTGGGAGGTAGAAGATGCAGAGATATAGGTGACTGCAAATGAATATATCTCACGATTGTGAACTCCAAATGTAACGAAATTTTGGGAGTATATAGTAGACTTAGGGAGGTAAATTTAACATATTCAATCACTAAAAATGATGCAGCTTTCTCAGAGAAACCATCTCTCAAATCTGACTAAAAAACAGAGAAGTATGGCAGTGAACAATATACTCACATAGGCATGAAGCTGTGGTCACAAAATGATCATGAAAACAAGTGTATATTGAATGTAAAGTACAATGGAATTACTGGTACATGTGTGCGCCTTGATATCACACTCTGATATGGCATGAACCTCATCTAATGGTGTTTCCAAACCCCGCGACTAAACCATGTGTATATGTTGTGGATCGTATCCCGTAGAACACACACACAGAAAATAAACAAGAGACAAGAGAGAGAAAAGAGACGACACAAGATTGGGTGCAATCTCCCCCCATGCACTCTGTTTCGACAGTCCACAGAGTGCATGTATTTATAGGACTTTTGATTACGTCGAAAAGAGTGGTTACAAGAGGGCGGCTTCGAAAAGCAGGCGTGAAACTAAAACTTGATAACTTTTACAGAAAAAGCCATTGCTTTCAATAACAGAAACTACGGTCTACAACGACCCTTATTCTAACCATTACTTTTCTAACAATAGAACCTTCTACGCAGGTTTATTTACAAACTAAATAATAATTATTCGGATTATTGATGTCCGCCCTTTCACGCCTTACACGCTCCTCACGAACCTTCAGCTGCTATATCAAAAACATCAAAAAACACATTAATACATTAATAATTTAACATTTTAACAATGCCTTGTTCAATAATATTTAACATTTTAACAATGCCTTGTTCAATAATATACAACATGCCTCTCAGTTGACAAGCAACTGACCTCAGTTGATAAAAGAATTCAACACTCTAACAATTGTAATGGAGTGTTCAACATATTCCATATTACTGTTACAATCCAACAATGCATTGGCCAACATATTTCATGTTACAATCCAACAATGCATTGGCTATTCTATATTTCAATCCAACAATGCATTGGCCAACATATTTCATGTTACAGTTCAACAATGCATTGGCTATTCGATATTTCAATCCAACAATGCATTGGCTATTCCATATTTCAATCCAACAATGCATTGGCTAATATATTCCATGTTACAATCCAACAATGCATTGTTCAACATATTCCATAAGGTATAACATGCCTCTCAGTTGAGAAGCAACTGACCTCAGGTGATAAAAGAATAAACATGGATGGCCAATCACATGTTTCATCACTGAATAAAGAAAATAGGCATGTGCCATGTAAAAATACATGCATGGAAATGTTCATGGAGTTGTTACATTAATGTGTTTGTGTATGATATGCAGAAATTATGTCAAAATGCAATCCAAAAGTGATGAAAAAAATGAATAGCTGGATATGATAAAATAATAGTTAATTTTCTAATCATGAATTTATACTTAAATGCATGGGCATATGAATTTTGTAAAAATTTCAGCAGCATAACGGCGTGATTTTGAAAACCGGAAAATTTCCGACAAACAATTTCCATGATATTGATGCCAATAGGCACAATCTATGCACAAAGAGACCAAAAGGGGATTACACACCCTGACATATGTATTTTTTTTCTCCTCGCTAACCTGCAATAAAATACATACCTATCCCTGCAATAAGAATTCATGCATCATACAAAACAAACCATGTCTAAACTATGCATATATTCTAGGTACTATGCAAAATTTGCATGTGCTAAGCATAACATGATGCAAAAAGAGAGAATCAATGCATTTAAATTGACAAGAAACTTATCTGGTAGTTCCAAAAACTAATTTGATTGTGTGTACGAGTGTTGAAGATGATCCATACTTTGTCAAAATAGCTTGACAATATGCCTTCAAGAATCGAGGCTTCGAAAAGATGATTAGAAAAGGTTTGTTGATGATGAATAGGTAAAATCCAAATTCTTTTGATCTTGGAAGAGAAGCTCAAAAGATATGTTACAGCCACTCTATAGAAAAAGATCGGAGATAACTTCCCATAGCCGTAAAATCTCAAAAATGAAAGGTAATATGCTCAAGTTAGAGCCAAAAAGGTGCAATCATATTGACTTATTGGGTAAATAAAAGAACCCTTAAGTATAGAAATAAGAAGATAATCGTTGTTCTCTGAAAAAGGAGATAGAATTCGAAAATTGGCATGAGAAAGAAACATCTGTAAGAGTGCATAGGCGTGGGCTCGGATTAATCCCATATGGAGGCAAGGGGAAGTTTGAATACTGCAGCAACGCTCCAAAAATAAAGCGTGAAACTCATAGACTCAATCCAAACTTGCAAGAAAATACTGGTCCCTGCAAGAAAAATACATGCGGCATACAAAACAAATCGTGTCTAAATTGTGCAAAAAGAATGCAATGATGCATGTAAATTAACAAGATACTTATCTGAAGTTGCAAAAATAATTTGCACGTGTGTGTAGATGTTGAAGAGGGTCCATACTCCGTTGAAATAGTTTGTCAAGACTCACCCGATAATTGTGCTTCAAAATGAAGATCGGAAAAGGGTTGTTGAAGGTGAAGATGCAAACTCCAAGTTCTTTTGATGTTGGAATTGGAACCCAAAAGATATGTTGTAACCATTCTATGGAAAGAGATCAGAGAGAACTTTCGAGAGAAAGTGAGATCTCTTAAATTGAAGGTAAGATGCCCAAGTGAGGGCATATAAATGAAGTTATATAGTGCAAATTTTCGAATTTGTAACTAGGCCTTCAAAAAAAAACTTTAGGGATCTTCGTTCTTCAATAAACTGTAGTCATCATCGTTCTTCAATAAACTCCGTAATTCGCTATGGAATCAGGAACAAAGGCGTGCGTATCTGCAGCAGGCGAGCAAAACTGGAGCACTAATATCCCATATGGCAAGAAAGAGAAACCCAAGTGCAGTCGGCCATTGCTTCAAGGACCAGCGCACAACTATGTGGATTATCCCACATATCATGCGCTGCAGCAAATGCTATATAGGGAGGCGTTCGTCGTTCGGGAATTTGAAAGATGATGCTTTCTTCACCCCGTGAGCAGCGAAACTGCACTCTGTAGAAATCAAAGGAAATTAGAAAAGAATAACACTTAAAACAGGAAAACATATACGTAGCTTGTGTGGATTCTGGGAACCCGTGTGACTATATAGCCTCGTCTGCTCGGCTCTTCAGTTCGCGTGTGTGAGCGCTGAAGCGGGATCTCCGTGAGGTTTCTATGGCCTGATGGACGGATGCGGGTCACACCGAGTCTCTGCGTGATGAACGCTGACCCCTGGGTTCTTTGGCTTCTTTGTGTTGTTACCAGACAAGTTGACGACGAACGCAGAACGACGAGGAAGAAATCTGAACGGATGACAACGGACGATGAGATGTCAGGCTGGAGAGTGCCGAAAATTCGAAAAATAACTCTACGGACACCAGGCTCTGATACCACTGTTGTCAAGATCTTACTCACGTGCATACAGAGATTACGGACACAGAAAACACACAGAGAATAGACGCAACAAGAGACGAGACACAACGCAGTATTGGGTGCAATCTCCCCCCACGCACTCTGTTTCGACAGTCCACAGAGTGCATGTATTTATAGGACTTTTGATTACGTCGAAAAGAGTGGTTACAAGAGGGCGGCTTCGAAAAGCAGGCGTGAAACTAAAACTTGATAACTTTTACAGAAAGCCATTGCTTTCAATAACAGAAACTACGGTCTACAACGACCCTTATTCTAACCATTACTTTTCTAACAATAGAACCTTCTACGCAGGTTTATTTACAAACTAAATAATAATTATTCGGATTATTGATGTCCGCCCTTTCACGCCTTGCACGCTCCTCACGAACCTTCAGCTGCTATATCAAAAACATCAAAAAACACATTAATACATTAATAATTTAACATTTTAACAATGCCTTGTTCAATAATATTTAACATTTTAACAATGCCTTGTTCAATAATATACAGCAGTATATATATTGAGGATTGGAGCCAAGATTTGAATTTGAAGTTTGGTCAGCTAAAACAATTCTCCTACCTTTTATTGATTTATTCTCCAACTATTTCAATCACAAATTTGTGGCATTCTTTTCCTATGCATCAAATGGATTCAACCACTTTAGATTCTTTCACTTTTACATCAGCCAAAAACTCAAAAGTTACAAGGGTGAGTTCACACATGAACTCTTTAAGGCTTTAGCATTTTCTTCAAGTTTCTATGTCTTTTGAAGACTTAATCCAACACTTAGACTTGCCATGGACTTGTTCTAACATGTATGACCCCCCCATTTATAATTTTTGTTATCCTAAAGTCACT
This sequence comes from Ceratopteris richardii, assembly GCA_020310875.1. NCBI lineage: Eukaryota > Viridiplantae > Streptophyta > Polypodiopsida > Polypodiales > Pteridaceae > Ceratopteris > Ceratopteris richardii. The sequence goes on from CM035441.1 coordinate 26,525,544, forward strand.
AAAGGGCAAAATAGGGAGTTGTTGGCTTTACACATTAAGTGATCCTTGGGACATCAAAATGAGCACCAAGATACACTATCAATTAGAAGTGATGTACATAAGTGGAATTGACATGCACAAAAAGTAATGAGCATTTTGTGAACAGATGGATTTGTACTTGATGAAGATGAAGTGGTGCTACAAAAACTTTTCACTATACCAACCAAAAGAATTCCAGAGATATGTAGTGTGCCCTTTTAGGTTGACAAAGGATGTATTAGACACCCTATGTACCTTGGAAGATCATTCTCAAAAAGATGAATCAAAACAAATAGGTAGGAGTTGAGCCATGAGTAAAAAACTTGCTATTTTGGTTTATACACCTATCCAAAGTTTTGAAGAATTCAACAGTAATTAACTTAATTCCTCTTGGGGAACTCTTAATAACCTAGTAAGCTAACAATCAAGAGTTATTTCATCAAAATTGATGGACCCCATAAAGACAAAGATGTTTAACAATTTGTAGCATCACCCCAATTTTCACGGGCTATAGCAGTACTCAGACCCATGAGTAGAGAAATAGTAATATCTCAAGAATCCAAGATCCAATGCTTATGAAATTTTTTAGGCATATCCTAAATAGTCTTATGCTTCTAGTAAGCTTTAAAGCATCACTTGGACTTGCCGTGGACTTGTTCCAACAGCTCCCCCTCAATTCAAGTGATCTTGAGGTGTTCAATCTTCCAAAATTACCTGCAAATTGAATATATGCTTTGTACCATCCAATGTTTTGAAAATTGAATATCTGCTTTGCAAATATTTTACCATCCAATGCTTTGGTTAGAATATCTACACATTGTTGATGAGTGGACACATAAGTTAACTGAATTTTCTTGCTCATAATCTTCTCTATTACATAGTGATAATGTACTTCGATATGTTTAGTCCTTGCATGAAAAATTGGATTGGACGCCAATTGAATGGAGCTCATATTGTCACCAAAGATAATTGGAGTTCGAATCTCCAAACCAAGATCTGTGAATAGTGTCTTCATCCACATTGCTTCTTGAGTAGCTATGGCAGGACCTGTAGAGGAGGTACCGGGGTATCCACTTTCAACAATATCAAATTGTATACATTTCCAGTACTCCGTCTACTCAAGGGGGGTTCTCCTTAGGGAAGTATACCCTGTGACATTCTTGTGTGCAGGTACCTTCACTGATAACAGAGAAAACCAATAGAAGTGAAAATGTACAGTTATAGAGAAAGGATCAATGACAAGTGCTCTTGAGAGAGGAAATCACTTTGTAACTTTGAAAATGATTACAAAGAGCTAAAATACTACAAAAGGATGTAACAGTGGACTAGCATGCCATTCCAAAACTAACTAGAAAAAATACAAGAGTGAGACCAACAACGTGAATACAATAAAGATGATGACTTGTTCCTGAAGAAATTCACCGATGCATGCCAATGACTAGATCCAAGCCACTCAATCACCTTGTAATGCTAATCACCAACTCCACTGGAGGCCCATGCTCTGTATAATCATCACAGAGTGACCTTCCACAGTGTGCCTGTAGCAACAGAGTGCAGAGAGTAGACCAAAAAATAGCCTCAACTAGCATCAACAAATGATGATAGCGATGATACGCAATAGCCCACACGATTCAGATTACAACCGATTCAGCCCCCCAAATGAGTGCCAAACCTCTGTTTATATAGACCCAGAGTGGCCAAGGGTGGCCTTGCCAAATTCCAGCCTTAAGTGCCACATGCGCCAAAGAGGTGGTCCAGAGGTGGAGGATGGTAGCCAACTTCAATAAGGCCCCCAATTTTAGCTTCTGACACCGCCAAAGCCAAGTGGCAATATTCCCTGCATTATTTTTCACTCTGACATATCACAAAAAAAATATATATACTCCGCCCGTCATTTGCCACCCAAGTAGCTCATGGTGGAGCCCATACTAAGTCGGTAGTCGCCTTGCTTTGTAGTGAGTCTCTATGGGTGGTCGCCCAGTTAGCACAAGTGGTAGTCGCCTAGGATGATGGTCGCCCCATGGCCGGGCCAAATGGGGAAAAGGGAGGAGGGTCGCCCAATATGGAGGAAGAGGTGGAGGGTCGCCCTGGGCTAGGGTCGCCCAATATGGAGGAAGAGGTGGAGGGTCGCCCTGGGCTAGGGTCGCCCAATATGGGTCGCCCAGGAGGAGAGTCGCCCAGGAGGTGGGTCGCCCAGGAGGTGGGTCGCCCAGGAGGAGGGTGGCCCAGGAGGAGAGTCGCCCAGGAGGTGGGTCGCCCAGGAGGAGGGTCGCCCAGGAGGAGAGTCGCCCAGGAGGTGGGTCGCCCAAGAGGTGGGTCGCCCAGGAGGAGGGTCGCCCAGGAGGAGAGTCCCCCAGGAGGTGGGTCGCCCAGGAGGTGGGGGTGGTGCCCAAAGTGGCTTTGGAGGAGAGTCGCCCAAGTAGAGGAAAGTTTCCCATGTGGGGCTTGACTGAAGAGGAGGAGGGTCGCCCAAGTTTCTTGGTGACTAGGAGGAGGCTCGCCCTTTTGCATATATGTAGCCTAAGAAGGCGCCGATTATCTGCATATTCCCTCACCACATGGGCGTCGCCCCATGAGATATCAATTCCTTGTTTCATACCTGCAGCTTTATGGGTCACCAAAGTTGATTGTCTTGCATCCACTTCCTCCCAAAGACTTTGCTTCAAATTGCTCATGCTTTGACACTTCCCCGAAGCTTCTCCTCAAATGAAGTCAATCAAATGCTAGCAAGCTCACCTGCTCTACAGGACCTCTGTATTCAACTTCAGTAGAAGAGGGTGCAAGTATGGGTTGCTTCTTGGATGACCATGAGACAAGTTTTGAACCTACAAAGGTAAGATATCTTGAGGTGCTCCTGTCTTCCTTGGATCCAGCCCAATCTACATCAGATAATAATTTCAAACTTAAATAAGATACATAAGGGTAGTATAATCACTCATTCATGGTCCATATATCAACCCTTTTCAATGTGACATTGTTCAAACTACCCACAAGGCTTTGATAACGTGTCACATCTTCTATGAGTTCATGTTCATGTGAGCTTAATTTGTGATTAAACTCCATTGGAGTACCTACAATCCTACAATCTTGCATCTTGAATTTTTCCAACATGTCTTTAATTTACTTTCTTTGATTTAGAAACAAACCATGATCTTTGTAGACAACTTCCAATCCTAGGAAGTAGGAAAATGAACCCAAATCACTTATCTTGAATTCTTCTCTCCTCTGTTCTTTGATTTTCTTCATGCCATTTGTATGATTTCCTATATGTATAATATCATCTACATACACACATAAATAGATGACTTCAAAATTACTCCATTTTATGAATAGTGATGGATCTGCCTTGCTAGGTTGAAATCCTTTGTCCTGCAAGAATGAGATAAGCCATGATGTGATGATTCTGCCTCTTGTCCAAGTTCCTTCACTTTTGCTTTACCTTTAGACTTCCACATTTTGAGTCTTTCATACTAAGTTGCTTTATCATCTTCTGAGGTTTCTTGCTCTTCAACTTTAGAAGAATTATCCTTAACAAGTTCTGGAAAATCTTCTTCAAAATCATAAGGTAGGTTGACCTTTCTACATGAAGCTTCATACCAAGAACTATTCTCATCAAATACTACATCTCTACTCACCAAGAATCCTTTGGTTGTTGGGTTGTATAATGTGTAGCCCTTTTGATTGTTGTCATATCCAATGAATACACACCTTTCTGCTTTGGGATGCATCTTGCCTCTAACCTATGAAGGGATATGAGCAAAAGCAACATATCAAAAAATCTTACAATGATCCAAGCTTGGTCTTCTTCCATTCTAGGCCTCATATGGATTCATGCCATCAAGTGATTTTGAAGGTAACTTGTTAATCAAATAAGTGGTTGTGGATACAGCCTCAACCCATAAGTAATTAGGTAACTGCTTCTCATTTAGGATAGAGCTTGCACCTTCAACAATTGTCCTGTTCCTTCTTTTTGCCACTCCATTTTGCTTAGGAGTTTTCCTTTAAATTTCTAAACCTTTTGATGACTCAAGCCATCACTTGGACTTGCCATGGACTTTTTCCAACTCATTCTTGGAGTTAGACTAAGAAATAGAGAGCATAGTCTATATTGGAGAGAGAGAGAAAGAGAGCGAAGAGTAAGAGACACATTGAACTAGTGTGTTGCAAGGAAGCAAAGCGAGAGACAAGGCTTAATGTTAAAGGAACGTGATCAAGTCTGCAGAGAGAGAGTGTGCAGAGAACCTTTGAGGAAGGAAATCAAGGTGGATCCAAGGAGGTGTTGCATGTCAATAGAAGGTGGCCGTTCCTCTACCCCATTGGAAGCTTGAGTGCAAGGTGTGCACAAGAGCAAGCTACTAGAGAGGGTGGAGGTCCGGTATAGAGTAGGTTGGCTGCACATGGATTTTTGGTATCTTTTATACTTGTGTGTGTGTGCTTTTTGGGGTTTAAGCACTCTCCATAGAGAACACTTTGTCTTATCTAGACACACCCATTGTATTTTTCATTGTAATCAAGATTTATAAGCTTTCGGTGCAAGTGTTTTACTTGTTCTTCTTCTTCTTCTTCTCCTACAAATACTCAAGTCCTCTTTTTGCTAGAGAATCCCCCAAAATATCTTCATGTGTTCGAGATGTACAATGCTTCTTAGGTTTTTTTGGAATTCGATGTCTGTGAAAGCACAAAAACAACATTAGTAGAAACAGATCAATCCACAATAGGAAGTAAGCCCAAAGCTTTGCGAAAAGATTCAAACTTCTCCCTGGCATAGCCTTTGTGAAAAGGTTTGCAATATAATCTTATGTGGGTACATATGTCAACTTGATCTCTCCAACAGAGAACCTCTCCCTCACATAATGATAATGCACCTCCATGTGCTTTGCACGAGCATGGAACACAAGGTTCCTCACAACTACCAATGGGCTACAAAATTCAGTGAAGATGGTGATGTAGAAGACTGAACAACTCCCAAATAATCCAAAAGGCACCTGACCCATACACACTCCACAATCATTGTGAAAGCTGCCCTATACTCAGCCTCACAACTAAAAATGGCGAGAGTAGGCTACTTCTTGTGTAACCGAGATATGCATTATCTACCAAGCATGAAAAATAACCACTAGTGGGCACATGTGTCATGGCAACTAGCCCAATCTTTGTCAAAAGAAGAATGTAAATTTGGCGGTAGGGATCCTCCCTTGGAACAAAACAATCCAAGTAGTCGACTACCATGCATGTAGCAAAAGATGCATTTAAAGGCCTTCCAATGCTGGACACCTGGGCAAGGCATAAACCTGCTCCTCTAAAAGATAACAAACTGAATATAAGGTTGAGTTATGCACAAGTAAATCAAGCATCCAACAACCTGCTAATAGAGAACAACATCAAAGCATCTCGATCATCATGAAGACTCAATCATGAACCGGTTTCCATAGAAGTGGAAATAGCTTTGCAATCTTCAAGGCCAAACACTGCAATAATGTATCAATATATTTTGTTGGATATAAAGTTAGTCCCCCATCAACTTGCATAAATTGAATGCCCAAATAATTATGCAAATGCCCCAAATCTAACATCTCAAAAGAGGCTTGCAAATCAACCTTAAATTCAGCAATGTGCTTCTCATTACGGCCGATGAGCAACATGTAATCAACATACACAACAATCATTCTATACACAGAACCCTGTGTGTATGACTCTATCAAAAGGATTTTTTCTAATTGTAATCATGTTTATTGCTATGAGGATTTGAAGTTGATTGTCTCATCTATAGATAGTACGTTTTTTGAGCTAGTCAATGTGCGAACCTGTCTATTTTGTATCAACTCTTTCTCCTTGATGCTCCAAAGTACATAGTGCATTTTATTACACTTATCACATTCCTTTAGGGTCTATTTGAGTCTCCATAAGTTCAAGGGCTTGTCTTGTCCAGATTGTCTAGACTGAACTTCGTCACATCACAACTCTCTTTTCTACGTCCTACAAGCTTCTCCAAGTTCTTTTAGTGGTATTAGAGCTAGATCTAGATGGGTGAAAACTTTCCCTCAATGATTGAGAAGATTGATCAACACAACTATGCAGGTTGGCAAATTAGAATGGAGGCCTATTTGCAAGGTAGAAATCTTTATGGAATTGTAGCAGGTGATGAAGCTATGCCTATTCCAAAATCCAAAGGAGAACCTACATAAGAGGAGAGAGATAAGCTCATACTTTGGTGTGCAATGGATGCTCAAACAAGGGTAAATAGACTAAACTCTATCCCTGACTTTTTATTATCACATATTAGAGGATGCAAGACATCTCAAGAGACTTGGGATGCCCTAGAGACTTTCTTTTCTACTAGTATGAAAGCAGGAAAGAATCATCTTTGGAATGAGTTCAACCAAATGAAAGAGGCACCTAAACAAACCATCACAAAGTTTGTTACCGAGGTCAAGGAGGTTGCCAATCAGTTAGCATCCATTCGAGAGATGATTGAAGAAGAGGCTATCATGAGGAAAATTCTCAATGAGATTCGAAGTGCTAAGCAATGGCAATCCTTCACCACGGATTATGATCGTATCATGGATGTGCAAACTCCAGATCAACATCTTTCTTGGAAAACTCGTCAATCAAGAGGCCAACAATAGTATAGGAAGGTAACTCCTATCATGGTAATTCAACTAGTGCTCTATATCTAGATAAGAAGGACAAGAAGTTAAAAGGCATGAAGAAGGAAGAAGATGAAGAGGAGACTTCCGAAGCCAAATTTGCAAGCAAGAGCAAGTGGAAAGGGAAGAAGAAAGGACCAAAGCATGACAAAGAAAAAGGTCACAATGTTCAACCTTGTGCCATCTGTGATAAGACCAAGCACACCACTCAAAATTGTTGGTTCAATGGGAAGGCCTAGAAAGGCAGTTGAGGAGGTGGATATGACAGGAATAGAGGTAGATGTGGACACAACTTTAACAATAACAATAGAGGCCATAATAGACGGGACTTCCACAATTATTCAAAAGATCAAGGACATGAAGAATCATTACTTCTAATGAATCTGAGCCACAAAGAAGATGATCATTTATTCTACGATCATTGTCCTCAATGATCTACTCATGTATCCCTCTAGCCTCTATGATGAGCCCCTTGAACTCCCTAGCTGCCCTTTAATTGATGTTCTCAACCTCGCACAGTTTCTTGAACCTTGTTCGCAACCTTGGTCTCTTGAACCCTGTTCTCAACCTTTGTATCTTGAACCTTGTTCTCATCCATGTTCAGTATCTTGAACCCTCAATCAAGTGCCACCCAAGGTTTCCCAAGGACTTTACACTTCCAATCTAGCTCAATAGATTTGGAAATTTCGTTCTGAGAGATTTCCAACGGCATGTTATATGCCTCAATCCGACTTACGAATTGAGAGATACACTTGATTCTTTGTTGGGTCCAATTCACAAAGCACCACCTCCCCAATTCCTACTCTTTCACATGATAGAGTGCCCAAGCGCTTTTTTTAGAGGCCATTGGGTCATTCCACCTTGCCCAAGCCTACTTCCTAGGCTCTAATACCAATGTAAGGAATTGAACTCACAACCTCTTGGTTAGGAATGTGATGGGCCAACCACTTGCCCCAAAAGCCATGGTTGAGGATTACTTCCTAATCCTCTCTCTTAGGGTGTAGTTCCACCATCTCCTATCTTTCAAGGTGTGGTTCAACCATCTACTTCATATCACTTTATTACAATAAAGGTATAAAAAGGGAAGTGACTACCAAGTACTCTCCTCAAATGAATGGAATTGAGGAGAGGAGAGACAAGACATTGGTTGGATCAGCTAGAATAATACTTGAAGAGAAGAGGGTGCCACATTATCTATGGGTAGAGGCTTTTTCAATTGTTTTTGTACCTTGTCAGTAGACTACCATCCAAATCACTTCAAGGTATGAGCCCTTATGAAGCATGGCATGGAAGAAAACCTAGTCTTGGACATCACAAGGTGTTTGGTTGTTTAGCTTATGTTCACCTACCATCACAAATAATAGGTAAGCTAGATGAAAGGGCAACAAAGAAAGTGTTTATTGGCTATGACTCAACTCAGATGGATTATAGGTTCTATAATCCTTTAACCAAGCAATTCACTACAAGTAGAGATGTTGTGTTTGAAGAACACCGATCTTGGTATGATGAAGAAAAACAAAAGGTAATTGTACCATATGATCTTGATTCTGATTCTCTTCAATTAGGAAGCAAGCATGATACACAGTTCGAGGATCCAAGAAGTGATATAGATGATGACCAAGATGAAAGGGAAAAGGATTACAAACTATGGAAGTCAAGAGGCAAAGAAAAGATGCAAGAGTGTGGAGAATTCTCTAAGCAAAATAAAACAAACATGTTTGGTATTTTTTAATTATTCAATGGAATAAATGCAACCTCAACAAAGCCTTTGTAAAAAGCTATGCAATGTTCTCCTATATGGGCACATATGCCAAATTGATATCTCCAGTAGAGAACCTCTCCCTGACATAATGATAATGCACCTCAACGCGCTTAGTGTGAGCATGGAACAGAGGGCTCCTCACAACTGTAAATGTGCTCTGACTGTCAGTAAAGATAGTGGTGGCAGAAGATTGACCAACACCCAAATTAACCATAAGGCATCTGAGCCACACACACTCAATAGTCGCTATAGAAGCTACCCTATACTCAGCCTCACAATTGGAAGTGGCCATAGTAGGCCGCTTCTTGCTCAACCAAGATATGCATGAGCTACCAAGCATGAAGCAAAAAGCACTATTGGACACACGAGTGTCATAGCAACCAACCCAATCCAAGTTAGAAAAAGCATGTAAATCTCGTAGTAGTAATCCCCCCTTGGGATAAAAAGATCCGAGTAACCGAGTACTCAAGTAGCAAAAGATGCGCTTAATCGCTTGCCAATGCTTGACACCAGGGCAATGCATAAACCTGCTCATCTGAGAGATATCAAACTGAATATCTGGTTGAGTAGTGCATAAGTAAATCAAGCATCTAATAGCCTACTGATAGAGAACAACATCAAATGCATCTCCAACATCATGAAGACTCAGTTGTAAACCTGTCTGCATAGGAGTGGCAATAGGTTTATAGTCTTCAAGGCCGAAATGCTACAATAATGTGTAAATATAGTTTGTTTGACACAAAGCTATTCTACCATTAGCTTGCATAAATTAAATGCCCAAATAATGATGCAAATGCCCCAAATCAGATTTCTCAAATGGAGCATGAAAATCAGCCTTAAAATCAGCAATATGCTTCTCATGAGGACCAGTGAGCAGCATCTTCAACATACATAACAATGATAAGAAGCACATCATTAGCACACTAAACATATAAGGTGCTCTGAATTGGGTTGTTCTCAAAACCATGTGCAATCATGTAGGCATGTATTTTTTCATACCAAGCACATGGTGCTTGATTTAAACCTTATAATGCCTTCTTCAACCTGCACACTTGGTTTTCATACCCTTTTTGCACAAAGCCACGGGGCTAGAAAACATACACTTCTTCATGGAAGTCACCATTTAGAAATGCAGTTTTGATGTCCAATTGATGTACATTCCAACCATGATGAGCTGTAAGTGCACATATGCTACAAATAGTACTCATTCCGCAAGTAGGGGCAAAGGGCTCATCAAAATCAATGCCTCTTTTCTGAGCATAACCCTTTGCAACAAGCCTAGCTTTATACCTGTCAAGTGTACCATCAAGCTTAAGCTTTAGCTTGTGTACCCACTTAGTGCCAATGGCCTTCTTTCCAGGAGCGAAGTCACATAAAGACCAGGTACCATTCTTCATGATAGCATCATATTCTAATTACATAACAACCATCCAATTTTTAGAATTTTGTGCTTCATCAAATGAAACACGTTCTCATCACGGAGACTAGAGGCAACAATAACATAGCAATATGATGCAAAAGAGGCACTATGAGAGCCTAAACAACTTTGATATGACAGAGTTGTATCTAATTTGTTTTCATGCAAAGTCCGCACCAACCATTTTGGCATAGTTTTTGCCTCCTCAATATTAGCTCTCTCATCAACAAGTGCATCATGTAAATCTGCATAAGAAATGGAATGATCTGCATCATCACATGAAACATGTAAAGGCTAAGAAGTTGCCTCATTAGGACTAGCACAAGATTGTCCACCCGTAAAAAGAGGCACCAAAGTATCATACATGTCTTTGGATCTATGTCTCCTTAGTACACGAAAGTAATGGTTGAATAGCATCTTCCACAAAACAATATCATGGCTAACCAAAATGTGTTTAGTTTGCAGATGATAGCCCTTTCTTTGATAACTGTACCCAACAAAAAAACATTTCACTACTTTAGCATCCAATATCTTATGTTGTTTTTCAGCCATTAATGCATATGCCAAACAACCAAAAACACACAGGTGAGCAACAGATGGCCTACAACCATGCCAAGCCTCATATGGAGTAAGAGACTGCAATGCTTTAGTGGGACACCTATTAAGTACATATGCTACACACATGATAGCCTCGAGCTAGAAACTATATGGTAAAGCCTCACTCTTGACCATACACCTCGCCATCTCCATGAGTGACCTATCCTTCCAATGGTTTGAGGATCATCTTCCAAAGTACTTGGGTGATTATTTGTGCTTCCTGGAAATCTCAAGATTCTACTTTGCACTCCTCAATTCAATTTTGGCTGGTTTGAAGCACGAACTTGTAGCACCAACTCATCTCTAGAAGGTGTCCACCATCTCCTCCAATATTTGTATTAGAGAAACATTAAGGTAAAATGGGAGATGATTTCCATCATTCATTGATAAATTGGACAAGGGCAACTATCGAGCTTGGTCCCTAAGGATCAAGGCTTACCTAATCCAAGGACAAAGCTTCTATGGATACATATTTGGAGATGAATAAATGCCAACTATTAGAAGCAAAAATCAACCTACAAGAGAAGAGCAAGAGTGTGGGATTTGAACTTTTGACCTACTAGCTAGGAGTATGATGGGCTAAGCACTTGCCCCAAAAGCCATGGTTGAGGATTAGTTCCTAATCCTCCATCTTAGGGTGTGGTTCAACCATCTTTTGCTAGTCATTTTTTGACTCTAACACTCTCTTGCCCTTCTAGAGATCATTGTCCTCAATGATCAATCCTTGATCTCCCCTTGGATTGATGTCCTCACCCTTGCACAGTCCCTTGAATCTTCTTGTTCTCAACCTTGGTCTCTTGAACCCTTGCTCTCAACCTTGGTCTCTTGAACCTTTCCTTTTTGCTTCTTGGCCACTTTCCTATGGATTTGCCTCATTTGCAACCTTGGCCTCTTGAGCCCCTTGTTCACAACCTCAGTATCTTGAACCTGGTTCTCACCCATGCTAGGTATGTTGGATCCTCAATCTAGATCTTCCATTGGAACCTTTTTTTTGAGAGCTTTCCAATAGTATCTTACATGTCTAAGTTTGACCTACGGATTGAGAGATACACTCAAATCTTTGTTAGACACATAAAAACCTCAAGCCAGAAGCTATGTGATAAAGCCTGACTTTTGACCTTACACCTCACCATCTCCATAATAGACGTGTTCTTTCTTTCTAGAAATCCATTTTGATAAGGTCTATATGGAACCACACACTGATGTTTTATCCCATGCTGAGCCACAAGTGCAATAAAGTCAGAAGACATGTATTTCCTCCCTCGATCACAACGAAGGGTGCCCAATTTACAAGCTAACAAATTTTTGTTCATAAGTAGAAACTTTTTGGAGCACATAAACACTTCAGAATATTCTTTCAATGGATACACCCATGCATGGTTGCAAAAATCATCAATGAAATTCAAGAATTATAGGTAGTTCCCAAAAGAAGGTTTTTTCATAGGAGCACACTCATCACTATGAACAAGCTTCAATTTGTGAGCAGCTCTAAGTGAACCATCTTTAGAAAAGTCAAATTTTTGCAAGCATAGCAAACTAGCATAACTTAGTGATCAAAGCAGGCATGCCAAAGCTTTGCATCTAAGATAGCTTGGGAATCTTGAACTACACATGTTGAATCATTCAAAAATTTTGCATAGTCTATAACTTTATACATCCCATGACATAAATGCCAAAAGCAATAATAACATGAACAGTTGAGAGATCATGAACTATACATCTGTCATCAACAAATTTGACAACAATTCAATCTTGGCTAATGCTGAAACTAAAAAATGATTTTTCTTGATCCTTAGTGCATAGAAAGCATCTGGAAACGTGAAAGAACTACCATCAATAGTAATCAAGCTATAAGCTTATACATGTATGACAAATATACCAAAAGCAATAATAACATCACTAGTTGAGAGATCATGAACTATACATTTGTCATCAACAAATTTGACAACTAATCAAATCTTGGGTAATGTTGAAACTAAAAAAGGTTTTTCTTGATCTCTGGTACATAGAAAGCATCTCGCAATGTGAAAGAACTATCATCAATAGTAGTCACAATGATCTTTCCAACTCCCATTACAAGGTACGAGGAGTTATTTGCAACTTAGCACATGGCAGAGTATTCCTTGTAGGGGCAAGTTCAAGTGAACTAAAGAATCTACATTGTGAGGTAATGTGTTTGGTTGCCCCACTATCAAAGGACAAAATATCTGAGCCTACTACAAACATACATTACTCATGCATGTTGAGATATCAAGTTGTTGATCTAGGATGACACATATCACTTTTTCATTTCTCTGACATGTATAGTGGCCACACCGACATATGTCAGGGATACCTCATTGAGCTTTACTAGGTTTATCTACCGAGAGTGATGGCACATTTGTTTCTTGCCAGCTCACTCATTCGAGGACATTAGGATTTTCCTTATGTACTTTTCTTTGTATATGGCACTAGTATTGTTGATTTTTAGGTCATTCTTGTACATTCCTTTTATGTAATAGAAGAAGAAGAAGAAGAACAAGAACAAGAAAAAGATCATTCTTCCTTGCCTCAATCTGTGTGTGTGCTCCTCTTTGATTGTGGGTGTGTGTGTAAGCTCTCTTCCTTATCTCCTTCCTTATTACATGGTATTAGAGCTAGTGTGGCTATAGAGAGCTCGAGGAGAAGGTCGATGGTGAAGATTAGGGGATAAGGCTTTGTCATAGAGATTTCCATCTCTATGTTTGCTTCTACTCGCTTCAAAAGACGAGATGATTGTTTGTTGGAGATTGTTAATGAAGGTTATCTATTGCATTCTTTTGTCGTTGAAAAAGGACATGAAGAAGAAGTATTTGTTGGCAACCGTCTTATTGATATGTATATAAAATGTTATATGTTTTCTAAAGCAAAGCATGTTGGTTCACGTGTTTTGTCATCGATTATTGTTACTTGGAGTCTATGGGTAGCAATATATCTTGCCCAAGGGTTTGCTCGCAAAGCATTGCTTGGTCTACAAAATTTTCAACTGAGTGAAGTTCATGGATAGTCTTCCTCATTGGGAGTCATTAGAGAATATATATCAAATTTGAAGATGTCAAGGAAGCGGTGCTTTGAAGGAAAATAGGCATTGATGGAGGCTACACATACTTAAAGAAATGTTTGAAGGCGCGACATAAACCCAAAACTATGTGCCTCTGATGTTGTGCCCTTCGTGTTTGGTTTACCAATCCAAGTCTTAGCATCATATTTTTCATTGCATCATTCCATCTTTTGAAACGATGGGTGGAAACGAAGCATGTGACTCTTACTCCTTTATACAGTGTGTTGAGCCTATCAGATATGGTGGCATTGATTGGTGTAATTGCATGTCTCATCTATCTTTTGGGGTTTTCAGGATTCATTATGTCCAAAATTTTATTGGAAAGGTCTCTAATTAGCAGTGGGATTTTGATGGTGCAAATGAAAAGTTTGAACAAAGTTGTTCATATGCAAAGTTAGAGCAGCTCACGGTCATTGTGCTTCCAATAATATCACTCTCTCATGCAAATGGTTCCATTTTTTATTGACAAATACATTCAAAATATTAAGCATGCTAAACACACAGACACACGTCTGACACAAGGGAGGTTGTCTTCGACAGTGAATCAGGTGTGGTGACAAACATGCAAAAGGAGGAGTGTTTTCATTCGGGAGGCTGAATCAAAATAAGCCAGCTCGTGACAGGAAAAGAAGGGGAAGGGAGGGTGTCATAGCCTGAATTTCTATCCAGCCCTTTTCAGTGCTTGGGAGGTATGCCCTGTGGCGCCAAATTGTGCGCAACTATGAGGGGTACTAGTACTCCTCATACCAAGCTCTCATTGCCTTCTTCAACAAGAGTTGCTAATCGAATATAAACGTGTTCTGGCAATCTTCTTGGTGTCCCTCTTGTTGGCTTATGCATTTCGTGGGTTTGAACGTCTCACGGGGACGGGGGGGGGCAGGGGGGGAAGACAAAAAGGACATCCTGCTGCGGGCAGAGAAAAGGGGAAGATGGGCATCACGGGAACAAAAGGGGTTGCATGTGTTATCTTTTGATTTCCTTGAATTCTGGCACGGCAAATTTTGGCTGCAGACCATATTCAGAGGGAAGGTAGGCGCTGCTTAGATAGAGAAAGAGGAGTGCGCTGTGTATATAGAGCGAGGCTACTATATGAAGTATGACGGAAAAATCTCGAGTTAGACATAATTTCAATACCGCTATCTCTCAGGTTCATGTTACAATTTCTCCCTTCGTATGATCTTCTCTTCATATGATGAGTGTGCGCAAAAAATGCAAAGTGGAAGTTCAGAGAATTTTCGATGACGAAACAAAGATGAGACAGCTCTGACATATGGCAACAAGATTGATCCAATAAGCTTTTCTCAGAGGATGTGAATGCTAAACACTAATTCTCTGACGAACGCTGGTAAGCTCTCAGATAATTGTATTGAATGCGCTATGGCAACGTAGCAGTTGATGAGTGCACTACTGATGAATTGCGAGGGATGATTTCCGAGTCATGAAAGGGATGAAAAAAAATCCAGTTTATAAGCAGAAGTAGGCAAACATCTCCTCTGATGACTCTCGTGAGACTGAGAGAACAAGCGTACATCTCTGTCACGAATTGAACTACTTCATTGTTCATGTTTTAGAAGCACCTTTTATTTTCCAGCATGCTCAACTTTCAAAATTATTATGAAGTTGCATCGTTGAATTCTCTGTGATTTATCGGTGAGAAGAAATACTTGAATCATTGTTTACCTTCCCAATTCCTAATAGTGAGGCACTTGGTCCTTGCATATAGAAGAGATAACTGTTCGTTTTTTGTTTTGTTTTGTGTAATGACTATGGCATATATGATTTTAGGTAATCAAAACTAAAAAACTATTTTCTGATTCAAGTTGTGATCGTTTGTTCGCATACAGACTGTATACCAAGTAGTAGCGCTATGAAGAATTTGTTGTTATTAACTGATTTTCATATACATGACATCGATGCTCTTTGACGATAGGTTAATGTTACCACACATCTATTCCGAGTTCTGATGTTCATGTATTTTAGTATAAGCCGATTGCTTCGAAAAACACAAAAAGACGAGATTGACGTTTTAATTTGTGCTGTGAATATAGTAGAATGTTTTACAAGGCAACAACATCTTCCATAAAGATTATAAGTTGCGCAATAGCAAGATGAATAACCGATGAATGACCCCTAAGTGCTGCAAGTACAAGGAGTTGGTTCCCCAATCTTGTGCTATTTGCAATTGTCATAGGAAGGGTCTTCCTAGGATTATCTCATAGTCATTATTTTTCCCAAAGTCACATATAGCAAAGGTGTGTTCAAACTCTACTCCACAAGTGGTTAGAGTTATCCCTTCTAGCAATCCTAGAGGTCTTTCAATGTGGCTATCAGCCTTTTGAAGCTTCATTCTAGTTGGTCTTAATGTAGGTTTGCCCCATTGCTTCCACAAGGAGGTGGTCGCAATTGCAACACCAACACCTGGATCTAAGATAGTTTTGGTTGTGTAACCTTGATAAGTGATTGGAAGATAAGTATTACCTTCTTCACCTTCACTCATGTCTCCTATTTTTTCTAGAGGTATCTCTGGTACTTTCTGCTTAGAGTCTGCTTTCGACACATTGGAATCAAGTTCAGGAACCTGATTCGCCACATGCTTCCATAGCTCTGGTTTTACTTTGAGCAGCTCTTTTCTGATGAGATGACACTGAACCTTTGTGTTCTTCACGCCGTCCCTATTCCTTGGAATCACTGAGTCTTCATGTCTTACCAATATTGTGGGAGCTTTGATTTGAAGAGATTCAGATTCCCATGGGTTTGTGAATCGTGGAAACTCTTGTAAAGTATTGGATTCAAAATCCAATCTTTCATCCTCTTGTTGCTCTACTTGGTCTTCGTAAATAGATGGAATATCTTGGGGAAATTGATCATGAAGGTCATCAATAGGAGGGGGATTACTATTCTCTTTGGCCCATTTTTCTTCTTATATTGCCCCCGAGAACTCTTGAGAATATTGTTGAATGGAAATTAGGGGAAAAAGTGAGCCCTGCATGGGCCTTGTAAGGATTCCTAATTTTTAGGAATTAAAAGGCTTAATCTCGAGATTAAGAGGCCACTGGAAAACCACTAGTAGTATTCACCTTTAAAATACTATTTAATAGGCATTTGTATTTGAATTTTTAAAAAGGCTTGTTCTTGACCTTTGGATCCTTCTCTCGAATGGCTAAGATTGAAAGGGAGAAAAAAATAGAGAGAAGGGCTCTGCGATCCATCGCAAGGGACAGTAGAGAGAGAAGGCCCCACGATCTCCGTTTTCACAAGCTCTGCAGCTTCTTGGACCCTAGGATCAGGCGCGATCGGACGACTGCCCGCATCCGGGGCTGAGTAGAAAAGGGCAGTCCATCTAAGCCACATGATGGGAGATTGTTTCGATGGCCACGCGCGATTCAAGCTGAGCAAAAAATCGGATGAATTTGTAGCCGTTGGATGCGTTCTCAATCCAAAGGAGGATATAAGAAGGCGCTTTTCAAAATGTGGGCTTCATTCTCAGCCTTTGGATGAAGCCAAGATCCAATGATCCAGATTTCAGGCGCCTATTTCAAAATTCTATCCATCTGAACCATTGGATGCCAAGGGAATCCAAGGGCTTATATGAAAAGGCGCCTTTTTGAAGGTGCATCTCATCTCATCCATTAGATCTCAAGTGAATCCAAGGGCCCAAATGCAAAGGCGCCTTGACTTTTGCCCTTCAACTTCATCCATTGGATCTTTGGGCCAATCCAAGGGTTGTGACACATTTGAAAGCCTTTCAAAACCATTCAAATAGCTAAAACCACGAGTTCAAGGTGGTTTCTTCATCTTTGACCACTCAAAAACAAGGGAAGCCTATGCCTAGCCTATGTGATTAAGGGACTAGACTGTGTCCACCACCCTCTTCTCATTGGTCCATGGCTAATCACTCCTTAAGCTAAAAGGCCCATGCAGGGTTCATTTTTTCCCCTAATGAGAGGTGCTCGATCATCTATGGAATCAGCAACATAATTTTCCATTGTTGGTGAGCTTTCTCTTTCAACAATTGGTTGAGCCTATGGAGGTAAAGAAACCTGTGGCGTGTTTACCAATTGCTCTAATCTTTATAGTAAGCCTTGGAAGTGAAAACCCGGTTTGATTGAATTTGTTTGATTGAACAATTAGTTGGTCTCAAGCATAGCTTGAGCTAGTTCTACCATTTTCATGCACATTTTTGTCCGTTCAATCTCTAAATCTTCTCTAGGGTAACTCTTGTCTAGGTTTGCAACTGCTAGCCCTTCTTGAAATCGAGCCTGGTAGGCCTTGAACATCATGTCCAAGCCTTCTGGGGTTGGATATGCAAGAACAAACCTTGGTTGTGGTCTATTTACAATGGGTGGTGGGGTAGGATGAAGTGGAGTGGATGAAGTTTTGACATGCAAGGAACTTTGAGAGGCGATCTCTTCTATTTTGCTTTTTGCATCTCTTAAGCTTTCTTTGAGTTCAGATAGATTTCTGTTCCACTTGCGATTGGACTTCTGTCTAGTATCCTTCCATGTTCTTGTTTTCCTCTTACTAGGCTCACTTGACTCTAATTGTTCAGCTAGCTTATCTTGCTTTAAGGATTGTGCCCTGGTAACTACCTATATAGGATCCACATTACTGCTACTTGAACTTGAATCCACCACTAAGCCTACCACATTAATCGGTGTAACCTTGGGTGCACTAGAGGGGTTCCTTGGACAATCTCTGGGGAGATGTTATTTTTTGCACTCAAGACAAAATCCTTGTATTGTGATGTTCTGTCCTTGTCCTGGAGTCAATGAGTGGGGACATTTATGAATGAAATGGTCACCCTGACATCTAAAATATGGTCCTTTAGGGGCTTGTGGTCTCATTTGTCTCAATTGGGGCCTGGGGTCTGGATTCATATACATGACATTGGAGTATTCTGGCTCCCAATTTTGTTCCATAGGTGGCGCCTCATATTGATACGAGTAAATCTCACTATTCTCTAATGACTCTATGTAATAAGCTCATGGAATGTCTTCATGGGTGTAGTCACAGCTCTGAGCATGAGGGTCATTTTTTGAGACTAATGGGGTCATTGGCACCAATGCTCTATTCGGGTTCTCCTCTACCATTTCATACTTAACTAGAATCACATTGGCAGGAGGAGGTGGTTGGTTTCCTAGGATTGGTTGTGGCCTATACGGTGCCTGATATCGTTGTTGGTACTGAGGCTGATTTTGTTGTGGTGGCCTATAATCTGGCTGTTGGTATTGGTTCTAATACCTACCCTATTGAAAAGGTTGTTGATACGCTTGTCTAACAACCTGCCTATTGTATGGACAATCTTGAGCCATGTGGTTTGTGTATTTTCTCTCAATGGTGCGATATGGTGCACTCATTTCTCTCATATTCTAGTTTAGCAATGGGCATACATTAGCCATGTGTTCACCTCCACAAGTATAACATCGTTTCAATGAGGTGGCCCTTGGTGTTTGTCTATTTTGAACTCCTAGCTTCTTGGCAACTTGTTCAGCTATGGCATCTACCTTAGTGGAGGTTTTGGAAGTATTACTATAGAACTGTTAGAATCCTTATAGAGTTTGGACAATTCTAACTCCTCACCCAAGTTGTATTCTATGTCAATGCATATCCACACACACTCTTCTATGTATCTAGGCTCTTTCAAGTACACATATGATCGTAGCTTGGTGCTTAATAAGCCATCTAAAGACAAAGCCACTTGTTTGGCTGGTGCGGGTAGCTCTGGCACAAGGCATCTTTGGGAAGATCAAACAATTTCAACAATTACAACAATTACAACAATTACAACAATTACAACTACAATAACCAAGGAGGCTATAGAGGAAGAAGAGACTACAACAATTACATTGAAGAGAAGACACAAGAGGACTCACTTTTATTAATGAACATGACCATGAGGAAAGGTAAAGTAGATGAGCATATGTTCTATATAGATTCTGGTTGCTCAAATCATGTAGCAAGAAATGTGGCATTATTATCTGACTTAGATGATTCAAGGAACAAGCATGAGGTACAGATAGGAGATGACACAAGTCACTCAGTTGAAAAGATTGGAAATGTGAAGACTCCAGATGGAAATATGAATCTACTCAACAAGGTATTGTATGTACCTACCATAACCAAGAACTTGATAGGTGTTGGACAAATTGTAGAAAAAGGATTGCAGGTAAGGTTCACAAGAAATGGAGCATTTTTTGAAGATCCTGAACAAGGGTTCAAGAGGATTGCAAAAGGAGAAAAGATAGGTAGACTCTTTACGCTTGAGTTACAAGATACTAGGAATATAACACTTTTCAATTATGGAGGAAAAACTTTATCAAAATTAGAAATGTGGCACAAAAGATTAGCTCACATAGAAGAAATGAGTTTGAAGCAAATATGCAGGGATCAAAGTGTGCTTGGGTCTATGGCATGATTGATCAAGTCACAAATGTTGCAAGGTGAAGAGTTGTATGGTCTCCCCTTGCCTTGCTTTCCTTCTCTGCCCCTTCCTCTTGTACCTCTTCCTCTATGTGTGAAATTCACTTGAGATGTACTTGCCTCTTCTTCATTCCTCTTACCTTTGCCTTTATCTTTACTCTTATTTTTATCTATGTAAAGGGCTGAAGATTGATTACCTCTAGACATATCTCCATTATTGTTGAGCTTTGTCTCATGTGTGAAGAGTTGCCCCATTAATGTATTGGGGTTAAGTATCTACATGTCCATATATAGGTCCATTGCTATGGTAAAGGAGTTAGATGTCTATAGAAGCACGCGAATATCACAAGGAAGAAGAAAAAGCTTGAAGCACAACACATAATACTAAATGTATTACCAGTAGAATTTACAAAGATAAGTAACTTGTTAGGGCTATAGGCATATATACAAGCCGGGGGAAAAAACCTCTGAAAGAGGAAAAAAAGTGCCCCGGCCATCCTATTGTGATCACACACATCACTACCTAAATATA
The DNA here is from genome assembly GCA_020310875.1 of Ceratopteris richardii. Lineage (NCBI taxonomy): Eukaryota > Viridiplantae > Streptophyta > Polypodiopsida > Polypodiales > Pteridaceae > Ceratopteris > Ceratopteris richardii. The sequence continues at coordinate 26,546,016 of CM035441.1, forward strand.
TCAACAAATCCCCCCCTGGGAGTGATGTGGTGAACAAGGAGCTAGCACTCATGTATGAGGAAGTTCCAAGATATGTGGAATCAATCCACAAAAGGAAGTAAGCCCAGAGCTTTGTAGAAAGCTTCAAACTTCTCCCCTAGGCAGAGCCTTCATGAAAAGGTCGGCAATGTTCTCTTGTGTGGGCACATATGCCAAGTTAATCTCTCAAGCAGCGAACCTCTCCCTAACATAATGATAATGCACCTCAATGTGATTAGTGTGAGCATGAAACATAGGGTTCCTCACAACTGCCAATGCGCTCTGACTATCAATGAAGATGGTGGTGGCAGAAGACTGACCAACACCCAAATCAGCCATAAGGCATCTGAGTCACATAGACTTGACAATCCATGTGAAAGTTGCCCTATACTCAGCCTCACAACTAGAAGTGGCCATAGTAGGTGCTTCTTGCTCAACCAAGATATGCATGAGCTACCAAGCATGAAGCAAAAGCAACTAGTTGACACATGAGTGACATAGAAACCAGCCCAATCATTCTCAAAAAGACCATGCAAATTTGGCAGTAGTGATCCCCCCTTGGGATAAAACAATCCAAGTAGTCGGGTATTACTCAAGTAGCAAAAGATGCGCTTAACCACCTACAAATTCTTGACACCTGGGCAATGCATAAACCTACTCATCTGTGAGACAACAAACTGAATATCGTGCTGAGTAATGCATAAGTAAATCAAGCATCCAACAGCCCATTGATAGAGAACGACATCAAATGCATCTCCAACATCATGAAAACTCAATCGTAAACTTGTCTCCATAGGAGTAGTGATATGTTTGTAGTCTTCAAGGCCAAAACACTACAATAATGTGTCAATATATTTCATTCAACACAAAGCCATTCCACCATTAACTTGCATAAACTGAATGCCCAAATAAAGATGCAAATGCCCCAAATCAGACATGTCAAATGAGGCATGCAAATCAGCCTTAAAATCAACAATATATGTGTGAGGAGGACCAGTGAATAGCATATCATCAACATACACAACAATGATTAGAAGTACATCATTAATACACTTAACATATAAGGTGCTTTTAGTTGGACTATTCTCAAAACCATGTGCAATCAGATAGGCATGTATCTTTTCATACCAAGCACGTCGTGCTTGTTTCAAACCATATAAAGCCCTTTTCAACCTGTACACCTGGTTTTCATTCCCTTTCTGCATAAAGCCACGGGGAAAAATATACACTTCTTCATGCAAGTCACCAAATTTTAGAAATGTTGTTTTAATGTCCAACTAATGTGCATTCCAACCATGATGAGCTACAAGTGCATAGATGCTACGAACAATAGTCATTCGACAAGTAGGAGCAAAGGTCTCATCAAAATCAATGCCTCTTTCCTATGCATAACCCTTTGAAACAAGCCTAGCCTTATACGTGTAAATTGTTCCATTAGGTTTACAGTTCAGCTTGTATACCCACTTAGTGCCAATGGCCTTCTTGCTAAGAGGCAAGTCACATAAAGATCAGGTGCCATTTTTTATGATAGCACCATATTCATATTGCCTTGTAGCGATCCAATGTTCAGAATTTTGTGTTTCATCAAATGAAATAGGCTCATTCTCATCACAGAGACTAGAGGCAGCCATAACATAGCAATCTGATGCAAAAGAGGCACTATGAGAGCTTGAACGAGTGCAATATGACATAGGTACATCTAATTTGCTGTCATGAAAAGTTTGCACCAACCATTTTGGCATAGCTTTTGCTTGCTCAATATCAACTATCTCATCAAGAAGTGCAGCATGTAAGTTTGCATTAGAAATGGAATGATCTACATCATCACATGAAACCTACAAAGGGTGAGAAGTTGCCTCATTAGGACCAACACTAGACTATCCACTTGTAAAAAGAGGTAGCAAAGTATCATAATTGTCTTTGGAGCTAACAAATGTGTCCTTAGTACATGAAAGTAACGGTTGAATAGCATCTTCCACAAAAACATCATCATGACTAACCAAAATGCATCATCATAATCTATGAGCTTATATAGCCCACAAGATAAAATTCTAGAAGCAATAATCACATCGCCATTTGATAGATCATGAACTGTACATCTGTCATCAACAAATTTCACAAACAAAACAATCTTGGACAAGCCTGAAACTGATAACAAATTCTTCTTGATCCTTGGCACAAATAAAGCATCTGACAATGTAAAAGAACTACCATCAATAGTAGTCAGAATGATCTTACCAACTCCCATAACATGCTAAGAGGAGTTGTTGGCAGATGTAACAATATTCCTTGTCGGGGCAGGCTCGAGTGAAGAGAAGAAACTGCACTAAGAGGTAATATGTTTGGTTGCTCCACTATCAAAGTACCAAACATCTGAGTCTATTGCAAACATGCACTTCTCATGAGAAGATGGGTCAAAACCGCAAACAGTAGTAAACACCCATTCTTCATCCTGCACAAGATTAGTAGACTCTCTTTTTGGTGTAGAGGCCTTTGCAACAACCATTCTGGCCTCTTTTTTCTTTGCCTCTTTAGCAGCCAATTTTGGATAGCTCTTAATGACATGATCATTTTCTTTACAGTTTTTTTTTTTAATTTCTTCTCATCTTTGTCTTCCTTCTTCGATTGTGTAGAATTAGCTGATTTCTGTTTACTACTAGAAGAGCTCCAGTTTCCTTTGCCCTTTTGACTAGACAGGAAAGCTTGATCTGCAACACACATTATAGACCTGTTTTGCCTGGACTAATCTTATTGCAATAACTCTTCAAATGTTAAGGCATTTGGATTTCCTTTCATCATCAAACAAAGAGCAGAAGAAAAACTCTGATATGAGTCAGTAAGACCATTCAAAAATGTCTGCACAAGTGAACTGTCAAGAAGGACTTCATCAATAGAAATCAATTGTTCCTTTAAATCCTTGATCTTTGTCAGAAACTATCCATAGAATCACCTTCATTCATGTGCTCACTCTCCAACTGTTTTTGGAGGTAAGCAACACGAGCCTCATTCCTAGCCTAGTACAATGTGGTAAGTGTATCCCAAGCATCCTTAGTTGTTCTACAAGAGCGAATGTGAGGAATAATGACATGTTTGACAGACAAGGCTATCAATGCATGTGCATGAGCATCTCTGCCATCCCATCAAATTTGCTCTACAGTAGGTGCAAAGGAACTGCAACATGAACAGGAATTTGAAGAATATTAGCATCTTCAATGCCATCTGCATCAGCTTCAATACCTATATTTGCAGGTGTAATAGGATGTTTTTCAACACCATGCACAATGTTCCACAATCCATTTGCAACCAATACATGTCTCATCATATAATCCCACAATGGGTAATTGGTACTGTCCAATGTATCCTCAATAGCCAACATACAGAATACATCATTGCTTGCAGCCATGGCCACTGATTAAAATACCCTGATGCAAAAAAATGACTATATCTGAAAACATTGAACAGTACTGGTGAACCAAAACCTGTATATATCTTTTGCCCAAAAAGACAAAATAGCCCACACAAGCATTGTGATAGTGCATTCAGGGGCCAAAACGAGCTCAAATTGTGATTTCGACACCACAGAGTGAAGCAATTTTGATCTCCTAATCACCCCAAGTATTCTCACCAAATTTCATGTGATTTTGAGACTATGACCGGAGGAGTGTCGATGATGCCCTAGATGAAGCGACGACCTGCTTTGATACCAATTGTTGGAGTTAGACGTGTGTGGAAGCACACGAACAACACAAGGAAGAAGAAGAAGCTTGGAGCATAACACATAATACTAAATGTATTACCACTAGAATGTGCAAAGATAAGTAACCCATTAGGGCTATACGCATATATCGAGTCAAGGGAAAAACACCTCCTAAAGAGTGAAAAAAGTGCCCCCGCAGTCCTAGTGTGTTCACACACATCACTACCCAAATATATCAACAACACCACCAAGTTGATTAGCTACATCCTTCATCTTGGTCACATAGTCAGCTACACTTTGCTTTGGTTGCTTCTTCAAGGTTGTGAACTCCATCCAAAGCTGGTTCTTCCTAGCCCTTGTTTTTTATGAGAAGTATGAAGAAATCACTTCCCAAGTCTCTTGGGAGGTCTTGAAATTCCTAATATGAGGTAATAAGAAATCAGATATTGAGTTGAGTATATAAGACTTGGCTAGAACATACTTTGCACACCATGCATCTAGTCTCTCTTGCTCCTCTCTTGTAGGTTGATGTTTGCTTCTAAGGGTTGGCATTTCTTCATCTCCAGATATGTATCCATACAAGCTTCTTCCTTGGAGGTAAGATTTCATCCTTAGTGTTGGCATCATATGGGGAGAAGCAAGTACGACATACATGCAGATCTAGCACTAAGGCAACCCATTAAATTTTTCCAAACCTTACATCATTTTAAAAGTGATTCTCATCACTAAAAACCCTTGTAAATATCGTTTCACCTTTTGTAGCTCCATTTTGTACAAGCCGAGGAGTCCTCGAGCTTGACGAGCCTTAGAAGTAGTTGCTTGCCAATTTTCATATTTTTTAGATCTCGTTTGAGCCCTCGAATAAGCCCTGGAACCGAATTTTTAAATAGGCCGGACACTAGGTCTGGACAGGGTCAAAGCTAGTCAAAAACTATAAATAGAGCTAGAGAGCTCATTTTTGGGGGCTAGCTGCTTGTAGTTTTGAGCTTGTATGAGAACTTGGTTATAATAGAAGTGATTCCATTGTCTTACTCTCTTTGTTCTTGCCATGTGTGCGCGTGTGTGTGTATGTGTGTGCATGTTGGTGTGCTTCTCACTCACACATTTGTGCCTTCACTTGCTCGAGGTCTTCATACCATCCTCATGTCTTCCTAGATAGACATTAAAGGAGGTGCTACTCATCATTGAGCTACACCAAATTTTGGCGCCGTTGTGTGTTGGCATCATATGGCGAGAAGCAAGTACGACATACATGCAGATCTAGCGCTAAGGCAACCCATTAAATTTTTCCAAACCTTACATCATTTTAAAGTGATTCTCATCACTAAAAACCCTTGTAAATATCGTTTCACCTTTTTGTAGCTCCATTTTTACAAGCCGAGGAGTCCTCGAGCTTGAGGAGCCTTAGAAGTAGTTGCTTGCCAATTTTCATATTTTTTAGATCTCGTTCGAGCCCTCGAATAAGCCCTGGAACCTAATTTTTAACTAGGCCGGACACTAGGTCTGGACAGGGCCAAAGCTAGTCAAAAACTATAAATAGAGCTAGAGAGCTCATTTTTGGGGGCTAGCTTTTTGTAGTTTTGAGCTTGTATGAGAACTTGGCTATAATAGAAGTGATTCCATTGTCTTACTCTCTTTGTTCTTGCCGTGTGTGCACGTGTGTGTGTATGTGTGTGCATGTTGGTGTGCTTCTCACTCACACATTTGTGCCTTCACTTGCTCGAGGTCTTCATACCATCCTCATGTCTTCCCGGATTGACATTAAAGGAGGTGCTACTCATCATTGAGCTACACCAAATTTTGGCGCCGTTGCCGGGGACTCGAGCTTTGAGGATGAGCGTGTGATGGTAAGACGTAGAGAGGACGCGTTGGAATGGTAAGTAGTAGGTAAATTTCTGATTTTTCTCCATCTCCATCTCCATCTTCATCTCCATCCTCATCTCCTTCTCCACCTTATATTCCCACTTCCAAATCATTTCCCTCATTTGCTTTGTGCGAGTTTGAGAGAGAGCGAGTGTGTGTTCTTGTTTGTGTGTGTTTTTGCATGTTTCTTGCAGGTTTCAGCTTCATCATCATCTCCAGCAAGCTCAACAGGTACGGATTCTGTCTGCACAAACTCCGAGGCATCGAGCTCGAGCTATCGTGACACACTGAAAAGTTGCACCAATCACGATTCTGAGTGCACCACGACACTGCGCAGCCCTAGAGCTCCTAGGATCACTAGACAGAACATAAAAATTCACCATATCCTGACCTATCACGACACCTCGAGGTATCGCGACACTCCCAGGTATCACGACACCTCGACCTATCGTGACACTCCTAGGTATTGCGACACTCCCAAGTATCGCGACACTTCCAAGTATCGCGACACCTCGACCTATCGTGACACTCCCAAGTATCGTGACACTTCCAAGTATCACGACACCTCGACCTATCGCGACACTCCCAAGTATCGCGACAATTCGACCTATCGCGACACTCCTAGGTATCGCGACACTTCCAAGTATCGCGACAGCTCGACCTATCACGACACTCCAAGGTATCGCGACACTCCCAAGTATCGCGACACCTCGACTTATCGCGTCACTCCCAGGTATCGCGACACTTCCAAGTATCGCGAGACCTCGACCTATCACGACACCTCAACCTGACCTATCGCGATACATGGGCTTAACGCATAAAATTTTAGAGTGAATTAATTGAGTGAATTGAGGTATATTTGGGCATAATTTTGGACACATTGGGATAACATTAGAGCCTTAGGAGTGGGCAAGAGACCTAGAAACCAGGGAGGAATTTCCTGAACCCTGAGAGCCTGTTTTGACCCCTAAGTGCCTGAATGGTCATAACTTCACCATACGAACTCCGATTGATGAGATTTTGGTCTCGTTGGAAAGCTTGTATTTTTAAGTGGAGTTTTAGGACATGTATTTTTAAGTTGGCCATTTGGTAGAATTAGGTGGTCATAAGATTTTAGGGGTGCAGTGAGTTACTCCAAGGGGGGCCTGTAATCGCTGATGTGTGTCAGTCAATCCATTGTGGTAAAGGAGCTATATTAACTTGAGAAACTTTTGCAGGAACATTGTGTGCAAGCAAGCCATTCCAAGGCAAGCTAGCAAGGGTGTGTACCAAGCTTGGGAGAAGGCTTCCTGGGCTTGTGCAGTAGTATGAGCAACCAGAGGATTGAGGTTGGAAGTTCTCTCAACCCTCCTTTGTCAATTCCTAGCCTAGGCTAATTACGACTTAGGTGTGGTAATTAATTAGGGCAACGTTAGGCACGAATCAAGTCCAAGAGAACTAATCAACTAAGTGCAAGCATTAAGTAAGTCTTAAGTGCGAAAACCCTAAGGGGCAAAAGTAAACTCGAATCGATCACTTATCAAGTGCGAACTTCACTTAAATATTCCTGACGACGTGATCTTGAACAAGTGCTTAACATATTAATCAACTAAAAAGAACAAAGTGATTGGTACAAATTCACTTGCAACGAGGGTGTACTTGGGACCAAGGGGGTAGATAAACCAGGCATATGAACCTTAGGTCAGGCAGACACTTAGGCCAAGACAGACAAAGCCTCAGATCTTCCGAAGCTAGTGTCAATCACACTACTAGGTCTTGGGCCCAACAGTTGAGTGATTACCCATACACTCCCCGATCAGAAACAAGTGATTCTGAGATGTCCTATAACATGGAGAGACCTGTAGGTAGTTCAGGGGTGGCTTATCTAGAAAAGCCAGAAGGACCTTACAAGACTCAATTGGAATACATAAGGACTAATCGTCTAGGTGCTCGCATCTACGAAGACGGTCTGAGAAGATCTGTGGTCTAGATTAAGAACCCCGATCAACCCCATGGACTAGAACACCCGGTAGTCAAGTTTGAGAATGGAGCATACCTAGATAAAGAGGGGACTATATATGTAGTCACCACTCTTCCTGATAGAGCAGATGAGTTTGGAAATGTGATTGCGGAGACCGACATGGGTGATATAGAGTAAGGGAATTTAGAGAGAGAGCCAAGAACTCCTCGTGGTAAATCTGTCTTGACCAGAATCATGACTCCAGAGTGGATTCCACAGGATAATAAAAACATAGATTTGCTTTTAAACCGAGAAACTGATGAGGCTTTTTGGAGGTATAAACCTGCCTAGGCTCAAGAAGTAAGTGCCCTCACAATCTATGAGTTGAAAGACCCTGATAGCCCACGCAAAGTAACCTACCTAGACAATACATCAAAGAGGATCTTCGTGGTCATCAAGCATGGCAGACATGCCTACACATGGAAGGGTGAATTTGTTTTTCCCCAACCACGGTCCAATATGTCCTACAGGCACCAAGGAGCTGGCACCTCCCAGGCTCATGGAGCTCAAGGAGATAGAAGTAGAGATAGACCTGAAGTAAGCTTTGCCAACCCCCAGGGAAGAGAAAGAAGGAGAACAGGGACGGATAGAGAAGAAACTGAGAGATTTAGAGACCCAAGGAACCAAAGAAATGATGATGATTTTCCTTTGCCAAGGCCGAGAGAACACACTAGGACCCTGAGACCAACTCAACTGGTGAAGTCCATGAAGAATTACTTGGATGGCACTGGAGACCCTTATGACCATGTGGCAGAATTTAGGCAAGTCTTGAAAGCTCAACAGGTAGAGGACCTATTCACACAATATAATGCTTTTGGTCTAATCCTTAGGAACACTGCCCTTACGTGGTTTCAACCACTAAACGAGAGGCATTTCAGAAACATAGAGCAGCTCCTAGAGGCATTTATCATTGAGTTTTCTAAGAGTGGCATAAGGCACAACACTTCCTCACTAATTCATAGCTTCAAGCAAACACCTCAAGAGACGGTCAGACTAGCAGGAAGACGGTTTAGGCAATACCTAGAGAGGTGCCTGATGCTTGAGTTACCCACACCAGCCAAGCAAGTGGCTTTGTTCTTAGATGACTTGTTGAACACCAAGCTTAGGTCATATGTGTATTTGAAGGACCCCAGAACTATAGAAGAATGCGCGCGCATGTGCGTAGACATTGAGGATAATCTAGGCGAGGAGTTAGAGCTATCAAAAATCTATAAGGATTCGGATAGCTCTAGTAGTCTCACATCTTGTCAGTCCACATCCATTCAGGAACTTGCAGAGAAGGTAGCTCAAAAACTAGGTGTCTCTAGCAAAAAAATTCCAAGATTTACCCCAGTTAAGTGGTGCTACACTTGTGGAGGTGACCATATGGCAAATGTATGTCCCATTATGGACCAACCCCAGGTGAATCCTAGTAGCCAGTACTGCACCATAGAGCGAAGGTACACCAACCACACTGCACAGGACTGCCCATATAACAAACAAACGATTAGGAAAAATTACCCTCAGCCATATCCACAACAGGGTAGATACCAGAATCAGTACCCACCACAACAATACAACAGACCGCAACAACCTTATCGGTCACCTTATCAAGGGTAGCAGAGACCTCAACTAGTCCTAGTGCAGCAACCCCCTGCTCCAACCAATGTGATCCCAGTGAAATATGCATCTGCTGAAGAAAATCCGAACAGAGCCAGTCCCAGTCACCCCATTGCTATCAGACAGTGATCCAAGTGACCATAGTTTTGACTCCACACATATTGATAGCCCACATGCTTACTACATGCAATCACTCGAGCATAACGAGTCATACTATTATGAGGACCCAAGTGAAAATAGTGGGGAGCCTGAGTATGCTAATGTCATGTACACAAACCCCAACTCTAGACCTCAACCTAGGCAGGTACGAACCCCATTTCCTAGAGGACCATGCTTCAGATGTTAGGGAGATCACCTTATACGTGATTGTCCACTGCCTGCCCCTACACAACCCCAACCAGTGACAATTCAGGGTTTCTGTCAAGAGTGCGAAAAAGAGCATCTCCTATGAGATTGCCCAAAGAACCCTAATAACATGCCTAAAATCACTCCTATTAACGTCATTGGGTTAGTGGTAGACTCTACGAGAAGTATAACTTCCACACTCCCAGTGCATGTGGTCACTAGAGCCCAAGCCTTGCAGCAAACTCAAGGAGTAGGGCAGGAAAAGAGTTCTGAGGTTAGTGAGATAGAGAGTATAACCAAGAAAAGGACAAGAGCATGGAGAGATAGCCGGGAGAGAATGAAAAGACAATGGTCACAGAAAATGAGCGAACTTGAAGAAAGCTTGAGAGAAACCAAAGCAAAAATAAGTGAACTCGGATCTCAAAACCACTTTCGCACCACCCCTCCACCACCTTTCCCTTTCTCTGCCAATCCATCTTCTTCCATTCCCCAACCTTTCAATACACCACCCTTAACCCACCCACCACCCAGAGTAGGATCAGTCCTAGCCGTTCCCACTCCTGAAGATCTAGACATGATGCTTAAAGCATATCAGGCCAGAATCCAAGAAGGGCCCAATGTAACAGATCATGAGAAATGTTACCCTAGAGCCGATCTAGAGATAGAGCGAACAAAGATTTGTGCTAAAATGGTCGAATTGGTGCAAGCCATGTTTGAAGCCAGTCGCTTGTTCAATGGCTCTAACCCCATCAGAACACCATTGCACTTTGATGGTCTATTGGATAGATTGGAGAGGTTACTTGCAAAGTCTGGAAAAGGAGCCACCTCCCAGGCTAAGGAGAGGGCAAGTGATAGAATAAGCATTCCTCCCCAGGGAGCTTATGTGCCTAACTCCACTGAACCAGACACCTCTTCTATGAATAGATATTCACCAGAGTTCCTGAGAGAGATTCAAGAAGAGAAGTGGGCAAAGGAGAGTGAAGTCCCTCCTCCCATTGAACTTGTGGATGACGCACATGATCAGTTCCCACAGGACATCCCTTCTATTTATGAAGAACAGGAAAGTGCCCACTCTCATGAGAGGTTAGACTTTGAGTCTAATTCCTTGCAAGAGTTACCACATTTCACAGGCCCATGGGAAATCAAGTCTACTTGCCTGAGAGCACCCACAGTCATGATAAGAAACGAAGATTCAATCATACCTAGGAATACAGAGGTAGTAAAGAACACTAAAGTGCAGTGCAATCTCACTTTAGAAGAGCTACTCAAAGTTAAGCCAGAAGTGTGGAAACACGTAGCCAAACAAGTGCCAGACATAGCGAAATCGCGTTCCCAGGTAGGATCTCATAGAACAGTGCCTGAAATACCATTGGATAAGATAGGAGACATGAGTGAAGGAGAAGAAGGAAATACCTATCTCCCAGTTACCCATCAGGGATACACAACCAGGGCAATTTTGGACTCAGGTGCAGGAGTTGCAATTGCTACAACTTCCCTATGGAAGCATTGGGGCAAGCCAGCAATCCGACCGACGAGAATGAAATTGCAGATGGCCGATGGCCATATTGAGAGGCCCTTGGGATTGCTAGAAGGCATAACTCTCACTACATGTGGTGTTGAGTTCGAACATACTTTTGCTATATGCGACTTTAGCAGAAACCAAGCCTACGAGATGATTTTGGGAAGGCCATTTATGCGGCAATTGCAAGTAGTACAGGACTGGGGAACCAATTCCTTATACTTGCAACACTTAGGAGTTACAACCAAAGTCAATCTCAAGGATTACTCTCATAGAGACGTATCGCCCATTCAATGGAATCCCATCCATAGAGCCAAGGATGACACGGAGTCAGTGCATTCCATAGGATCAGGATCCTCATGGATGCATGAAGACACCCACTTATGGATGTGCAAAGTGGCAGTAGAAGAAGAGAAAAGAGAAAAAGCTAGAGAGGTAGGTGCAAAAGAGACACATAGATCAATTCAAGACCCAGCCTATGCACCTGTAGTTTTTCCTGACGAAGAGTTTGAGCCTCATGGCTGGGCAGAAATTTTAGCAACAATGGATGTAGCCATCAATGAAGAGCAGTGGACACCCCACTGTGATGAGGATGGCTATGACATTTCAGTCTTCTCAATAGAGCCAATCATGGGAGATGCAATTTTAGAAGAATGCGAACCTAGCCCTGATACATTTGAGGATGCAAGTGACTCCGACTTAGAGTCAATCATTATGGACCCACCTTTTGCATCAGATGAAGAATACTTCTATGAAGTTGAAGCTTACCCCCAGAGACACGGAGAAATCACGAATGATGTGAGGCTAGCCACACAAGTAGCCACTAAGAGTGGAGGAAAGAAAAGAAAGAAGAAGGAAGTCACTCCGGAGGCAGAAGAATCCTTGTTTGAGGTCCCTGAAAACTTTAAAAAATATGAGATAGACGATAGGAAAGTGATGATAAGAATGCCTAGACGTGAGGCACAAGCAGGAGAGGCCTATGATAGCAAGGAAACTACCAAGAAAATAGTTGTCGCCATAGAAGAGGGAGAAGAAAGATGCACCTACATAGGGCATGACCTGACAGAAGAAGAAGAGCAAGAGTTGGTAGCTTTGCTAAGAGAGTATAGAGATGTATTCGATTGGAGCTATAAGGACCTGAAAGGTGTCGACCCAGACATATGCTCACACACGATTCCCATGACCTCAGATGCCAGACCATCTAAGCAGAAGCCCTATACATACAATGATAACTATGCTGCTAAGATCAAGGAGGAGATAGATAGATTGGTAGAAGCTAGGTATATCTATGAGATTGAGCACACTGAATGGGTATCCCCCATTGTGGTTGTGCCCAAGAAGAATGGAAAATTGCGTGTGTGTATTAACCTTAAAAAAGTTAATGCCGCCACGATTAGAGACAATTATCCGCTTCCTATTACTGAGCATTTATTAGAAAGGGTAGCAGGCAAGGAAGTGTACAGCTTCTTGGATGGATTCTCTGGCTACAATCAGGTAGCCATTGCACCAGAAGATCAGCATAAGACGGCTTTTGCCACAGAGTGGGGCATATTTGCCTTTCGGGTAATGCCATTCGGGCTTACCAATGCACCTGCTACCTTTCAAAGATTAATGTGTCACGTGTTTAAAGAGTTCTTGAGGAAGAATTTGGAAGTCTATGTTGATGATCTTTGCGCTCATTCCAACATTAGACAGATCCATATACCTGAACTCAGACAAATCTTTGATAAATGCAGAGAATATCAAGTCTGCCTGAACCCAAAAAAGTGTGCTTTCATGGTCAGTCAAGGCAAAATTCTAGGACACATAGTGTCTAAGAACGACATATCCACTGACGAAGAGAATGTGAGAGCCATCGCAGAACTACCTAGGCCAAAGAACGTCAAGGAAGTACAGGCTTTCATGGGGCATTGTGGTTACTACCGCCGGTTCATTCACATGTATGCTGTCATTGCAAAGCCCATGTACGGACTTCTGACTAACTTTGAGTGGACTGATGAATGTGAGAATTCCTTCAATGAGCTTAAACAAAGATTATGTTCAGCACCAATTTTGACCACACCAGATTGGAACAAGCCATTCCATGTTCATGTGGATGCCTCCAATTATGCTATTGGATGTGTACTTGCACAACCTACGGGTGAAGGTAATATGGATCTTTCTATTGCCTATGCCAGTAGACAGTTGAATGCTGCTGAACGGAACTATACAACCACTGAACGAGAAGGATTAGGCATGGTGTACGCGGTTAAAAAGTTTAGACACTATTTGCTTGCAAATAAGTTCAAATTTTTTACTGATCACCAAGCTCTACTGTACCTGGTAAACAAGCCATGTAATACCGGCAGATTAGTAAGATGGTTTCTCTTACTAATGGAATATGACTTTGAGGTAGTAGTGAGGAAAGACAAGACTCATTTGAGAGCAGACCATCTCTCTAGGCTCACATCTGGAGAGGCCCCACAAGGAGTGTCAGATGACTTACCTGATACTTACTTGTTTAATTTGGAAGTTGTACCGCAGTGGGCTAAGCCATTAGTGCCAATATTGACATATGGTCCTAATCACCCGGTAATGCACACAGAAGATAGAGAGATAGTAAGAGCTCAAAAGTATCATATCTTGGTAGGAAGTATGTACAAACATATGGAGCAAGGAGTATTGGCCTGTTGTGTGGAAGAGGACGAGTACGCTAAGTGGTTGCAATTAGCACATGTAGGTGCATTAGAGCAACACTACTCAAAACAACGAACCCTACAGACCCTGAGGAGACTAGGAGTGCATTGGCCAACCATGGAAGTTGATGTCCATAGAATGTGCAAAGAATGCCTAATCTACTGCACTAAACCACTAGTGGAACATGCCACTCTTTATCGAGTGTCTTTAGTGCCTGATTGGAGTGAGCCATTAGTAGCCTTCTTGAGGACGAAAACATTCCCTCAAGATATGACTTTGGCCAGACAAAGAAGTTTGGAACAAGAAGCCTTGGATTACACAATCATTGGTGATAATTTATACAAACATGGTAAAGATGGTTACCTAAGACTGTGTGTTCATGAGAGCGAATACCTCAAGATATTAGAGACTGCTCACCAAGGTGTAGCAGGAGGACACTTCGGTCTAGATAGGGTGATCAAGGCAATTCTATTTGCAGGATTTTGGGAGACGCAGATCATATCTGGGAATCCAAGTTGGAATGTGGAGGAGTGTGGTGGACCTTTCAGTTCTTCTCACGAGAATTTGAAGCATTGCAAAATGTTTCCCCTCTTCAAGATATTTGGCAAAAAGCGGGATTGCAAGATTATTTTAGTGCAGCCTTGCCTAGACCTGATTTTCTTCAGTGCTACTACTTGATTGCAACTCTCAAGGCGACAAGAGACAAAGATCATTCAGGCACATTCCTGGTGCCCTCTCTATCAAACCAGGAAGAAATGAAGAATTTTGAGTTGAATATCACTTTAATCAAGGAGGCCTTTCAGATGTATGGCACCCATGTACCCTCCGATCGAGATCCTTTGATACCAGAGTCGATGAAGAACAAAAAAATCAAGAAGTTGAAAGAAATGTGTGCCCTCACCCCCAACATCACCATACCACTGCCGATGTGCCTTCAACACTTCGCATTTCCAGCACAAGACCGGTTCACCCAGCCTCATAAGAAGATTTGGTATGGGTTATACCTAGCAGAGACTGGAGCTTACCTATGAAAATGCCAGTATGGATCCTTGAACAGTTATATGAAGTAGACAAGTGAGGAGTGATGAAGCCTACTTTGAATGGCTGCTACGCCATTACAAGAATCATCTACAGATGCCTGGCTTATGATGTGCCAATTGCACGAGCCCTCAAGTACTCACAATTGGAATTCTTCCATGGGTGGAAATCAGGGGTTCAACCCACTAAAAGAATGCATGGATCACTTTCACAGGTTCTGATTCCTCGTGAAATTGCCACAGAGACCTCCTGTAGAGAAGAAGAACAAGTAGCCCCTTTCACGATCCATCTCCAAGGACTACAATCATGAGACTTGGTACAACCCACTCCATCAGCCCCCACACTACCCACAGATGCTGAGTTTGCATCCATGGCTACATTGGCAGCAGATCCATCCTTTGACTTTGAAAGCTTCTTACAAATAGCACACTTGTCTGAGAGTGAATTATTTTCTGACAATGACGGTCCCGGATCATCATCCCAAAGAGAATGGCCATAGAGTGAGGCAAGAAGGGTACATTGGGAAGATGAGGCACAACACACTCAGGCGGGAGGCACACACGAACAAGAGGAGATGCAGAGGAATGAATCAGAGGAGAGTGAGGAGGAAACCCCTGCTTACAGTGCACAACTTAAAAGGCTCTACAAAACAATCAAGCAGGTACAAAAAAGACATAAGCTATCAGAAGAGGCAAATAGAGCACTAGTGAACCAGATGTTGCAAGCAGAGAACGTAGATCCCCACTTTGTAGAATCATTGAACCTTTTGGCGGAGACATGTGGGATTATAGAAGCTATGCGGATCATGTTACATCGCAACCCTCCTCAATACGATCAATGAAGGATCGATACACGACCACAAAGGGGGAAGATGATTCAAATGGAAGTCTCTACAGCCCTCCCTACGACCACCCAAGAAGATGTTCACATGGCCAGCCCAACTAACATTGATGAACCAGAGGTAAATACACAGATACCATCTCCACCATCACCTCCCATCCCGCCCTCTAAAACCCTCACTACCAGTATTCCTGAACAACCAGTAATAGCCATTAGTGAAACTATACCACACACCACCATTTCTCCATCCTGCCCTTTACCTCCATCCACTAGTTCCAGCCAACTTCTTGAACCCCATATAGGCCACCCCGCCACCGACCAAACTATAATAGGTCACCCTTCATATTTCTCAACCGTCGGACAACCACTTGCCACTACCCAAATCTTAACACACTCATTCCCGTCTACCGATACTATCCCTCTTTCCCAACCCCGCACCACTGAGGCCCTCTGGACCTTCTCAGAACCAACACCCATCACCCGACCTCCATTCTTAACAAGCCTTGTAAATATACTTCAACAAATATAGATTTATAATAAAAAGTCCCTTTTCCAACCCACCTCCCCCACATTCACTGCCACCACTAACACACCACCTACCATTCCCGTATTCACGATTCACACTTCACACACCATCACGTCCGGTCCTATGGACATTTCACCTTCCACAGGACCACTCACCACCACTTTTGTCTCAACATCACCGCTTGTAACTTCACGCACATCACCACACACACCCACTGTCAGCACAACATCCACTTTTCCCTTTCCCATTTCCCGACCCCCTGCATCTTTCACCTCCACCTCTCCATCCACCTCATTCAGTCATGCATTGGACACCATGTTCGAAGCCGCTGCCTAGCTTAAGGAAGAATACAGATTATTGGAAGAAAACAATAAGGAGCTGTGTACTCTGTCCTCCCACCTCCAGGCACGGGTCAATGCCTTGGAGTTAAGTAATACAACATTAGAAAACAAAGTGACCGCCCTCCAACAATCGAATGCAGAGCTGGAAGCCAAGTATACGGAGATGGGTAAGGCTATGGAGGAACAACTGAGGGATCAGCTAGCCTGTGACGCAAGGCTACAAAGAAACATGGCTCTACTCCGACGACACCTAGCGGCTGCCCAAGAAGAAAATAGGAGATTATAGCAACAAAATCAAGACAACCTCGAAGCCGCCATAGAAAGTACTCCAGGGGCACCCATCGACCCCGCTAGCTTCCGGGCCGTCCCTTCAGAAAGCATACAACAAATCTTGGAAACCTATGCCAACCTCTTAGAAGCACATGATCAGTTGGTTGACCAAGTAAAAGAGCTACAGAGATTCCAAGTGCCTACACCACAACCACCAAAAGCTAAAAAGATGGTCAATGCAGCCACTTCTCCAGAGCCCGAATCTTCAATAACCAATGAGGTACTTGAGCTACGACGACAAGTGGTAGAATTAAAGATCAAGTTGTTACAGTATGAATGACCCCCTTCTCCAGCTAATCAACCACTAGAAGAAGAAGCAGTAATCATTCCAGTGGAGGAAACATTTGAAGACAACTATGAGCCTCAACCCCTTCCAGGAGGCAGAATCACGGAGGAAGGACAAGACACTTATGAAGAGCCCCCTTCGGCATGGATGAAACAGGTAGAAGAAATGGGGACAACTCAAGAGGAACGTATCTCCACTCAGATGCTGACAATGAGGACCATTGAAGAAACCATACTTCAATCAGAGTATTTCAGACACCTGGCCCCTAGAAGACTGATAACTAGTTCTGAATTACAATATAAACCCTATTTTGTATTATTGGTCAACTACAACACAGAAATCAAAAGAGTCACTAATAGGTACCCCACGTTCGCAACACAATTCGAACCAGAGGATATTCCAGAGGCAACCAAAAAAGGGGCCATATTCCAACCCATGTGGAGGCAAAAGTTACTCGAAACCTATCCGGAAATGCTTAGAACATGGGATCACGCTCCCATGCATTTGAAGTATAACCCTTGCTTCCGACCAGTACAAAGGAGACGATCATGGAAAGCATTTGCTATAAAGGTTCGGAACAACGCAAATTGCAAACAATGGTTGAATTACCCCTCGATCGCACCACCAACAAGCACACCTACAATAGCATATATGATAGCTACCATCAGACATTGGATTCACGCCTCCACCCCATGCCAGATGTCGCTGCACAGATGATGCTCAAAATTTTGGACATGATGCAAGTGGTGCTAAAGACTTTTCGAAATGTACGTAATATCCAGCCGCCAATTCCGGGCTTCATCAACGGTAACTATGAACTACTTTATGATATGAGCACAACCCCGAGCATACGAGTCACTTATGCATGGCACGCAAGAATCAAGTATCTCCCTGCTTGCTACAAGCAAACGTTTGATGACATGTTCACCATGGGGTTCTGGGAAGCACACTCAGAAGTGTTCGCGCCACACCCAACCCACCTACTACAACTACTCGCATGTGAACAAACAATGCACTCAGAGCTCTACACCACGCCACAACCTGACATTCCTGGAGCACTAAATTGGGATGCCCTGCAAAGAGATTTGGTCCGGGGACTACGGATTAAAGAACAAGAATTGGCAACCGACGTATTACAACAGTACATTGATCAAACCGTGGAGCAGAGGTCTGTCAGAGACGACAGACGCTAGGGGGGGAGAGTGTTGGCATCATATGGGGAGAAGCAAGTACGGCATACATGCAGATCTAGCACTAAGGCAACCAATTAATTTTTTCCAAACCTTACATCATCCCTTGTAAATATTGTTTCACCTTTTTGTAGCTCCATTTTGTACAAGTCGAGGAGTCCTCGATCTTGAGGAGCCTTAGAAGTAGTTGCCTGCCAATTTTCATATTTTTTAGATCTCGTTTGAGCCCTCGAATAAGCCCTGGAACCTAATTTTTAACTAGGCCGGACACTAGGTGTGGACAGGGCCAAAGCTAGTCAAAAACTATAAATAGAGCTAGAGAGCTCATTGTTGGGGGCTAGCTTCTTGTAGTTTTGAGCTTGTATGAGAACTTGGTTATAATAGAAGTGATTCCATTGTCTTACTCTCTTTGTTCTTGCCGTGTGTGCGCGTGTGTCTGTATGTGTGTGCATGTTGGTGTACTTCTCACTCACACATTTGTGCCTTCACTTGCTTGAGGTCTTTATACCATCCTCATGTCTTCCCGGATTGACATTAAAGGAGGTGCTACTCATCATTGAGCTACACTTAGGGACCATGCTGGATAATTGCCACTATCCGATTTGTCAATGAATGATGGAAATCCATCTCCCATTTTACCTTGATGTTGCTCTGATACCACTATTGGAGGAGATGGTGGACACCTTCTAGAGATGAGATGGTGCTGCAAATTCTTGCTTCGCAACAGTCAAAATTGAGTTGAGGAGCACAAAGTAGACCTCTTGAGATTTCTAGGAAGCAAAAATAATCACCCAAGTACTTTGGAATATGATCCTCAAATCATTGGTTCAAAACAGATGAGTAGGAGTCCCCACCCCTCCCCCCCACCCACCACAGTCCCCACCCCTCCCCCCCACCCCCCATCGTCCCCACCCCTCCCCCCACCCCCAGCCCCCACCGTCCCCATAATTCTATATTATATATAAAATAAAAAAAATCCTATCATCTATATTATTTTCATAATTCAAATAGTTATATATATATATATATATATATATATATATATATATATATATATATATATATATATATATATATATATATATATATATATATATATATATATATATATATATATATATATATATATATATATATATATATATATATATATATATATATATATATATATATATATATGTATATATACATATTTTTTTTTTTCAATGGTTCAACACTTTTGGTTCTGGATCGCGTCTCGGATGGCATTTTTTTCAAACTTGGAGTCATTTTCATGTATTTTGGCACCTCTGCATTCAGTTTTTGACTTAGTTTTTCCAAAATCCCATCTTTTCTCTGACTTTTGGTCAAAAGCCACATATTTTGAGCACATTTCTCACGTGTTTTTCATTACCCACACATGGTCCATATCGTCTATTCTCACTTTGTTTTTACTTTTGTTTCAAAATCTCAGATATGCAGCCCATGTCGCTCTCCTGTTTGATCAGTTTGACCCTCCCCAACCCCATAATCCTACTCCCTCACCCTCCCCTTACCCTTTTGCCAACCACATCCTTACCCCTCCCTGCCCTATCCATCTCAGCCCCCTCAGCCTCCCTTCCCCCTCCTTTCTACCCTCCCATTGCCCTCCATTGCTTTTCCATGCAAAAATTCCACTTTTGGGTTCTTCTTTGGTGCCTGTTCTCTCTTGCTTCTCGTGGACTTGGTAGCTGCTCAGGTGTTCTTTTGAAGATTTTGCAGCACAGAAATCATTGTATCATGCTCAAAGTTTTGGTTGTAGCTCTCGGAGACGGACAGCACATTAGGTGGTGGGCAACTGTTGAGCCCATAAAAGTCATATTGGTCAAAGTTAACCATAGTCAAAGTCAACTATAGTCAAAGTCAAAAGTTCAAAGTCAAATCAGTCAAAGTCAACATGTTCAAGGTCAAAGTCAACATGAGAAAGTCAAAGTGTTCGAAGTTCAGATGTCGAAGTGCACAGATAGTGCACAATTAATTGTCCACAAAGGGTAAATTGGAGAAAGTTGGTTGCAGGTTACAGAGGTATTTCTCTAATTTCCCTAAGGTTCAAAGTGTTTTTAAAGTGTTTTGGAAGGTTCACGTGAACCCTCTCTTAGGTCCACAAGTGAAGACTTAAAAGGAAAATGTGAAGTAGCAGCGTACGCAGAAGTGAAAGTATGGCCCCCCAATTAAAATTTTTGTTTTAATATAAAGTCACTACAGGACAAAACAGGGATTCGTTGGCTGCCTACTTGTGGAGACAATCTTGGGACATCAAAATGAGCACCAAGATACTCTTGCAGTTAGGAGCGTATGCGAATCGACACTCAAATCAAGGCAAGGACTATTCTTGGACTATTTTAAGACTAAGCAAGAGTGAGGATAGTGTAAGTGAGGCAAGAGAGAGAAGTGCAAGAGACACACAATGTGCGACACAGAGAAGTGAGGTGCAAGGTGTGCATGAAGAGTGACTAAGAAGTGTGCAGAGAAGTGTTAAGCTATTCCCCCCAAGTATCCCAAGGTCTCATTGCAGTGCACGCATGCCGACAGAAGGTGTCCATCCCTCCCCCTTATTGGAAGCTTGGTGCAAGGTGTGCACAAGTGTAGGCTTGGAGAAGGTGGAGGTCTGGTGCAGAGAAGGCGGGCAACAACACGACCCTTGGGTATTTGGTATCTTGTGTTTGAGCTCTCTGTGGGATTTTGCACAGAAGCATTGGATTATATTTGGGCATCACCATTGTATTTGTCTTCTTATAATCAATTGACAGAGGCTTCCAGTGTGTATCTTTCTTCTTGTCTTTCCCTTTTCTCTTACAAACACTCAAATCCCTTCTTGTCCAAGAATCCCCCAACAATGGGTAGTTCGTACCATCCAACTTATCCTCAACAACCAACATACAAAATACATCACTACTTTTAGCCATGGCCACTAACTAAAATACCCTAATGCAAAAAAATGACTGTATCTGAAGAAGTTGAACAAAACTACCCTGATGAGTTCTGCAAAACATGTAGCCGACTTCGAGATGCTTATACAAGAAAACCAAAACCTGTATATATGTTTGGCACAAAAGATGAAATAGCATGCACAAGCACTGTGATAGTGTGTTCAAAAGCTAAAACGAGCTCATATCGCATTTTTGGTACCACAAAGCGAAACAATTTTGATCTCCTAACCATCCTAAGTATGCTCACCAAATTTCATGCGATTATGAGATTGTGATCGAAGGGGTGTCAATGATGCCCTAGATGAAGCGGAAACCTACTTTGATACCAATTGTTGGAGTTTGAGGTCTATGGAAGCATGTGACGAACACAAGGAAGAAGAAGAAGCTTTGAGCACAATACAAAATATCAACAAAAATGACCATTTTTTTACCCTCTAATGTTGCAAATCTACTATCTCACCATCACAACACTCAACCTCGAACAAAACTCCCCGACAATGGTGCCAAATTTTTGTGTAGCCCAAGCATAAGCACCACCTCCTTTACTTGTCAATCCGTGGAGACATGAGGTGGATATGAAGATAATGCGCAATTGTGGCGAACAAATGTGAGTGACAAGCGCATACATGTACACACACACACAAGGCAATATAACAAAGATAGAAACAATGGAAGCTTTGATTCTCAATAACTCCATTACATTCGTCAAGAAGCTCTATCTCTAACTTGCTAACCCCCAAAAATGAGCTCTCTATCTCTTTTTATAGTTTTTTGACTAGTTTTGACCAGTTTTAGAGCTAATGGTCGGTTTACTTAAAAATTAAGTTCCTGATGCTATTTGAGGGCTTGAATGAGCTCTTAAAATTATGAAATTCAAAATATGAGTTCTATCTAGGCTCATTAAGCTCAAGGAATCCTTGGTTTACACAAAATGGAGCTTCAAAAACATGAAATGATATTTACAATGGTTTACTATTGACAAGTGATGGATGCTCCCAAAAGAACTGAGACCTATCCAAGAAACCTGTAAATCACTAACATGGTTAGAAAAATGCCCCAAAAAATGAACACTCTTTGTCAAAGAACAAGAAACAAAATCCTTCTTGAGGTTCTTCAACCTATAGAAAGAGAAATATGCAAAAGAAAAGTTCAAAATAACTCCAAGAATCACCCAATAATTGACTTCAAATAGGCTTTGAAAGCCAAGAATAAAGCCTTGAGGACCATAAAATTTCTCAAGATAGTGTAAATCCTAGTATTTCCACCTTTTGCAATCACTATGTGAGTGTAGGTTAGTGGAAAAATATTGCTAGGTAAGTGAGATCCATGAAAAATGGTATCAAGATGGGTGAGCTCCCAGGAAGTACTAGGAACCTCTATCTTCCTTGATCATAGAGGTGGTCCCTCATGTGCAACCAACAACACCAATGGTGACTTTAGTGACTTGGATGATAAGGTTTGCCAAGGTCTATGCCTTGGTCACCACCTTAGTTTTAAGCCTTGGTGTTACCGAGGTGTTCTACAGGTTACAAGTTTCAACATCACCATGTGGATTGGTGACAATCTATTCATTTGCATGTGAAAGTGCTCTGATACTAGCGAATGGAAGCTTCCTACCTCCTCTTAGTGCAGTTGATAGTTTTGGATGGATTCACAATGCTCCTCTATACCTATCTACAAAAACTTATAAAAACACACAAAAACTAGAGAACACATGGTACAAATTCACTTATGGTTTCACAAAGGGGAAGTCTTAATATAGTTTGTTGTTGACTATGTCACTATATGATTTATTAGAACAAACATATACAAGAGGTTTTGAAGACCTTTTGACCTTTGACATAAACACTAAAGATAAAATCCGTAAAACATACTTTCCAAGTTCTAGTTCATGTTCTTGTCTTGCTCCTTGTTCTAGTCTTGTGTAGTCTAGTTTTTGGATATCCAATCTTTTCCTCTTGTAAACTCATAGTATGAGATCCCATATAGTTACTTCTTGTATCTAATTCATCTTCCTCAAGGTACTTCTTGTAATTTTGATACCTTGCTTCACACCTATGGTCATGGATTGTGGGATCTCTTGTATCCCTTCTAGTCTATTTATCCATATCCTCAAATCTTGAGTTGTGGGGCTTCTTGCATCAATTGTGTATTCTTGTATTATTTTTCTTGCGTGACTCATATTGTAATAAAAAGTATAGTTTCAAAATTTTATTTAGTCTATTAAGAGGGCATAATTTAGTATTCCCATGAACTTTTGGCAAAGGTGACTTTTAACCAAGATTAGGAAACATGGAGAACATAGTTGAACCAATTGTGGCATCACTTCAGGATCTCTAGCAACAAGTCAAGGGTCTAACTCATCGTTAGATACAATTCAAGATGGGACATCCCTTGCATCTAGGCATAGTACTTTAGGAGTTGTAAGAATGAATTAAGAATATTCAAACAAAGCAAGGAAGTAATCATGCAAATCAAACCCTATTTTATCTTTTGTGAAGGAGCCTAAGTTTTGTATGCCATAAAAAATTTGATGGTGATTGTAAGAAGTTTCGAGGATTCTTGCAATAAGTGAAGTTGTATATCTGCATGTAGCATGAGAGATACCCAAATGATGCAACCAAGGTTGGATTTATTGGAACCCTTCTCTCTGGCCAAGCATTGTCATGGTTTTCCCCAGTCTCAAAAAAGAGCATGGAGGTTCTTCATGACTATGAGGGATTTCTCTATGAGTGCACTGCCACATTTGGAGATGCAGACACTCGTTGAGTGGCGAAACAAAACGATAATAGCTTTGCCTCTTTCTATGCATCAAAATTTAGGTAGTTGATTTGTGATCTCACTAGACATGAGGAATATTACATAAACCAATCTAGATGGGGTTTGATAGATGATGGGATGGCCCTTCTACTCACAATGCCAAAGGTCAAGGCATTGGATGAATATATCACTCAATCCATTCAATGTAATAATCATATTTTTTGGAAGGAAATAGGAAAAACAAATTGAGGGAAAAATTGCCAATGGAAACCATTCAATCCTACTCATAAGGAAGAACCTATGCCTATACCTATGAAAATAGATTGAAAAGGTTCCAACCTTACCCCACAAGAGAAACAAAAAAACGAGACATAACATGCTATGACTCTATTTTGGGAACCCTCACCATATTGCAGTAAATTATCCCAACAAGAGAAAGAACTCCAAATTTGCTATCATCCTTGTAGAGTAGGGAAATAAGGAAGTCCAATTATAACAGAGACTATACAACTAGGCCATGGCATAAGAAGGGGCCTCAAAATTCTTGGAACACCCATAGAAACATGCCTTTTCCCTGTCAAGTTCATCATGCCGAGGAAGACCATTTCCCTTAAAGTCTTAGTTGATTTGGGAGCCTCCTCATGTTTCATAGATGAATTATTGGTAAAGAAACATAGAATTCCAATACTTTAGAGGAACAAACCAACAATAATTGAATTAGTAGATGGAAAACCCTCTTAAACGATGTTTCCATTCCCATGATAGGATAAGAGGATTTTTAGCACCTTTGACAATATACCCTATATGGAAAGACTTAAGTGAATTGAAGAAGCAGCACTATGAGGTAATATGTTTGGTTGCCCCATTATCAAAGCACCAATCATGTGAGCCTATTGCATACATACACTACTCAAGAGATTATGGGCCATAGCTTCAAACAATAGTGAATGTACATTCTTGATTTTGAACAAGATTAGAAGAATATATTTTAGGTGTAGAGGCTGTCACGAGGAAGGAGATAAGGAAGAGAGCTCACACATACACTGTCACTCTCAAGGAGAACCACAAACATAGATTGAGGCAAGGAAGAATAATCTTCTTCTTCTTCTATTACATAAAAAGGAATGTACAAGAATGACCTAAAAACAAGAATACAACAAGTGCAATATATAAAGATCAGTACATAAGGAAAAACCTAATGTCTGGGAATGCGTGAGTTGGCAAGGAACAAATGTGCTATCACTCTCGATAGATAAATCTAATAAAGCTCAATGAAGTATCCCTAGCATATACTGGCGTGACTATTATACATGTCAGAGAAACGAAAAACTGGTACGTATCATCCTCGATCATCACATGTTGAGCTTGGTATCTCAACACTCCCCCTCAAGCTCAACGCCATATCCTATAATCCAAGCATCTCCCAAAACTTGTTTAACTTCTCAGTGCCAAGTTCTTTGGTGAAAATGTCAGCAACCTTCTCATCTATTCTCACATAAACAAGATCAATATCACCTACTAATACCTTCTCTCTCATGAAGTGATAATGTACCTTGATATGCTTTGTTCTAGCATGGAAAACAGGATTCCGTGCTAACTGTATGTTGCTAAGGTTATCGCAATAAATAGTGATAGGCTTTCCCACTTCCGCACCTAAATCTGCAAGTAGCATTTCTAGCCATGATGCCTCACATGCTGCCATTGTAGCACCTATATACTCAGCCTCTATACTCGACAAAGCAGCAGTGGGTTGCTTCTTGCTGCTCCATGTAACAGCTTCACTCCCAAGTGAGAATAGAAAACCACTAGTAGATCTTCTATCTGGAATGGTACTAGCCCAATCTGCATTAGTGTATCCATAAACCTACAAATCTACACCAACCTCATAAAACAAGGCATAATCCACAGTAGCACTCTGTAGCTCAAGCGTAAGCACCACCTCCTTTACTTGTCAATCCGCGGAGACGTGAGGACCGGTATGAAGACCACGAGCACGTGAAGGCACAAGTGCGTGAGTGAAAGCACACAAACATGCACACACATACACACACACGCGCACACGGTAAGATCAAAGAGAGGAACAATGGAAGGACTTTGATTACAAAAGAAATCTATTACAAAACTGAAATCTACAAGAAGCCAACCTCAAAAATGAGCTCTCTAGCTCTTTTTATAGTTTTTGGACTAGTTTTGGCCTTGTCCAGACCTAGTGTCCGGCCTAGTTAAAAATTAGGTTCTAGGGCTTATTTGAAGGCTCAAACGGAGTCTAAAAATTATGAAAATTGGTAGGATGATACTTCTAATGCTCCTCAAGCTCGAGGACTCCTCGGCTTGCACAAAATGGAGCTACCAAAATAGAAAATGGTATTTACAATGGTTTTAGTGATGGAAATCACTATTTTTGTAGGGGATTCTTATGAAAAGTTGACATGTACTTCTTGGAGCTCCCTACTTGCTCCTTCTTCTTGTGTGTCCACCTCTTAGATGTGCTTCCATGCTTTGTCCTTGACTTTGAGCTTCAACACTCCCCCCCCCTCTCGAGTCTGTCGTCCTTGACAGACCCTTGTTGGAAGGGTTGTTCCATGTAGTGCTTTGAGAGGTAGTATCCATTCTGTATGAACAAGAGCCGTCTATCTTCCAAATTTGGTAGTGTTGGTTGTCCGGTTCTTCATGTGTCACTGCAAGCCTTTACAAGTCGTAGTCCCTTGGTATGTGCTTCTTTCATGAATTGCAGCATGAATGCATCGTTGTGAGCTTTCAAAAATTGCAAGTTGCTCAAAAGAGGTTGTGAAAATCGAGTTAGAGCAACTACTAGCTTCGAATTGCTTCCTAGGTATGGATGTTGCCCCCAGGATGTCCTCTAGCGCTTCGAAAAATGATGTTCAGAGTAGTCATGCCAAGTACTCATAACCCATAGTGAATAATGGGTAAGTGTGTCAGTACATGAGTTGAAAAAAGTATGTGCCTTGTGCACGGCCTTGTAATGTAGCCCTATGCATGCTTACTTGGAAAATGCATTGGAAGAAGTATGGTGCAAAAATTTGGGGACTTGAGCTAAGTGCTCAAGGGTATGCTGATGAAGAGGTTTCCTACTCTATCATGGTTATAATATGGCCCAAGTAGGAGATTCTTACCATAGTGAATGGTTAGTCAATGCGGATCTCTTCGTGTTGTACACCTGTCATTGTGATGGACCATTGGTTGGTCTATCATTGTCGATGAATGCCCTGGTTGATGCTCCACCTAAGCATGACTCATTCATGTTCCATAAGTCAAACCTAGGAACAAGCTCTCTCTCGCTTTTCTTCTCTCTCTCTCTTTTTTTTTTTTCTGTGGGAAAAATTATCACAAAACAAGAACACAAAAGTTAGTAGCAATAGAAAAAATTTGACATATGTCAATGTGCTCTTGTGCTTGGGATTCTCAAGTGTGTCTATGCACGGCCGTGTAATGTGGCCCTATAATAATGCATACTTTGGAAATGCATGACCTGAATGGTGCATAAGACAGGGTTGTGCAAAGAGCACATGGTTGTCGCTCGTCGAGGTTTTCGATGTTATTTGCAGATATTGATGCCATCTTTGTTGGAGGTATCCATTGTATCTCGAGAGGACAACTGATCATTCCTCCTTATAGGGATCCATTTGAGAACGGTGTGCGACTGGGTAGAGATCAACTTTGGCCACTTCATGTTTGAATGATCTCCTGAGGGTTTGATCCATCGTGGCTGGCTCTTTATTTTGGTGGATGCTATCGGTACTTTCGTCTTCCAAACCCTTATCCTTGCAGAAGAGGTTCTTTGATCTTTATTGGAGCTCTATGCTTGATTCAGTTCTTTACCTCGCCTTGGTGTCTTTGTTGTGCAGGTTGTTGCCTTGAAGTCCCCCCTTGGATTTTGTCTGAGCTTAGGCTTGATTGCTTGGGATCCTTGGATTGGAAGTGGTCTTTCTTGAGGATAAGTCATGGTAGGCCTAGACCATAGATTTTGAAGTCTAGTGTGAGGGGACTGATTTTGTGCAAGGGCTTTCTTTGGTACCCATATCATAGTGCGATTTGGTTGGGCTCTAAGTAATTTCTTGGCCACCCAAATTTGCTTGACATTACCAAGAAAATGTGATTTCTGTTTCTTGATGTAAGGGTCTTTTGGGCCTTCTATGTGAGTTTTTTGAGAAAACTCATCTTTACATGGGGAGTGCAACAAGGGTTGATCTTCTATACCTACATCAGACTTATGCAAGGGATCAGTGGGTTGTGTGGTTTGAGATTGATCTAGAGATTCATCGAGACATTTATCCTTATTACACATAGAATCCCTAGGTGTACAAATGGGTGATGGATTGTCATGATTCACCCTAGAGTCGACATCATTTTCCAGATCAGTGATATAAGGCATTGGTTGATCATCTCCTTCTTGATCATATGAGTGTAGATCATCCCTCCTTATGGTTTCATGAGGGGAATCCAAATTTACAGGAAGAGAGGGTCCTTCCACATCCCCCAAACACTTGGAGTCCTCCATTTCTCCATTCTCTAAGGTTTCCTGTGATTTACTCAAAGAAGGATTAGATTCAAAAACATGAGTAGAAAGAAAAATTTTTTCATGAAAAGCACGCTCTGTGAAAAGATGATTTTGCCCCCAATTATCATAAGGTGGATAGTCATTAGGATTTTCCATATAGAAGCACAGATAATAGGTGGAGAAGGCACCTCAAATTCTTGATGATTTTGTGTAATGAACCTTTGGGTGCCAATGATCAAGTCTTCATCTATACAATCCATGACAAAGAATGTTTCCAAAAATTGCATATCATCCACCATAACAGGCAACACAACTTTACCCATGCATTCATAATGTTCCCCATCCATGAGGATAGAAGGATGAGTTGTTGGTTGAATGTTCTCAAAGATAATGGTCACTAAGTCAATATGAATTAAATTCCACTCACAATTAGGATTGATATAAACACCCAACCTTCTATGGTCATATCCTATTCTGATATCCACAAAAGTATTATCATATTCTCTTGTTGCAAATAAGGATCCAACCCCCTTAGACATTTCCCCAGTTTCCTTGACTCCTTGCAATTTTTCTCTAAATGTTTCACCTTTATGTGATATTATCTCATGTATTTCATGTTTATCGCCCTCCTTTTTTTCAATCTTAGCCCCTTTTCTTCTATCTTTTGCTTTTTTCTTTCCCATGAAACAATTTTCTCCCCCTTGGTATTGCTCAAAAATCCTTGGGAGCCCCCTTGGTTTCCTAGTCCCACTTGAGGGTCAACTTCAAATTATCCTATCTCAAAATCAACGCGTTATTCTTGAAAAAAACAGTTGAGATCGTGTAGGATTTGAAACAAGCTTTTCAACGAGCTATAGAGCTCAAAAAATGGACTTTGGATGAAAAAGTTATGTCAATTCAGGCTCCTGGGGGTCAAAACAGGCAAACAGGACCTTTGGAGAAAATCGTGATTTTGTACCTTGAGAATCGTGTTCACAAAATCGTGTTTTCACAAAATCGTGTTTTGAAAATCGCGATTTTGAGTAGAAAATCGTGTTTTTGAAAATCGCGATTTTGATCACAAAATCGTGTTTCTGAAAATCGCGATGCTGATCACAAAATCGTGTTTCTGAAAATCGCGATGTTGATCACAAAATCGTGTTTCTGAAAATCGCGATGTTGATCACAAAATCGTGTTTCTGAAAATCGTGATGTTGATCACAAAATTGTGTTTCTGAAAATTGTGTTTTTTGACATGAAAATCGCGATGTTGATAACAAAATCGTGTTTATGAAAATCGCGATTTTGAGCACAGAATCGTGTTTTAGAGAATCGTGTTTTTTGTTGAAAATCGTGATTTGTGAGAATCGCGATTTTGAGCCCGCTGAAAATCGTATTTTCTCAGAATCGTGTTTTTGGCATGAAAATCGCGATGTTGAGCACAAAATCGTGTTTTTAGAAAATCGCGATTTTGAGCAAAAAATCGTGATTACACAGAATCGCCTTTTTTTCACAAAATCGTGTTTTTTACTAAAAATCGTGATTTTTTGAGAATCGCGATTTTGAGTAGGGAATCGTGTTTTCTCAAAATCGTGTTTTTTGACTGAAAATCGTGATTTGTGAGAATCACGATTTTGAGCCCGCTGAAAATCGTATTTTCTCAGAATCGTGTTTTTCGCATGAAAATCGCGATGTTGAGCACAAAATCGTGTTTTAGAAAATCGCGATTTTGAGCAAAAAATCGTGATTACACAGAATCGCCTTTTTTTCACAAAATCGTGTTTTTTATTGAAAATCGTGATTTTTTTAGAATCGCGATTTTGAGTAGGGAATCGTGTTTTCTCAAAATCGTGTTTTTTGACTGAAAATCGTGATTTGTGAGAATCGCGATTTTGAGCACAATCACAGAATCGTGCTTCTGAGAATGACCACAGAATCGTGATTTTTTTCAGCCAACTTTTAGGCGGGAAAACAGAAAATCGTGATTTTTCAAAAAAATTTGAATTTTCACAGAATCGCGATTTTCATCACACAATCGTGTTTTTTGGCGGGAAATTCAAATTTCTGACCGCCGGCTATGGCGAGCTCCGTATGAGCAGAAAATCATGAAAAAAACACAGCGCTTGCTCTCCCTTGCTTCTCCTAACTCCTTTCCACACAATAATGCATGAAAAATGGTATGAAGATGGTGAAAATGCACTAAAAAACAAGAATTTTCTATGAAGAAGAAGATGGAAGAAGGTGGAGATGATGATGATGATGAAGATGAAGAGGAAAAAACAGAAAATGAACTGAAATGACAGTTTTTTTACCTTCCAACGTCGCAAATCTACGATCTTACCATCACAACGCTCGTCCTCGAAGCTCTCTCCCCGGCAACGGCGCCAAAATTTGGTGTAGCTCAAGCGTAAGCACCACCTCCTTTACTTGTCAATCCGCGGAGACATGAGGACCGGTATGAAGACCACGAGCACGTGAAGGCACAAGTGCGTGAGTGAAAGCACACAAACATGCACACACATACACACACACGCGCACACGGTAAGATCAAAGAGAGGAACAATGGAAGGACTTTGATTACAAAAGAGATCTATTACAAAACTGAAATCTACAAGAAGCCAACCTCAAAAATGAGCTCTCTAGCTCTTTTTATAGTTTTTGGACTAGTTTTGGCCTTGTCCAGACCTAGTGTCCGGCCTAGTTAAAAATTAGGTTCTAGGGCTTATTTGAAGGCTCAAACGGAGTCTAAAAATTATGAAAATTGGTAGGATGATACTTCTAATGCTCCTCAAGCTCGAGGACTCCTCGGCTTGCACAAAATGGAGCTACCAAAATAGAAAATGGTATTTACAATGGTTTTAATGATGGAAATCACTATTTTTGTAGGGGATTCTTATGAAAAGTTGACATGTACTTCTTGGAGCTCCCTACTTGCTCCTTCTTCTTGTGTGTCCACCTCTTAGATGTGCTTCCATGCTTTGTCCTTGACTTTGAGCTTCAACACACTCACATAACGTAGAGTGCACCTCAGAGCATCCAAATGTGGCTTCCTGGGAACCTGCATAAACTGGCTTTCAAGTCCAACAGTATAACTTAGATCAGGCCTTGTAATTGTGAGATATATAAGACTTCCCACAATTTTCCTGTACATAGTAGCATTTTTGAATGCTTCACTTGATGTAGTATCCATCTTCAAATTCTGATCTAATGGCATAGAAATTGGCTTACAATCAGCCATACCATACTTTTGTAGCATAGTTAAGGCATATTGCCTTTGTGACGTCCATATACCTATTTTTGTATGTATAAACTCAATGCCCAAGAAATAGTGCAACACACCAAGATCTTTCATGTCGAATTCCTGCATAAGAAGTTGCTTTACATCTTTGATGCTTCCTTCATTATCACCACTTATAATTAGGTCATCAACATAAATAGCCACACTAGTGATGCCATCATCAGCCTTCCTTGCATATAGTGAGTGATCTGCATCACACATAGAAAACCCAATGCTGGTTAAGTAATCAACAATCCTTTCATGCCATGCACGAGGGGCTTGCTTCAACCCATACAAAGCCTTTTGCAACCTACAAACATATTCTAGATGCTTTGAATCTTCATATCCTTGTGGCTAGTCCATATATACTTCTTCCTGTAACTCACCATGTAGGAAAGCATTCTTCACATCCATCTGATGCAAAGTCCATCCTTTTGCTGTAGCTAATGCAACAAGTGTTCTGACAGTAGACATTTTAGCTACAAGGCTGAATGTTTCCTCATAATCAATGCCATATGTCTGTGCATATCCTTTAGCTACCAATCATGCTTTATACGTGCTTATGCTACCATCAACATTATGCTTTACCTTGTAAACCCATTTGCAGCCTATGGGTTTCTTACCTTGCAACAATGGAAACAGCTTCCATGTATCATTTCCATAAAGTGCAGCCATCTCCTCATCCATAGATTTTTCCCAATCTGCAATTCCAATTGCATCTTCAAAGCAAGAAGGTTCAACATCTTGTATTACCTTTGTCATGTAGGCATAATGACGAGCCATATAACTGTCATACGTCAATCGTTGCACTGAATTCCGCATCCTCCTAGATTTTCTTGGTCCTGGGTCACTTCTCCTTGTATCATTTGCATGTGCCCTTCTTACTCCTGGAGTCTTCATAGAGGGAAGTCCAAGTTCCTCATCAAGACTCTTTTCTGAACTGCTTGAATCTCCATCAATGTCTTCAAAACTTGCACATGTTTTATAACCTGCAGAAAGCTTTTTTACCTTTCTTGGATGTATTTGATGAATTTGCTAGACTGAAATTTCCATGCAATCTTCCACTCCATGGATTTGAGTTGGAACTATTGCTTGGTGATGCATCTGGTCCACTCAAAACTTGAGATTCTGCACTTGATTTTTTAGCATTTTTTTGTCATTTGCTTCAAGATTCATTCCTTCTTTGGCATTTGCATAGCAGCTTGACATTTCATCAAATACCACATCTCTACTCACCTTTACCTATCATGTGAGTGGGTTATAAAATTTATATCCCTTTTGCTCAAGGGAGTATCCAATGAAGACACACTTTTCTGCTTTTAGATCAAGCTTCGTCCTCAATTCATCTAGGACATGTACATATGCAATACAACCAAAAACATTTAGATGTGATAAGTTTGGCTTTTTGCCTGTAAACTTCTCTTCAGGTGTAACTTGATGTACATCAGCAGTTGGAGTTATGTTCATGATGTATACAACAGTATGCACAGCTTCTACCCAATAACAATGAGGCATATTCTTCTCAGCCATCAAGGTTCTTTCTATTTCTATAATATGTCTATTTTTGCATTCAGCAATGCCATTCTATTGTGGTGTGTACGTGCATGAAAACTCATGCCGAATTCCATGAGTTTTTAGAAAACTGTTGAACTCATTTGACATGTGTTCACCTCCTCCATCAGATCTTATTGCCTGAATGTACTTCCTTGTCTGTTTTTCCACCATAGCTTTAAAATTCTGGAAGTGAGTGAACACCTTGCTCTTCTCTTTCATGAAATATACCCATAATTTGCATGTATGGTCATCAATGAAAATAACATAAAGCTTGCAACCGCCCATAGATGTGGTCTTTGATGGACCCCAAACATCTATATGTACTACTTATAATACATTCTCACTAGCATGCTTTCATGTGGAAATGATGCTCTTGACTGTTTACCAAATTGACATGCTGCACATACCTTTTGCATTTCTGCAACTTTGAAATTTGGTAGTCCATGCACAATCTCCTTTGACTACACCAATTTCAGCCTTTGCAAGTTTGCATGTCCAATCCGTTTGTGCCACATCTCTACATCTGCAATAACTCTTGCACATTTTGCAAACATGGCTGCATTCATTTCAGGAATCCTCACATTTAAGGTGAACATCCTACCCACTTTGTTTCCTTTGGCAAGCAATTGTCTATCCTACTTGTAGTATTCTACATAAAATCCATGAGCATTGAACCTGACTTGTAATCCTTGGTCAACCATTTATCCAACAGAAACAAGATTCTTTGTTATATTTGGAACATGCAACACATCATCAAGATGTTTTACCTTTCCATCCTCCATCGATAGTGCTATGTTTCCTGTATTCTCAATAGGATGTGATGTGTCATCACTTGTTTCATATCAAAGAACTGGCAATTTTTGCAAAGTACTAGACCATTCTGCATGACTAGTCATGTGATTTGAAGCACCTGAATCAACATACTATACATTATCATTTGATTTTGAAACACCAACAGACATCATATTCATCATGTGATGTTGAACCATGAACAACTTTTTAGAATCATCTGCACTTGTGGATGCATAATTATTCTGCTGCCTTCTGTTATTTTGATTCTTCAACCTACAATCACGTTCAAAGTGTCCAAGTTTACCACAATTCCAACATCCTTTACTGTCATTATCTGAATCACTTCTTTCGAAATTTTCGCGGCCTCTTTGGCTCCCCTACCTCGAAACTGTCCTCTTCCTCCTGTATGATTCTGTTGTTGACTTTGGTCTTGGTTACTATTTCCTCTTCCACTTCCAAAACCTCTACCTCTACCTCTTCCTCTACTAGAGTAGAATACTTGCTCAGAACTAGATTTTCCTTTGGATTTTAAATCCTCACCAAGATTCTTTTCTTCAATAATCAGCATAGATACTAGATCAGCAAAATTCAGAATATTTTCCCTAGTATGTATGGAAGTTCTGAACTGCTTATATGCAGCTTCTAAACCACGAAGACACACTTCCACCTTATCATCATCATCTACATTCACACCAATAGATGCAAGTGACTCACATATGGTTTTGATTTTCAAGGTGTAGTCACTTACGGACATGCTCTTCTTCTCCAATGTATGCAGCTCATTCTTGAGTTGCAATTTCCGTGCCTTTGTATTGGTCTCATACAATGTGAACAAACTATTCCAAGCCTCTTTTGGAGTCTTGGCATCCTGTATGTGTCCAATCATGCTATCATGTATGCTAATAGATAGCCAATACATTACCTTTCGTGCTCCTTGATTCCATTCCTCATATGCTCTTACCTGATCTGCAGTTCGATTCCTTTCAGGTAATTGCGGAGCATTTCCATTCTCTCCTTCGATGTACTTCCAGTAGTCTTTTCCCATAAGGAAATTTTTCATTCTGAATCTCCAAGCATGGAAGTTGAACATTCTTGTCCAGCTTATCACTCATAAACTGACTCATTCCATCTGCGTTTGCCATTTCTTCAACAATTCACAAAACTACAAAACACTACAAGCAGCACTTCTTCTTGAACACTGTCGCACTATGACGTGATAGTTCGATATCAGAAAAACATAGTTTTTGTGTACCAACAATAGACAGAATCGCTTGAAATTCTAGATGTGGAATATATGAGTGCTGTCGAGCACAATGCATGTTACCATTTCTGAAATCGGCCTGGTTTTTTTGCAAACCCCACCTTGCAGGCTGGAAATGGAGGTCGAGATGGCTCTGAAACTTTGATCTAACAAAAACGAGTGACCCTAAAGGGATAATGTGAAGAGATGGATAGGTATGTGCTTGAAGATGAAGAGGTGTTGCAAAATCCTTGATCTACACCAACCAAATGAACTCCAAGAGTATGTGGTGGGCCCTTTTAGGTTGCAAATGGATGTATTAGACACCCTATGTAACTTAGAAGATCACTATCAAAAAGATAGATCAAAAGAGATAAGTTGGAGTTAGCTCAGAGGTGAAGAACTTGCTATTTTGGTTCATACACCTGTCTAGTGTTTTGCATAATTCTTTGAGCACAGCAGTAATTAGATTAATTCCTTTTGGGGAATCTAGATAACTTAAAGAGCTAACTTTCAAGGGTAATCGCATAAAAAATAATGAACCACACACTGAAAATGATGTTTAACAAGTGATGATATCATCCCGATTTTCAAGGGCTGCTACAGTAATGAGACCAGTGATCAGAAAAATGCACATAACTCAATTTTTAAGAATCCAATGATTATGAAAATTTGTATGCTTATACTAGAGAGTATGTTCAATCTAACAAGATTTAAATAATTGAATTTGGGTATGTACACACTGAGACACAGCTCTGACAAGATGAGTAAAAAAGCCTGGTACCTGACAGAGAAGTGAAAATGAACAGATAGGGTTGACTTCAACTGAACATAACTGAAGATTGAAACACCCAAATGAAATGAAACTTGGTGAGCATATAGTAGACTTATAGAGCTAATGTTACCAAGTTAAATCACTGAAAATGATGGACCAAGCTCAGAGAAACCATCTCTTCAATCTGACTGAGAAAACTGAGAGATATGGTAGTGAGTAGTACACTTCACAAGAACATGGAAATATGAACTCAAATGATCATGAAAATGAAAGTATATTGATTTTACAACATAATGGACTTACTGATACATATGTGTGCATTGAAACCACACCTTGATATGGCATAAGGCTCAGCTCTTCGAGGTCTTCTCTGAGGTCTCTCTAACCATGACTAAAGCTGCCATCTATTTATAGTTGAGTTTGGGAGGCTAACTTCCCTCAATCACTCTCCAATCAATTAGTGATTGATTTGATTCTCTATCTACCACAAATCACAAATTTGTGGCTCCTCTTTCCATTTTTGATCAAGTGGACTCAACCACTTAAGATTCTTTCACTTTTACATTAAGTAAAGTCTTCAAAAGTTACAAGAGGTAGTTCACAAGTGAACTTTACATTGTCTTCATTTTAAGGCTTCTTCTTTGAATTTATGGGACTCAAGCCAATACTTAGGCTTTTCATAGACTTGGTCCAACAGATAACTCATAAAAATATTTTGAGGTCTTCTACCTTCACGCCAATTTTCCTAGCAAATGGAGGTTGTTTGTGAATCACATTTTCTCCATGCCTTGCTGCATACTCTTTACTGTTGCCTTCTCCATGAGCTCTCTACAACCACGCTGGCTCTGATACCATGTCACTAGGAAGGAGATAAGGAAGAGAGCTCACACACACACTCTCACTCTCAAGGAGAAGCACACACATAGATTGAGGCAAGGAAGAATAATCTTCTTCTTCTTCTATTACATAAGGAATGTACAAGAATGACCTAAAAACAAGAATACAATAAGTGCAATATATAAAGATCAGTACATAAAGAAAAACCTAATGTTTGTGAACGCGTGAGCTAGCAAGGAACAAATGTGCCATCACTCTCAGTAGATAAATCTAAGAAAGCTCAATGAAGTATCCCTCACATATATGGGCATGACCACTATACATGCCATAGAAACGAAAAACTAGTACGTTTCATCATGGATCATCACATGTTGTGCTTGATATCTCAACAGAGGCCTCTGCAACACCCATTCTAGCCTCTTTTGTCTTTGCCTCTTTTGCAACCAATTTTGGAAAACTGTTTATGAAATGAAAATTTGCCTTATAACACTTGCAGAAATATTTTTCTTTTCTATTTTTTTGTCATCTTTGTCTTCCTACATTGATTGTGCAGCATTAGTAGATTTCTCTTACTAGTAGATGAGCTCCATTTACCTTCGCCCTTTTGGCTAGCTAAGAAAGCTTGATCAACAACACACATAATTGACTTCTTCTACCTCCACTAATCTTTTTGCAAAAAAATAACTCCTCAAATGTCAATGCATTTGGATTTCCTTTCATCATCAATTGAAGAGTAGAAGAAAACTTTGATATGAATCTTGAAGACCATTAAGAACAATTTGCACAACTGAACTATCTAGCAAGATTTGATCAGTAAAATCAATTGCTTCTTCAACTCTTGGGTCTTTGTCAAAAAAATATCCATAGAATCTCCTTCATTCATATGCTCACCACTTAGCTATTTTCACAGGTAAGCAACACAAGAATCATTTCTTGCTTGTTCTCATATTGTAAGAATATCCCAAGCATCTTTTGCTATCTTGTAGGAGTGAATATGAAGGATAATGGCACATTTGATAGACAAGTGTTGTTGTAGTATGCCCTTGGGAATCCAAAACCCACACCACCTTGTATGGAAGCAAGAAAGAAGGCTCAAGAATGACTCTCCTTTCATCTACCCCAACCTCCAACATGTTCAAGCCATTGTCCATCAGCCCGTAGGTATGCCACATGCTTGAAAACATGGAGAGAAGGGAGTCAAGGATACTAATCACATGTGTAAAATACAAGAAAGTTGCAACATTCTACTTACACACATAGGAAACACAAGCACACACACACACACACCTCACTCTCTCACACTCTAAGACTAAATACACATATGCATAAAGCCTTAAGAGAAAAGAGATTTCTTCCATTCGAAAGATATATACATGAGAGCATGTCGACCAAAAGCTCCCTTCTTTACAAAAATGAGCCTCTACATAAAGGCTAAGCACATTCCCCCATGTGCTCCTTTTGACTAGTAAAAAAGGAGCACATGCCTAACTACCATATCTCAAAAAGATCCTTTCAAATATTCTTTAACAACCAAATCTCCAAAGGAATATGTGCCTGGGGATTTTTCTAGAGTTCTACCAAAAGTATGGGTATTTACATGCTTCCAAAAGCCTTACTTTAGGAAAAAAAAATTTTAAAGTGTCTAAGAGGGAGTTCTCATGTGACACTGTAAGTATATACAAAGAGGGTAATTCCTATGATCTAGGGAGGGTTCCCATGCACCATTGAAGATATGTGCATACCCTACAACCCAACACTCTCCTCCCCCTAGACTTTATTGTCCTCGACAAAGCCAAGATAGGAGAATCATACATTGCTGAACTGGTCTGGAAATCTTCAAGTCTGCAAGTCTTCAGGTCTTCAGGTCTTCAATGCTGAGTGACACAATCCCCTTGGGGGGCAATCAGCCCAACAATCCAAAAGGGCAGCCTTTGTTGCTGAATATGCAGCCATCCCATGGAGGAGTTCGTGGATAAACCTTCAGTCAACAGATGTGATTAGGGTAATAGAATTCTCCCAAGAGTCTCCAAATGGTGGGTGACACGATCCTCCAAGAGGCAATCAGCCCACCAACTCACAGAGACCAATAGTTGGAGAAGAGATCCACATCCTATCAAAGTGTTGATTCTTGCAAAACCTTCCAAGTGGTGGAGTCTTTAGGTGCTAGGCAACACCATCCTCCTAAGAGGTAATCAACCTAGCCAACATGAAGAGCAACGTTAGGTGCACCTTATTGTCAACGGTGCATAGATCTTGTTGAGTATAGCTTTGGAGGACCGAGGTCACACACAGATGTGTACACATGAATAGTCTAAACAAAAATGTGACGGAATAATAGATTGAGATGCCAACCCATCATAGAAGACATTTCTCAGCAAAGGGAAATAAAATATGATGATGGAGCAATCTAACAGGCTAACATTTGCCAAAAATACATCATTTGACATATAAGTGTAGAGTTGGCACACCCACAACTATCATATTTAAAAACAAAAATTGTTCCCATGAAAAGTTCTGGAATTGTGGACATTCTTCCTGGTGCAAGCCAATCTTCATATCAGTTGCTGCTGATATTCATATAAAAATAATAAAGCAAGGAGCTTGGATCACTGAAAGAACACGGACACTACAAAAGTTTAATCTTAGTTTCCTAGGAGTCATGGGTAGAAAACCATCAGTTAAAGGACTAAAAGAATAGTCCACTTGATGCAATTTAGCCACCCTGCCAGCATCCTGCAGATCTGGTGCTTTTGAAGCCACCAATAGAGTGATGGCGAGCAACCTAGATCCAAGCAACCTGGTGAGGAGCTGCCTGCAATATATTGACTAGAAGACCAATAGTAAGCACTGAAGCCCATGAGCCACCTTCCTTCATGCTTTGTCCTGTAAATGATGTGCATCAACCATAAAGAGCACATTAAGAATGAGAGCAAAAAATTGTCCCATTTAACCATAGGAGTATCTTGTCAAACCTAGTGAAACACTAAAATTTGGACATGGCATCCTGTTGTGAGTAGCTCCGATTGAGTTACAATGATTGAGTTCCTAGGGCTCGGATAGGAGCCTTAGGAAACCTAGGCAACAACTGCATTTTGGAAGCTTTCCAATTAAAAGTTTAGTGCGAGTCTCAAGACCTAATAGAGCAATTGATTTGTGTGGGCAAGATGCCTCATGATGAGTTGTACAGGAACCAAATCCACATTAGCTACAGATGTGATCAAAGCATAAGCACATACAATGTAGGTAGAATAGATCACAACAGTAAGTTGAAATACCCCTCCTTTCATATGCATCCATAACTGATGACACAAGTACCTTTGTTACATTAATCACTTGCTGCATCATATACAGGAACAAGACTATAAGTGAGTCATGGCATTTTATCCGTATCCAAGGACAAATTACTTCCCCCATGCTCATAGGTATTCGAAGAATATGCTGCTGAGCATGCATTCCGCCCACTAGAATACCTTAAAAAAACTTGAAAAGGTTTCATGCAAAGCAGGTGGAATGATGTTATATGTTTGATATGGGATGCAATCCCTGGTTGCCTAGAACTATTTGGGAATGGCATAGAGGCTAACCCACAGAAAAGTACTAGTTTCAAGGCAAATATGAATAGGGTGGGGAGCACCCAACTCGACCCACAATTGTCAAGATCCATTGAGCAAAAGCATAGAACCACACACCGAGTAGGGGAGCATCAACGTTACTCACACACAGAGCTAGCACAAATGTCAAAGATGATTTATTGATGCCCCAACCATCCAACATGTGTTGGCAGGTTGCAAAGCATGAGAGGATGAACAACTGAGGAAGTACCACCAAAATAGTCCATCACATTATGTTGACCTAAGCTTCAACTTAGGGACTTGCGGAGAAAGAGACTGTACCTCGATCCCCTCACAAGTGCATATAGTGGGGATACACACTTTTAATTTATCAATCCGAAGAGTATACTAACCTAGCCGAGTGTATGAAGACATGCAAATGCGTAATGGTCAATGCAAAAGTATTACTCAAAAGTGAAAATGAGGAAATCACTTATCCTAACAAGCTTCAACTGTAGGTCAAGACGAAACGATACTTGGTGCAGCAGCCGTCAGTATTTTGGACTTTTCTCCTAGCTCCGAGCTCCAAACATAGCGAATAGCATATGCGTTTCGAAGCTCTCGAGAAGACGCATCCAATGGCAGTGGTTTCACTTAATTCTGACACTCCTACTTCAAGTTATGACAGAAATACTGAGTCGCGGGAATACTTTCCTACACTTCAGCACCTCCTACACCTCGTACACACCTCTCCTACAGCAAAGAAACACTCTCAAGGATAGATCACACTCACAAGCACTCTTTCCAAGCAATACACATGCATACAAGCTCACGAAGAAGAAGATGAAGAGGGAAGAAGACACAAATTCGAATTTCTGTGCTCTCTATTCTCACAATGGCAAAAAGTCCTTTACAAAGAGTCACATTTGACTTATATACTAGTGCCCTAAAAATGGTCCTTTCACACAGGTGACCGGCACTTTATTCACTAAGAGCTAATTTCCTACTATTTTACATGGGTAAGCTTCTATTCTTCTGTGGAAATGTATCTAGAGGACTCCTCTAGTGCCTTTACAAGGGAAATATATTACAAAAATGAATATGTTACAAAAATATCTGGTCCAAATCGGAAAAATTTTGGGGCCCGTCTTTTTCTCTGCTTTGTGCGCTCTTTGGCTCTGCAACACTCTCCCCCTCTTCGCCTCTGTCGTCCCTTGACAGACTTCGCTTCCTTTGACAGACTTTGCTTCGCGCACGCGCCCTGTGGTCAGTATTGTCTGCAGTTAAACAGACATGCAGATTCGATGGCCTTCTTGATTCAAGCTCTACAACTCGAGAGCCTGATGTAGTTGTCTTGCCTGTTGACTTGGGTTGCCACGCACGCCACCAGTGACTAGGAATGTGCTATTCTTAGTCACCCTCTTCAACTTTTCAGCCTCTACCCCTTTCTAACTTTTGGTCCTACTCTGATGTTTGAAAAATCCACTCCTCTGGACCCCGGGGTTTAGCTTTGTAGCCTGGTGCGTGCCCCTGCGGGGCTCTGTGCAGAGATGGGTGTTGCGCCCCTGCGGGGCTTCCTGCAGAGATGTATCTTTACATTTGTCTGATCTTCAAATTTGCCTTTTAGTGAAGCTGTTTCTTTCGTTGCTTTCTCTTTTTCCTCTTTTTACTCGTCTCGCCCTCAACACTGCCCCCCTCCTGAACTCTGTCGTCCCCGACAGGCTTTGATAAGCGTCGGGCATATGTTCTGTATACTTGTTGCTCTGTGTCATTTAGCAGATTGGCTTCACGTATCATGATCTGTTTCCATTGTTCAGCTTTGACTCCATCGTTTGGCGATTGTCTATGATCTGCGAAGAAGCTTAATTCATATGCCACAAGTCTGACATTCAGATTTGATGACATCTTCAAAAATACCTCTGAATCTATTTCAAAAAATCCTGTAAAAAATGCTTCTTCAAATATTTGCATGTATGGACTTGGCAAAAACATGAGTCTAGAATAATATGCCATTATTGTGGGGCGGCTCGGCATTACTGATAGATCGAAGATAAGTATATCGGTGCCTTGATTAATGCCGATGAAGTTCAGAAATGTATATGCCGCATGTTTGAAAACCTTCAGAACTGTAAGTAGCATACCAAGTATTTTATTTCTCATCTTAACTGCTAAATCTGGTACAGTCGCATAGTTTTGTAGCCAAAATTCTATGGTTTTGATCATATAATCCTCGGTTGGCAAATAATTATGTGGCGGGCTAGGTAACATCGGATAGTTTAGCCACTGTTTATTAATAGTGCCGCTGCGTTGTAAAGCCAAAAATTCTGTTGCAACCCTTCTGCGTGGTATGGGACAAAACGAAGGGTTTACCTGTAATAAATAAGGTGCGGCCTCCCAGTGCACCCGTAGTGTGGGATGTTTCTCCAAAAACTTTCTCCTCCACACTGGCTGTGCAGCTTCAAACTCTGCTTGAGTGTACGTGAATGTGTCATTCTTGAAATTAAGCTGCTGATCTGGACTTTTGTGTGTAACCTTCTTTATATATTGCCTTGTTTTCTCTTTCAACAGTCCATATGGAATGTTGAAAGGCTTGATGATCTTCTCCAAGTCTTTTCCTTTGATTTTGGCTTCCTTCATGACCTTGATGACTTCATTCTCAAAACTTTCCGTCAATCGGGACACCACTAGTGCCCGTTCCTTCTGACTTATTTCTGCAGTGTATGGCATTGGATGATCATCATGCATATCCGCCATCTGCTCATGCATTGGAGAATGATAGATCGGTTGAGATAGAGGGCTTACCTCTACCTCGTCAGTAGGATGTTCTCTTTCTGGCACTACTGATGTCCCGATCGGTTCTGTGTCTTTCTTCTTATACTTTAGCTCCTCAATGCATTCGTCTTTTTCCTTTATCTGCTGTATGGCTTCACCGAGTTTCTCTTTAGTGGCTAGGAGTTCCTTACCTATGTCGGCTACATGATCCATGTTTTCACTGTAGCTCTGTACCAGTTTGGCCTGTGCTGAATTCAGCTGCCTTTTGAGTTCATTTATTTCCTGATTGTGCTTAAGTTCTGCCTCTTCTCTTGCTGCGCGCTCTTGTTTTAGTAAAGCTTCATACTGTGCGAGTTGATCTCTTAAGTCATCTTCTTTACTTCCAGTTAATTCCAGTTGCTTTATTGGTTGGTCATATAACAATGATTTCATCAATTCTTTGTTTCTGTTCCGTAAAGTGTCATTCTCGTCCAGATATAATTTTAGTTGTGTTTCTAGTAGAGTGCTTCTGGTTTTCATTCTGTCTTTCTCTGCTACCGTAGCATCATATAATTTCTGCATGTCTTCGAGCTGTTTTTGCAGTTGGTGATGCTGAGTGCTTAATGATTCATACTGCGTTTGTGATTCTAGCAACTCCGTGCTTTTGGTGGCTATTTCTTTTCGTACCTGAATCAGTTGTGCAGACAATTGTTCACTCATAACTTGAAACTGGTTCTTTGCTTTCATGGCTTTGTCATAATCTGCATCTATGTCCATCATTTGCTGTTGCGTATCCATAGCTGTCTGGATCATTTGCTTCACTACCGGCTTCAGTTGAGTCACATCCACATTGAGCCAAGTTTTCGGTATTGAAGGTTCTGCTCCGGTAGTCACGTCTTTGCCTTGAGCAATGTGTAAAGTGGTATCATGGGGCTGCCTGATTTGAAGCTGTATCCGTGGCTCAGCCCTCATGTTTTCATCCTATGCTTGAGGTGTGTCATCAGGCACCTCGATTATTGTTTGTTCTTTTTGTGGGATCTCTCCCGCATCCATATTCTTTGGGGTTGGTTCTTCCTCTTTAATAGGTATCTTGACATGTGTAACCCCAGTAGTTGTGTCTTCCTTGATACTTACTTTGGTAGTGTCATTCAATTGAATGACATGCTCCTGTTCCTGAGCATCATCCACCTTCTTTTCTTTTTCCTTTTGGCTGTCTGGTGTTACTTCCATTTGATTGACCTCTGGTCCTTCGTCTTCATAAGTTTCTGTCCTGATATCAGTATCTAGCGTATCTTTCTCAGGACTGGATTCCGTATTCGTACTTGAGTCATCAATGCCCAATTCTTGGTATCTTCCAGGTTGTTTTGGAGGTGTTTCTGTACTCTGTTTTTGCTGAATTTGACTCGCTTGTCTATATTGATGTCCTTGGACATTTAGATTCACCTGCCCTTGCATGTACTGGTGTGTTTGCTCGAGGGCAGCAGACAAGTCTCTTTT
The DNA here is from genome assembly GCA_020310875.1 of Ceratopteris richardii. NCBI lineage: Eukaryota > Viridiplantae > Streptophyta > Polypodiopsida > Polypodiales > Pteridaceae > Ceratopteris > Ceratopteris richardii. The sequence goes on from CM035441.1 coordinate 26,590,763, forward strand.
TGAAATCGGCATTTGAGTCGTCGTGACCTTAGGCAAGAGATGCGTTCTCTTGGACTGAGGTGTTGCTTGGGCTTCTTCTTCTCGCAAGCGTTTTGTACCCCTCATGGGCTTCTGTGTGCTGGTTCCGGCCTCTTCCACTACAACTGCTGCTTTCTTTTTCTTAGGGACAGAAGCGGATTTTGCATACCTTGCTAGCCCTTCTGCTGTCGGCATCTCTCGTAAGCAGTGTCTCATGTCTAGGGCTTCATATATCAATAAGGTCAAAGCTGAACCACCGTTCAGGAACTTCTTTTGCCCCCATTTCTTCTGAGCTTCAAACAATCGCTCTTGTATGTAGCCTGTGAGATTCACTTTGTTTCCTATCTGTCTCATGGCATGGGAGAGTAACTGAACTACAATCTTCTGAGGTGCAGTGTATCTGTTCATGCCAGGAAAACAAAAGTGTTGGTGTACCAAACGTACTGCATCTTCAATATCCACTCTGTTAATCTCCAGGAATGATCTTTTCTTGGGGTCGTGGCATTCCTCTTTGACATTGGTGATGCCTTCTTGATTCCATCCAAAGGTCTTATTGATCAATTCATGAGTGAATTGAATGGTCTTCCACTTGCCCACCTTGTCCAAAACCTTTGCTTCTGGAACCGAAATCTTTGTAGCAGCCGGCTGCATAGTATTCATTACTTGTGTACATCTTTGGAAGTCGGGTACACATATAGGTATCTTCAAAAATGCTTCAATGCCAGCTTGAGTCCATACTTCTTCGATATGTGGTAACCCTTGTATTATGGTCTTGAAATCCTGTGACATAATAGGGAAATAGTGGTCCCTGTCCATAATCTTGATGGTTGCCATGAATAGAAGTTCCGAGATAGGTTGGTCATCTCGAAACCAATGTCCTCTGACCTTGGTTATTGACCCCAATGGAAGAAGTAGTTCCTCTTCCTGCTGTGTAGCTTCTGAGTCAGAAGATGTCATCTGCACTCAATATAGAGGATGTATTAGTATCCATATTTTTTCAGAAATCCTCCTCCATATGTTGATTAATAATTTGATGAAGTTCCGAGTGCATTGTATCGTCCCTTTCCCGTGGGTGTGAGAAAGGTAATACCTGAATCTTTCATGTAATTTTATATTTTTTTGCTGAAAAGTAAACATAAAAGTTAGTTCATAGCCGAAGCGGTTAGTGAAAAATTTTTTTTTGGAGTCATTTTTTAAGTATGTACAAGTGCTCTCCTATTTCCAAAGGGAAAATGTGCGATACTATCTGAAAGTAGAAGAAGGACGTGCCGAATGCTTGGCCTTGTAATGTGGCCCTATCATGCATACTTTGGATCTTGGCAACTCCTCTTGTGTGCAATTGGAAGTAGTTGCATGCTGTATGCAGGTTGTCTTGTCTTTCGGCATCCATATTTGCTTCACTTGGGTGCGACGTACTGTATTCTCCACCTTCTTGATGAATGCTGTTCGTTTTCGGCTGTATGTCTTCTGATTCTGTTTTGGGAATCTCAAGTCGGTTTGTATTGCATTTGGAGATTCCTTCTTCCTCCAATATGTCCTCTTTCTCGTTTGATGTGCCTGTTGACCCTGTTGAGTATGATAGCCCTTTCGATGTTGCTCCTTGCTTGGGATGGTTGTCCTTGGAGTACTTGACTTTGGGATCCATATTTTTGTTCGATCAGGTTGTGCAGTTATCAGTTTCTTTGGGACCCATATGCTATTTATTCGTGGTTGACTGAAGTGTTTGAAATTCTTTGTCCTCTTATGCAATTGCTTACGCTGTTGTCGAAGACTTTTCTGTTGCTGAAGATAGGCCTTCTTTTGGTCCTTTCTTATCCAAGCTCGTGTAGAATGTGGAATGGGGTACACTTTCACGGGTGTAGGCTTCACGTCTTGCAGAGGAATATTTTTTCTTGGGCTTTGTGGTTCTCTGTGCTTGATTTCATGTTCTTGTGCACTCTTGTGACTCTCTAAACTCAAGGATGGAGTGCACACAGGACTCACAGTATTTTCACATGAAGTACTTGACGATGGGGTTCCTATATTGCTATTGAACATACAATCATGACTGTGTTTATTAGGGTGAACTTCTGGCTCTATAATAGCAGCTTTGGGTGGTCGTTCGTCTAGCAAACTAAATACTTCACGAGGTCCTATTCTGGCCGAGATGTATCCTAAAGCCAATTGAATGGTTACCTCATATTCGTAGATCCAATCTTGGCCTAGCACCACATCTTCAAGCAGATCTTGGTCCTGACATACTAAAAGTCTCTGCTCCATTGTGTTGTTCCCCATATGTAAAGGTAAAGTGATCTCACCTATGCATTGAGTAACTTTTCCTCCTATTCCAATTAGCAGCGCCTTCGATGGCCGTAACTCCTCTTTAAGTCTCTGAGACAAGGAAAATCTAATACAGCTTATTGCTGCTCCTGTGTCTATAAGAGCATCCACTAAGTGGTACTCTTTTCGTCCTGCCCCCAGATTCAAATAAGGTTGTCTTCTTTGTTGTCCTGAGTTCTCAGTGGCTCTAAAATTAGCCATGGGGATGAGTTCTTCTCCTACTCGATATCTCTCGTCTCTTTCTCTCATCCACTCTTTCCGTTTTCTGATACGTTCTAGGGCTTCTTGCCTCGCTTCTTCGCGTATGCGTTCTTCTTCCTTTTTTCTACTCTGAGCTCCTAAGAGTCGTGCTAACATTTGATCCGTTAGAGGCTCCATAAATCTTTTCACTCTGCAACCACTGATGTAGTTGGGAAGAATATCTCCGTCTAGTGTGGCGAGATTGACTGCACCACTAGTGGAGATTCGATTTATGATCATAGGTCCATATCCGCGTTTTTGTAGTTTCTTTGCATGTTGTTTGAGGGTGTATACTAAAACTAAATCGCCTTCTTTCAGTCCCTTGTCTTTTATATGTGCATCATAATATGCCTTTTGTCTCCGTTTGGCGGCATAGATGCCTGCTACCGCTTGCAATCTAGTCTCATGCAGCTTTTCAATTTGATCTAATTGCTGAGACAATTCATGACCGCTCCACTCATATTGCTGGGCTACTTTTAATGTAGGTATTAAGAAGTCAATAGGCAAAATCGCATTCTGCCCATACACTAGGTTGAATGGTGTAGTTCCAATGGCCGTTTTATATGCCACTCGGAAGGCCCAAATTGCGTGATGCAATTGTTTGTCCCAATCTGACCTTCCATTATTAACAATCTTTGTCAATACCGTACAAAGTACTTTGTTGGAACTTTCAGCCTGCCCATTAGCTTGAGGGTGGTATGGGGCTGATTTTTTATGAATCACTAAGAATTCATTCATTAGCAATTCAATGACTTCGTTTAAGAAATGCGTTCCTCGATCACTCACTATTTCGATCGGTAGTCCAAAGCGTGTGAATATGTGCTCAAAGAGAAATTTTGCTGTGGTTTGAGCATCATTCTTTCTCGTGGCTTTTGCTTCTACCCACTTAGTCAAGTAATCAGTGGTTACTATGATGTATTCCGCATGTGATCCTTTCGCAGGTGGATTGATAGGTCCTATGAAGTCAATTCCCCATTTGGTAAATGCTCTCGCACAAACCATGGGTCTTAAAGGCATGTCATCTCTTCTAATAGGATATTTTGCTCTCTGGCATGTTTCGCAACTTTTTACATATGTCTCTGCGTCCATATGTAGAGTTGGCCACCACAGGCCTGCAAAGAGAATCATTTTGACTGTTCTATCTGCTGAGAAATGTCCTCCCGCAGCTCCTGCGTGTGCCATTTCTAATACAGAGAGATATTCATTCTCATGAATGCACAATCTTAGCTGGTTATCCTTTCCGCGTTTAAAGAGTTGTTTTCCTAGGATGACGTAATCTTTGCTCTGTTCTTCAAGAGCACGCTTTCTTGCTAGGGTAGCTCCGTCAGGGTACTCTCGAGTTTTCAAGAACTTTACTAAAGGCATGCTCCACCTAGGTGCTATTGTAGAATAGCATAACGTAGAGTTCTCACCTGGGATTTGTTCTTGACAGGTTTGACAGTTTGACACATAATGATGTGCATCTCGTTGCATGGTTGGCCAATATATGCCGAATCTCTTGAGTGTTTGCCATGTTCCATTTGCATTCAAATGAGTGTTCCATTGGTTTATGTGTGCTTTCTGAAGCCACATTTCTTGTTCCCCTTCCTCCACGCATCTCATCAAAAGTCCGCTTGAATCCTGGTGGTACAAACTTCCAGCAATAATGTGAAGGTTCTTAGTCTTCCAGAGATCTTGCTTTCGGTTTGGCGTGATCCCATCTTTAGGTCCATGTGTGAGTATCGGGATCAACTTTTCTGCCCACTGAGGACATACTTCCAGGTTAAAGAGATAAGTGTCTGGCAGATCATCAGGAACTCCTATAGGTGGTTCTCCATGGGTCATGCGAGATAAATGATCTGCCCTTATGTGTGTGTTTCCTTTCTTGACTATTACTTCAAAATCAAATTCCATTAGCAATAAAAACCATCGTACTAGACGTCCTGTATTGCAAGGCTTGTTGACTAAGTACAATAGAGCTTGATGATCAATGAAAAATTTGAATTTGTTTGCCAATAAGTAATGTCTAAACTTCTTGACGGCATAAACCATTCCTAGGCCTTCTCTCTCCGTAGTAGTATAATTGCGTTCAGCTTGATTTAACTGTCTACTGGCATAGGCTATCGGGTGGTCTAATTTACCTGTATCCGCTGGTTGAGCTAAGATGCAACCAATGGCAAATTTGGAAGCATCAACATGAATATGAAACGGTTTATTCCAGTTATGGACTCGAAGAATGGGTGCTGAACTCAATCGATTCTTCAACTCATTAAAAGCTTTTTCGCATTCTTCGGTCCAATTGAATTGAGTTAACAATGCATAAAGAGGTCTAGCAATTATGGCATACATATGTATGAATCTTCGATAGTAACCACAATGTCCCATAAATGCTTGAACTTCTTTAGCAGTTTTCGGTCTCGGTAAATCCAAAATGACTTTGATTTTGTCTTCATCCGTGGAAATTCCATTCTTAGAAACAATATGTCCTAAGATTTTCCCTTGTCGCACCATGAAGACACATTTTTCGGGATTGAGGCATACTCGATATTGTCGACATTTGGCAAAAATCTTTTCTAGTTCAGGGATGTGCTCTGATCGTATAGCTGAATATGTACACAGATCATCCACGTATACCTCCATGCTTTTTCTCAAAAATTCCTTGAACACATGACACATCAGTCTTTGGAACGTAGCTGGGGCATTCGTTAAACCAAAAGGCATGACTCTAAAGGCGTATACTCCCCATTCAGTTGCAAATGCAGTCTTATGTTGGTCCTCAGGAGCAATGGCTACCTGATTATACCCTGAAAAGCCATCCAAAAAACTATAAACTTCCTTCCCTGCTACCCTTTCCAAGAGATGGTCAGTGATCGGTAAGGGATAGCTATCCCTTATGGTGGCGGAGTTCACTTTTTTCAAATTGATGCACACTCTTAACTTCCCATTTTTCTTTGGTACAACTACCAAGGGTGATACCCATTCCGTGTGCTCAATTTCGTAGATGAATCCAGCGTCTAACAACTTATCTATTTCTTCTTTTATCTTGGCTGAATATACATCATTATAAGTATAAGGTCTCTGTTTGGAAGGTTTGGCCTCGGAAGTCATGGGGATTCTATGCGCACATATAGATGGGTCTACTCCTTTTAAATCCTTATAGGTCCAAGCAAAGACATCCCGGTATTCTCTTATGAGTCGAATTAGCTCTTGTTCCTCTTCCTCGGAGACATCCTGTCCTATGAAAGTACATCGTTCCTCTCCTCCTTCCATGGTTACAACTATTTTCTTGGTCTGCTCTTTATTATCATATGCTATTCCCGGTTGTGCCTCTCTTTTGGGCATTTGAATAGCAATCTTCCTCTCTTCTATTTCATATTTTTTGAAATGAGCTGGTACCTCAAATTGGTCTTGAAGCTTATTATCTCCATCTTCTAACTCCCTTTCAACTTCTAATTTTTCCTTTTGTGTGAGATCCTCATGTTGTTCATTGGCAGTGAAGTCCATGTTGGTGGTACTAATTCCTAAATCCATGGGTTCTTGTTCCATTTCAATGCTCTCGTAGTCCTCCTTCCAGTTTTGCTCAAATACTTCTCCTTCTTCTGCCTCCTGAAGGACTACCATATACAGGCTAATGTCATAACCCTCCTCGTCAATACATTCGTTCATAGTTACCACTTCTTCGTTTACACAAACATCGAGGGTAGCTAAGATTTCCATCCAACCATGAGGTTCGAATTCTTCGTCTGGAAATACCTGTGGCATATAAGCTGGATCTTGTACCGATCTCACTACACCTTGTTTCTGCTGCCAACTTTTTCTTCTCTCTTCTTCCTTTTTAGCAGCTTGGCATATCCATAGATGAGTATCCTCGTTCATCCAGGATTGGTCACTAGAACCTGCACTATGAATTGATTGATCGTCTTCCTCTTTATGGATTTGATTCCATTGCAGAGGTGGGACATCTTGATATGTGTACGTATGTAGGTTGATCCTAGTGGTGACTCCTGCGTGTTGTAGGTACACTGCATCCTTTCCCCAATCTTGTACTACCTTTAGCTGTCTCATGAATGGCCTTCCCAAGATCATCTCATAGTTGCTCGGCCTTTCAAAGTGACAAATTGCTAAGGTATGCTCGAATTCCACTCCGCACGTAGTGAAAACTACTCGTTCCAACAATCCTAAGGGTCTTTCCGTATGTCCATCGGCCATCTGAATTTTCATACGTGTTGGTCTCAATGCTGGTTTTCCCCATTTCTCCCAAATTTCCTTGGTAGCAATGCCTACACCAGCTCCTGAATCTAATATGGCTTTGGTTGTGTAACCCTTGTAAGTGATTGGTAGACATGTATTTCCTTCATCTCCTTCACTAAAATCTCCTACTTTATCCACTGGAATTCTCATTGTTTTCACTTCGTCATCTACCTCCTTTTTTTCTTCCTTGGCTTCCCACTGATTGATCAATTTTTCTTTTAGATGTGGTTTTACCTTTAGCAATTCTTCGAATGTTAAGGTACATGGGATTTTCACTTCCCTAAGGCGTTGTATGATTTCCGATGTTTGAACTGATGGATTCGTTTCCCGTCTTTGTATTGATGGAATGCGATACAATTCTGAGTTGTGCTCGTATTCCCCGGTGTAATTAGGTAGCTCCTTTACATCGTCTTCGGCTTCTTTGTCACTTGCATCCGTTGGAAAAATTTCTTCTGAATTAAGTTCAGGTATTGAATCTTCCATTTCGTTTTCTGCTTTCAGTTCTTCAAAGGGCGGTTCCATTCCCTCTATTTTTTTCCACTTGTCCTCTTGAACTCTCGCCCATAAATCCTTAGTCCAGTCTCCTTCTGTTTCAGGGACTATGGATCCTTCCTTTCTTTCGACACCAATTTCATTATCCAGATGTCTATTTACGTTAGGCTTTTTCTGATTATTTAGACACTCTTGGAATTTTTCTTCGCAAATTCGGTTGTTTGGTAATGGTGATGTGGGTTTTTCTAATGTTTGTTGGGCAACTTCTATCAATTTTCTGCAGATTTCCAATCTTTCTTTCTCTAGGTCACCTCTCGGATATTCTCTCTCATGTTGTTCTATGGTAGGTCCGGCTTTAATTCTCTCTTTGTATGCCTGAATCCACATCGCTAAATCTTCAGGCATTGGGTCTGCTAATACCGATTCTACCTCCTCCTTTTTATTCTCCTTTTTATTGTCTTCTTCCACTTGTGATTCCTCTGTTGATTTCTGTTCACTCTTTCCCTTTTCCTTCTTTTGCACTAACTTTTTTTCTTTTAGCCTGTCTCTCCTTTGCTTCCATTTTTGGGATCGTTTACTGATGATACTTTTTTCTGGTTCTTCTGAGTCTTCTACTCTGTGAGGGATGGGTGTATTTCCCTCTTTGTCACTTTGATTATTTTCTTCGGTTTTATCAGGGTTTTCTCTAGCCCTTGCTCTTGTTATGGCTTTTAAAGGTATAGTGTACTCTTTATCACTCCCCGACGATTCAATTACCTCTATCACGTTAATCTGTACGTTAGATGTGACTTTGTTTGGGTTCTTAGGACAATCTCTGAAAAGATGTTCCTTTCCACAATCGCTACAGTAACCTTCCCAAATTCGTTGTGGTGGTGGTGGGTTCGGTAATGTACATTCTCTGATATAGTGGTCACCTCCACATCTGTAGCATGGTCCTCTAGGTACAGGTGGTCTATTCATTGGTCGAGGTGGCATGGTTGCTCTAGGAGCTGTGTACATTAATGGTACATAATCTTGCTCGTAGTTATATGAACTCTCCGGCGTCTCCATGCCATAAGCATATGGGTCGTATTGTTGCCCATATTCCATTGTTGAGCTTTCATAACCTGGGTATGCTCCTTGACTAGGTTCGTAAAATGAGTCATATGGTTCACTGCTAGTCAAAGGCGTTGCCGGCACTATGGCCCTTTCTAAGTTTTCCTCTGGTTGTGCTATCTTAACTGGGACAACGTTCTGAGGGTGGGGCGGTTGTTGTCCTAGCACTGGTTGAGGCTGTGTATATCCCTGGTATGCGTATGGTCGTGGCATTGGTGCCTGCGGCTGATATGATGGATATCTGAAGGCTTCTCCTCCTTGCTGGTTCTGCGGATATCCATATGGTCTCACATAAGGCTGGGTGGGTCTGGTTTGCCTATTGTAAGGGCAGTTCTCAGTGTTATGATTTGTGTACCTCTGCTCTATACTGCAATACTGTAGTGGCCCTGGGACAGAGGGTCTCTGAGGAGCATAGACAGGTGGTGGGACTACTCCTCTATTACACAAGTGAGAAGGATGATCTCCTCCGCACTGCATACATCTTCTAAGCATAGGCATTCTCATAGGATTGGTGGGATAATTCCTCTGTCCTTGCATATTCAGTTTTTTTGCAAGCAAGTCGGCAATTTCCTCTATGTTGTTTTTAGGGTTCGATGTGCTATTTGATGACTCTTCACTTTTCACACTTCCTTGGGGTATTTTCAAGTCTCCTGCAAGGTTATCCTCTAGGTCTATACATTCCTTCATACACTCTTGCAGAGTTTGAACTCTCTTCACATACACTAATGACCTCAAGGTTCCGTTTAATAGTCCTTCTAAGAACAATGATACCATTTTGTTTTGTGTGGGTCTCTCCTCTACGGGACATCTATCCACATACTGCTTGAATCTCCTGGCAGCCAATCTGACTGACTCAGTTGGAACTTGCTTGAAGCTGTGGATTAATGACGAAGAATTGTTCTTGATTCCAGACTTGGTAAATTCTTCAATCATTTCTTGATACACTTGATCCATGTTCTGAAAGGTATTTGGATCCAATGGCTGAAACCAGGCCAGGGCTGTGTCTGACAAGGTGAGGCCAAAGGATTCATATTGAATCATGAAGTCATCTACCTGCTCGGCTCTAACTACTTGTTTAAATTCTGCTATATGATTATAGGGTTCACTCGAGCCATCATAATGATTTCTCATGCATTTGGCCACTTGAATCGGTCTTAGTCTCCTTCCTACTTCAGGTTGTCTCGGCATTACAGGGTAATTTGGTCTTCCTATAGGTATGCCTGGTCCTCGTACTACCTGTGGTCTGACTGGAGCACGAACTCCTTGTCTTGGGTCCATAGCTGGTTGTGGCCGGTAATTAGGATTAGTGGCAGGTATTGCAAATTGCACATGAGGTCTGATGGGGATCTGGGTTTGTTGAGTTTGTTGTGTTTGTCCCGAATGTTGACTTGAGTCATATTGAGAAGTTCCATGTGGGTTCCGTGAAGTGGTTGCTTGGTCCCTTGGGGGGAACACTGGAATGTTCTGATATTTCAGCTCAGCTCTCTCTAATTCAGTGACTGGCCAATATCTTCTGTGGTCTTTGTCCAAATATGTAATGATGGTGGGGAATTCAGGATCTTGTAACTCATAGATGGTAACTGGATTAGGAGCAGCGTCCCAAATAGAGGAATGGGTTCTGAGCAGGTGCTCCATCCCATTGATCAAATACACATCTATTAGAGTGTCATCCTGGGGGACTAAGTCTCCTCTCCAAAGTTTAGTAATTGTCGATCTACCTCTAGGAGTTGTTACTTGTTCCTCAGTTCCATGTCTATTTAAACTTGAAGTGTCATTTTCCTCACCACGCTCATTAATGATTTCCGGGTGTTCAGTGACCATGTATTGAATGTCTTGTTTATCCATGTACAGTCCTCCTATGTATTTGACTGCTGGTCTTGGCACTATGTAGGCCTTTGAAGCCTTCCTCAATCTGGCCACTGATCTGTTTAGACCATCTAAATAGATAGGGATCTCATTGTGGTTAGTGCTCACATATTCCAAGGAAGTTCTGTATTCGCCCTCAATGATGGACATCTGGCCAATCATGGGCACAGTGTTTTGCATATCCTCGGAAGCCATGGGGATTTCTCCTTCTGACTCACTGGAGGTCTCAGAATAGTGTGATCGGTTACTTGGTTCGGCAACACTCCCTACGGAAGAAATTACACTTCTTCGGCTTCCTAGGGTTCTTCCCGATCTCAAGTTCATTCACTTAAGAGCTCTAATCAAATCTTGTTCACCTTTAGTCTCTAGAGTTCTAAGTTATGGCTCAGAAGTCTAGGAAGACTTGGGCTGGAATGTGACTGAAAGAGAAACCCCAGTCACGATACTTGACTCTCACAACCTCTGAAAAACGATCGCTGATAGACGATACTTGGAAGAAATGATCGCTGGAAAACGACCTTTCCCCAAACGATCTCTGACTGGGAACGATACACGACCTTTCCACAAGACGATCTACGATCTCCGACCCAAAACGATCGCTCACAAACGATACTTCATCAAAACGATCGTTGGAAATCGACACTTGGGTCTAACGACACTTGATCAAAACGATCGCTAGAAAACGATCTTTGACCAAACGATCTCTAGCAAAACGATCTCTGGCAGAAAGCGATACACGACCGACGATCTTTAGTAGACACGATCGGCGATACTTGGGCTGAAACGACACACGATCTCTCACTGGACGATACACGATACTCAAATATGAACGATCTACGACCTTCACTAGAAACGATCGACGATACCTAACTGAAACGATACCGACCTTTGACAAGTGTCGCGATCTCTGGATCACGATACTTGGCAAACGATACACGACCGACGACCTTTGATCAAAACGATCTCTAGCGAAACGATCTACGACCGCTGTCTGAAACGATCTCTAGCGAGACGATCTCTAGCGAAACGATCGACGACCTCTGTCTGAAAACGATCTACGATCTCTATCTGAAACGATCTACGATATTCTCCAAAAACGATCGACGACCGCTGGGAAATATCGCGATACTCAACCGCAGGAGTAAAACGATACTCGACCGCAGGAGCAAAGCGATACTTGACCCTTTTTCAAATTTTTGTGTTGTTTTTTTTGAGGTTTGGATGTTTCCCCCTTTCTCTCCTAGGTTCTCTCTCTTATCCCTACCCACTGTATCAATCAACAAACTACTTTTAACCTCCTGAAAGCCCAAACGACACTCAGCGCAGGTCGTTTTTTCCTTCTCCCAGGTTGAAATGCTGAAATTTTTGAGCAAGGAGGTGGTTTAGTTTACCTTGGAAGCTCCCATGATCTCCTGGTCCAACTCCTTTGCACAGAACTCTCCCCTATTGCTTGCTTGCCTCAAAACGACCGCTGGGCTCACACGACACTCGATGCAGCTCTCCACGATACTTGTTCAACAAGTAACTTGAAAATGAAAAATTTTTTGGCTTTTATACTTGGGAATTCCTAGCTTACTGAAAAATGAAAATTCTTGAACAAACCTAAAGCCTACTCTACTCTCCACTCACTCCTATTCTACTTCTTCTACTCACTCCCCTAATCTATCAACTTACTACACACACTCCAAGAATGAGAAGTAGCAAGTGCGGTTGAAATTGACTTACCAAAGAAGAGAAGATTTCCGCTCCTCCACGTTCTTCAAAGCGAAAAGCTACTTACCATCACGCGAATGCCTCGGTTTGATTCGTCACTCCCCGGCAACGGCGCCAAAAAGTGTGTTGACCTAAGCTTCAACTTAGGGACTTGCGGAGAAAGAGACTGTACCTCGATCCCCTCACAAGTGCATATAGTGGGGATACACGCTTTTAATTTATCAATCCGAAGAGTATACTAACCTAGCCGAGTGTATGAAGACATGCAAATGCGTAATGGTCAATGCAAAAGTATTACTCAAAAGTGAAAATGAGGAAATCACTTATCCTAACAAGCTTCAACTGTAGGTCAAGACGAAACGATACTTGGTGCAGCAGCCGTCAGTATTTTGGACTTTTCTCCTAGCTCCGAGCTTCAAACATAGCGAATAGCATATGCGTTTCGAAGCTCTCGAGAAGACGCATCCAATGGCAGTGGTTTCACTTAATTCTGACACTCCTACTTCAAGTTATGACAGAAATACTGAGTCGCGGGAATACTTTCCTACACTTCAGCACCTCCTACACCTCGTACACACCTCTCCTACAGCAAAGAAACACTCTCAAGGATAGATCACACTCACAAGCACTCTTTCCAAGCAATACACATGCATACAAGCTCACGAAGAAGAAGATGAAGAGGGAAGAAGACACAAATTCGAATTTCTGTGCTCTCTATTCTCACAATGGCAAAAAGTCCTTTACAAAGAGTCACATTTGACTTATATACTAGTGCCCTAAAAATGGTCCTTTCACACAGGTGACCGGCACTTTATTCACTAAGAGCTAATTTCCTACTATTTTACATGGGTAAGCTTCTATTCTTCTGTGGAAATGTATCTAGAGGACTCCTCTAGTGCCTTTACAAGGGAAATATATTACAAAAATGAATATGTTACAAAAATATCTGGTCCAAATCGGAAAAATTTTGGGGCCCGTCTTTTTCTCTGCTTTGTGCGCTCTTTGGCTCTGCAACACATTACCATATCACATTGTGCCTTAGCATAGTGTCCTTTGTCGACCGCAACTTCACTCAAAAGAGCTACACATAAAACACCAAATGTGCATAGCATCAACTTGGTAGCAAGAGTAGTTGACTCTTTTTCTCCAAGTTCTCTAGAGTCAACTCTTTTATGCCCCAAACGACTACGAGATTGTCTATAGGATGAGAGAGGAGAACCATAGATTTAGATGATTTTCACATCTTCCTAGTGTCCTTTCAGGAGGCTTGGAGAAGTCCGAAGAGAGTTAGGATATTGGAAAAGGAGGTTGTCCTCCTTGTATGCTCATAACAAAGCTCTACATTTGCGTCCTCTGTTTGTTTGTTTGTTTGTTTATGTATGTGTGCCCAGAGCCCATGCAGAAACCACTTGCAGCTTCTTGCCTAGAAAGGAACTGAGCCAAAGGAAAGAAAAGTGGAACTACTTCCCAACAACATATAGCAGGCAAAGGACATGGGAAGAAAGTGGTACACCCTCCATGTGCTTCTGTACCCCAAGAATTATGTGCTTGAGATTGAGGTGCAGAAAATCATCTGCAATTACCGGAAATTCTTTGATCCAACCTTGATGTCAGTTTCACCCAATGAAGAAGAACTTTTTGTCATGGAATCCATTATTTCAAGTAGAGAATCAACCAGCTGGGGCAAGCAAACTCGACCTCTATTGACAGAGGGTCTCTTCAAAGGGATCTGAGAAGAGTAGAGTGCAGATGTTTTGCAAATGATCATTTTGATAGTGTATAGTGTAGCAATGGAGCATTCAACGTGAGTCACACTGGAGGGAAAGATCTATAGTGCCACAATCTTCGTTTACCCTGGTTCTACAACCTTGGCATCCATTACTATTGTAATATGCAACCTGGAAGTACAATCGTGTGAATAGACCTTGAAGAGCATCCTTGTGCAATAGAGAGAGGCAAGGAGGTAGCTCAAATCAAGCTTGTAGATCGATGATAGAAGAAAGAGAGGGGAGAACAATTTCTTCGTGGTGGTAGAAGGCCTGCTTCTGTGACTATAGAAAACCTTCCCAAAACAACAGGGATGCCGCTGCCTGAGGATGACCACACATGGATGTAACTTATATCACACTTAATCTCTTTCGTTGCATATGGTCTGTTCCGGTTGCAAGTTTTTCAGTTGTTGTTTGCTGTTGTCATGGAGCAACATGGGGTGTTGACAAATGCCTGAGATAAGCAATTTTTCATGCTGCTTTGATCATTTGCTGAAGAACCAGTTGGAAGATTTATTGGGTTGTAGTGGTTGCAACCATGTAGATCCTTAATATGTTCTATGGCTTGCCTTAGTCTGCAATCTTGAGGACGTGAAAAGAAACTGGTAAATCTAAGTTTGACGCAGACTGTAATAGAGTAAGAAGATGATTTTGGGCTCGATAGTGAAAGGAGTGACAAGCTAACTTGTATAACTCCAAGTTGAGGAAAGTTGCTTCCGTAGTCTTGGAGGGCCTTTGACAATGTGGAAGTTGATAATGACTCAAAGTGGCCACTACCAAAATCAGAGCCTAAAAGCTTGATAATTATTGATTGCAACAATGAACATGAACAAGCCTTTACAAGGGTTGTCTTGTTTCTAAATGCTTGGAGGATTTGCACTACAACAAATGACCATAATAGGAAAGATATTTAAATCTTGAAGTTACCGTCATAATTTCAAGCAGCAGATACTTGTGAAGAAGATGAGAAAGATCCATTAATGTGCAAAACTTTTCACCGTCATTGCAAAAAGAGACAACTTACAACAAGTTCATCTCCAACACAACCACTTGATTTTCGTCAACAGCTCCACTATCACCAACGCCCATGGGGTGCATTACGAAGAGAAAGATGATAGCTTCAAATAGATTATGGCACCAACAAATATGTAGTGGCAATGCCGAACACTTCCATCATTGCATTTACTAGCCTGCATGATTGTCCTCGCGTCACTGAACCATAGTGACAAAGTTCTTCTCCCTCAGACCACATGCCTCCAAACACAATGACCCATGCATCATCGACCTGATATTGGGTTGAGGTGATGATGCACAACTCCCAAATGATGGATAAAATGAGAGGGGGGATGAATAGGAGTTCAACCCTTAAATGACGGTTGCAACATAAATAGGATTAGGAACACCTGTGTTGTAGCCCCTAAGAGGAGCAGAGCTTCTCCCTCGTGGAATACCAAATGTCATACAATTGCAGGTGCATGATGGAGACACATCCCACGCACTTGAAGGAAATGGGAGGGGAGTCTCAATATGCCACTAGATACCCATCAGAAGAATAGGATGGGGAGCCCAAGAGCTCAACCCCTTGATGAAATGCAGACGCATAGTAGGAACAAACCACCCATTAGAAAATAAGCATGATAAGGCCAGACCAAGCAAGCCCAACTCCGCAAGACTAGGTCTGTGTAGGGGTGCAAGCATGAGAAAAAAATTGAAAACAACACAGAAGTGATCACATAAGCTCATCTCGCCATGTCATTGAGCTTCAGTTAGCCTTCGAAAAAGCCCTTCTCTGAATTGTTTGAAGCAGCAACATGTTTCCCATGTTTCCAGAGGAGAAAAAATGCTCTAAGTATTCATGCCTGATAGTAAAGGTGTTGGCCTACAGTAGAGGAGACCTCCACCTGTAAAACATCCAACACCATAGAAGAGCCAAGAGCAGCAGGAGGGAGCTCGAATGAGCTCAAACCCCCCATGCGCCAGAGAGGAATAGGGGGAGTGAGCAGGAGAAGAACAACCCTTTTCCACCATTAACGTTCTGCGTGATTCCATGATCAAAGGGGAAAAGGACACAGAGGGAGTTAAATCCAATTTACTATGCATCCATGCTAGTCATTTTGTATGATGCTATTCGGTCGCCAAAAATGCAATTCATGATCTTCCAATTTTGTTACTCATATGAGAGGGTAACGAAAGCTTCAACAAATCCTCGAGCATAGATGAGATACTAAAAAATGCCATATTTCTTTGTCTTTCCCCTTTTTTTTTGCCTTTTTAATGTTTTAATGAAGAGAGAGATTGGAAAAGAGGAAGTACTACCCATCCTTCTACTCAAGGCAATCATTGAAAGCAAGAATGGAAGTGGTGGAAAGTGATGCCACAGTAAATGTGTGTGTGTCGAAATGTGTATGAGAGAGAGTGATAGATAAGGGAGGTAAGGGAGTGTTCTTGTGCCATAACCAAAATGAACTAAAACTAACCTACAAAAACAAGGAAATGGGGAGCTATTCGTCCAATGGAAGGGTGAAAAATTTCATGCCAACACACATGACCTAGGTGTATAAGTAGAAACATTTGCAAATCAATATCTTATCACAATCTTGAGCTCTCCAAGTGATGAAAAGCCATTCTCCTCAGAAATGGTGCCAAATTTGTTGTTGTAGTATGCCCTTGGGAAGCCAAAACCCACACCACCTTGCATGGAAGCAAGAAGGAAGGCTCAAGAATGACTCTCCTTTCATCCACCCAAACCTCCAACATGTTCAAGCCATTGGTCGTCAACCTGCAGCTATGCTATATGCTTGAAAACATGGAGAGAAGGGACTCAAGGATCCTAGTCACATATGTAGAATACAAGAAAGTTGCAACATTCTACTTACACACATAGGAAACACAAGCATGCACACACACCTCACTCTCTCACACTCTAGGTCTAAATACACATATGCACAAAGCCTTAAGAGAAAAGAGAGCTCTTCCATTCAAAAGATATATACATGAGAGCTTGTCGAACCAAAAGCTCCCTTGCTTACAAAACTGAGCCTCTGTATATAGGCTAAGCACATTCCCCCATGTGCTCCTTTTGACTAGTCAAAAAGGAGCACATGCATAACTACCATATCTCAAAAAGATCCTTTCAAATATTCTCTAACAACCGAATCTCCAAAGGAATATGTGCATGGGGATTTTTCTAGAGTTCTACCAAAAGTATGGGTATTTACATGCTTCCAAAAGCCTTACTTTAGGAAAAAATATTAAAAAGTGTCTAAGAGGGAGTTCTCAGGTGAAACTCTAAGTATATACAAAGAGGGTAATTCCTATGATCTAGGGAGGGTTCCCATGGACCATTGAAGATATGTGCATACCCTACAACCCAATAACAAGGCTATCAATGCATGTGTCTATGCATATCTACCATCCCCATGAATATTTTCTACAGTAGGTGCAAACGGAGTAGTCGCATGACTAAAAAATTGAAGATAAGCATCTTCCACACCATCTACATCATCTTCAATATCTATGTTTGTAGGTGTAGTAGGACATTTCTAAACACCTTGCAGAATATTCCACAATCTTTTTACTACCAATAAATGACGCATCATATATGCCCACAATGGGTAATTAGTACCATCCAACTTTTCCTCGACAACCAATACAGAGAATACATAACTTCTTTCAACCATGGCCAATGACTAAATACGTTGATGCAAAAAGTCGATTATATCTCAAAAAGTTGAACAAAAAACCCTATGCAGCTATGCTAAACCTGTGAAAGACTTTGGTGTGCTTGTAATGGAAATCCAAAACCCATACATGTGTTTGGAAGAAAAGGATGAAAATTCTTTCACAATCATTGTGATAGTGTGTTTAGAGGCTAAAACAAGTTCAAATCAAAATTTTGATACCATGAAGGGAAGCAATTTTGAACTCTTAATCATCCCGAGTAAGCTCACCAAATTTTGTGGGATGTTAACTGGGGACAAAACGGCCAATGTTAAGGCCAGTGTTGAATTAATGCGTTGTTCTAACTGTCAGCACGTGTCAAACGAATCGTGGGTTCTTGGGAGTGGTACGGGTCTATTAAACAGAGGCCCTGTACTTAGTTCCCAAAATAACTGATTCAGTTGCAACAATAAAATGCTACTGACAGTTCTATCACAGTCTTAGCTTAGCTACCAGTAACAACTATACTATACCAGACTTATCTGTCCTTAGACAATGTCATCACAGTCTTAGCTTAGCTACCAGTAACAACTATACTATACCAGACTTATCTGTACCTTGGTACCAAATTACTTCGGACTAATATGCTACTATAATAGTACAGTAGTCCAACCTTCACCAAGATAGCGCTCACAGTCAAGCAACCGGATCATAGAAGGTCCCTACAGTTTCAAACCTACAGTACTGACGACTAACACACACTGGAATTACCCTTAACTATAGGTAATTCTCACCGTACAATTACAGATCGATAACAACACGACTTTTGCACAACGTTCTTAAGGAAACATTACCACAGTCACACAGACTCATCAATACTTAGCAGTTCAAACTAGAAGAGGAGCGCCACATCGTACGTCTTACCAGAATAAATCGTCACAAAGATCTACAACAACCTCTTTCAGATAACGACTTACTAAATGGAATTAAACTCACAACACAATCGAGACCAATAGAGAACAACATAGATACACAGTACACCAGTGTACGTAGAGCTTACACAAGACACACTACAACAACACTTAGACATTCACCCAGACGAACTGTCTGGTGATACCCAGAATTGGCCTTAAATGCCCCCTTGCGCATTCCTTTTCATTGCTTTATATAGAAATTACAAATATGCACGTAACAGCCTTTCGCGCGTGTTTTCCAAAGATTTCCGTTATACCTGTCCCAATCCGGCGGCCGACTAACACTGGCACGCACGGTGGACTCAAACCCGCAAGTTGCAAAACTATTGTTCATCGACTATTCCTTCTAAGTACATGTTTCGGGCTAATCTAAATGTACGGGCGATCTTTTTCTTAAGTGTTTTTAATAATTGTTTGAGAGTTTCTGGCTCTACTAGTTGGGCATCTACTCTAACAGAACTTGTGGCTATGGCTTCGGTTAACAAAATTTCTGTTTGCGTTTGCAGAAAGGTTTCTTGCAGATAAAAGTCATTGGCCAATGTAGCATCTCGGGACGTCTTCATTTCCTCGAGCTGTTGCTCCATCTTTTGTGTTGGAGCAAGTCTATGACAAGCCTAAGTATTGGCTTGAGTCTCACAAAGTCATTAAAGAAGCTTCAAAATGAAGACTATGTAAAGTTCACTTGTGAACTACCTCTTGTAACTTTTGAAGAGTTTACTTAATGTAAAAGTAAGAGAATCTTAAGTGGTTGAGCCCACATGATCAAGAATGGAAAGAGGAGCCACGAATTTGTGATTTGTGGTAGGTAGAGAATCAAATCAATCATTGATTGATTGGAGAGTGATTGAGGGAAGTTAGCCTCCCAAACTCAACTATAAATAGATGGCAGTTTTAGTCGTGGTTAGAGAGACCTATGTGAAGACCTCCAAGAGCTGAGCTTTATGCCATATCAAGGTGTGATTACAAGGCACACATATGTATCAGTAAGTCATTGTATTGTACAAGCAATATACTTTCATTTTCATGATTATTTGAGTTCATCTTTCCATGTTCTTGTGATGTGTACTACTCACTGCCATTACTTCAGTTTTTCTCAGTCAGCTTGCAGAGATTGTTTCTCTGCACTTGGTTCATCATTTTCAGTGATTTAACTTGGTAAAGTTAGCTCTATAAGGCTACTATATGTCACAAATTTTCATGTCATTTGGATGTTGGAATCTTCAGTTATGTTCATTTGAAGTCAACAGGGTATGTTCATCTTCACTTCTCTGTCAGGTACCCGACTTTTTCAGTCATCTTGTCAGAGTCATTTCTCAGTGTTTACTCATCCAAATTCAGTGATTTCAAGCTTGTTGGATTCCGCTTACTGTCTATTATAAGCATACAAATTTTCATGATCATTGGATTCTTAAATCGTGAGTTATGTTAATTTTTCTGCTCACTGGTCTATTTCTATAGCAGCCCGTGAAAATCGGGATGATATCATCACTTGTTAAAAGTCATTCTCAGTGTGTGGTTTGTTATTTTTGATGAGATTACTCTCTAAAGTTAGCTCTTTAAGCTACCTAGCCTTCCCCAAGAGGAATTAATCTAATTGCTGCTGTGCTCAGAGAATTATGTAAAACACTGGACAGGTGTATCAACCAAGAATAGCAAGTTTTCACCTCTGAGCTAACTCCAACTTATCTGTTTTGATCTATCTTTTTGAGAGTGATCTTCCAAGGTACATAGGGTGCCTAATACATCCATTGGCAAGCTAAAAGGGCCCACCATCTACTCCTGGAGTTCATTTGGCTGGTGTAGAGCAAAGATTTTGCAACACCTCTTCATCTTCAACACATATCTATCCATCTCTTCACAGTGGTATCAGAGCAAGGTTGGACAACATGGCAGATGGATTTCCTTCATCAATTGACAAATTGGACAGAGGTAACTACTCAGCTTGGTCATTAAGAATGGAAGCTTATCTCCAAGGTAGAAGTTTATATGGTTATGTGGCTGGAGATGAAGTTATGCCAAGTTTCAGGAACAAAAGTCAACCAACACAAGAAGAGCAAGAAAGATTGAGCACATGGTGCTCCAAGGATGCACTTGCAAGGTCTTATCTCCTCAACTCTATCTCAGATTTTTTGTTGCCTCACATTAGAAGTTGTAAGACATCTCAGGAAGTGTGGGATGCAGTTGAAGCTTTCTTTGCTTCAAGTACTAAAGCTAGGAAGCATCAACTATGGCTGGATTTCACAACTCTCAAGAAGGCTCCCAAACAAAATGTGACTGATTTTGTCACAAAGCTCAAGGACATAGCGGATTAGTTGGGAAGCATTGGAGAGGTAATAGATGAAGAGCAAATTGTAAGGCAGGTCATCAATGGCTTGAAGGCAGATGATAAGTGGGAAGCATTCACCACAGCTATGGATTTGTACATGGACATGCATGTACCTGATTTCAACGCACTCATTGGACAACTACTTACTCAAGAGGCAAAGCTTATCAAAAATGGAGAAAGCTCTAAAGGTAATCAATCTTCAGCTTTATACACGGATAAAAGCAAGTCTAAAGATAACAAAGGAAAGGCAAAGAAAGTGGATGATGAAGCAGGTACATATCAAGCTAACTATGCAGGTAGAGGAAGACATGGCAGAGGTAGAGGAAGAGGAGGTAGACAAGGCAGGGGGAGATCCCAAGACTCCAACTCATGTTCTATTTGTGGATTAAATAATCATACAACTGAAAATTGCTTTAGGAATTCCAGGAATCAAAGAGGCAGAGGATACAATAGAGGAAGTTATGGCTACTCAAGAGGAAGGTTCAACAACTACCATGGCAACTACAACAACTACAATCATTCAAACTATCAAGGAGGCTACAAAGGAAGGAGAGACTACATTAACTACACAGAAGACTCAAACAAAGAGGATTCATTATTGATCATGAACATGGCTATGCCACAAGGTAAATCTGATGAGCATATTTTCTACATAGATTCAGGTTGTTTAAATCATGTGGCAGGAAATGTGGCACTCCTATCAGATTTAGAAGATCCAAGGAATAAGCATGAGGTACAAACAGGAGATGATACAAAACATCCTGTGGAGAAAATAGGCAATGTCAAAGCACCTGATGGAAACATCAACCTACTCAGTAAGGTACTCTATGTCCCTACCATTACAAAGAATTTGATAAGTGTTGGGCAGATAGTAGAGAAAGGGTTGCAAGTCAGGTTCACAAAGGCAGGAGCATTTGTTGAAGATCCAAGTCAAGGATTCAGAAGAATTGCAAAAGGTGAAAAGACAGGTAGATTGTTCACATTTGAATTACAGGACACTAGAAACATTGCTCTCTTTAATTATGGCAGTCAGACACTCACAGAATTGGAAGTATGGCACAAAAGGTTAGCACATATTGGTGAAAGGTCATTAAAGCAAATTTGCAGGGACCAAAGTGTACTTGGACTCCCTAATTTGTCAAAACAACATATGATTTATAAGTGTAGTGCATGTCAGTTTGGAAAGTCTCACAGGTTACCATTCATGAAGAAAGGTTATATGCATGGAGATCTCTTGGAGTTGGTTCATACAGATGTATGGGGACCTAGCAAGGAAGCTTCAATATCTGGATCAAGGTATTATGTTTCCTTTATTGATGATTGCAGCAGATGGACTATCCTATTCTTTATGAAACACAAAGATGAAGTTTTTTCATGTTTCAAAAGATATTTGGCTCTTGTGGAGAATCAAATAGGTAAATCACTAAAAAGGCTAAGGTCAGATGGAGGGGGAGAATACTTATCCCATGAGTTTGATTCTTTTCTTCAAGAAAGAGGAATCAAAAGAGAGGTAACTACAAGGTACACTCCTGAGCAAAATGGAGTGGTAGAAAGGAGGAATAGGACAATTGTTGAAGCTGCAAGGTCTATGTTAAATGAAAAGCATTTACCTAATTACTTATGGGCTGAGGCTGTATCTACAGCCACTTACTTGATTAACAGGTTGCCTTCAAAATCCCTTGATGGGATGACTCCATATGAGGCTTGGAATGGAAGAAGACCAAGTTTAGATCATTGTAAAATTTTTGGATGTATTGCTTTTGCTCATGTTCCTTCACAGGTTAGAGGCAAGATGGATCCAAAAGCAGAAAGGTGTGTATTTATTGGATATGACAACAATCAAAAGGGCTACAGGTTATACAACCCTACCAACAAAGGATTCTTGGTAAGCAGAGATGTAGTTTTTGATGAGAACAATTCATGGTATGAAGATTCATGCAGGAAGATCAATTTACCATATGATCTTGAAGAAGATTTTCCAAAGCTTGGTAGAGAACAATCAAAGATTGAAGAACAAGACACCTCAGAGGATGATGAAGAATGTCAGATGGAAAAGATCAAAGCATGGAAGTCTAAAGGTAAAGCAAAATTGCAGGAACTTGGACATGAGGCAGAATCATCACATCATGGCCTAAGAAGATCTATGAGGGAAAAGAAAAAACCAGAAAGGTATGGGTTTGACACCTCATTAGTAACTAAACATTCTATCTACATAGCACAGGACATAAACCAAGAGGAGCCATCATCATTTGAAGAGGCCAAAGCAAAAACAGAATGGAAGCATGCAATGAAGGAAGAGATTGAAGCACTCGAGGAAAAAAACACTTGGGATTTGGTGCCCAAGACTTCATCCATGAAGGTAATAGGCTCAAGATGGGTCTATAAACTCAAGAAGAATTCTGATGGTTCAATTAACAGGTATAAGGCAAGGCTTGTGGCAAAAGGCTTTGCACAAACTCAGGGAATTGATTATGAGGAGACCTTCTCTCCTGTGGCAAAGATGCCTACTATTAGGGTTTTGCTTAGTATTGCCTTCTCCAAGAATTGGAAGATACTTCAACTAGATGTGAAGAATGCATTCTTGAATGGTTGGATAACAGAAGAGGTATATATGGCACAACCACCTGGTTTTGAGAGTCAAGTTTATCCTGATTATGTGTGTAAACTTAACAAAGCATTGTATGGTCTCAAGCAAGCTCCAAGAGCTTGGAATTTCAGGCTTGTTTCATTCTTGCAGGACAAAGGCTTTCAACCAAGCAAAGCAGATCCTTCACTCTTTATTAAAAAGAGTAATTCCGAGGTCATCTACCTATGTGTATATGTAGATGATATTATATTGACAGGAAATGATGCAGATGGTATGAAGAAGATCAAAGATCAGATGAGAGAAGAGTTCAAGATAAGTGATTTGGGTTCACTTACCTACTTCCTAGGTTTGGAAGTTGTCTACAAAGATCATGGTTTGTTTCTCACTCAAAGAAAGTACATTAAGGACATGTTGGCAAAATTCAAGAGGCAAGATTGTAAGATTGCAGGTACTCCAATGGAGGTTAATCACAAATTGAGCTCACATGAAGGTGAACTCATAGAGGACATCACATCATATCAAAGTCTAGTGGGTAGTCTCAACTATGCCACATTGACAAGAGTAGATATATGTTACAGTGTGAGTGTGCTAAGCCAATTTATGCACACACCAAGGAAACCACATATGGATGCTGCCAAAAGGATACTCAAATATCTCAAAGGAACCATAAATGAAGGACTTTATTATCCTTATGTATTTGATTTAGGTTTGAAGCTATTTTCTGATGCAGATTGGGCTGGCTCCAAGGAAGATAGAAGGAGCACTTCAGGTATCTTACCTTTGCAGGTTCAAAGCTTATTTCATGGTCATCCAAGAAGCAACCCACAGTTGCTCTCTCTTCTACTGAAGCTGAATACAGAGGTCTTGCCATAGCTACTCAGGAAGCTATGTGGATGAAGACATTATTCAAAGATCTTGGATTGGAGTTTGGAACTCCAACTATTTTTGGTGATAATATGAGTTCTATTCACTTGGCTGCTAATCCTATTTTTCATGCAAGGACTAAACATATTGAAGTTCATTATCATTATGTACGAGAGAAGATCCTAAGCAAGGAGATTCAAATATCATATGTGTCCACTCATCAACAATGTGCAGATATTCTAACTAAAGCATTGGATGGTACAAAGCTTTGCAAATTCAAGACTATGATTGGTTTGCAGGTAATCTTGGAAGATTGAAGACCTCAAGCATACTTGGCTTGAGGGGGAGCTGTTGGAGCAAGTCTATGACAAGCCTAAGTATTGGCTTGAGTCTCACAAAGTCATTAAAGAAGCTTCAAAATGAAGACTATGTAAAGTTCACTTGTGAACTACCTCTTGTAACTTTTGAAGAGTTTACTTAATGTAAAAGTAAGAGAATCTTAAGTGGTTGAGCCCACATGATCAAGAATGGAAAGAGGAGCCACGAATTTGTGATTTGTGGTAGGTAGAGAATCAAATCAATCATTGATTGATTGGAGAGTGATTGAGGGAAGTTAGCCTCCCAAACTCAACTATAAATAGATGGCAGTTTTAGTCGTGGTTAGAGAGACCTATGTGAAGACCTCCAAGAGCTGAGCTTTATGCCATATCAAGGTGTGATTACAAGGCACACATATGTATCAGTAAGTCATTGTATTGTACAAGCAATATACTTTCATTTTCATGATTATTTGAGTTCATCTTTCCATGTTCTTGTGATGTGTACTACTCACTGCCAATACTTCAGTTTTTCTCAGTCAGCTTGCAGAGATTGTTTCTCTGCACTTGGTTCATCATTTTCAGTGATTTAACTTGTTAAAGTTAGCTCTATAAGGCTACTATATGCTCACAAATTTTCATGTCATTTGGATGTTGGAATCTTCAGTTATGTTCATTTGAAGTCAACAGGGTATGTTCATCTTCACTTCTCTGTCAGGTACCCGACTTTTTCAGTCATCTTGTCAGAGTCATTTCTCAGTGTTTACTCATCCAAATTCAGTGATTTCAAGCTTGTTGGATTCAACTTACTGTCTAGTATAAGCATACAAATTTTCATGATCATTGGATTCTTAAATCTTGAGTTATGTTAATTTTTCTGCTCACTGGTCTATTTCTGTAGCAGCCCGTGAAAATCGGGATGATGTCATCACTTGTTAAAAGTCATTCTCAGTGTGTGGTTTGTTATTTTTGATGAGATTACTCTCTAAAGTTAGCTCTTTAAGCTACCTAGCCTTCCCCAAGAGGAATTAATCTAATTGCTGCTGTGCTCAGAGAATTATGTAAAACACTGGACAGGTGTATCAACCAAGAATAGCAAGTTTTCACCTCTGAGCTAACTCCAACTTATCTGTTTTGATCTATCTTTTTGAGAGTGATCTTCCAAGGTACATAGGGTGTCTAATACATCCATTGGCAAGCTAAAAGGGCCCACCATCTACTCCTGGAGTTCATTTGGCTGGTGTAGAGCAAAGATTTTGCAACACCTCTTCATCTTCAACACATATCTATCCATCTCTTCACATTTTGTACTCTTTCTTTTATGTTTGCCAGTTGGTTTTTGCGCCTCTCGATCTCCTAAACTTGAAAATCTACAGTCCTGATGTATGAGTCCTTCTCGTGTTTGAGATTGGCAATGAGCTTCTGTGTCTACCCTTCCTTTGTTAGGTAGTGCTTGAGCATATTATTTACATCTGTCAAATTTTCGTTGGTTCTCTGCAGTTCTTCTTCTATTCTTTTCTGCTGCAACTGTTGTTCTTGACTCTACTGCACCAGTTCTTGTAATTGCTTTCTGGTTTCTTCTAGTAGATTGCCCAATGCAATTCGGGTGTCTTCTTTGTCTTGTATGTCCTGCTTCATTTTGTTGATTTCTTCATTGGCAATCTGCAGTAACTCTTCTTTCTTTGTAAGTTCTACCACAGCTGCATCTCTTTGATTAATAATCATCTCTTGTTCGGTAAGTTTTTCCTGTAATTCGTTCAACTGCTCTTGCAGGCTTTGACAATTAGCACTTCTTCCTGAAGGGGGCTGATGTCAGCTTCTAGAATATCCACTTTATGTTGTAGCTCGTTGCGGATACTGTCTGTGGCTGCTTTCATGTGGATGGGCAGTTGCTGAGATAAATTGATAAGAACTTGACCCATATTGGCCAGTTCAGAAAGCATTGTAATGGAAGGGAGAGGTAGCTGGGGTGGTGGTTGGGAAGAGGATGTGTTGAGGAGTTGTTGGGAGTTCGGTGGAGAGTAGTTGAGGGAGGAGGATGAGGACTCGGCGGTTTCGACAGGGTGAATGGGCTGGATGGGGATGATGGGTGGTTCCGGTGGGGGAGTGGGAAGGATGGTTTGATTTGTTACCTGATTGGCGGTTTGGTGTTCCTGCTCTGCAACTGTGGATTCCTTTGCTTTTAGCAGTCTGTCCAGTGCTTCCTTAGCAGCTTGTTCTTCATCTATCTGTTGTTTTTCTTGAGACTCTTGCTGTGATTCTTCTTTGGTTGATGATGTGTCAGCTTCTGTATGTTTTTCCTGTTGTTGTTCTTGGGATGATTGTGCAAAAGATTCGTTTTGCATGGATGTTGTGGTATTTTGGAACGTTTCTTCTTCTTGCTTATCCTCTTCTTTGTTGCCCTCATTGTTCCCTCCGGCAGATCCTTGTGCTTCGCTTTCAGAAGAGCTAATCCTTATTCTTTTTCTTCGGAATAGCTGGTTTAATTCCTCTTCGTCTTCTTCTTCGTCGTCCCACAGCTACACTGACTCTTCGTGTCGTAGAACTGGTCCCCTGGGTGGTGGTTGCGCTGTGAGTATGGCCAGAAAGAGGAAGGAAATGATGTGTGGTAGTCTGGATCTCGGTGTGCCTCCTTTGTTTACCTGTTTCATGATGGCGATGCATTATCGATGGATGCGGTGGAAGAAGAAAGAGGCGAAGTTCACTGGTTCTTGTGCGGCTAATTCTATGGCGGAGTAGAAGGGGCGGGATATTCCATATGTGCGTTTTTGGAGGTTGAGTATGGCTACTAAAAATTGGAGGGCTGATCGTTCTGGTTCCGGTCGGTAGAGGATTGTATACTCGTTAGACGAATATCTAGGAAATAGCTCAATCATTCGAGCAACTGTCAGGCTTGGGCCATTTTCTCGGCCTTGCGACGGGAGTCTAAAAGCTCCTGCAAAGGCTTGGAATGTGATAAGTGTTCGGGATGGAAGGGAGCTGATCGGCCATCTCTGATCAGTGGCAGAAGCGTTGGCGATGGTAGAGATGATTTGGGCGAAGAATGGGTGGGACTCCACTGAATGCCAAGGCAGTTCAGCGAAGTTTGCCAACCCACGTATGCGTAGATACTCTCCTACGTTGGTAGGGATCCCGTCACGGAAAGCGGCGTAGTTAGCCAAAGCCTCCATGGCGCACAGGACGATAGTAGATACAAACACGCAGAGCACATGGTAAACACAGAGCACAATCACACAAACACAATAGCATTTTTCGGCGAACTGGAGAAGGTTAAGTAGATGCGCTGTAGTGGACTGTAATTAAAAATCACTAATCATCGTGCGACGTTGAGATGATCGCTTCTTTAACTTGGGTGTGCATGTCTTAGTAGCTGGAAAGAGCAGGGCGGCTTATGACATAATTAGGAATCAAGATGCAGATATTTACAGACTTATATTATTAAGCACGCAAAAATAAAAGAAAGGAAAAGAAAAGAAAAGTGAACTCCAAAAAACGCGGCCAACCGCAAGATGTTTCAGTGCGGGTTCGCTGTGTGTTGATACGGCCGCAGCTTCGAACCATTGATGACTTTCGGAAGAGGGTTTCTGATCAACATGGTCAACCAAAAAGTTGTTGGGCCCACTTGTTTTGAAATCTAGTAAGGGCCATACCATCGTAATTTGAATTTACCAGCAGACCGATTCGACTTTGCATTGTAAAAAAGGACAAGTTGTCACACCGTAAAAACTGGAGTTTTCAAGTGCCGATCATGCATCTGAGCCTGTCTTAGTTGTACTTCCTGCATAGTTAAAAAGCTGTGCCATCGATGCTCGTCTAATCCTCTGAGTGTATCCAACCGAAATGACAGTGAGTCTTCCGGTAGCAGTTTCTGAGCGATTGCTACTCGTAAACTTGGTATAACTATCTCCATTGGTGCTATTGCTTCTAATCCATAAGCTAGTTTGAAAGGTGTTAATCCTGTTGTTACCTTGTATGTAGTCCGGTATGCCCATAATACTGCAGGTAGCACTTGATCCCATCTTTCCGGTGCTTCTAAAATGAGTTTCCGAAGCATATTTAGCAAAGTTTTGTTTGTACTTTCGGACAAACCATTAGCACGAGGATAATAAGGAGAATTAAACTTATGCGTGGCCTGGAACGACTGTGTAAGTTCTTTCATTAAATTGTTTACAAAATGAGTGCCTTGATCTGAAACAAGTTCCAGTGGTAAACCAAAATGTGGAAAGACATTGGTTAGCAGACACTTTGCTACCGCAACAACTGTAGCAGACCGTAAAGCACAGGCTTCTGCCCATCTGGTTGCATAGTCTGTACAGGTCAGTATATAACGATTGTTACTGAGGACTGCTGGAGGTGTAATCAGACCGATAAAATCTAGACCCCACTTCTGGAAAGGTTCCAATGGTAAGATGGGTTGTAGAGGGAAAAGATGACGTTGCAGGGGCTGTCCAGATCTCTAACAACTATCACATTGTTTGACAAACTGTGATACATCTCTGTACATAGTAGGCCACCAGAGACCACTTGCAAAATTTTCCGGTGTGTTAAGTCTGCAGCAAAATGGCCACCAAAAGGAATTGAGTGAGCCAAAGTAATAACTTAGTTAACTTCATGTGGCAGAATATAACAAAGTAAAATTCTAGTATTATCCACATAGTATAATTCTCCAACAATCAACCGAAATCGGCGACTAAAAACTACAATTTTCCTGCGTACTGTCGTAGAAGTCTGACATGGAAGACATCCATTAGTGAGAAAGGTCAAGATTTGATCATAGTATGTAGATGGCATATGCGGGTTTGTAATTTCATCATGGGTTGGTTCAGAGACATAAATTGTCGGAGTTGTGTCATCTATACCTACCGGAGCTTCACCAGAATCTAAGCGAGAGAGAAAAAATGCTAAGGCATGTGAACTCCCTGGCCGATGAATGACTTCGTAGTCAAACTCCTGTAAAAGTACAACCCATCGTGCTAATCGACCACCTAGATGCTGTTGCCGAACTAGATAAACAAGTGTAGCATGATCTACATGAAAAGTAAATTTACGGCCCAACAAATAATGCCTGAATTTCTTGACAGAATATACTAAACCTAGACATTCTCTTTTTGTTACAGAGTAATTCTTTTCAGCAGGGGCTAATCTTCGACTTGCATAGTACACTGGTCTGAACCACTTATCGGTTTGTTGCATTAAAACGCTCCCTATTGCTATATCTGAAGCATCAACAAATACATGAACTGGGCGATCCCAGTCCGGAGGCTATAAGATGGGAACTTGTGTTAATAAACTCTTTAAGCGATCAAATGCTATCTGACATTCCTGAGTCCACTCAAACTGTCGAGGAGTCTTGGTGATTAATCTGTTCAGAGCTATTGCCAAGTGAGCAAGCCATCGTAGATGTCATCCATGCCATCTTACTTGGCCCATGAAGCGCATTACTTCCTTCGGTGTAGTGGGCACTGAAGCTTCTAACACAACTGAAATTTTATCTGGATCCACCTGTATACCCTGTGCAGATACAATATGACCGAGTAACTTGCCACATGAAACTGCAAACACAGATTTGTTTGGATTCAAACAGAGTCTGTATTCTCTACATTTTTCAAAGCAGCACCGTAAATGGAACATGTGTGCTATCATCTTACCGAAAATTGAAAAATCATCAAGATATACTTGCATAAAAGAAGTAACGTAAGGAGAAAATATTTCCTGCATGCACCTTTGGAATGTACTTGGGGCATTTCTTAATCCAAACCACATAATAGTACAGGCGAAAACACCCTAGTTGGTAATGAAGACTGTCTTCGGTATATCCTATTCAGCCATTGTAACTTGATTATATCCACTGTACCCATCTAAAAATGAATACATTTCATGTCGTGCTACTCTATCAAGCATTGTGTCAAGAAAAGGGAGCGGAAATGGATCAGGCATTGTTGCTGCGTTCAATTTCCGGTAATCTACACATATTCGTAACTGCTTATTCTTTTTAGGGACAATAACAATTGGAGAGATCCATTTAGCATGCTCTACTGGTACAATAAATCGGACTTTAAGTAGCCTATCAAGTTCTGCCTTTACCTGTGATGCATAGTTTGGATTCATCCAGTAGCAGGGTTGTTTGTTCGGTTTTGCTTCCGGCTTCAGCATGACTCTGTGCTGATAGATGCGCGGGTCCAATCCTTTCATATCTTTGTAATCCCATGCAAAGACGTCGGAGAATTCTCGGAGTAGCTGGATTAAGCCTGCTTGAAATGTTTCCGGTAAGTTTTGCTTTATCTTCACAGGACGCGGATGATCTTCATCACTTAAATTATAAGTGATCAATTGATCTTCTGAAACATAAAATTGTCGGGGCTTCTTTGTATCGTCAGCTGGCTTAAAAAGTTGTTGTAGATCAGCGGCATCTATGGTAACCTTATCTTCTTTCATATCTGTTTCTGTTACAGTCATCACCGTATAAACTGTAGGATTCCAGTTATCTACAACAGATTGTAGATCAACAGTTCCTAGGGAAATCAAGTCAATGTTATTTTTCAGAAACTCTTCTTCTTCATCATCTGACAATCCATCAAGCATATGAACTGGTTCTGCCAAATACGGTCTAGCATGCAACTTGCAAGGTTGTATAGCATCTAATTTTACAACGTATTTACGATTTTTATCCTTGAAAGTGAGTTCTTGTGCAGACCAATCCTGTATCACCTTAGCATGCTTCAGCCAAGGTCGGCCGAAAAGGAGGTTTTAATCAAGAGTGGATTTTGGTAAATCTAGTATGACAAAGGTCATTTTAAATGTTGTACCTTGTAAAGTGATTGGTACATTTCGTACAAGTCCTATGGGATGGACTCTTGATTGATCGGCCATTCTGTCAAAAAACTGAACTGGTTCGATTTCGGTCCACACTAACTTTTTACATAGTGCAACAGTAGCAATGTTGACACCAGATCCTCCATCAATTAGTACCTGTGTGATTTTATGATTCTTATACCATACCGTTATCAAAGGAACTGAATGTCGATCGTAGAATCAGGTTCCGACTGCACGGTTGCTGTCGTAGGAATGCAAGGAGGCACAGGACTGAACTGTTGTTGAAATTGCTGTCGAACTCCCGGTACTAGTGCAAGTAATTGGCCCAAAGGAAGAGTAATGGATGCTTTAGATAAAATTTCCCAAGCCTTTTGTGTTTGGATTGTTTCCATAGATTCTGAAGATGATGCACCTGCTGAAGATGATGTGCCTGCTGTTGATGATGTGCCTGCTGCTGAATTGGAATCCTATTGTTGTGTTCCTTCTTCGGTTAACGGAGTTTGGATTACCGGAATAGGATCTGGGAAGACTTACCGGAATAGGATCTGGGAAGACTGGAGGTTCTGCAGTGGTCCATTGACTAGCTTTATCATACATCCTTTGTTGTTCTCGTATGCCTGGTTCAAATATTTCTACTGCTGGTTGTAGTTGTTTACCGGAGCGGGTCTGAATTACTACAGCTTGCATTTCCACTAGTGTGATTTGTACCATATTAGCCATTGGATTTTGACGTTCCTTCTTCCTCTGATCATATTCAGCTGCATCCTTATAGAATCTTCTAATGTGACCAAATTCACCACAAAAATGATAGCGCGGTGGTGGCAGATTGGGATTTTCCGGTGCTTGTCTGGCCTGCCAACGGTTTGCGTTGTAGTTGTTGTTTCTCTATCCTTTGTAATTTCGATATCCTTGTTGTTGATTGTTCCTCATTTGCAGAGGTACAAAATGATTGGCTGGTTGTCCTGGTTCCTGTATAATAGCATTGACAGTTGCGGTTCCCTGCACTTTGGCGTTGTATGCGTAGCTTTCGGTGGTGTGTCCGGCAGTGTTGCAAATAGCACAGAATAACTGATTAAGTGCACAAGTGGCACTAGTATGGCCTGAATTCTTGCATGTGATGCAGTATACTTGTCTGGTCATATCTTTGGCAACATTTCTATTTGTTTTTAACCACTCCAGATCTTCTGTAAATCCTCCAACCTTGTTTTCCAGCTATAAAGCCATGGCAATCACTGCGTCGAGCGTCATAGCTCCTACACAGCGTATGATCATAATCTGTTTAAGTTGTGGGGTCAAGCCATTGATAAACCATTGAGTAATAACGTCATCCGGTAGGTTGGCGTGTGCTGGTGGTAACTGCCTTAGATGCGTCCTGAATAGAGTAGCGTACTCCTGTACAGTTGATTTATCTTCTATCTATTGTTTTGCAGGTAGTCAAAAATTTCAGGTGGGTTCTTCTTTAGCCTAAATCTTTGCAGAAATGCATTCCTCATTGCTTCATAGGTTCCAAAATGGTTAATATCATATTCTGTAAGCCATCTAGCTGTTTCGTTGACCAATGTCGATTGAAAAACAATAGCTTTATACGTAGGTGGATGGTTGAGAACTGCATAGCTTATCTCGAATGTGCGTACATGAGCATCCGGGTCATCTCCTGGGAATCCACCAAATTTGGTGTACGTTACTCCTATCGGAGTCGGCCTTGGCGGGCATACTTGTTGTTGTTGCTGCTGTTGTTGTTGTTGCCCGTTCATGGCGAGTGTATTGTGACTATCTTCTGTATCTTGGGGCTGAATATCTGAACTATCGGAATCTGTATCGTCGGACTGTGCACTTTTCAGTTCGATAATCTTGTTCAGTATGCTTCGAATCTCGGTTTTGAACAGGCTACCTTCCTTTCTGATGTCAAATGTAGGGAAGCTTACTCCCAATAGCGGTGACTGGGCTGAAGATTCACCAAGAAATGGTAAACCATCATCGGAAAACTACGATTTTGTTACCGAAATATCACCGGAATGTGTCGAGATTTCGTCAAAACAAGGTGTTTTTTCACCTTCACTGATTTCTTTTGCTAAAGTGTTTCTAGTCGTAAACAAATTTGAATCTTTACCCAAGATTGTTAAACTAACTTCAGGCTGCGTTCTCGTAGATTCTGGAGTTGCTATATCTTCGACAGACTGTGCCGAAATAGTACCGGAATTTACCAGAGGTGTAACACGTTCCACCGGAATATGACCGGAATCATTACTAACATTCTTGACTTTCTTGACAGCTAGGTTAGACCTAGTTGTACTTCTACCTCCTGGAGTCGTTTTAAACAAATTAAGTACCCCGGGCAGGCTGTTCTTTGGACACGTTTCACCGGATCGAGTAATTGGCATGTATCATCTTTTGTACTAATCGTGTACTATTACTGTCGAAAAAATTTTAGTCATGTTTCCACAATAGGTTTGCAACAATCTGATCTTTTGCCACCTTCCCGCAGTTAAATGGCGATCTTGATAACACTTTCGACAATTAAACAACAATCTTGATGCCACCTTCCCACAGACGGCGCCAAGTGTTAACTGCGGACAAAACGGCCAATGTTAAGGCCAGTGTTGAATTAATGCGTTGTTCTAACTGTCAGCACGTGTCAAACGAATCGTGGGTTCTTGGGAGTGGTAGGGGTCTGTTAGACAGAGGCCCTGTACTTAGTTCCCAAAATAACTGATTCAGTTGCAGCAATAAAATGCTACTGACAGTTCTATCTGAATCTACTGTCCTCAGACAGTGTCATCACAGTCTTAGCTCAGCTACGAGTAACAACTAGACTGTACCAGACTTATCTGTACCTTGGTACCGAATTACTTCAGACTAATATGCTACTGTAACAGTACAGTAGTCCAACCTTCACCAAGATAGCGCTCACAGTCAAGCAACCGGATCATAGAAGGTCCCTACAGTTCCAAACCTACAGTACTGACGACTAACACACACTAGAATTACCCTTAACTATAGGTAATTCTCACCGTACAATTACAGATCGATAACAACACGACTTCTGCACAACGTTCTTAAGGAAAGATTACCACAGTCACACAGACTCATCAGTACTTAGCAGTTCAAACCAGAAGAGGAGCGCCACATCGTACGTCTTACCAAAATAAATCGTCATAAAGATCTACAACGACCTCTTTTAGACAACGACTTACTGAATGGAATTAAACTCACAACGCAATTGAGACCAATAGAGAACAACATAGATACACAGTACACCAGCGTACGTAGAGCTTAAACAAGACACACTACAGCAACACTCAGACATTCACCCAGACGAACAGTCTGGTGATACCCAGAAATGGCCTTAAATGCCCCCTTGCGCATTCCTTTTCATTGCTTTATATAGAAATTACAAATATGCGCGTAACAGCCTTTCACGCGTGTTTTCCAAAGATTTCCGTTATACCTATTCCAATCCGGCGGCCGACTAATAGGGATTTTGAGACTATGATTGGATGGGTGTTGAAGATTCCCTAGAGGAAGTCACCTCCTTTAATAGCAATTGTTCGAGTTCGAGGTCTGTCGAAGCAAATGAAAATCACAAGGAAGAAAAAGAAGCCTAGAGAAGAACACCATATAGAATGTACTAGCAAGTGGATGTACAAAGATAAGTGACCCAATAATGTTATAGACATATATACAAGCTTGGGAGAAAAACCTCCTAAAAGGGGAGAAAGTGCCCCGATTGTCCCAAGTATCTTCACACATATATCACTACTAAGATATATCAACAAATAGGAGCAAAAATTTTGGAAAAACAATGCACACACTACAAAAAGCTTTTTGTTCATACTAATATTTATATTTATTAGGTATCTGCTAGTGATTGGAATAGTCATTGGAATAGTCAGAGGTATGTGAACATAATACGTAAATGACATCATCGTTACTCACTTTTCTGAATTCCCCATAGATCAAATAACTTGGAACTTCATTATCATTTCATTATGCATTGCACCACTGTTAGAGAGGATTTGTTGGTACATTTTGGTAGTGATGTTTGAAAATATAGTTAGGTCCCTTGGGTTTTTTATTAGCAACATTTAAAAGAGCTTCTCTATCCCACTCCTTTATATGCTCATAATCCTAAAAGTCACTTATCATTTGAACATTCCATGCTTTGTTTTCCATTGTATTCCTCATCTTATTTCTAAATGATATGAGCTCTATGAAGAAAAATGAGTAGCATAGGATCGAAAAAGCATCTTGGTGTCCCTAAAAAGTTCTTCCACTACCTTGATGTTCCAGGTTCACCCATTAGATCTTAGGACTTAATATTTCATAGATATCCTCATGGAAAATTATGTAAAGATTTACAAGTCTAAACAAGAAGGGGACGAAATCATGTTGAGAAATGGTATTCTACCTGCATATAAGTTTATCTTAAAAAGAAGGATTTCGAACTATGGAAGCGTTTTAATATGAGGTCTTTAGTTGACATGGGAGATATTTTTGACTTTCCAAGGGAATTCTGCTGTGTATATTCAACATGAATGGGTTCTATATGGATAACCCAAGAAATATATAAACTTGAGGAGAATTTCTGAAGTGAGATGCTCATAATTTGGAAATTCTCCTCTTTCACTTTTGGATAGAATTTTCATGATGCTTACACTCTTGAAATTAAGAGCAAAACACACACACATCCACGAATCTAAAGATGGTTTGGTCATTCGGCTTCTTATGAAAGAAAATCAAAGAAATGAAGAGAAGGTCATATAGGGTGAGGATAATATGTATACAGATTACTAGAAGACCAATTCATTGATGTATTGAGAGAGAGAGAGGTAAATTTTATGAAAGAAAAAAGAAAATGATATGGAAGAGAGAAATAGTACAAATTAGACATCAATCCAACTATGTAAATGCAAGGAGATAAAAGGCTGAGGGAGATTTGGCTTATAACGCCATAAGTCTTTATAGAAAGTTTTGTGGCTCACATGATACCACCATTGGAGTTCTTGCAAAAGTATATTGTGCATGATTTTCATCTGTAATTCCTAATGAACCTCACATAGAAAAACACAAACGCACGCACACACAGAATTCAAAATCACATGAATACACACAGAAACAAAGAGAGAGGTAGAGAGAAGGAGAGAGAGAACCATAGGCACACATGGATATTCAAGCTAATAAATGCTATTGATCGATGAAAAAGATAGCTGAAAAGGGTGCCTCAAGTTTGGGTAGAGATGAAATCATTTCAAATTCCTAAAGGCAAAGCAAACTAGCCAAATTCAGATGACCAAAGCATGCATGCCAAAGCTTTGCATCTTAGCCAGCATGAGAATCATGAATTGCACATGTTAAATCATTAATAGATTTTGTATAATCTATGAGCTAATAAAAACCACAACATAAAATCCGAGAAGTAAGACTAACATAACCATTCATCAAGAGATTTGACAACCAAGCCAACCTTGGCTAATGTTGAAACTGAAAACAGATTTTTTTTTATCCGCGACACATAAAAGGCATCTTATAGTGTGATAGAACTACTATGAGCAATACTCAAAAGGATTTTCCCAAGTCCCATGATAGGATAAGAGGCATTTTTAGCACATGTGACAATATTCCTTGTATGCGTAGACTCAAGTAAACTGAAGAAGTTGCACTATGAGGTAATATGTTTGGTTGCCCCACTATCCAAGCACCAATCATGTGAGCCTATTGCATTCATACACTACTCATGAGAAGATGGGCCATAGCTTCAAACGATGGCAAATGCCCATTCTTCATTTTGAACAAGATTAGAAGACTCTATTTTAGGTGTAGAGGCCTTTGCAACAACCATTCTAGCCTCTTTCTTAACTAGTTTAAGAAAACGCTTTATGAAATGGTCATTTGCCTTATAGTAATTGCAAAACTATTTTTGGTTTTCTAATTTTTTTGTCATCTTTGTCTTCCTTCTTTGACTATGCACCATTATTAGATTTATGCTTACTAGTAGATGAGCTCTATTTACCTTTGCCCTTTTGGCTAGCTAAGAAAGCTTGATCTACAACACACATAATTGAACTCTTCTATCTGGACTAATTTTCCTACAAAAAAAATAGAGACTAACTCCTCAGATGTCAATGCATTTGGATTTCCTTTCATCATCAATTTGAGTGTAAAAGAAAAAAATTGATATGAATCTTGAAGATAGTTAAGAATAGTTTGCACAAGTGGAATATTTGGCAAGATTTCGTTAGTAAAATCAATTACTCCTTTAACTCTTTGGTCTTTGTCAAAAAACTATCCATGGAATCTCCTTCATTCATATGCTCACTCTCAAGCTGTTTTCACAGGTAAGAAACACAAGCCTCATTTCTTGCTTGGTCTAATATTATGAGAGTATCCCAAGAATCTTTTGCTACCTTGTAGGAGCAAATATGAAGGATAATGGCATGTTTGATAGACAAGGATATCAATGCATGTGTCTATGCATCTCTACAATCCCAATGAATTTTCTCTATAACAAGTGCAACTAGAGCACTAGGTGACCAAAAAATTGATGATAAGCATCTTTAACACATCTACATCATCTTCAATATCTATGTTTGCAAGTGTAGTAGGATGTTTTTCAAAACCGTGTACAATAACCCTTTTGCTACCAATAAATGATGCATCATATATGACCAGAATGGGTAATTAGTACCATTCAACTTATCCTCGACAATGAATAAATAGAATACCTTATTTCTTTCGATCATACCCAACGACTAAATACTTTGATGCAAAAAGCCAATTGTATCTCAAAAAGTTGAACAAAAAACCTCGTGGAGCTATGCTAAACCTTGGCAAATTTTAGGGTGCTTGTAGTGGCATTCCAAAACCCATATATATGTTTGAAATAAAAGGATAAATTTCTTTCACAATCATTCAGATAGTGTGTTCGGAGGCTAAAACAAGCTCAAACCAAAGTTTTTTTTTGAGAGTACAATGAATTGGAAATACACACACACCCGACCTCGTAAGGTAGAGGCACCCATCTTGGGGAACTCCAAGGCATCCAGCCCTAGGTGGGACTTGAACCCTGGCCATCTGCCTAGGAGAACAAGGCCTATCCGCTAAATCACGCCCGCTGGATTCAAACCAAAGTTTTGATACCATAATGCAAAGTCATTTTGAACTCCTAATTGCCCTGAGTAAGCTCACCAATTTCTGTACGATTTTGAGATTGTGATTGGAGGGGTGTCAATGATGCCCTAGAGGAAGCAGCTACCCGTTTTGATAACAATTGTTCAAGCTCAAGGCCTGTGGAACACACAAAAAGCATAACGAAGAAGAGGAAGAAGAAGAAGAAGAATCCTTGAGAAGAACATCGTATAGAATGTATTACCAAGTGGATGTACAAAGATAAGAGACAATTACGGTTATAGGCATATATACATGTTGGGGGAAAAGACCTCCTAAAAGGTCTTAAATCTCTTCACACACATATCACTATAGAAATATATAATTTGGGAAAAACAATGCACATACTACAAAAAGCTTTTTGTTCAAACTGATATTTATCAGGTATCTCCTAGTGATTGGAGGTATCTCCTAGTGATTGGAATAGTCACATTTACTTGAACATGATTCCTAAATGGTGTCATCATTACTCGCTTTTCTGAATTCCTCACAAATCAAATAACTTGGAACTTCATTATCATTGCATTATGCATTGCACCGTTGTTTGAGATGATTTGTTGGTACATTTTCGTAGTGATGCTTGAAAATAGAATCAGGTCCCTTGGGGTTGTTATTTGCAACATTTAAAAGAATTTCTTTGTCCCACTCCTTTATATGTTCATAATCCTAAAAGTCAGTTACCGTTTGAACATTCCATGCTTAGTTATCCATTGTTTTCCTCATCTTATTTCTGAATGATATGAGCTCTATGATGAGAAATGAGGAACATAGGATTGAGAAAATGTCCCTACAAAGTTCTTCCACTACCTTGATGTTCGAAGGTAATACATCAAAGCTTAGGACTTAGAAGTCCATAGATATCCTCATGGAAAATTATGTAAAGGTGTACAAATCTAAACAACAAGGGGACGAAATCATGTTGAGAAATGGTATTCTACCTGCAAATTTGTCTAAGCATATAAGACAAACTTGATCTTAAAAAAAAGTAATTCCAACTATGGACGCGTTTTAATATGAGTTCTTTAGTTTAAATGGGAGATATTTTTGACTTTCCAAGGGAATTCTACTTTGTACATTCAACATGAATGGGCTCTACGTGGATAGTCCAAGAAATATGTAAACGTGAGAAGAAATTCTGAAGTATTTTGCATATCCTCCTCTAGCACTTTTGGATAGAGTTTTCATGATGCTCACACTCTTGAAATTGAGAGCAACACACATACACACACACATACACACATATTGCTGTGTTAGTTCCTCTAACATACTTGGAATGGGGTTTTGATAGAGTGTTTAATTCATTAAGACATCTAGATGTGAGAATATCTAACTTCAAAATGCTATAGCATGTGTTCAAATTAATCAAGTAAAGAAAATAACTTACTGAATTTAAAGGTGGTTTGGTCATTCGGCTTCTTACGAAAGCAAATGAAAGAAATGAGGAGAAGGACATATAGGGTGAAGATAATATATATACAGATTAGTAGAAGACCAACTGATTGATGAATTGAGAGAGAGAGATATATAAATTTTATGAAAGAAAAAATAAAATGTTATGGAAGAGAGAACTAGTAAAAATCAGACATCAATCCAAATATGTAAATGCAAGAAAATAAAAGACTGAGGGAGACTTGGCTTACAACTCCATGGCTCTTTATAGAAAGTTGTGTGGCTCACATAATACCACCATTGGAGTTCTTGCAAAAATACCTTGAGCATGGTTTTCATCTATAATCCCTAATTAACATCACATAAACAAACACAAAAACACAGAGAGAGAGTGTTTGAGATCACATCAACATACACAGAAACAAAGAGAGAGGTAGAGAGAGAACAATAAGCACGCACGGACATTTCGAGCTCATAAATGCTATTGATACATCAACATACACAGAAACAAAGAGAGAGGTAGAGAGAAGGAGAGAGAGAACAATAAGCACGCACGGACATTTCGAGCTGATAAATGCTATTGATAGATGACAAAGGTAGCTGAAAAAGGGAGAGAAGGGATAATAGGAAGTACGAAAAACCGGAAAAGTGCAGCTCAAGGTGATATCTCTTGTTGTCGTCATGCATAGTCTGTAGCTTTCCATAGAGTCAACGTTCGTGCCCACCTCTTCTCATAGCAATCATTTTCACTGTGTATTAATTGAGATGATGTTTGTGTTCCATGGCCATCCTTATGCCATACACTTGTCGCTTCTGTGCTTTAGTAAAACCTGGCAATGGCATGTTCCTTGTACTAAATTTTGAACTAAACATCTTCAATAAATGCCAAACAACTACTCACATGCGGATGCTGAGAGCTTTCTCATAAGAGACAACTCTCGTTTTCCATTTATTCTTCATTATACAATGGACCATAAAGGTCATAGAGTCTTAGATGGTTCAATGGCAATAGCCTTCACAAAAGTCCAAGATCAAAGAAGAATCTGGACCTTCATGTCATGCTTAAGAAGAATCTGGACCTTCATGTCATGCTTAATAGGAAGTGGTGACTTGATAGGTTGAACTTGAGTTGGGACTTTAAGTTCCTTTTGCTTTGGCACCCACTCATTGAGATAAAAAAGTCGATGCTTATGTGGCAAATCCTCCACTGGGAAATTCGGACAAACATGCCCACCTCTTCTTATATCAATCCTGTGAAAAAGATGTAGATGCGAATCATTTTCAGTGTGTATTAATTGAGATGATGTTTGTGTTTCATGGTCATCCTTATGCCATACACTTGTCGCTTGTGTGCTTTAGTACAACCTAGCGATGGCATGTTCCTTGTACTTAAGTTTGAACTAACCATCTTCAATAAATGCCAAACAACTACTCACATGCGGATGCTGAGAGCTTTCTCATAAGAGACAACTCTGGTTTTGCAGCACTTCTTCATTATAGCATGGAACATAAAGTTGATAGAGTCTTAGATGGTTCAATGGCAATAGCCTTGACAAAAGTCCAAGATTTAAGAAGAATCTGGACCTTCATGTCATGCTTAATAGGAAGAGGTGACTTGATCTTTGAACTTGAGTTGGGAGTTTAAGTTCCTTTCGCTTTGGCACCCACTCATTGAGATAAAAAAATCGGTGCTTATGTGTCAAATCCTCCACCGGGGAATTTGGACGAATGCAAAGGCTAGCAAATTTTGCGGCTTACCCCATGGTGCAAAAGATGCTTACATGGAAATGAGGAGTTAGGGCACCTATTCTTCTCATGCCCAAAGTCAATGTCCATCTGGCATACCCTTGAGAATATCTTGCACTTTCACGGATGAATCCTCTAGAAGCAGGCATTGTTGGGTGAAGCGATCAGTTTTTCCTCATCTTTGTGGAATGCATTTAGAGGTGAGATGCTCTGGAAGATCCAGAAGGACAGGTGTGTTGTCAATTTTGGAAGCCCTCTGTTGGTAGTATACGAGAAGAGGCAAGTACGAGCATACAAGCAGATCTAGCACTAAGGCAACCCTTTATTTTTTTCAAAACCCTTACACCATTTAAAAGTGATTCTCATCACTAAAAACCCCTGTAAATACCATTTTCACCTTTTTGTAGCTCCATTTTGTACAAGCCGAGGAGTCCTCGAGCTTGAGGAGCCTTAGAAGTAGTTGCCTACCAATTTTCGTATTTTTTAGACCTCGTTTGAGCCCTCAAATAAACCCTGGAACCTAATTTTTAACTAGGCCGGACACTAGGTCTGGACAGGGCCAAAGCTAGTCAAAAACTATAAATAGAGCTAGAGAGCTCATTTTTGGGAGAGCTTCTTGTAGTTTTGAGCTTGTATGAGAACTTTGTTGCAATAGAAGTGATTCCATTGTCTTACTCTCTTTGTTCTTGCCGTGTGTGCGCGTGTGTGTATGTGTGTGCATGTTAGTGTGCTTCTCACTCACACATTTGTGCCTTCACTTGCTCGAGGTCTTCATACCATCCTCATGTCTTCCCGGATTGACATTAAAGGAGGTGCTACTCATCACTGAGCTACACCAAATTTTGGCGCCGTTGCCGGGGATTTGAGCTTTGAGGACGAGCGTGTGATGGTAAGACGTAGAGAGGACGCGTTGGAATGGTAAGTAGTCGGTAAATTTCTGATTTTTCTTCATCTCCATCTCCATCTTCACCTCCTTCTCCATCTCCACCTCCTTCTCCACTACATATTCCCTCTTCCTTGTCATTCCCCTCATTTGTTGTGTGCGAGTTTGAGAGAGAGCGAGCGTGTGTGTTCTTGTTTTGTGTGTTTTTGCATGTTTCTTGCAGGTTGCAGCTCCATCATCATCTCCAGCAAGCTCAGCAGGTACGGAATCTATCTGCACAGTCCCCGAGGCGTCGAGCTCGAGCTATCGCGACACTCCGAAAACTTCGACTAATCGCGTTTCTGAGTGCACCACGACACTGTGCAGGCTGAGAGCTCCTAGGATCATTAGACAGAACTGAAAAATTCACCATATCACGAGCTATCGCGACACCTCGAGGTATCGCGACACTCACGAGCTATCGCGACACTCACGAGCTACCGCGACACCTCACGAGCTATCGCGAAACTTGGGAGTATCGTGACACTTCACGACCTATCGCGACACCTCACGAGCTATCGCGACACTTGGGAGTATCGGGACACTTCACGACCTATCGCGACACCTCACGAGCTATCACGACACTTCGGAGTATCGTGACACTTCACGACCTATCGCGACACCTCACGAGCTATCGCGACACTTGGGAGTATCGCGACACTTCACGACCTATCGCGACATCTCACGAGCTATCGCACACTTGGGAGTATCGCGACACTTCACGACCTATCGCGACACCTCACGAGCTATCGCGACACTTGGGAGTATCGCGACACTTCACGACCTATCGCGACACCTCACGAGCTATCGTGACACCTCACGACCTATCGCGACACTTGGGACTATCGCGACACCTCACGAGCTATCGCCACACCTCGACCCGACCTATCGCGATACATGGGCTTAACGCATGAAAATTTAGAGTAATTAAACACTGAATTGAGGTATCTTTGGGTTTAATCTTGGACACATTGGGAGGATATAAGAGCCTTAGGAGTGGGCAAAAGACCTAGAAACCAGGGATGAATTTCCTGAACCCTGAGAGCCTGTTTGGACCCCTAAGTGCCTGAAGGGTCATAACTTCACCATACGAACTCCAATTGATGAGATTTTGGTCTCGTTGGAGTTTTAGAACATGTATTTTTAAGTTGGCCTTTAGGTGAGACTAGATGGTCCTAAGATTGAGGGGGTACAGTGAGTTACTCAGGGGGGACTGAAAATATTGATGTGGTCCTTTCAATTACTTGTGGTAATAGAGCAATATTGACTGGTGAGCTTTTGCAGGAACATTGTGTGCATTCAAGGCAATCCAAAGCAAGCTAGCAAGGGTGAGTACCAAGCTTGGGAGAAGGCTTCCTGGGCTTGTGTAGCAGTCTGGTCAACCAGCTAATTGAGGTTGAAAGATCTCTCAACCCTCCTTTGTCAATTCCTAGCCTAGGCTAAGTATGACTTAGGTGTGGTAATTAATTAGGGCAACGTTAGGCACGAATCAAGTCCAAGAGAATTAATCAACCAAGTGCAAGAATTAAATAGGTCTTAAGTGTGAAAACCCTAAGGGACAAAGGGTAAACTGGAGTCGATCACTTATCAAGTGCGAAATTCACTTAAGTACTC
Organism: Ceratopteris richardii; assembly: GCA_020310875.1. NCBI lineage: Eukaryota > Viridiplantae > Streptophyta > Polypodiopsida > Polypodiales > Pteridaceae > Ceratopteris > Ceratopteris richardii. The sequence continues at coordinate 26,634,881 of CM035441.1, forward strand.
CTGACGATGCGATTTCAGACAAGATGATAAACATAATATTCAACTCAAAGAGCAAAGTGATTGGTGCAAATTAACTTGCAACGAGAGTGTGCTTGGGTCCAAGGGGGTAGATAAATCAGGCATATGAACCTTAGATCGGGCAGACACTTAGGCCGAGACAGACAAAGCCTCAGATCTTCTGAAGCTAGTGTCAATCACACTGCCAGGTCTTGGGCCCAGCAATTAAGTGATTACCCATACACTCCCAGATCAGAACCAAGTGATTCTGAGATGTCCTATCACATGGAGAGACCAGTAGGTAGTTCAGGGGTGGCTTATCTAGAAAAGCCAGAGGGACCTTACAAGACTCAATTGGAATACATCAGGACGAATCGTCTAGGTGCTCGCATCTACGAAGACGGACTGAGAAGATCTGTGGTCCAGATTAAGAACCCCGATCAACCCCATGGACTAGAACACCCGGTAGTCAAGTTCGAGAATGGAGCATACCTGGATAAAGAGGGGACTATTTATGTAGTCACCACTCTTCGTGATAGAACAGACGAGTTTGGAAATGTGATTGCAGAGACCGACATGGGTGATATAGAACAAGGAAATTTAGAGAAAGAGCCGAGAACTCCCCGGGGTAAATCTGTCTTGACCAGAATCATGACTCCAGAGCGGATTCCACAGGATAATAAAAGCATAGATCTGCTTTTAAACCGAGAAACCGATGAGGCTTTTTGGAGATATAAATCTGCTCAACCTCAAGAAGTGAGTGCCCTCACAATCTATGAGTTTAAAGACCCTGATAGCCCACGCCAAGTAACCTACCTAGACAATGCATCAGAGAGAATCTTCATGGTCACTGAGCATGGCAGACATGCGTACACATGGAAGGGTGAATTTGTTTTTCCCCAACCAAGGTCTAATGTGTCCTTTGGTCACCAAGGAGCTGGGACCTCCCAAGCTCATGGAGCTCAAAGAGATAGAAGTAGAGACAAACCTGAGGTAAGTTTTGCCAACTCCCTGGGAAGAGAAAGAACGGGAATGGAAAGGAATAGAGTGGAACCTGAGAGACATAGAACCCCATGGAATCAAGGGAATGCTGACGATTTTCCTTCGCCAAGGCCAAGAGAACACACTAGGACCCTGCGACCAACTCAACTGGTGAAGTCCATGAAGAATTATTTCGATGGCACGGGAGACCCTTATGACCATGTGGCAGAATTTCGGCAAGTATTGAAAGCTGAACAAGTAGAGGACCTATTCACACAATATAATGCTTTTGGTCTAACCCTTAGGAACACTGCCCTTACGTGGTTTCAACCACTAAACGAGAGGCATTTCAGAAACATAGACCAGCTCTTAGAGGCATTTATCATTGAGTTTTCTAAGAGTGGAATCAGGCACAACACTTCCTCACTAATTCATAGCTTCAAACAAACACCTCAAGAGACGGTCAGACTAGCTGGAAGAAGATTTAGGCAGTACCTGGAGAGATGCCCGATGCCGGAGTTACCCACACCAGCCAAACAAGTGGCCTTGTTCTTAGATGGATTGTTGAGCACCAAGCTCAGGTCATATGTGTATCTGAAGGACCCCAGAACGATAGAAGAGTGTGTGCGCATGTGCATAGACATTGAGGACAATCTAGGTGAGGAATTAGAACTATCAAAAATCTATAAGGATTCTGATAGCTCTAGTAGCCTCACATCTGGTCAATCCACATCCATTGAGGAACTTGCAGAGAAGGTAGCTCAAAAACTAGGTGTCTCTAGCAAACAAATTCCGAGATTTGCCCCAGTTAAGCGGTGTTACACTTGTGGCGGTGACCATATGGCAAATGTATGTCCCATTATGGCCCAACCCCAGGCGAATCCTAGTAGCCAGTACTGCACCATAGAGCGCAGGTACACCAACCACACTGCACAAGACTGCCCATATAACAAACAAACTGTTAGGCAAAATTACCCTCAGCCATATCCACAACAGGGTAGATACCAGAATCAGTACCCACCACAACAATACAACAGACCACAGCAAACTTATCAGCCACCTTATCAAGGGCAGCAGAGACCTCAACCAGTCCTAGTGCAGCAACCCCCTGCTCCAACCAATGTGATCCCAGTGAAATATGCATCTGCTGAAGAAAATCCGAACAGAGCCATAGTCCCAGTCACCCCATTGCTATCAGACAGTGATCCAAGTGACCATAGTTTTGACTCCACACATGTTGATAGCCAACAGGCTTACTACATGCAGTCACCCGAGCATAACGAGTCATACTATTATGAGGACCCAAGTGAAAATAGTGGGGAGCCTGAGTATGCCAATGTCATGTACACAAACCCCAACTCTAGACCTCAACCTAGGCAGGTACGACCCCCATTTCCTAGAGGACCATGCTTCAGATGTCAGGGAGATCACCTTATACGTGATTGTCCACTGCCTGCCCCTACACAACCTCAACCAGTAACCATTCAGGGTTTCTGTCAAGACTGCGGGAAAGAGCATCTCCTACGAGATTGCCCAAAGAACCCTAATAACATGCCTAAAATCACTCCTATCATAGGGAGTGTGACTTCCACTGCACCTGTGCAAGTGATCACAAGAGCCCAAGCACTACAACAAAACCAAGGTGTTGGTCAGGAAAAGAGCCCCGAGGTGAGTGAAACAGAGAGCATAACCAAAAAGAGGACTAGAGCCTGGAAGGATAGTCGTGAAAGAATGAAAAGGCAATGGGCAAAAAAGATGAGCAAACTTGAAGAAAGCTTGAGAGAAACCAAAGCAAAAATCATAGAGATCACATCTCAACCGCACTCTCACACATTCCCACCGCTACCATCCCCATCACCCTCCATCCCTCCACCCTCTAATACACCCCACGTAACCCACCCACCACCCCGAGTAGGATCAGTATTAGCTGATCCCACTCCTGAAGACATAGACATGATGCTTAAAGCATATCAGGCCAGAATCCAAGAAGGGCCAAATGTAACGGATCATGACAAGTGCTACCCTAGAGCTGACCTAGAGATAGAAAGAACCAAGCTTTGCGCGAAAATGGTCGCATTGGCTCAGACTATGTTTGAAGCCAGTCGTCTTTTCAATTACTCGGGCTCAGCCAAGACACAATTACACTTGGATGGACTTCTAGAGAAGTTAGAGGGCATAATTGCAAGATCTGCCAAGGAAGAAAAAAATCAAGAAAGAGATAAAGCAAGCAAAAACATGACCCATCCCCCACTGAAAGCTTATGTGCCCAATTCCACTGAACCAGACAACCCCCCCTCCCTAGAAAGAATAGAGAATCTAATGGCACAATCACAAAAGGGACTCGCCCCTCAACACCATGACAAGGCTAGTGAAAGAGCAGGTCTTCCTACCCAGAAAGCCTATGTGCCTGAGGCCTACGTGCCTAACTCTACGGAGCCAGACACCTCTTCTTCTATGAATCAATACACACCAGAATTCTTGCGAGAGATTCAAGAAGAGAAATGGGCTAAAGAGAGTGAAGTTCCTCCTCCCATTGAACTTGTGGATGACACACACGATCAATTCCCACAAGACCTTCCTTCCATTTATGGGGAGCAGGAGAGCACCCACTCTCAGGAAAGACTAGACAAGAACTACCCCATTTCACAGGCCCATGGGAAGCAAAGTCCACCTGTAGTTCTTTACAAGAACTACCCCATTTCACAGGCCCATGGGAAGCAAAGTCCACCTGTATGAGAGCACCTACAGTCATGGTAAGAAACGAAGACTCAGTCTTACCTAGGAACACAGAGGTAGTAAAAAACACTAAAGTGTAGTGCAATCTCACTTTGGAAGAGCTGCTTAAGGTTAGACCAGAAGTGTGGAAACATGTAGCCAATCAAGTACCCGAGATAGCGAAACCTCATTCCCAGGTAGGATCCCAGAAAACAGTGCCAGAAATACCTTTGGATAAGATAGGAGACATGTGTGAAGGTGAAGAAGGGAACACCTATCTTCCCATTACCTACCAGGGGTACACCACCAAGGCAATTTTGGACTCAGGTGCAGGAGTTGCAATTGCCACCACTTCCCTATGGAAGCGTTGGGGCAAGCCAGCACTCAGGCCAACGAGAATGAAATTGCAGATGGCCGATGGGCATATTGAAAGGCCCTTAGGATTGCTAGAAGGAATAACTCTCACCACCTGTGGTGTCGAATTCGAGCATACATTTGCTATATGTGATTTTAGCAAGAACCATGCCTATGAAATGATCTTGGGATGACCTTTTATGCGACAGTTGCAAGTGGTACAGGATTGGGGAACCAACTCCTTGTACCTTCAACACTTAGGTGTTACGACCAAAGTGAATCTCAAAGATTACTCTCATAGAGATGTTCCCCCTATCCAATGGAATCCCATCCATAGAGCCAAAGATGATACGGAATCTGTGCATTCCATAGGATCAGGATCCTCATGGATGCATGAAGACACTCACTTATGGATGTGTAAGGTAGCAGTAGAAGAAGACAAGAGAGAAAAAGCCAGGGAGGTAGGTGCAAAAGAAAACCATAGATCAATTCAAGACCCAGCCTATGCACCTGTAGTCTTTCCTGATGAGGAATTTGAACCCCATGGCTGGGCAGAAATCCTAGCAACAATGGATGTAACCATCAATGAAGAGCAGTGGACACCTCATTGTGATGAGGATGGCTATGACATTTGGGAGATGCAGTTTTAGAAGAATGCGAACCTATCCTTGATGCATTTGAGGATGCGAGTGACTCCGATCTAGAGTCAATCATCATGGACCCACCTTTTGCATCAGATGAAGAATACTTCTATGAAGTAGAATTTCAACCCTAGAGGCACGGAGAGCTTACAAATGAGGTGAGGTTAGCCACACAAGTAGCTTCTAAAAGCGGAGGAAAGAAAAGAAAGAAGAAGGAAGTCACTCTGGAGGCAGAAGAATCCTTGTTTGAGGTCCCTGAAAACGTTAAAAAATATGAGATAGATGATAGGAGGGTCATGATAAGAATGCCTAAATGGGAGGCACAAGCAGGAGAAGCCTATGATAGCAAGGAAACTACCAAGAAAATAGTTGTCGCCATCGAGGAAGGAGAAGAAAGATGCACATACATAGGTCATGACCTGACAGAAGAGGAAGAACAAGAGCTGATAGCCTTGCTAAGAGAATACCGAGATGTATTTGCTTGGAGTTATAAGGACTTGAAAGGGGTAGACCCTGATATATGTTCACATACAATCCCCATGACCTCAGACGCCAGACCCTCGAAACAGAAGCCCTACACATACAATGATAACTATGCTGCTAAGATCAAAGAGGAGATAGATCGACTGGTTGAAGCCAGATTCATCTATGAAATTGAGCACACTGAGTGGGTATCCCCCATTGTAGTGGTGCCCAAGAAAAATGGAAAGCTGCGTGTGTGTATTAACCTTAAAAAAGTTAATGCCGCCACGATTAGAGACAGTTATCCGCTTCCTATCACTGAGCATCTATTAGAAAGGGTAGCAGGCAAGGAAGTGTACAGCTTCCTAGATGGGTTTTCGGGCTACAATCAAGTAGCCATTGCTCCAGAGGATCAACATAAGACGGCTTTTGCCACGGAGTGGGGCATATTTGCCTTTCGGGTAATGCCATTCGGGCTTACCAATGCACCGGCTACCTTTCAAAGATTAATGTGTCACGTGTTTAAAGAGTTCTTGAGGAAGAATTTGGAAGTCTATGTTGATGATCTTTGCGCTCATTCCAACATTAGACAGACCCATATACCCGAACTCAGACAGATCTTTGACAAATGTAGAGAATATCAAGTCTGCCTGAACCCAGAAAAGTGCGTTTTTATGGTCAGGCAAGGCAAGATTCTAGGACACATAGTGTCAAAGAATGGCATATCCACTGATGAAGAGAAAGTGAGAGCCATAGCAGAGCTACCTAGGCCAAAGAACGTCAAGGAAGTACAGGCTTTCATGGGACATTGTGGTTACTACCGTCGGTTCATCCACATGTATGCTGTCATCACGAAGCCCATGTACGGACTTCTAACTAACTTTGAGTGGACTGAGGAATGTGAAAATTCCTTCCAAGAGCTTAAACGAAGATTATGTTCAGCACCAATCTTGACCACTCCAGATTGGAGCAAGCCATTCCATGTTCATGTGGATGCCTCCAATTATGCTATTGGATGTGTACTTGCACAACCTACGGGTGAAGGGAACATGGATCTCCCTATTGCCTATGCCAGTAGACAATTGAATGCTGCTGAACGGAACTATACAACCACCGAACGAGAAGGATTAGGCATGGTATATGCAGTTAAAAAGTTTAGACATTATTTGCTTGCAAATAAGTTCAAATTTTTTACTGATCACCAAGCTCTACTGTACCTGGTAAACAAGCCATGTAATACAAGCATATTAGTAAGATGGTTTCTCTTACTAATGGAGTATGACTTTGAGGTAGTAGTGAGAAAAGGCAGAAGTCACCTAAGAGCAGATCATCTCTCAAGGCTCACATCAGGAGAAGCCCCACAAGGAGTGTCAGATGACCTTCCTGATGCTTACTTGTTTAATTTGGAAGTGGTACCGCAGTGGGCTAAGCCATTGGTACCAGTATTGACATACGGGCCTAACCACCCAGTAATAAACACGCAGGATAGAGAGGTAGTAAAAGCCCAAAAGTACCACATCATGGCAGGAAGTATGTACAAGCACACAGATCAAGGGATCTTGGCCTGTTGTGTGGAAGAGGATGAGTACGCTAAGTGGTTGCAATTGGCACATGTAGGTGCATTAGAGCAACACTACTCAAAACAACGAACCCTACAGACCCTGAGGAGACTAGGAGTGCATTGGCCAACTATGGAAGCTGATGTCCAAAAGTTGTGCAAGGAATGCCCAATCTGTTGCACTAAACCACCTGTGGAACATGCCACTCTTTATCAAGTGTCCATAGTGCCAGATTGGAGTGAACCACTAGTATCCTTCCTGAGGACGAAAACATTCCCTCCAGACATGACTCTGGTTAGGAAAAGAAGTCTAGAACAAGAAGCCCTAGAGTACTCACTCATTGGTGATAATCTCTACAAGCGTGGTACGGATGGTTACCTGAGACTTTGTGTTCATGAGAGTGAATATCTAAAGATTTTGGAAACTTCTCGCCAAGGTGTAGCAGGAGGACACTTTGGACCAGATCGGGTGATCAAGGCAATATTATTTGCAGGATTTTGGTGGCCCACCCTTCACATGGATGCACATACCTATGTGAAGAGGTGTGAGATTTGTCAGCGAACCTAGTATCCTATACGCAAAGATGAGATGCCCCTGAAGCCCATGATGGGCGGACGTGCATTCTCTAAGTGGGGAATAGACTTTGTAGGTCCTATCAATCCCCCAGCTAAGGGTTCCCATGCTGAGTATATCATCGTTGCCACCGACTATCTAACCAAGTGGGTAGAGGTAAAAGCCACAACGAAGAACGACGCTTAGACAACTGCTAAATTCTTGTTTGAGAATGTATTCACAAGATACGGGCTACCCATAGAGCTAGTTAGTGATAGAGGCACTCACTTCTTGAATGAAGTTATTGAAAATCTGCTCCAAGAATTCTTGGTAGTGCATAAGAAGTCTACCCCCTATCACCCTCAAGCCAATGGGCAAGCCGAAAGCACCAATAAGATTCTATGCAATGTATTGACAAAATTAGTGAACAATAAACGCTCTGATTGGGACAAACAGCTACACCATGCTGTTTGGGCATACTGAGTCGCCTACAAAACGGTACTCCAAGCCACCCCCTTTCAGATGGTATTTGGCCAAAACGCAGTGCTACCGTTGGACTTCTTAATACCTACATTGAAAGTAGCACAAGAGCACGAATGGACGGGTCATGAACTCTCCTCTAGACTTTTTGACCTTGAACGATTAGGAGAAACAAGACTGAGAGCAGCTGCAGGGATATATGCAGCTAAGAAGAGACAGAAGGCATACTTTGATGCCCATGTGAAGGATAAGGGCTTGAAAGCAGGAGATCTAGTTTTAGTCTACACATTGAAACAACACGCAAGGAAGCTAGAAAAGAGAGGCTACGGACCTATGATCATCAATAGGATCTCCACGAGTGGAGCAGTACAACTAGCCACTTTAGAGGGTGATGTTCTCCCAAACTATATTAGCGGATGCAGAGTCAAGCTGTATCAGGAACCCCTCACGGAGGAAATGCTAAGTCGACTCAATACTGCTAAGCAACGTAAAGAGGAGGAAAAACGAATTCAAGAAGAAGCACAGGCAGAGGCCTTAGAGCGCATCAGACGAATGAAGTTGAGGAGACAAGGGAGGGATCAGCCTATGATTGACACTCAAGAGTCTCCAGGCTATCACATGGCCATGTGTGAGGCTTCAGGTGAACGTACCCATAAGATAGTGGATCGACGACCTTTTGTGACCCTAGAAATAGGACAAAGAGACAGCACCACAAGCGTGAGAGCTTTAATTGATTCAGGAGCAGCCACAAGTGTAGTTCGGCTTTCTTATTGCCAGCAGCTACAATTGGAGGTAAAACCCCTAGAAGCATATCTGATAGGATTAGGAGGTGTTGAAACCCCTTGCATGGGAGAGGTGGATCTTCCCCTCTACATACAAGAGGTCCTCATGCCAGCAAAAGTGCTAGTGTCTGAAGACGAGGATCTGACCGAACCTCTTGTCTTAGGCCAAGACTGGATCTATGATCACGCAGTCAACCTCAACCTAAGAAGTGGACTTCTTCAGGCTTGGGTAGGCCAAAGCCGTCTCATGATTGAATTAGAAAATCAAGCACTCAAACCAATAGAACAGGCACCAACTCCTGGTCCCTCCAGGAATCCACATGAAGATAACAATGTTGTTCTTGTCCAAACTTCTATGGTGTAGAGGATTGTCAATCTTACTGAAGGTACAGGAGCCAATAAGGAGTTCCTAACTGATCCAAAGAAGATTCTAAACGGGCAGACTGAACATCACTCGACACGAAGGAGGCCGCTGATCAAGAGGCAAGAGCGCCAACCCGTGCAACACGGAGCACCTCGTGGCGCGAAGCAGATCTGGATACGCAAGGATGGAAAACCCACCACTCTATATAGCAGACTCCCGAGGATACAACAAACAAGCCACACCATCACGGACACAAGTGAAGGAGTACCCTAGGAAACCTCCTAGGCACACCACATCTATTTGGGTCCCTAAGCGGTCAAGGAAGGCTAGCCCCAGTGCTAGACACATATGGGTGCCCAAGGCCTGTTTACGAGCCCAAATAGCTCCAACTCTAGTTACTCGCATAATTCAACACTCTCAAGTCCGCTCGACTAACAACGCAGGAACTCTACCTAAAAACCACTCTGACCCACACTCAGTCACATCGAGGAATGCCTGGAAATGGGTACCCAAAAGGTCCCAAATCCATCACAACCTAGTTCATAAACCGTTGCCTGTCTTTAGCTCTAAGAGCTATGAATCCCCTATCAAAGTTTGGAGACCTAAACCATGTATCAAACCCCCTGACCCAATTTTTGTAAATCCATCCACTCTGACATAGGTGCATTCCGAGTCCACTGCATAACCAAAGTAGGCATCTAGGATGATACTGACCTCTAATCACCACTCACACCTATCACAAGCACTTCATCTCTGACCACTAACCTTCGGGATTGTCATGTTAGTATTGTGAAGGGAACATCATTACATCCTGTTTCCTATGCAACACTAATGTGCCTTTCTTCTTCTAGCAGATAAGCACCCGATTCCCATGGCAGCAGTAGCAGGCACAAGCTCTCAGGTAGGCTCTGGTGCTCAAATCAATTGGGATGCCATGCCGATGGAGGCCCCACCAACAGCTCGGCCTGAAGAGTTCGTGAATGTGCGGAGAATTCCTATTCCAGATCCACCAAATGGCCTAATCGAAAGAGTAAAAGGGCACTCTCATTGGTTCAATGAAATGCCAGGAGACTTGGGAGACGCAGATCATATATGGGAGTCCAAGATGGAGTGTGGAGGAGTGTGGTGGACCTTCCAGTTCTTTTCAAGAGAATTCGAAACCTTACAGAATGCAGCTCCACTTCAAGATATCTGGCAAAAAGTAGGATTACAAACTTATTTTAGTGCAGCTTTGCCTAAACCCGATTTCCTCAGGTGCTACTACCTAATTGCCACACTGAAGCCGACAGGTGATAAAGATCATTCAGGCACATTTTGGGTGCCCTCCTTGTCAAATCTGGAGGAAATGAGGAAGTTCGAATTGAATGTTACTTTAATCAGGGAAGCACTTCAGATGTATGGCACGCATGTACCTTCTGACCGCGACCCCTTGATACCTGAGTCGATGAAAAGCAATAGAATCAAGAAGCTAAAAGAAATGTGCGCCCTCACCCCCAACATCGCCATACCATTGCGGATGTGCCTCCAACACTTCGCATTCCCAGCTCAGGACCGTTTCACCCAACCTCACAAGAAAATATGGTATGGGCTATATCTAGCAGAGACTGGAAGCTTGCCCATTAAGATGCCTGTATGGATCTTGGACCAAGTGTATGAAGCAGGCAAGCGGGGTGTGAGGAAGCCTACTTTACACGGCCGCTGTGCACTTACAAGGATTATCTATCGATGTCTTGCATATGATGTGCCGGTTGCCAGAGCCCTAAAATATTCATAGCTGGAGTTTTTCAAAGGGCGGAAGTCAGGGAGCCAACCTGCGAAACGGATGCGTGGATCCCTCTCCCAGGTAATGATCCCTCACGAGGCCACGACCGAAGCTTCCCCCAGAGAAGAAGCCCAGGTCGCACCGGTCATGATCCATCTTCAAGGAGTTCAAGCAGGGGATGTGGTACAACCCACTCCATCCGCCCCTCCACTACCTACCGATGTAGAGTTTGCATCTATGGCCAACTTCATAGAAGATCCAAACTTTGATTTTGAAAGATTCCTGCAGACGGCCCACTTGTCGGACTGTGAAGGTTTCCCTGACAATGACAATCCAGGAGCATCATTCCAAAGAGAACTGCCACAGGGCGAAACAAGCAGAGTACATGGGGAAGAGGTGGCACAACATCCTCATGACCCAAACAAACAAGTTCAGGAAGGTGCACAAAGAAATGAACCAGAAGATAGTGAAGAGGAAGCCCCTGCCTATACCGCACAACTCAAAAGACTATACCGGACAATCAAGCAGGTGCAGAGGAGACACAAGATGTCGGAAGAAGTGAATCGAGCCCTAGTAAACCACATGTTGCAATCGGAGAACATCGACCCACATTTTGTAGAATCATTGAACCTTTTGGTGGACACATGTGGCATCGGGGAAGCCATGAGAACATTGGTCTATCAGGCGAACCCTACTTATGATCAAAGAAGGATAGATACAAGGCCACGGCGGGGAAAGATGATTCAAATGGAGGTATCTACCGTATTGCCTACTTCAATGACAGAAGATGTTCAGATGGTTAGCCCTAGTCCCAGTGACGAACCAGATGTAAATACACATTCACCACCTCCGCCATCACCTCCCAGCCAGCCTTCAGAACCCTTTTCCACGAGTCTTTCTGAACAACCGATATCCACCCATGGTGAAACCAATGTACACACCTCCTTTTCTACAGCCTTCCCTTTACCCACAGCCATCACTTCTGCCCAAATTTTTGAACCCCACACAGGTCATCCTGCCACCGATCAAACCATAATAGGTCACCCCTCTTATCTCCCCGCCCTGGGACAACCACTTGCCACTAGCCAAACCTTATCCCAACCTTTTCCATTCACCCACACAGTTCCTTCCTCCCAACCCCTACCCACTGTACCCCTGTTAACCCCCTCAGGCTCAACCCAAGTCACACAACTGTCATTCTGGACAAACCTTGTAAATATACTCCAACATGTGGAGAATTATAATAAAAAGTCCCTTCCCCAACCCCACTCCCCCACATTCACTACCACCACTAACACACCACCTACCGTTCCCGTATTCACAATTCACTCTTCACACACTATCACATCCGATCCCATGGATATTTCACCATCCACAGGAGCACCCACCGCCACGTCTGTTCCACCATCATCACATCTCACTTCACTCATAGGCACATCATCCACTTTTCCCTTCCCCATTTCCCGAACCTTTACATGTTCCACCTCTACCCATGCATCCACATCATTTAGTAGTGCACTAGACACCATGGTTGAAGCGGCCTCTCAGCTTAAGCAAGAGTATAAGCTATTAGAAGAAAATAACACAGAGCTATGCAATCTCTCGGCTCAACTCCAGGCACGAGTCGATGCCTTGGAACTAGGTAATACAGCACTACAACACCAGGTGACTGACCTCCAACAATCGAAGACAGAACCCAAAGCTAAGTATGCAGAGACAGGCAAAGCTATGGAGGAACAACTCAGAGAACAAATGGGCCGCAATGCGAGACTTCAACGCAACATGGCTCTACTACGTCGCCATCTAGCAGCGGCTCAAGAAGAGAACAGAAGGCTACAACAACAAAACCAGGAGAACCTAGAAGCGGCCATGGAAAACACCCCGGGAGCACCTATAGACCCTACAAATTTCCAGGCTGTCCCCTCAGAGCATATTCAACAGGTTTTAGAAGGTTATGCGACCCTCCTGGAGGCCCATGATCAATTGGCAGACCAGATAAAGGAACTATGAGGATCCAAAGTACCGACAACACACCCACCCACACCTAAAGAGACGGTCGAGGCCGCTACTTTGCCAGAACCTGAACCTTCAACCAACAGTGAGGTACTTGAGCTACGACAATAGGTTGCAGAACTAAAAATCAAGTTGTTACAGTATGAACGACCTCCGTCTCCACCTGATCAAACCATAGAAGAAGAAACAGTAGTCATTCCAGTGGAGGAGACATTTGAAGACAATTATGAGCCTCAACCCCTTCCAGGAGGCAGAATTACGGAGGAAGGCCAAGACACATATGAGGAGCCCCCATCGGCATGGATGAAGCAGGTAGAGGAGATGGGCCACACTCACGAAGAGCGCGTAGCAACTCAGATGCTGGCCATGAAAACCATTGAGGAGTCTATACTCAAGTCTGAATATTTCTCGCACTTGGCTCCTAGGCGGTTGATAACTAGCTCAGAGTTACAATATAAACCTTATTTTGTATTATTGGCGGACTACAATGCTGAGATCAAACGCATAACCAACAAGTATCCCTCTTTCGCAACACAGTTCGAACCCGAGGACATCCCAGAAGCCGCCAAAAAAGGGGCCATATTCCAGCCCATATGGAGACAAAAGTTACTGGAGACCTATCCGGAAATGTTACGAACATGGGATCATGCTCCCATGCATCTGAAATATAACCCATGCTTTGGACCGGTACAAAGAAGACGCTCCTGGAAAGCATTTGCCATCAAGGTTCAAAACAATGTGAATTGCAAACAGTGGCTGAACTACCCCAAAATCGCACCACCGATAGGCCCACCTACAACAGCGTACATGATGGCTACCATCCGATATTGGCTTCCACGCCTCCACTCCATGCCAGATGTAGCTGCACAGATGCTACTCAAGATATTTGATATGATGCAGGTTGTGCTCAAAACCTTCCGCAACGTATGTAACATTCAGCCTCCGATTCTCGGCTTCATCAATGGCAATTATGACCTCTTATATGATATGAGCACAACCCCAAGCATACGAGTTGCTTATGCATGGCACGCACGCATCAGATATCTCCCTGCCTGCTATAAGCAAACCTTCGACGACATGTTCACCACGGGATTTTGGGAAGCACATTCAGAGGTATTTGCACCACGACCAACCCACCTGCTGCAACTATTTGCGTGCGAGCAAACAATGCATTCAGAGCTCTACACTACGCCACAACCTAACATGCCTCGAGCCGTGAATTGGGATGCCCTCCAGAGCGATTTGGTCCGGGGAGTACGTAGAAAAGAACAAGAATTGGCAACCGACCTCCTGCAGAAGTACATCGATCAAACAGTGGAGCAGAGGTCTGTCAGAGGCGACAGACACTAGGGGGGGGAGAGTGTTGGTAGTATACGAGAAGAGGCAAGTACGAGCATACAAGCAGATCTAGCACTAAGGCAACCCTTTATTTTTTTCAAAACCCTTACACCATTTAAAAGTGATTCTCATCACTAAAAACCCCTGTAAATACCATTTTCACCTTTTTGTAGCTCCATTTTGTACAAGCCGAGGAGTCCTTGAGCTTGAGGAGCCTTAGAAGTAGTTGCCTACCAATTTTCGTATTTTTTAGACCTCGTTTGAGCCCTCAAATAAGCCCTAGAACCTAATTTTTAACTAGGCCGGACACTAGGTCTGGACAGGGCCAAAGCTAGTCAAAAACTATAAATAGAGCTAGAGAGCTCATTTTTGGGAGAGCTTCTTGTAGTTTTGAGCTTGTATGAGAACTTTGTTGCAATAGAAGTAATTCCATTGTCTTACTCTCTTTGTTCTTGCCATGTGTGTGCGTGTGTGTGTATGTGTGTGCATGTTAGTGTGCTTCTCACTCACACATTTGTGCCTTCACTTGCTCGAGGTCTTCATACCATCCTCATGTCTTCCCGGATTGACATTAAAGGAGGTGCTACTCATCACTGAGCTACACCCTCCTAAAGAATGGTCATTAGAAAACTCTCTTTTCCTATTAGGCAAAAGAATTTCCAATTGTAAGAAACCCCTTCCTTTCAGACATCATAGAGTGTTTTCCTACATAATAATAAGATTAAAAGCAAGTGGGCCCCATATGAAGGGGATGAGAGGGTGATATACCTTCTTTGTAGATCTCTCTAAATTTTTTTTATCTTCCCTTGCTTTGTGGGATTTGAGGGGTCACATGGGTACTAAGCCCATTCACTTGTACAATTGTTTTCCATATTAATTAAAGTCTGGGAGAGTAGGCTATTGCCGAACTTCCATTTTGCTGAAAAAAGTTGATAGAGTTATGTCCACATCTCGTAGATCATGTGGTTTGGCTTTGGTCTCTTGAGGTGGAGATCTAGAGTTCTATCCCGGGACTAGACATGTAAGTCCTTGGCAAGTTTAAACTAGTTGTTATCCAAGTTATCTTGTCCAACCCTTGCTTTGTGGGATATGGGGGGTCCTGCAAGTACTATGCACATTCACTTGTACAATTGTACTTTCAAAGTTAAAGTCTGGGGGACTAGGCACTTACTCAACCTTCATTAAAAAGAAAATTCTTGTGTACTTCTCGATGCATGCTCATAAAGTTGTTGTTTACGTGTTGATGCATGTTGCTTCAATTGGTGGAAATCTTGCTTCTTTAGGTGGGGGTGGGGGTTCAATCCCTAGCAATGATGACAGACATGAAATGAGCCTAAAGCCAACATTCAAATTAATTTCCTTAGTGCCTTTAAGTCATCTATGTTGCATTGAGGGCTTCAAATTGTGTCAACCCCTACTTTGTCAGTCATCTATGTTGTATTGCCTTCAGATTGTCTTATCCCCTTCTTTGTGAGATGTAGGAAGTCCCATGAATACCCTTCAGTAATATAGTTGGCAGGCCTCCACCGAACCAAATTTTTGTTTTACTTTATAAATACACATGTAAATACAGGCATATAACAATCTATGTTGTATTGCCTTCAGATTGTCTTATCCCCTTCTTTGTGAGATGCAGGAAGTCCCATGAATACCCTTCAGTAATATAGTTGGCAGGCCTCCACCGAACCAAATTTTTGTTTTACTTATTATTTCTAGATTTCACATTCTCCTATTCTTTTTGTTAACGTTCAAAAGACTAACAGATTCATAGATAAATACAGGCATATAACAATGCATTCATTGATGTGTATTAATGATGGACATACTTAGGAGAGAGAGAATGATGCATAGAGAGAAAGAGAGAAAAACACGAAAATATTTTCTCATCCAAGTTTTGCTTATGTTGCACTTATTCGACAGAATTGTGAAAGATTACCGACATGTGTGAGAAAAAGTTATGAATGCATTTTTTTTTTCAGATAAGAATTTGTCATTTCTGATATCAACTCCACTTCTTCTCACATCAATTTTTCACAGATGAGATGATAATGAACTTCAATATGCTTCTGATCTTGCACGACAAACTAGGTTCTTTGTTAACATGATGCTACTAAAACTCTCAAGTTAGACCAATATTTTCCTTGAATGGGTAGTGTAGTCATTGTACTTTCCACACAACTTGTGTAATACCGTATATTCAGCTTCTACAAAGCAATAATTGGTTTCTTTTTACTCTCCATGAAACAATTGTGCTTCTCAGATCTGTGGAACAATAGGAGGCATGCCATCGATGGTGGGGAGAAAGATGTTTGGGACAAAATCAAGCTCCACCTACACCTAGTGGATATTAAAGATACGAATGGCTTCTCTTGGTCGAACCTCCAATGTGGGGATGACTTAAGGAAAGCTAGACTTGATAGAAGCTATATTGCATAGAACATTATTCGACAATGGGGCCAACTGGCATTTCACAACCATTGACCTTGCCATATCCGACCACTACCCGATTATTCTCACGTTCAAGCCAACCCCCGAATTCAAAAAAGCACATTGGTTTCATGCATGCCCAACGTCCTTCTCTGTCCCCTCTCTCCATCAGGAAATTACCTTGGTATGGAACTCGGCTTTCGCCAACTGCACCTCACCGAACAAATATTAGAGGGCTGGGGTTGAGAAGACTTGCCAAATTCTGATCAAGACCCACAAGATGCTTTGCTATGTGCGACAGGGGTGGAGAGAGAAGCTTTACCGAAGGCTCTAGTGCCTTGAAAAGGAAGCGAACAAAGGAAACCACCAATACCATAGGGGTCTACAAAAAATCAGAGGCATGCTGAGATACGAGGAAAAAATTCAAAGGAAAAACCTACAAGTATACTTTAAAGAATTATGGGTTGACAAGGTTGACAAACCATCTAAAGAGATGTTTGGCATCCTCAAGAGGAAGCAAAATAGAGACCCAATTCCCTTCTTAACTGGTGATAATGGGGTTGAATGAAAAATGGAAGAAGAAAACAACGTTATTATTGTCGACCATTTTACTCATCTCCTAGGGATTACGATGCTACTCTCTCCCCACAAGAGGGATTGCATGGTGAACATCTTGAGAGTCTCTCCCACGTGAATAGCACATAACTTGAAGCCTCTCTTGGATGCACCCATTTCCAAGAATGAGATCCTCAAAGCTATTGATACGCTCCCCAATGGGAAAAGCCTAGGTCGTGACGACCTCACAAATGAATTTTTTAAATCCTTCAGATAGGTGATGGCCACCATGTTGTAGCTGGTTTGGCATGAGGCCTTTGCATTCGGTGCCCTTCCTCAATGCCTAAACAATAGTTTCATCAAACTTACCCATAAAAAAAGGCAACAAGAATAGGATTGGAAACTAGCACCCGATCATGATGCTCCAAATAGGGTACAAGATTCTTGCGAAAGTAATTGCCAAAAAAGAATTTGTATCACTTGAAGTGGTGGCTTAAGGACCAAAAATGATTCATCAAGTGTAGATTAATACTTGAAGCTATTATTGATATTTAGGAAGGTCTCGAATTCGCTGAAGAGTCTGAGCAAGACGTTGTATTCCTTAAAATCGACTTCAACAAAGCCTATGACATGCTAGAATGGGACTTTGTGCTCCAATCTCTTAAAGACCTTGGATGTAGTAAAAAATTCACTAACATGATTGATAATTTACTAGGGAAGGCATCAACACAAATAAATTTCAACGGCCAATTATCGAAGGCTATCAAACTAAAATGATCTATTCAACAAGGATGCCCATTGCCCCCTCTACTCTTCGCTATTTCCACGGAAGGGATCAGTCGTCTTGTGCAACATCACATGGAACTCGGCCACATTAAAGGTCTCTCTTTACCTCTCAACCATGGTGAGATTATCATGAGACTTTTTGCAGATGACCTGAATGCATTTTTGCACAATGATTTCATGAGCATGGAAACCTTTTGGTAGTGCCTTGACATTTTCTATGAGGCATCCGGTTCCAGAATCAACCACTCCAAAACCGCCTTTAGAGCCATCATCGGACCTCTCCCTTGAATCTTGGTCGACCATGGTTGCCATTCTATCCTGGGGGGCTAGGTGTTCTGTCTGCTCGTTATTTTCATGGGTTTTGGTGTCTGGATGGAGCAACACTTGACCTAGGTCCTTTCCAAACTAGACAACAAGTTAACGTTTTGGAAGGGCATGCAAATCAATCTCGTGGGTCATGTCATGGTCATTAATACCTTCCTCATCTCCTTGACCATTTACTTGTTGGAGATCAAAAGATGAGGAGCTTAAGGAACTGGAAAGTATCTACATAAACTTTCTCTGGATTGGGGATCACAACAGAAGAGGGGTCCCCAAAATTAAATGGTCTACCTGCATCAACCAAAAGGATTGTGGTGGCTTGGGCATTATGGATATTGAAGGCATGGGTGACATGTTGGCGGCAAAATGGATCATCAGGGCTTGGTGTAACTATGAGACCTCATGGGCCAAGCTCATTTTTAGGAACAAAAACAAGATTACCTTGGTGGCAATCCCTCGTTGGAAAGAATTGGACCTCCTTACACTTTTATTTTTCCCAATTTTGGTCTCCCCTAAAGGTTCAAATTTCGTGTGCTCCCTATGGAAGAGTTGGAACAAATTCAACAATTTGTTAGAGTCAGAGATGATTGGAAATGGGCGGGTGGTATCAGAAAAAATGACTCAATATGGTTTTTTATCTCAAGCATCAAGGGTGTGACCACTTGGAACATCCAAATTGCAAAGAGTCTCTAGAACAAGGGTCTCAAACATTGGAGACACATCTTGAAACAAGAAATTGGCCAGTGGATCAGATTTGAGGACTTGAACCTAGAAATCAGAGTGAGCTACAAAGAATGGACTCTCCTTCAGAGCAAATGCCTTGCTTGGGAACACTAAATAAATCTGGCTCCTCCTTGGGCAAGACATGTCGTACCATGAGGGTCTTATGCGGCACAACGGCAATCGACTCTCAAAAATTCCTTGAATAAAGGTGAACATAGGCTATCATATCATGCTGAACAAGAAGTGGTGCCTGGCCTGGACAAGGCTATGTTGGGATTTGAATTTCATGTCTATCTAGCACCCTCTCATTGAGATAAAAAAATCGGTTCCCATTTGGCAAATTCTCCACCGGGGTATCTAGACCAACCTAAAGGCTAACAAAATTTGTGGGGCTCCGCCATGATGCAAGCGATGCCACCGTAGCATCGAGCATCTGGGCCACATCTTCTATGCTTGCCCCACGTCTCTCCTGCTTTGGTGGATCCTTGGGAATATTTTGAAATTGTAGGATCAAATCACCTGGAAGCAAGCACTGCTTGGCGAAGCGATCACCTTCTCGAAGATTTGGAGGGAGCGGTGTGCCAACAACTTTGGACTCCCTCCTAAAGATTGGTCAATCGAGAGGTCTCTATTCCTCCAAGAATCTCCAACGGTAGGAGATCCCCACCGTTTAGACATCATAAAGTGTTTCTCATCGAAACCAACAAGATCAAACCCAAGTGGGCCCTGCATGAGGGGGATGGGGGAGTTATTAACCTCCTTTGTAATGCTCTGTAGACCTGCAAGTTCTACCTCTGCTTTGTGGGATTCGGGGGGTCCCCAGGGAATTAGTCCCATTCGCTCATATCTTGTTCCTTATTTTCTTTAATTAAAGTCCGGGAGAGTAGGCCAAGGCCGAACTTCCTTTCTAAAAAAGACGATTGTGCTTCTAAGAAAAATGCATACCCATTTGTTAACCTTCCCTCACTGACATTTTAATTCAAGTCCACACCTTAGTATCAAAGTATACATGGCTGAAATTTTCTTTCATTAAATAATCCATAGTTGCATTTAGCTGCTTTGTTGAGGTGAAAATAAGCCACTTTGTTGAGGTAGAAATCTGCATGTTAGCTTTCTGTATAATTACAATTTCACTTAGATAATTGTCAAATTCTTCTGATATGTACTCTTCCCTGTATATGATCTTAGGAACTTTATTTACACACCAAAATGCTTTGTAACCGTGCTCTTGAATCAGTTCACTTTTTTTGTGCATTTTGTTCTTGAAATGAATCTATGTATATCGACTACAATCATACTATAATCATCCACAAATATTAGAAAAACTAGAATAAACTTATTTCTTTCAAGGCCAACTACATTATCTTTTCGAGTGGTCTCTATCTATGCATGTATCTTTTCTGAAGCTTTATCTTTTTATGTTTACCAAATACACAAGCTTCAAAGGCTATCAATCTTTAGGTTTCTAAATCATGGTAGGTCATATACTAATAATCATTTGCCCATGGCTTACATAAATCAATATGACTAATCCTTTGATGCCATATTTTAGATGAATTAGAGCTTCCATTTTTTCAACATACATGGTCCCATACATTGGCTTTCCCATATCATATGTAAACAATCTACTATGTTTCCTACCTTGACCAAGTAGCTTTGTACGTTTTCATATTTGAAATGTTTCACAAAAAATCCATACTTGTTGAATTTTCATGCCTTGATTGATCAATCGCCCAACAAAGACACATACCACATCTCCTAGAGTGTTCCCTTTACCATTGGATTGAACTAAAGGTACATTTTCAAATGATTGATTTCATGTATTGTGGCTATATAGTCTTTTATTTCCGTGGGTTCTTTAAAGTCAAACCATTCCCCATGAGTTGTCAAAAATATGAGGGTTTCAGTTTAAATGGAAGATATTTTTGACATGAATGGGTTCTACGTGGATAACCTAAGAAATATGTAAACTTGAGGATTTGAAGTGAGCTGCTCATAGTTTGGATATTCTCCTCTAGCACTTTTGAATAGAATTTTCATGATGCTCACACTCTTGAAATTAAGAGAAACACACACACACATACACACACATATTGTTGTTTTAGTTCCTCGAACATACTTCGAATGGGGTTATGATAGAGTGTTTGATTCATTAAGACATCTATATGTGAGAATATCTAACTTTAAAATGGTGTAGAATGTGTTCAAATTAATCAAGTAAAGAAAAGAATTTACTGAATTTAAAGATGGCTTGGTCATTCGGCTTCTTACGAAAGAAAATGAAAGAAATGAAGAGAAGGTATATATGAAGAAAATATATACAAGACCAATTGATTACAAGAAGACCAATTGATTGATGGATTGAGAGAGAGAGGGGTAAATTTTATGAAAGAAAAAAGAAAATGTTATGGAACAGAGAAATAGTAAAAACTAGACATCAATCCGAATACGTAAATGCAAGAAAAATAAAAGATTGAGGGAGACTTGACTTATAACTCCATAGCTTTTTATAGGAAGTTGAGTGGCTCACATAATGCCACCATTGGAGTTCTTGCAAAAGTACTTTGTGCATGGTTTTCATCTATAATCCCTAATTAACATCACGTAAACAAACACAAAAACAAAGAGAGAGAGAGAGAGAGAGTTTAAAATCACATCAACACACAAAAACAAAGAGAGAGGTAGAGAGGAGAGAGAGAGAACCACAGGCACACACGGATATTCGAGCTGATAAATGCTATTGATTGATGACAAAGATAACTGGAAAAGCGAGACAAAGGATAATAGGAGGTGCCAAAAACCGGAAAAGTGCACTTGAAGGCCATAGCTTTCCATGGAGTCAACGTACGTGAGAGATTAAATGGAGATGTTTGTCGAACATGCCCACCTCTTCTCATGGCAATCATGTGAGAAAGATGTTGTTTGCAATCATTTTCACTGTGTATATGTTTATGTTCCATGGCCATCTTTATGCCATACATTTGTCGCTTGTGTGCTTTAGTAAAACCTGGCGATGGCATGTTCCTTGTACTGAAGTTTGAACTAAGCATCTCCAATAAATGCTACTCACATGCGGATACTGAGAGGCTAGAGCTTTCTCATAAGAGACAACTCTCGGTTTGCATTTATTCTTTATTAAAGCATGGACCATAAAGTCGATAAAGTTCTTGTGTGTAGTCCACGTCTCGTAGCTCAAGTGGTTTGGCTTTGGTCTTTTGAGGCAAATGTCTAGAGTTCTATCCTCGGATTAGACATGTAAGTCTTTGGCAAATTTAAACTAGTTGTTATACAATTTATCTTGCTAAATTTAAACTAGTTGTTATACAAGTTATCTTGCTAAACCCTGCTTTGTGGGAGATAGGGGGTCCCACAATTACTATGCCCATTCACTTGTACAATTACAATTTCAAAGCCAAAGTCTAGGGGAGTAGGCGCATGCTGAACCTCCATAAAAAAAAAATATTGTGTACTTGTCGATGCATGCTGATAAAGTTATTATGTACTTGTTGATGCACGATGGTTCAACTGGTGGAAATCTTACTTCTTTAGGTGCACGCGAGGGTTCAATCCTTGGCAATGCCAATTGACATGTAATGAGCCTTAAGCCAACATTCAAATTAGTCTCCCCACTGCCTTCGAGTCATCTATGTTGTATTGTCTTCAGATTGTGTTTACCCCTACTTTGTGAGTCATCTATGTTGTATTGCCTTCGGATTGTCTTAATCTATACTTTGTGAGATGCAGGAAGTGCCATGAATACTATGCCCCTTCACTAATATAGTTAGTGTTTCAGGTAATTCAGGAAAGAGAGAGTAGGCTTCGACCAAACCAAACTTTTGTTTTACTTTATAAGCACACATATAAATGCATAATCCTAACGGAGTATTTATTATTTTTAGGTTTCACATTTTCCTATTCTTTTCATTAACTTCAAAAGACTAATAGGCACATAGATAAATACAAGCACATAACAATGCATTCATTGTTGTGTAGTAATGATGACATACTTAGGAGAGAGAAAATGATACATAGAGAGAGAGAAACACTACAATATTATTTCATGCAAGTTTTTCTAATGTTGCACTCATTCGACTGAGTAGTGAAATATTACCGACACGTGTAAGAAAAAGTTTTGAATGCAATTTTTTTTTCAGATAAGAATTTGCCATTCGGGATATCAACTCCACTTCTCCTCACATCAGTTTTTCATAGATGAAATGATAATGAACTTCAATATCCTTTGATAATGTCCTTGAATGAGTAGTGTAGTCATTGTACTTTGCCCACAACTTGTGTAATACCCCTATATTCAGGTTCTATAGAGCAATAATTGATTTCTTTTTGCTCTCCATGAAACAATTGTGCTTCAGAGAAAAAAATGCATACCCATTTCTCTACCTTCCTTCACTAACGTTTTTATCCAAGTCTACACCTTAGTATCAAAGTATACATGGCTGAATTTTCCTCTCATAAAATAATCCATAATTGCATGTAGCTCATACATTTCTCAAGATTTGCCGAATTACATTCATGTGTACTTTCCATAGTTTATGCATAAACTAATCAGTTTTGTTAAGTAGAAACTTCATATTTGGTTTAGTAGCTATTGCAAAAATCATACTTCTAGTCAACTTTGTGTACATAATTACATCAATCAGGCGTTTTCCACCATTTAGAAATGTTACATTGGCATCAAGTGTTATATCAATCAGACTACAAGAGCTCATTCCAAATCGATCAAGCAATTCAAGCACATCATGGCATTGTATCAACTTGGCATTGATATAGTTCCTAACCCGAGAATGTATTTAAGCTCTTCCAAGTCTTTCATTGGAAATTCAACATGGAATAGATTTTGAGGATCCAAAATCTTCTTCCATGGTTTCCTATGAAAATAAAATGATCTACATAAATGACAAGAATTATATAAATAAATAAATATATATATATATATATATATATATATATATATATATATATATATATATATATATATATATATATATATATATATATATATATATATATATATATATATATATGTATATATATAACTCCATGTAAAGAGATTATTTCAATCCATAAAGTGCTTTTTATTTTGCACACATAATCAAGATATTAAGGATGGAAACCTTCAAGTTGTGTCAATATGTACCTCTTCTTATAAAAATCCATTCAAAAAATCCTTTACATCCATCCAATAAAATATCTAGACTTTGACGGTTGCCCCTTACAACTAAGCTTCTCATTAGATTCATCTTGTAGTATGACTAATGCCATTTGTTTTTTGCATACCATTTTGCAACAAGACATGTTGTACACCTTTCAATAGAACCATTTACATTTGGATGTATATGTCCACGTGTATTCAATCAATTTCTTATGTGTCATTCCCACGTGTCATTCTATTATAATGCGTTCATCTCCTCATTCACAGTTCCTTTTTTACCATTCTTTACATTGTTGATGCCTCTTAATAACCTGTAGGTTCCATAAATTTGATTATTTTAAATAAAATAATCATGTAAATACCAATAAATGTGCATTTTCTTGATTTGGTATCCAATTTATGTTCTAAAGTACTTTACACATACATTTTTAGATAACTGATAGTTGGATTTTGTGTTCATAGTCCTTTCTATTGTGTGAGAAGTTATGAACCATTCTTGTGGGTGCTTTACTTCTGAAACATATGAATACATTCTAGCATGTCTTTCGGATTAGCATTGCATATGCCATCTCTTCTATTACTCCAATTCTCCTTTTAGCTATGCCACTTTGTTGCGCTAAAAATCTGCATGTTAGTTTTACATATAACAATTTCACATAGATGATTATCGAATTCTTCTGATATGTGCTCTTCCCTATATATGATCTTAGGAATTTTATGTACACACCAAAAATGCTTTATAACTGTGCTCTTGAATCTCACAAACAGTCCTCTCAGTTCACTTTTTTGTGCAGTTTTTGAAATGAATCCATGTATATCGACTAAATCATACTATAATCCCACACAAATATTAGAAAAACTACAATAAACCACTTTTTGAATTAGTTCTTGCAAGGCCAGCTACATCCTTGTGTATAAGATCTAGTGGTCTCTATCCATGCATGTATCTTTTCTGAAGCTTTATCCTTTTGCGTTAAGCAAATACACAAGCTTCAAAGACTATCAAACTTTAGGTTTCTAAATCATGGTAAGTCACACACTAACAATCATTTTCCCACGGCATTCAAATTGCATAAATCAATATGACCAATCCTTTGAATGCCATATCTCACATGAATTAGAGCTTTCACTTTTGTACATACATGATTCCATAGATTGGCTTTCCCATATCATATGTAAACAATCTACCATGTTTCCTACCTTGACCAGGTATTTTTGTAGGTTTTCATATTTGAAATGTTTGATAAAAAATTCATACTTTTTGAATTTCCATATCTTCATTGATCAATCGCGATTCATTGCTAGGTCCATCCATACTCTCAAGAAAGAATCCACTATAGGAGTAAAATATGATCATAAAGAGAAAAGCAAGGACTACTAGTGGTTTATAGACTAAAGAAGAAAGGTGCACATAAAAGAAAATCATTCATGTGTACTATAGAAGAGGAATGATTAAGTCTAGTAATAGTATAAAATTGACATTATGTAATGTAATAGGTCTAGAGATATGTATTCATAGAACCCTTAGGATGTTAGATAATAACCCTTATGATGCATAATTTTCCAAGATTAAAGAGTAGATAGATTTTTGGAGCAGATAAAGTGAATGCCACATATTGTGATATTTCTAAAAGGAATGGAAAAATAAGGTTATCTATTGCATAAATTCAACACAGCCATGACGGGAGATAGCTAGCCCCTACTTATAATTGACCATCTACTTGAAAGAATCACGTGAAGGGAAGTCTATAGCTTCCTTGATGTGTTCCCATGCACCTCTATGGATATTAAAAGAGGCTTATCCACATATATGTGACTCATGCTAAACCAAAATATAGCATACTAGTACATTTTTAATGGAAAAACTACTATCAGAGTGTGCTGAATAAATTGAAATAGAATTTGAGCACATATTTTACTTTGAAATTTATAGATTGGAATAAGAATTTCCATTATTTAGATCATGTTATAGGCTATTAATGCTTTGTTTTACTAATTGATGAAGATTCATTGGAATTTCACATCATATGCTAGTATGAACCCTATTTATTGTTGAAGCAAGTCTATGCCAATGCTAAGTATTGGCTTGAGTCCCACAAATTCAAAGAAGAAGCCTTAAAATGAAGACAATGTAAAGTTCACTTGCGAACTACCTCTTGTAACTTTTCAAGACTTTACTTGATGTAAAAGTGAAAGAATCTTAAGTGGTTGAGTCCACTTGATCAAAAAGGGAAAGAGGAGCCACGAATTCGTGATTTGTGGTAGATAGAGAATCAAATCAATCACTAATTGATTGGAGAGTGATTGAGGGAAGTTAGCCTCCCAAGCTCAACTATAAATAGATGACAACTTTAGTCGTGGTTAGAGAGACCTCAGAGAAGACCTTGAAGAGCTGAGCTTTATGCCATGTGAAGGTGTGGTTTCAAGGCACACATATGTATCAGTAAGTCCATTGTGTTGTAAAATCAATACACTTTCATTTTCATGATATGATTTGAGTTCATATTTCCATGTTCATGTGAAGTGTACTACTCACTGCCATATCTCTCAGTTTTCTCAATCAGATTACAGAGATGGTTTCTCTACGATTGGTGTATAATTTTAAGTGATTTGACTTGGTAATGTTAGCTCTATAAGTCTACTATATGCGCACCAATTTTCATTTCATTTGGGAGTTTCAATCTGCAGTTATGTTCAGTTGAAGTCAACCCTGTCTGTTCATTTTCACTTCTCTGTCAGGTACCCAACTTTTTTTACTCATCTTGTCAGAGTAGTTTCTCCGTGTGTTACCCAAAGTCAATAATTTAAAGCTTTTTGGATTTTGCATACTGTCTAGTATAAGCATACAAACTTTCATAATCATTCGATTCTTAAATCTTGAGTTATGTTCATTTTTCTGCTCATCTGTCTCATTACTGTAGTAGCCCATGAAAATCGGGATGATGTCATTACTTGTTAAACATCATTCTCAGTGTGTGGTTCATTTTTTTATGATATTGCTCTTGAAAGTTA
Organism: Ceratopteris richardii; assembly: GCA_020310875.1. Taxonomy (NCBI): domain Eukaryota; kingdom Viridiplantae; phylum Streptophyta; class Polypodiopsida; order Polypodiales; family Pteridaceae; genus Ceratopteris; species Ceratopteris richardii. Next base: position 26,661,875 of record CM035441.1, read on the forward strand.
TCTTTGTAAGTTAGCTAGACTTTCCCAAAAGGAATTAAGCTTATTGCTACTGTGCTCAGAGAATTATGCAAAACACTAGACATGTGTATGAATAAATCCATTGGAGAGCTAAAAGGGCCCACCACATACTCCTGGAGTTCATTTGACTGGTGTAGATCAAGGATTTTGCAACACCTCTTCATCTTCAAGCACATACCTATCCATCTCTTCACAGTGGTATTAGAGCAAGGATGAGAGATGGATTTCCTTCATCAATTGACGAATTGGACAGAGGTAACTACTCAGCTTGGTCATTAAGAATGGAAGCTTTTCTCCAAGGTAGAAGTTTATATGGCTATGTGGCTGGAGGTGAAGTTATGCCAAGTTTCAAGAACAAAAGTCAACCAACACAAGAAGAGCAAGAAAGATTGAGCACATGGTGCTCCAAGGATGCAGTTGCAAGGTCTTATCTCCTCAACTCTATCTCATATTTTTTTTGCCTCACATTAGAAGTTGTAAGACATCTCACGAAGTGTGGGATGCACTTGAAGCTTTCTTCTCTTCAAGTACTAAAGCTAAGAAGCATCAACTATGGCTGGATTTCACAACTCTCAAGAAGGCTCCCAAACAAAATGTGACTGATTTTGTCACAAAGCTCAAGGACATAACAGATTAGTTGGGAAGCATTGGAGAGGTAATAGATGAAGAGAAAATTGTAAGGCGGGTCATCAATGGATTGAAAGCAAATGACAAGTGGGAAGTATTCACCATAGCTATGGATTTGTACATGGACATGCATGTACCTGATTTCAATAGACTCATTAGACAATTACTCACTCAAGAGGCAAAGCTTATCAAAAATGGAGAAAGCTCTAAAGGTAATCAACCTTCAGCTTTATACACTGATAAAAGCAAGTCCAAAGATAACAAAGGAAAGGCAAAGAAAGTGGATGATGAAGCAGGTACATATCAAATTAACTATGCAGGTAGAGGAAGACATGGCAGAGGTAGAGGAAGAGGAGGTAGACAAGGTAGGGGGAGATCCCAAGACTCCAACCCATGTTCTATTTGCGGACTAACTAATCATACAATTGAAAATTTCTTTAGGAATTCCAGGAATCAAAGAGGAAGAGGATACAATAGAGGAAGTTATGGCTACTCAAGAGGAAGTTTCAACAACTACCATAGTAATTACAACAACTACAATCATTCAAACTATCAAGGAGGCTACAAAGGAAGGAGAGACTTCAATAACTACACAGAAGACTCAAACAAAGAGGATTCATTATTGATCATGAACATGGCTATGCCACAAGGTAAATCTAATGAGCATGTTTTTTACATAGATTCAGGTTGTTCAAACCATGTGGCAGAAAATGTGGCACTCCTATCAGATTTAGAAGATCCAAGGAATAAGCATGAGGTACAAACAGGAGATGATACAAGACACCTTGTGGAGAACATAGGAAATGTCAAAGCACATGATGGAAACATCAACCTTCTCAGTAAGGTACTCTATGTCCCTACCATTACAAAGAATTTGATAAGTGTTGGGCAGATAGTAGAGAAAGGGTTGCAAGTCAGGTTCACAAAGGCAGGAGCATTTGTTGAAGATCCAAGTCAAGGATTCAGAAGAATTGCAAAAGGTGAAAAGATAGGTAGATTGTTCACATTTGAATTACAAGACACTAGAAACATTGCTCTCTTTAATTATGGTAGTTAGACACTCATAGAATTGGAAGTATGGCACAAAAGGTTAACACATATTGGTGAAAGGTCATTAAAGCAAATTTGCAGGGACCAAAGTGTACTTGGACTCCCTAACTTATCAAAAAAACATATGATTTATAAGTGTAGTGCATGTCAAACTGGAAATTCTCACATGTTACCATTCATGAAGAAAGGTTATATGCATGGAGATCTCTTGGAGTTGGTTCATACAGATGTATGGGAACCTAGCAAGGAAGCTTCATCTCGATCAAGGTATTATGTCTCCTTTATTGATGATTGCAGCAGATGGACTATCCTATTCTTTATGAAACACAAAGATGAAGTTTTTTCATGTTTCAAAAGATATTTGGCTCTTGTGGAGAATCAAACAGGTAAATCACTAAAAAGGCTAAGGTCAGATGGAGGGGGAGAATACTTCTCCCATGAGTTTGATTCTTTTCTTCAAGAAAGAGGAATCAAAAGAGAGGTAACTACAAGGTACACTCTTGAGAAAAATGGAGTGGTAGAAAGGAGGAATAGGACAATTTTTGAAGTTGTAAGGTCTATGTTGAATGAAAAGCATTTACCTAATTACTTATGGGCTGAGGCTGTATCTACAACCACTTACTTGATTAATAGGTTGCCTTCAAAATCCCTTGATGGGATGACTCCATATGAGGCTTGGAATGGAAGAAGACCAAGCTTAGATCATTGTAAAATTTTTGGTTGCATTGCTTATGCTCATGTTCCTTCACAGGTTAGAGGCAAGATGGATCCAAAGGCAGAAAGGTGCATATTCATTGGATATGACAACAATCAAAAGGGCTACAGGTTATACAATCCTACCAACAAAGGATTCTTGGTAAGCAGAGATGTAGTTTTTGATGAGAATAATTCATGGTATGAAGATTCATGCAAGAAGGTCAATTTACCATATGATCTTGAAGAAGATTTTCCAAAGCTTGGTAGAGAACAACCAAAGATTGAAGAACAAGACACCTCAGAGGATGATGAAGAATCTGAGATGGAAAAGATCAAAGCATGGAAGTCTAAAGGTAAAGAAAAATTTTAGGAACTTGGACATGAGGCAAAATCATCACATCATGGCCTAAGAAGATCTATGCAGGAAAAGAAAAAAACTAGAAAGGTATGGGTTTGACACCTCATTAGTAACTGAACATTTTATCTACATAGCACATGAAATAAACCAAGAGGAGCCATCATCATTTGAAGAGGCCAAAGCAAAAACAGAATGGAATCATGCAATGAAGGAATAAATTGAAGCACTTGAGGAAAACAATACTTGGGATTTGGTGCCCAAGACTTCATCTATGAAGGTAATAGGCTCAAGATGGGTCTACAAGCTCAAGAAGAATTCTGATGGTTCCATAAATAGGTATAAGCCAAGACTTGTAGCAAAAGGCTTTGCACAAACTCAAGAAGTTGATTATGAAGAAACTTTTTCTCCTGTAGCTAAGATGCCTACAATCAGAGTGTTACTTATGTTGGAGATAGATGTCTGCGGAAGCACGCAAACAGCACAAGGAAGAAGAAGAAGCTTGGAGCACAAACACACAATACTGAATGTATTACTAGAGAATGTACAAAAGATAAGTAGCCCATTAGGGCAATAGGCGTATATACAAGCCGTGGGAAAAAAACCTCCTAACGAGGGAAAAAGTGCCCCGGCGATCCTAGAGTGTTCACACACATCACTACCTAAATATATCAACAAATCCCCCCTGGGAGTGATGCGGTGAACAAGGAGCTGGAACTCATGTATAAGGAAGTGCCAAGCTATGTGGAAATCACTCCACAAAAGGAAGTAAGCCCAAAGCTTTGCGGAAAGCTTCAAACTTCTCCCTAGGAAGAGCCTTCGTGAAAAGGTCTGCAATGTTCTCCTGCGTGGGCACATATGCTAAGCTGATCTCCCCAACAGAGAACCTCTCCCTGATATAATGATAATGCACCTCAATGTGCTTAGTGTGAGCATGGAACACAGGGTTCCTCGCAACTGCCAATGCACTCTGACTATCAGTGAAGATGGTGGTGGCAGAAGACTGACCAACACCCAAATCAGCCATAAGGCATCTGAGCCACACACACTCAACAGTAGCTGTGAAAGCTTCCCTATACTCAACCTCACACGGTAATGATCCCCCCTTGGGATAAAACAACCCAAGTAGCCGAGTACCACTCAAGTAGCGAAAGATGCGCTTAACCGCCTACCAATGCTTGACTCTTGGGCAATGCATAAATCTGCTCATCTGTGAGATAGCAAACTGAATATCTGGCCGAGTAATGCATAAGTAAATCAAGCATCCAACAGCCTGCTGATAGAGAACAGCATCAAATGCATATCCAACATCATGAAGGCTCAATCGTAAACCTGTCTCCATAGGAGTGGCAATAGGCTTACAGTCTTCAAGGCCAAAACGTTGCAATAATGTGTCAATATATTTCGTTTGACACAAAGCCATTCCACCATCAACTTGCATAAACTGAATGCCCAAATAGTGATGCAAATGCCCCAAATCAGACATCTCAAATGAGGCATGCATACCCACTTAGTGCCAATGGCCTTCTTGCCAGGAGGCAAGTCACATAAAGACCATGTACCATTCTTCATTATAGCATCACATTCAGATTGCATAGCAGCCATCCAATTTTCTAAATTCTGTGCTTCATCAAAAGAAACAGGCTCATTCTCATCACAGAGACTAGATGCAGCCATAGCATAGCAATCTGATGCAAAGGAGGCACTATGAGAGCCTGAACGAGTACGATATGACAAAGGTGCATCTAATTTGCTATCACACAAAGTCTGCACCAGCCATTTTGGTAAAGTTTTTGCCTGCTCAATATCAGCTCTCTCATCAACAAGTGCATCATATAAATCTGCATCAGAAATGGAATGATCTGCATCATCATACGAAACCTGCAAAGGCTGAGAAGTTGCCTCATTAGGACCAGCACTAGACTGTCCACCTGTAAAAAGAGGCATCAAAGTATCATACCTGTCTTTGGAGCTAACATATGTCTCCTTAGTACATGAAAGCGATGGCTGAATAGCATCTTCCACAAAAACAACATCACGGCTAACTAGAATGTGTTTAGTCTGTGGATGATACAAACGATAGCCTTTACTTTCAGAATTGTACCCAACAAACATACATTTTACTACCTTATCATTCAATTTTCTACGATGTTGTTCAGGCACTAGTGCATATGCCAAACAACCAAAAACACGCAGATGAGCAACAGATGGCTTGCGGTCATGCCAAGCCTCATATGGAGTCATAGACTGCAGCGCTTGAGTGGGACACCTATTCAGTACATATGTTGCACACATGACAGCCTCAAGCTAGAAACTATGTGGTAAAGCCTGACTCTTGACCATGCACCTCGCCATCTCCATGAGTGACCTGTTCTTTCGTTTAGCAACTCCATTGTGTTGAGGTGTATATGGCACTATATACTAGTGTTTTATCCCACGTTCAGCCAGAAATGCATTAAAATCAGAAGACGTATATTCCCCCTCCGATCAGAACGGAGGGTGCCCATTTTACATGCTGACAAATTTTCAGCCAAAACCAAAAACTGTTTAAGGCACATGAACGCTTCGGACTTTGCTTTGAGTGGATATACCCATGCATGCCTGGAAAAATCATCAATGAAAGTCACGGAGTAAAGGTAATTTCCAAAAGAAGGTGTCTGCATAGGACCACAGACATCACTATGTACAAGCTGCAATTTCTACGTAGCCCAAACTCAACCATCTTTTGGAAAGGAGGAACGCTGCATTTTGCCCAAAATACAGCCTTCACATACATGTTTTTCCGGTGCCTCAAGCTTGGGCAAAGAAGACACCATATCAGATTTTTGCAGGCGTAGCAAACTAGCAAAATTCAGATGACCAAAGCGTGCATGCCAAAGCTTTGCATCTGACATAGCCTGAGAATCATGAACTGCACATGCCGAATCATTCACAGAGCTTTCATAGTCTATGAGCTTATACAGCCCACAACATAAAATGCCAGAAGCAATAATAACATCGCCATTTGACAGATCATGAACTGTACATCTGTCATCAACAAATTTCACAACCAAGCCAATCTTGGCTAATGCAAAAAATGATAACAGATTCTTCTTGATCCCTGGCACAAATAAAGCATCTGACAAGGTGAAAGAACTACCATCAGCAGTAGTTAGAATGATCTTATCAACTCCCATAACAGGATAAGAGGAGTTATTGGCGCATGTGACAGTATTCCCTGTAGGGGCAGGCTCGAGTGAAGAGAAGAAACTGCACTGCGAGGTAATATGTTTGGTCGCCCCACTGTCAAAGTACCAAACATCTGAGTCCACTGCAGACATGCACTGATCATGAGAAGATGGGTCAAAATTGCAGAGAGTAGTAAACGCCCATTCTTCTTCCTGCACAAGATTTGCAGACTCTGTTTTTGGTGTAGAGGCCTTTACAACAACCATTCTAGCCTCTTTCTTCTTTGCCTCTTTAGCAGCCAGTTTTGGACAGTTCTTTATGATATGATCGTTCCCTTTACAGTACTTACAAAACAATTTCTGCTTTTCTGATTTCTTCTCATCTTTATCTTCCTTCTTCGAATATGCAGAATTAGCAGATTTCTACTTACTAGTTGAAAAGCTCCATTTTCCTTGCCCTTCTGACTAGCCAAGAAAGCTTGATCTGCAACTCGCATAATGGACCTATTTTGCCTAGACTGATCTTCCTGCAATAGAAAAGAGACTAACTCCTCAAATGATGAGGCATTTGGATTGCCTTTCATCATCAACCGAAGAGTAGAAGCAAAACTCTGATATGAATCATGAAGACCATTCAGAACGGTCTGCACAAGTGAGCTATCTGGTATAACCTCATCAGCAGAAATCAACTGTTCCTTCAAGTCTTTGATCTTCGTTAGGAAAGTGTCCATAGAATCACCTTCATTCATGTGCTCACTCGAGGTAAGCAACACGAGCCTCATTCCTAGCTTGGTACAATGTGGTAAGTGTATCCCAAGCATCCTTAGCTGTTTTGCAAGAGCGAATGTGAGGAATAATGGCATGTTTGACAGACAAAGCTATCAATGCATGTGCCTGGGCATCTCTGCCATCCCAATGAATCTGCTCTACAGTAGGTGAAGCAGAAACAGCAGCATGAACAGGAATCTGTGGAATATTATCTTCGACACCATCTTCATAAGCTCCAACACCTGTATTTGCAGTACCTATAGTCAGAGGTGTAACAGGACGTCTTTCAACACCCTACACAATGTTCCACAATCCTTTTGCAGCCAACACATGTCGCATCATATAAGCCCATAACGGGTAGTTGGTACCATCCAACTTATCCTCAACAACCAACATACGGAATACATCACTGCTTTCAGCCATGGCCGGTGACTAAAATACCTTGATGCAGAAAATTGACTGTATCTCAAAAGTTGAACAAAACTGCCCAGGCAAAATCTGCTAGACCTGTAGTAGACTTTGAGACGCTTATACTGGCGAACAGAAACTGGTATATACCTTTGGCACAAAAAGACAAAATAGCCTACACAAGCGCTGCGATAGTGCGTTCGGAGGCCGAAACGAGCTCAGATCACGATTTCGGCACCACAAAGCGAAGCAATTTTGATCTCGAAAACACCCTGAGTTATGCTCACCAAAATTCGTGCGATTCTGAGACTACAAACAGAGGAGTGTCGATGGCGCCCTAGATGAAGCGACGACCTGCTCTGTTACCAATTGTTGGAGATAGACGTCTACGGAAGCACACGAACAACATAAGGAAGAAGAAGAAGCTTGGAGCGCAAACACACAATACTGAATGTATTACTAGAGAATGTACAAAAGATAAGTAGCCCATTAGGGCAATAGGCGTATATCCAAGCCGGGGGAAAAAAACCTCCTAAAGAGGGAAAAAGTGCCCCGGCGATCCTAGAGTGTTCACACACATCACTACCTAAATATATCAACAACTTAGTATTGCTTCTTCCAAGAATTGGAAGATACTTCAACTAGATGTAAAGAATGCATTCTTGAATGGTTGGATAACAGACGAGGTATATATGGCACAACCACCTGGTTTTGAGAATCAAGTTTATCCTGATTATGTGTGTAAACTTAACAAAGCGTTGTATGGTCTCAAGCAAGCCCCAAGAGCTTGGAATTTCAGGCTTGTTTCATTCTTGCAGGACAAAGGCTTTCAATCAAGCAAGGCAAATCCTTCACTCTTTATTAAAAAGAGTAACTTTGAGATAATCTACCTATGTGTATATGTAGATGATATTATATTGACAGGAAATGATGCAGATGGTATGAAGAAGATCAAAGATCAAATGAGAGAAGAGTTCAAGATAAGTGATTTGGGTTCACTTACCTACTTCCTAGGTTTGGAAGTTGTCTACAAAGATCATGGTTTGTTTCTCACTCAAAGGAAGTACATTAAGGACATGTTGGCAAAATTCAAGATGCAAGATTGTAAGATTGCAGGTACTCCAATGGAGGCCAATCACAAATTGAGCTCACATGAAGGTGAACTCATAGAGGACATCACATCATATCAAAGTCTAGTGGGTACTCTCAACTATGCCACATTGACAAGAGTAGATATATGTTACAGTGTGAGTGTGCTAAGTCAATTTATGAACACACCAAGGAAACCACACATGGATGCTGCCAAAAGGATTCTCAAGTATCTCAAAGGAACCATAAACGAAGGACTTTATTATCCTTATGTATCTGATTTAGATTTGAAGCTATTTTCTGATGCAGATTGGGCTGGTTCTAAGGAAGATAGAAGGAGCACTTCAGGATATCTTCCTGTTGCAGGTTCAAAGCTTATTTCATGGTCATCCAAGAAGCAACCTATAGTTGCTCTTTCTTCCACAGAGGCTGAGTACAGAGGTCTTGCCATAGCTACTCAGGAAGCTATGTGGATGAAGACATTATTCACAGATCTTGGATTGGAGTTTGGAACTCCAACTATTTTTGGTGACAATATGAGTTCTATTCAATTGGCTGCTAATCCTATTTTTCATGCAAGGACTAAATATATTGAAGTTCACTATCACTATGTAGGAGAGAAGGTTCTAAGCAAAGAGATTCAAATATCATATGTGTCCACTCATCAACAATGTGCAGATATTCTAACCAAAGCATTGGATGGTACAAAGCTTTGCAAATTCAAGGCTATGATAGGTTTGTAGGTAATCTTGGAAGATTGAAGACCTCAAGCATACTTGGCTTGAGGGGTAGTTGTTGGAGCAAGTCTATGACAAGCCTAAGTATTGGCTTGAGTCCCACAAATTTAAAGAAGAAGCCTTAAAATGAAAACAATGTAAAGTTTACTTGTGAACTACCTCTTGTAACTTTTGAAGACTTTACTTAATGTAAAAGTGAAAGAATCTTAAGTGGTTGAGTCCACTTGATCAAAAAGGGAAAGAGGAGCCACGAATTTGTGATTTGTGGTATATAGAGAACCAAATCAATCACTAATTGATTGGAGAGTGATTGAGGTGAAGTTAGCCTCCCAAGCTCAACTATACATAGATGACAACTTTAGTCGTGGTTAGAGAAACCTCAGAGAAGACCTTGAAGAGCTAAGCTTTATGCCATATCAAGGTGTGGTTTCAATGCACACATATGTATCAGTAAGTCCATTGTGTTGTAAAATCAATATACTTTCATTTTCATGATCATTTGAGTTCATATTTCCATGTTCTTGTGAAGTGTACTACTCACTCCCATATCTCTCTGTTTTCTCAGTCAGATTGCAGAGATGGTTTCTCTGAGCTTGGTGCATCATTTTCAGTGATTTAACTTGATAAAGCTAGATCAACAAGTCTACTATATTCTCACCAATGTTCGCTTGATTTGGGTGTTTCAATCTTCAGTTATGTTCAGTTGAAGTCAACCCTATCTGTTCATTTTCACTTCTTTGTCAGGTACCCGACTTTTTTACTCATCTTGTCAGAGCAGTCTCTCCGTGCTTAATGAACCAGAGTCAATGATTTAAAAAGTTTTGGATTCAACATACTTTCTAGTATAATCATACCAATTTTCATAATCATTGGATTCTTAAATCTTGAGTTATGTTCATTTTTCTGCTCATTGGTCTCATTACTGTAGAAGCCCGTGAAAATCGGGATGATGTCATCACTTGTTAAACATCATTCTTAGTGTATGGCTCATAATTTTTTATGATATTACTCTTGAAAGTTAGCTCTTTAAGTTAACTAGATTTCTCAAAAGGAATTAAGGTAATTGCTGCTGTGCTCAGAGAATTATGCAAAACACTAGACAGGTGTATGAACCAAAATAACAAGTTCTTCACCTCTGAGCTAACTCCAACTTATCTGCTTTGATCTATCTTTTTGAGAGTGATCTTCCAAGGTACATATGATGTCTAATACATCCATTGGAAATCTAAAAGGGCCCACCACATACTCCCGGAGTTCACTTGGCTGGTGTAGATCAAGGATTTTGCAACACCTCTTCATCTTCAAGCACATACCTATCCATCTCTTCACACTTATTCTGAAGTGAATTGTATAATTGTTAAAGTATTGGGAAAGATGTATGCACTAAAAAAGATCCAACATTATTTACCAGATATCAAATTTAGGTTTTTAATTCATCACAAACCACCACTATACTTAATTTAGGTTTTTTATTGATAAAAAATCACCATCATACTTACTTAGAGATCAACCCATTCAACGTAGGCCAATTGGGTCAAATGGTTCTTACGTTTAAACTATTTCGACTAACAAGCTACAAGGAAGAAAGGATGAGCACAGTACACATTAGATTAGAAGTTGTTCAAAAATATGCAAATAAATCAATATGCACCCTGATATATTATCCACATCATGAAATGTTTTTGAGGAGCCCGACAACAAAATAAGCACAAAGGTGTCATATGGTAGGAATCAGATATGATTAGGATAATAATGGAATATTATAGTAGTGCTATGTAGATAGAGGAACTAGCTAGAAGGTCTCACATGCAATGTTAGGAAATCATCACTTGAGAAATAGGAGCCCACATGATTTACAAAGTATTTTATTTTCTTGAATGTACATGGAAAACGATACCAATGAAAATTAAATTTAGTTATAGAATATATCTAGTAAGGGTGTTTTAGATCATGCTACAACATATCATATGAATGCATGGCTTTTGTCTCTATTTCTAATAACTTTGACTCTTGAATATTCATCCTTGCAAATACTTTTACAAACGAAGACTCAATCATACCTAGGAATATGGAGGTAGTAAGGAACACTAAAGTGCAGTGCAATGTCACTTTAGAAGAGCTACTCAAGGTTAGGCCAGAACTATGGAAACATGTAGCAAATCAAATGCCAGAAGTAGCAAAACCTCCTTCCCAAGTAGGATCTTGTAGAATGGTACCAGAAATACCCTTGGACAAGATAGGAGACATGAGCAAAGGAGAAGAAGGAAACACCTATCTTCCTGTTACCCATCAGGGGTACACAACCAAGGCAATTTTGGACTTAGGTGCAAGAGTTGCAATTGCTACCACTTCCCTATGGAAGCGTTGGGGCAAGTGAGCACTCAGACCCATGAGAATGAAATTGCAGATGGCCGATGGTCACATAGAAAAACACTTAGGACTCCTAGAAGGTATAACTCTCACTACATGTGGTGTTGAGTTTGAGCATACTTTTGCCATATGTGACTTTAGCAAGAACCAAGCCTATGAGATGATTTTGGGAAGACCATTTATGCGGCAGTTGCAAGTGGTACAAGATTGGGGAACCAATTCTTTGTATTTGCAACACTTAGGTGTTACAACCAAAGTCAATCTCAAGGATGGAATCCCATCCATAGGGCTAAGGATGATATAGAATCAGTGTGTTCCATAGGATCAGGATCCTCATGGATGCATGAAGACACCCACTTATGGATGTGCAAAGTAGCAGTAGAAGAAGATAAGAGAGAAAAAGCAAGAGAGGTAGGTGCGAAGAAAACTCATAAATCAAATCAAGACCTAGCCTATGCACCTGTAGTATTTCCTGACGAAGAATTTGAACCTCATGGTTGGGCGGAGATCTTAGCAACTATGGATGTAGCCATCAATGAAGAACAATGGACACCCCACTATGACAAGGATGGCTATGACATTTCAATCTTCACAATAGAGCCAATCATGTGTGATCCAATTATTGAAGAATGCAAACCTAGCAATGATGCATTCGAGGACGCAAGTGACTCAGATTTAGAGTCAATTATTATGCAACCACCTTTTGCATCAGATGAGGAATATTTCTACAAAGTAGAAGCTCACCCTCAGAGACACGAAGAAACTATGAATGAGGTGAGATTAACCACACAAGTGACCACTAAGAACGAAGGCAAGAAGAGGAAGAAGAGAGAAGTCACACAAGAGGAAGAAGAATCTTTGTTTGAGGTCCCTAAAAATTTCAAGAAGTATGAAGTTGAAGATAGGAGAGTCATGATCAGGATGCCTAAATGTGAAGCAGTCATAGGAGGGGCCTATGATAACAAAGAAACTACAAAGAAAATCATAGTGACCATGGAGGAAGGTGAAGAGCGATGCACATACATAGGAAACGACCTAAGTGAAGATGAGGAGCAGGAGTTGATAGCTTTACTACGAGAATATAGAGATGTGTTTGCATAGATTTACAAGGACCTCAAAGGTGTAGACCCTGACATATGCTCACATATGATCCCCATGACCTCAGATGCTAGACCCTCTAAACAGAAGCCATACACATACAATGACAACTATGCTGCCCAGATCAAAGAAGAGATAGATCGCTTGGTTGAAGCTGGATTTATCTATGAATTCGAGCACATTGAACGTGTATCCCCTATTGTAATGGTGCCCAGAAAGAATGGCAAATTACGTGTATGCATTAACTTGAAGAAGGTTAATGTAGCCACTATCAGAGATAGTTATCCGCTTCCTATCACTGAGCATCTATTAGAAAGGGTAGCAAGCAAGGAAGTGTACAACCTCCTGGATGGGTTCTCTGGTTACAACCAAGTAGCCATTGCACCAGAAGATCATCATAAGATGGCTTTTGCCACAGAGTGGGGCATATTTTCTTTTCAGGTAATGCCATTTGTTCTAACCAATGCACCTGCAACCTTCGTGAGACTGATGTGCCATGTGTTTAAAGAATTCTTGAGGAAGAATTTGGAAGTCTATGTTGATGATCTGTGTGCTCATTCCAACATTAGACAGACACATATACTTGAACTCACGGAAATCTTTGACAAATGTAGAGAATATCAAGTTTTCTTGAGCCCGAAAAAGTGCATTTTGATGGTCAAGCAAGGCAACATTCTAGGACCCATAGTGTCAAAGAATGGCATATCCACTGAGGAAGAGAAAGTGAGAGCTATTGCAGAACTACCTAGGCCAAAGAATGTCAAGGAAGTGCAAGCTTTCATGGGGCATTGTGGCTATTACCGATGTTTTATACACATGTATGCCATCATTGCGAAGCCTCTATACGGACTTCTGACCAATTTTGAGTGGAAATGAATGTGAGAAATCTTTCAATGAGCTTGAACGACGATTGTGTTCAGCACCAATCTTGACTACACGAGATTGGAACAAGCCATTCCATGTCCATGTGGATGCATCCAATTATGCTTTTGAGTGTGTAATTGCACAACCTACGGGCGAAGGTAATATGGATCTTCCTATTGCCTATGCTAGTAGATAGCTAAATGCAGCTGAACAAAATTATACCACTATTGAGAGACAAGGATTAGGCATGGTACATGCAGTTAAAAAGTTTAGACACTATTTACTTGCAAATAAATTTAAATTTTTTACTCATCATCAAGCTCTACTTTACTTTGTAAACAAGCCATGCAATACAGGTAGATTAGTAAGATGGTTCCTCTTACTAATGGAATATGACTTTGAGGTAGTGGTGAGGAAGGGCAAAATCACTTGAGAGCAGATCATCTCTCAAGGCTCACATCCGGAGAGGCCCCACAAGGAGTATGAGATGACCTTCATGATGGTTACTTGTTTAATTTGGAAGTTGTACCACAGTGGGCCAAGACCTTAGTGCCAGTACTAACATATGGGCCTAAACATCCAGTAGTAAACACTCAAGATATAGGGAGGTAGTAAAAGCCCAGAAGTCCCATATCATGGCAGGGAGTATGTACAAACATACAGATCAAGGAATATTAGCTTGCTGTGTGGAAGAGGATGAGTACACGAAGTGGTTGCATTTAGCACATGTGGGTGCATTAGAGCAACAATACTCGAGGCAAAGATTTTTACGGGCACTGAGGAGACTCGGAGTGCACTAGCCAACTATGGAAGCAGATGTCCATAGGATGTGCAAGGAATGCCCAATCTTCCATACTAAACCACCAGTGGAACATGCCACTCTTTATCAGGTGTCTTTAGTGACATATTGGAGTGAACCATTAGTAGCCTTTTTGATGACGAGAACCTTTCCCCAAGATATGACATTGGCTAGACAAAGGAGCTTAGAACAAGAAGCTTTAGACTATACTCTCATTGGAGATAATCTATACAGACGAGGAAAAGATGGGTATCTTAGATTATGTGTCCACAAGAGCGAATATCTGAAGATCTTGGAAACTGCTCACCAAGGTATAGCAAGAGGACACTTTGGACTAGATAGAGTGATCAAGGCAATACTTTTTGCAGGTCTTTGGTGGCCCACGCTGCACATGGATGCACATACCTATGTGAAGAGGTGTGATGTTTTTCAGTAAACTCACTATTGTATACGTAAAGATGAGATGCCATTGAAACCTATGATGGGTGGACGTGCATTCTCTAAATGGGGAATAGACTTTGTGGGTCCTATTAACCCCCCACCTAAGGGTTCCCATGCTAAACACATTATTGTTGCCACTGATTATCTAACCAAATGGGTCAAGGTAAAAGCTACAACAAAGAACGATGCTTAGACAACTGTTAAGTTCTTATTTGAGAATGTGTTCACCAGATATGGGTTACCAATAGAGCTAGTAAGTATAGAGGCACACACTTCTTGAACGAAGTCATAGAAAACCTTCTCCAGGAATTCTTGGTGATCCATAAGAAGTCTGCCCCCTATCATCCACAAGCCAATGAGCAATCAGAGAGCACCAATAAGATTCTATACAATGTACTGACAAAATTGGTTAATAATAGACACTCTGATTGGGACAAACAGCTTCACCATGTTGTTTGGGCATGTCGAGTTGCCTATAAAACGGTACTCCAAGCCACACCCTTCTAGATGGTATTTGGCCAAAATGCAGTGCTACCATTGGACTTCTTGATACCTACATTGAAAGCAGCACAAGAGCATGACTGGACAGGCCATGAGCTCTCCTCTAGAATCTTTGATCTTGAACGATTAGGTGAAACATGATTGAGAGTGCAGCAGGAATTTACGTAGCTAAGAAAAGACAAAAAGCATATTTTGATGCACATGTGAAGGATGGCTTGAAAGCAGAAGACCTAGTCTTACTTTACACTTTGAAGCAATAGGCTCGGAAATTAGAGAAGAGAGGCTATGGATTGATGATTATCAATAGGATCTCCACAAGTGGAGCAATTCAACTAGCCACTCTAGAAGGCAACATCCTACCGAGTTTCATCAGTGGATGCAGAGTTAAATTATATCAAGAACCCCTCACGAAAGAGATGTTAAATCGACTCAACACTATTAAGAAACGTAAAGAAGAAGAAAAACGAATCCGAGAAGAAGCATATGCAGAAGCTTTAGAACACATCCGACGAATGAGATTGCGAAGACAAGGAAGAGATCAGACAATGGCTAACACTCAAGAAGTCCTAAGTTATCACATGGCCATGTGCCAAGCATCAGGTGAAAATTCCCATAGGATAGTTGATCGACGACCCTTTGTGACCCTAGAGGTAGGACAAGGAGAGAGTGCAAGGACTGTAAGGGCTTTGATTGACTTAGGAGCAACTACTAGTGCAGTCTGACTTTCTTACTACCGAGAATTGCAAGTGAAGGTCAATCATATATAGGCATATCTCATAGGATTGGGAGGTGTGGAAATCCCTTGCATGGGAGAGGTGGAACTTCCCCTCTCCATTCAAGAGGTTCTAATGGCAGTCAAAGTGCTAGTGTGTGCAGAGGAGGATCTTACCCAATCTGTGGTCTTGGGCCACGATTGGATCTATGATCATGTAGTCAACCTCAACCTAAGAAGTGGACTTCTTCAGGCTTGGGTGGGCCAAAACCGCATCATGATGGAATTAGAGAATCAAGCACTTAGGCCACTAGTAAAGGCACCAAATCGTGGTCCCTCCAGAAACTCGCATGAAGATAATGATGTTGTTCTTGTCCCAAGTTCTATAGTGCAAAAGATTGTCACTTTTGATCAAGGTGCAGAAGTCAGTGAGGAGTTCCCTTCTTTTCCAAAGAGGATTCCATGAAAGCAAAC
The DNA here is from genome assembly GCA_020310875.1 of Ceratopteris richardii. Classification (NCBI taxonomy): domain Eukaryota; kingdom Viridiplantae; phylum Streptophyta; class Polypodiopsida; order Polypodiales; family Pteridaceae; genus Ceratopteris; species Ceratopteris richardii. Next base: position 26,678,049 of record CM035441.1, read on the forward strand.
TGAGCAACACATGACACAGAGAAGGCTGATGATCACGAAGCATGAGCAACAACTTGTGCAATATGAAGTACCTCTTGGCATGAAGGAGATCTGGATAGGAAAGGGTGAATAACCCTCTGCTCTAGAGATAGGATCCCAAAGTTGCTCCAATTGAACTACATAGTTGAAGACTACAATGAAGGAGTATCCTAGGCATCAATCTAAACGAACCATTTCTATTTGAGTCCCAAAACAGTCAGTAAAGGCTCACCCACCTACTAGACAAATTTGGGTACCTAAGACTTTCTTACATGCCCAAATACCTTCACATAAGCTCACAATTCAGAGTCGTCATTCACAACTACTCACATCATACATTTCAGGACACACATCTACAATCACCACCTCCATTCTTGAAGTCACCCCTAAAACTGTTTGGAAATGGGTACCCAAGAAGTCCCAAAGCCAAGACAACCTAAACCAAAAACCTTTACATGACATCTGTGTCGGAAGCCATAATCCCACAATAAGAGTTTGGAGAATTAAACCCTGTCTCAAACCCCTTGACCCAATTTTGTAAATCAATCTGCATCAGGGTAGATACATGTTGAGTGCAGTGCACACCCAAAGTATGCATCTAGGGGAATCACTAACCTACTAACCAACATTCACACACATCACAGACACCTCACCTCCTAACCCCTAACCACCTCGGATATCATGTTGGTATTGTGGAGGGAACACCATAACATCATGTTTCCTATGCAATGCTAATATGCCTCTCTTATTCTAGCAGATAAGCATCAGCATCCACAAGCAGTATCATGGCTCAAACAGCAGGTCCGAGCTCACAGGCAGGAGAAAGTACTACAGGGATTAATGTGGAGAGTCTACCTATTGACGTGCCACCAACTACACAGCCTGTAGAGCTGCAACACCTCCAACAAATACCTATACCGGACCCTCCCACAAGAATAACAGAGAGAGTCCATGCAAATTCCCATTGGTTCAATGGCATGCTAGGGCCCTTAGGAGAGGCAAAATATATATGGGAGTCCAAGTGTGAGTATGACAAGTCATGGGTCGGATTCCAATCCTTTTCCAAGGAGTTTGAGAATCTCCAGAACACACAAGAACTTCAAACCATATGGCAGTGTGCAGGGCTGGCAAAGTACTTTGGGGCACCCTTACCCAAACCAGATCTCCTACAATGTTACTACTTGGTCTCAACATTATAGGCGAATGAGGAAAAGGAAAAACCAGGAACATTTGTTCTTCCTTCTTTATTGGGCAACAATGAGTTGAAAAGGTTTGAACTTACATTGGAAATGTTGAGCTCTGCTTTGAACATACAGGGCACGCATGTGCCCTCTGAAAAGGATGCTCTCATTCCCACTAACATGAAGAACCGGAAGCTACAAAAGTTGAAAGATATGGTGGCACTCACACCAAAGGTGTCCATCCCTCTCCATATGTGCATGCAACATTTTGCATTTCTTGGTCAAGATCGATTCACACAACCCCACAAACGAATATGGTTCGCTCTTTACTTGGCTGAGACAGGTGCACTACCTATTAAGCTTCTTGTATGGATTATGGAGCAGCTATATGAAGCAAATAAAAGGTCATCTAGGAAGCTAGTGGTGAATGGTTGTTGTGCAATCACGCGCATCATCTACAGGTGCTTAGCATATGATGTACCCATTGAATGTGCTTTAACTTGGTCACAACTACAAATGTTTAAGAGACTAAAAATTGCCACACATCAATCCAAGTGCATGAGGGACTCAATTCCTTGTGTCCATACATGCGAAGTTTTGACAACTCCAAAGTCTCTCCACGAGGGGATGCCACCATGCTTGCCTTTACCATTCGAATACACAGATCTGGATCCAAAGGCACATCACAAGCTACCCCATCGGCTCTTCTTGTCCCACCTGAATTTGAATTCGCTACCACCGGAGATGTTGAGGGGATGAGCACCTTTGACTTAGAATTATTCTTGCAAAATACGCAACTCTCTAATGTAGAATTCTTTTTGGATACAAAAGAACAGGGCACCTCTTCCCAAAGACGGAGAAAATCCACAGAAGGCCACTACTGGGATGACTATCAACAGAGAACTTTATCTCAACAAGTGGGTCACCTAGAAGGAGAAGAAGAGGATGAAGAAGTAGTAGAAGAAGAAACCACTAGAGCCCAACCATATAAAGCGATACTCTGGAGGCTATATCAAATCATGGAGCGAGTGAGGGCACAACAATTGCTCAACAAACAGAACAATAGAATGCTTATGGTGCAGCTCTTGGAAGAAGTTGGAGTTGACTCTGAATATAGTGAAGGTCTATCTATTGATGGCAAAAACTTATAGTGTAGTGGAAATAGTCTGGTCAGCACTACAGGGGCCTCCCATTCAATATGATCCATGAAGATTCCAAACACGACCACGATCCGGTGAAAACATCCAGATTCCCATTACTACGGTGGAAGACACTATTATTACATCTGAATCAATTGAGGCAACCTCCTAAATAGTAAGAACTCCTGGTCAAGAACACACAGTCACCCATGAAGAGTCCACTGAGCCACTACCTCCGACCCCCCCACCATCGCCCCCTCGAACAGAAGCTGAAGACTTAACCTCGAATGCCCAACCCATAGAGCAAACCTTCCTCTTCCAGACCCCCACTTCTAGCTCAACCTTCTTCTCCTCCTTTGACAACCCTGCCTATCAACCCACCACCATCACAACCGAATCAATCGAATCTCTCATGGAGATAGCCATAGGACAACTAGCCTCCACAACCTCTGTTATAGGCCATCCTGACACTAGATCCACATTTCTCGGATTCCCTATCACCCTGCCTCCCTTCATGACCTTTCCACCCCTAGGCTTGCATTTCCCACCCCCCATCCCACTTGTCCTTCAACCTGTCCATGATTTCTTTTCTAGAATATTTCAAACCACTGCTCAACCCTTCTCGTTCCATTCTCGACATCTGCACCACACCAATTCACCACGATCACACATGCACCACCTACCATTCCGATATATATATGGTAGACACCACACTCACATCCACTCCTGACAACACGGACATTTCGCCACCCACAACACCTCCCCCTCCCCCCACTCTTCCACCTTCCCCCCCTCCTCCACCAATTTCACCTGCACATACATCTCCAATAGACACAACATTCACTCTTCCCATTCCCCAATCCCCAATCCCCTCCCCTTGCATTTTCCACTGTACAAAATACACCTTCATCTATAGGTAATGCATTTGACACCATGCTTGCATGTTTATCACAATTAAGGATAGAATACAATCAGCTCCAACAACACAACCAACGATTGCAAGAACACTCTGAAATGCTACAACATCATCTTGCTACATTAGAAGAGGAGAATGCCAATTTTAGACTTTACAGGAGGCTCATAGCATATTGGAAGTAAAGTTATAGAACGTAGACCAGGAAACGATCCAAGTGGTGGAAGGCCATCTACACACACAGCTGGAACGCAACTCAAAACTCCAGTGCAATATGGCCCTACTCAAGCGACATCTTGCAGCTACTCATGAGGAAAATCAATGTCTACAACTACAGAACCATGAAAACTTAGAGGCAGCCATCGAAAGCACACGTGGGGTACCCATTGGTCCCTCCAAATTTCAAGTTGTGACCCCTAAAAGCATCAAAATCATTCTTGAAGACTATGCCACTTTACTCGAGGCACATGACCAGTTATCACAAGAACTGGATCAATTGAATATGACACGATAAAAAGACAAGATAGCGGCCCCCAAAGCCACTACCTCAACCACTTCACTTATCACTGACTCGGAGGCCCTACAAGATCTTCAAAAAAAATCACAGAATTATAGGCATGCCTACTTCAATACGAAAGACCACTATCCCCACCTGAGGCTCCCACAGATGAAGAGACACTCTCCATTCCTGTGGAACAAAAATTTGAAGAGCACTACGATCTGCAACCCATCCCAGGGGGACGACAAACAGAAGAAGGCCAGGATACTTTCGAAGCACCATGACCTCCATGGCTAAGACAAGTGGAAGAAATTGGGAGTTCTCATGAAGAGTGCATGGTTGTGCAAAATCATGCCATGAGAGTCATAGAAGAAACATTACTACAATCTAGTTACTTCAAGAACTTGTCATCCAGACATCTCATCCTATCATCCGAACTCCAATACAGGCCTTATTATGTCATTTTGGCTGATTACAATGCGGAGATACAGGGAGTCACAAGGACGATTCCTTCCTTTGCGACCTAGTTTCAACCCGAGGACCTCCCTCCAAAGGCACAAAAAGGCAAGATCTATCAACCGACATGGCAGCAAAAACTTCGCGAGGCATACCCTAAAATGCTACGCGGATTGAACCACATGGCTTTACATCTACTTTACAACCCATGCTATGGCCCAGTTCCACGACATAGATCATGGAAAGCATTCAATATAAAGGTAGAGAATAATGCTCCATGTAAGGAGTGGCTCAACTATCCCTACATTGTGCCACCACAGGGACCAACCTCTATAGCTTATATGATGGCCACAATCGGCCACTGCCTCCCTTGCTTGAAGCCGATGCCAGATGTCGTGGCCCAAATGATGCTTAAAATTTTGGATATGATGTAGATTGTGCTCAAAACTTTTAGAAATGCAGAAGCACCACAGGTACGTGTACCCGGGTTTACCAATGGAAACTACGATTTGGTGTATGACATGAGCACCACCCGCAGCATTCGAGTGGCTTACACATGGCATGCACGAATCAAGGACCTCACCTACCTGTTATAAAGAGACTTTCGAAGACATGTTCCAAAAACATTTCTGGGAATATCACTTGGAGGTATTCGTTCCTAAACCCACACATCTGCTCCATCTATTTGCATGTGAACAAGACATGTACTTTGAGTACTACACGACACCGCAACCAGTTATCCCAGGTGCAATAAATTGGGATGCATTGCAAGCTCATATGGCAAGAGGATTACGGATAGGAGAGCACGAGCTGGCCACCAACGTTCTCCATACTATATTGACCACCCTAAAGAACAGAGGTCTATCAGGGGCAACAAACGCTAGAGGGGGGGGAGTGTTGGCATACAAGCTATAAGAAGAGCATACTATTGGAGAAACAATCACTAACTGGACATATAATTGAAGGTCAAATCTTAGGAAGAAAACCCCATGCCTATGTGAAGGGACAAATTCACAAATGTATTATACTTGTAAAGTTAGTTCACTTTAGTTCTAGAAGCTTTTCAAAAGTTACGGGAATGAGAAAATCTATATAAGTTAGTTAGTATTAACTGACGCGAAGAGAAGAAGAAGGAGGAAGACAATGAGAAAGTGAGAACTCATTTTTGTATGACTGAGTATAGTCGGGCTTCTCTGAGTGAGAAAGCATTTGTAAAACTTCTGATTTTTTTATAGTTATGAGAAGAACTGAGTAAAGTTCTGTGTATGAGCCTCTCTCCATCATCTCCATGATTACCTACTGTGTGATGAGTTACAAAGATCAAGTTTTCCAAGCAACTCGATGCCTGGCATCGAATCTCTGTTGATAAGTCATATTTTCTTTTATATTTTTCATTCAGTACTGAAGTGTTTGAAAAACATGATGTTGTTGGAGCAACTCGATGCCTGGCATCGAATTCCAGTTGGTAAGTCATATTCTAAGTGTGCATGAAATCACCTATAGTTTTGGTGTCCAAAAGATCAACACTTTATGCGGGAAGTCGATGCCCGGCATCGAATCCCTGCTGAAAAGTGGCCAAAAACATCCCAAGTCGATGCCCGGCATCGAATTCTCGTTGCAAGTCGATGCTAGGCATCGAATTCTAATTTTAAACAAGCGCTCTTACTAAAACAGGTAAAATTTCCAGTTTTGGAAGGTCATACAGGGTCATCTTGTGAGACCCATAACTTGAGTTCTAGAGATCCGTTTGATGCATATGATAGCTTGTTGGAAAGCTCTACTCTTCTAGTTTCAGCCTATAAATTTTCATGGAGAAATAATACTTGAGCTAGGAGAAATTAGCAAAATACTGAAGGTATGTCATTTCGGTGACTAGGAATTTCTGTAGAAGCAAAGTTCTCACTTTAGGCTATCATTTCTTAAAGTTTGGAGTTGCAATGAGTTAATGGTGACCATAGAGGTGTTCTAGTGTCACATTAATTCATTTCTTGTGGTGTTTCATACATCAACAAGTGGTATCAGAGCAGAAAGATTCTCGAGAGCAGAAGACGACAAAGGTACGAGAAGTTTTGGAAAGTTTTCCATTAAAATTTCAAAGGTGAAGCATTTGAAGACACAAGGCATCAAAAGGTTACTTCAAAAGTATCCTCATACACAAAGAACTTCAAAAGGTATTATCCTTTATACTTTAAGCTCACAGGTTGCAGCAGAAGGAAAGAACTATGGCAGATCATATCTCCATTGACAAACTGGACAGAGATAATTACCCCGCATGGGTAATGAGAATGGAAGCCTTACTTATGAGTAAGGATCTCATGGTATATGTAAGAGGTGAAGAAGAGAAGCCAGTATTTGAAGATGAAAGCCGACCAAAGAAAGAAGAACTTGATGCTTTAAAGCATTGGCAGAAGAAGGATGCAAGTGCAAAAGCCTACATCTACAATACAATCTCTGATCATTTGCTACCACACATCAGAGGATTGGAATCATCTGAAGATATATGGAATGCATTGGAGTATCATTTCCAAAGCACTACTAAAGCAAGGAAAGCAAGTCTATGGTCAGAGTTTACAACATTCAAGAAGAAGCCAAGTCAAAGTATTAGTGATTATGTCACTAAGATGAAGGATCTTGCAGATAGTCTTGGATCCATAGATGAAGATGTTGAAGATCACAGATTGATTGCTCAATTACTTGCAGGTTTGAGAGGGGATGAAAGGTGGAAACCTTTTGTCTTATCAACAGAACTTTCATTAAATCATTATGTTCCAGATTTGAACCAGTTGCTTGGTTTGATGCTCACATATGAGCAAGACTTGAAGGGAGATGGAGATAAAGGACAAAGTTCTGCAATGTACATGAAGAACAAGAAGAAAGGAGATAAAGGTAAAGCAAAGGATGAAGAGGAGTCTAGTTCTCAAGCTTATTATGCAAGAGGTAAAAGCACTGGTAGAGGAAGAGCAAGAGGCTTTGGAAGAGGAAGAGGTAATCAAAATAACAATAAAAAGGCTTGCTGGATCTGTGGATTGAGTAATCATTTGGCTCATGACTGTTGGCACAACCAACAAGGATCAAACCAGAATCAAAACAACAATAGCAGAGGTCGAGGTGGAAGATATCAAAGTAATTTTCAAAGAGGTAGACAAAGTCAAAGAGGAGGCTATGGTAGAGGTGGAGGAAGAAGTTGGGGACAGAATCAATCCTACAACACCACCTACTACAACTATGCAAATGACACACAGAATGAAAGTCATACATCATTGATGATGAACTCAATCAACACATCAGATAAAGAAGATCTAAAGGTATTCTACATTGACTCTGGATGTTCTAATCATTTATCAGGAAACATAGAATTGATGTCAGAATTGGAAAAAGGTATTTCTAGTCACACAGTTCAAACTGGTGATAATACAAGACATAGTGTACATTCAATTGGAAAAGTGAAATGCAAGAGTGGAGCAGATTTGCTAACCAATGTTTTGTATGTTCCTACAATACCTAAAAACTTGATTAGTGTGGGACAGATAGTTGAAAAAGGTTTTCAAGTCAGGTTTACAAATGAAGGAGTATTTGTGGAAGATCCAGAGAATGGATATAATCAGATTGTCTCTGGTAAGAAAGAAGGTAGACTCTTTACTTTAAGAGTGCAAGGGAACATTCGTCAAGCTTTGCTCACACATGGTGAAGCAGTGATTACAGAACTTGATCTCTGGCATAAGAGATTAGGTCATTTCAATGAAAGAGGAATTAAAGCTATGGTTGCTAATCAGTCTGTACTAGGATTACCAAATGTGCAAAGTCAACATATGGTTTATAAATGTGAAGCATGTCAAATGGGAAAAGCACACAGGTTACCATTTCAAAAGAAAGGTTTCAAACATGATGGAGTACTTGAGCTCATTCATACAGATGTATGGGGACCAACAAAAGAAGGATCTATCAGTGGCTCAAGGTACTATGTTCTTTTCATTGATGATGCTACAAGATGGATAACATTATATGTTTTGAAGGAAAGATCAGAAGTGTTTGGAGCTTTCAAGCATTTTCATGCATATGCAGAGAGAGTCACAGGTCAAAAGCTTAAGAGACTGAGGTCTGATGGAGGGGGAGAATAATTCTCCCAAGAGTTCAATGATTATCTTTGGAATGCAGGTATTAAGAGAGAAATAACTTGCAGGTATACACCACAAAAAAATGGTGTAGCAGAAAGAAGGAACAAGACTTTGGTTGAGTTTGCTAGAGCTATGCTAAAGGAGAAGAACTGTCCAAATTATCTTTGGGATGAGGCTGTAAATACAGCTACATATCTTGTGAATAGATTACCATGTGCAGCTCTGAATGGAATGACTCCATATGAAGCTTGGTGGGGTAAGAAACCAACACTAGATCATTGTAGAGTGTTTGGATCAATTGCATATGCTTATGTGCCATCACAACTTAGGCATAAACTTGAACCAAAGGCAGAAAAATATGTGTTCATTGGTTATGATGAAAAGCAGATGGGTTACAGATTGTGGAATCCTTTAACAAAACAATTTATTGTTTCTAGAGATGTTACATTTGATGAACAGAAAAGTTGGTATGCAGATCAAAGTCATACAGCTGAAGAATTTGAAGAAGAGGTAAGAAGATGTGAGAAAGGAAAATCAATTGTGCAGGTAAATAGAGATGAGGACTATATGCAAGCAAGTACATCCACAAGTGGATTAACAAGAATGAATGAAGAAGCTCCTATATTTGATGAAGAGGTGTATCCAGAAACTTATGAAGAATGTGAACCAAGAAGGTCAAGCAGGACAAGGAGACAACCAGAAAGGTATTCTTATGATACTTCTTACATAACTCAGAAGAACTATGCATATATGGTGAAAGATGATGAAGAACCCCAGAACTATGATGAAGCTAAAGGTAAGAAGCAATGGGAAGAAGCAATGAAGGAAGAGTTCAATGCACTGGAGGAGAACAAGACATGGGAACTTGTTCCTAAACCAAATGGTAAGAAAGTAATTGGAAATAAATGGGTTTATAAAGTGAAGAAGCTTGCAGATGGAAGTATAGCCAGATACAAAGCTAGATTGGTGGTGAAAGGCTATGCCCAGACCTATGGCATAGATTATGATGAGACATTCAGTCCTGTAGCTAAGATGTCAACTATAAGGACAATCATTGCTATTGCAGCTTCAAAAGGATGGACCCTAAGTCAATTGGATATAAAAAATGCATTCTTGAATGGATACATATCAGATGAGGTATACATGGAACAACCTCAAGGGTTTATAGATTCCAGGTATCCAAATTTTGTTTGCAGGTTGAGAAGAGCATTGTATGGATTGAAGCAAGCTCCAAGAGCTTGGAACTATAGACTGGTGAAGTATCTCAATGATCTTGGATATCAAAGTTCAAAAGCAGATTCAAGTCTACTTATCAAAAGAACAGAGGAAGGTACAATCTACATTTGTATTTATGTAGATGACATTATAATCACAGGTACTTCAGATGAAGGAATCAAGGAGGTAAAGAGATTACTTGAGAAAGAGTTTAAGATCAGTGACCTAGGAAAGTTATCATACTTTCTTGGAATGGAAGTTACTTATACAGATCATGGCATATATGTGTCACAAGAAAGGTATCTTCTGAACTTGTTGAAGAAGTTTGATATGGAAAATTGCAGAGAAGCTTCAACTCCACTTGAAGTTAATCACAAGCTCAGTAAATATGATGGTGCAGACTACAAAGATATGAGGAAGTATCAATCTCTTGTGGGTAGTTTGATTTATGCTACACTAACAAGACCTGATCTTAGTTATGCAGTGGGAGTTTTGTCACAATTCATGCATTGTCCAAAGGACCCACATTGGATTGCATGTCAAAGAGTTCTCAGATATATCAAAGGAACTATAAAGGAAGGATTATATTATCCTTTTACATCAGATTTGAAGTTGAGAGCCTACAGTGACTCAGACTGGGCAGGTAATCAAGATGACAGGAGATCAACTCATGGTTACATGATATACATTGGTGATGAGCTTGTAAGTTGGTGTTCCAAGAAACAACATACAGTAGCATTATCATCAACTGAAGCAGAGTACAAAGGACTTGTGGAAGCAGCTAAGGAAGTTATATGGATGCAGACATTGTTCAAGAGCTTAGGCATTGATCAAGGTACACCTACAATACATGGAGATAATATGAGTTCACTTTATCTTGCAGCAAATCCAGTATTTCATGCAAGAACAAAGCACATAGAGATACAGTATCATTTTTTCAGAGAAAAGGTAATGGAGAAGGAGATTGAAGTGGAGTACATTTCTACTAAAGATCAGTTAGCAGACATAATGACAAAGAGCTTGGATGGTGTGAAGACCAGCAGATTCAAAAGCATGGCAGGAGTAAAAGAAAAGAAGAAGATATGAAGAAATAGGGAATGTCAATTAGTGATTGAGGGGGAGCTGTTGGAGAAACAATCACTAACTGGACATATATTTGAAGGTCAAATCTTAGGAAGAAAACCCCATGCCTATGTGAAGGGACAAATTCACAAATGTATTATACTTGTAAAGTTAGTTCACTTTAGTTCTAGAAGCTTTTCAAAAGTTACGGGAATGAGAAAATCTATATAAGTTAGTTAGTATTAACTGACGCGAAGAGAAGAAGAACGAGGAAGACAATGAGAAAGTGAGAAGAACTCATTTTTGTATGACTGAGTATAGTCGGGCTTCTCTGAGTGAGAAAGCATTTGTAAAACTTCTGATTTTTTTATAGTTATGAGAAGAACTGAGTAAAGTTCTGTGTATGAGCCTCTCTCCATCATCTCCATGATTACCTACTGTGTGATGAGTTACAAAGATCAAGTTTTCCAAGCAACTCGATGCCTGGCATCGAATCTCTGTTGATAAGTCATATTTTCTTTTATATTTTTCATTCAGTACTGAAGTGTTTGAAAAACATGATGTTGTTGGAGCAACTCGATGCCTGGCATCGAATTCCAGTTGGTAAGTCATATTCTAAGTGTGCATGAAATCACCTATAGTTTTGGTGTCCAAAAGATCAACACTTTATGCGGGAAGTCGATGCCCGGCATCGAATCCCTGCTGAAAAGTGGCCAAAAACATCCCAAGTCGATGCCCGGCATCGAATTCTCGTTGCAAGTCGATGCTAGGCATCGAATTCTAATTTTAAACAGGCGCTCTTACTAAAACAGGTAAAATTTCCAGTTTTGGAAGGTCATACAGGGTCATCTTGTGAGACCCATAACTTGAGTTCTAGAGATCCGTTTGATGCATATGATAGCTTGTTGGAAATCTCTACTCTTCTAGTTTCAGCCTATAAATGTTCATGGAGAAATAATACTTGAGCTAGGAGAAATAAGCAAAATACTGAAGGTATGTCATTTCGGTGACTAGGAATTTCTGTAGAAGCAAAGTTCTCACTTTAGGCTATCATTTCTTAAAGTTTGGAGTTGCAATGAGTTAATGGTGACCATAGAGGTGTTCTAGTGTCACATTAATTCATTTCTTGTGGTGTTTCATACATCAACACATACCAGCACAAAGGAGCAGTCATGCACAACCCGGTAACAAGGCCTACTCATTTTTTTCCATAAACTATTTCCAACTCAAGTGATTTTCATCACTACACAAACATTGTAAATCCCATTTTTGGTAGAATAGACTCCACTTTGTTCAAGCCAAGGAGTCCTCAAGCTTGAGGAGTATTAGAATTAGCTACATACTAATTTTCATAATTTTTAGATTTCGAATGAGATCTCAAATAAGCTCTAGAACCTAATTTTAACTAGGCCGGACACTAGGTCTAGATAGGGCCAAAGCTAGTCAAAAGTCTATAAAAAGAGATAGAGAGCTCATTTTTGGGGGTAGATTGTTAGTGATTTGAGCTTCTGTAAAAGACCTTTTGATGAATGCAAAGAACTCCATTGTTCCTCTCTTTGTTCTTGCCTTGTGTGCACGTGTATGTGTATGTGTGTGCATGTTTGTGTCCTTCTCACTCACACACTTGTGCCTTCACTTGCTCATAGTCTTCATACTAGTCCTCACGTCTCCACGGATTGATATTTATGAGGTGGATCTCCTCACATTGGTACTTGCCATTGTGCTAGAGTGAAAGCCTCCCTGGTTGGCAAGATTTGGGCCTCCTTACCCTTTTATTATCCTCGATTCCCGTTCCCCTAAAGGCTCAAATTTGTGCGCTCCCTATGGAAGATTTGGAACAATTTCAAACAATTTATGAGAATTAGAGAAGATTGGAAATGGGCGGCCGATATAAGAAAAACTGACTCAATCTGTTTTATGATCACGGGCATAAGGGGTGTGGGTTCTTGGGACCTCAAAACTGCTAAGAGGCTCTAGATCAAGGGTTTAGACAGTGGAGACAACTCTAGAAATAAGAAACTGACTAGTGGATCAGATTTGATGACATAGACCCTGAAATAAGAATGAGCTATGAAGAACGAGCTCTCCTTCAGGCCAGATGCATCACTTGCAATTGATAAAAAAACCCAACTCCTCATTGGGCAGGATCGGTCATGCCATGAGGGTCTGATTTGGCACAATGGCAATTGTCTGTCCGAAATTCCTAGAATCAAAGTTAACATGGACTATCATATTATGCTTAACAGGAAGTGGTGTCTGACTTTGACAAGGCTATGCATGGATTTGAAGTTCATGTCTATCTGGAATCCCCTCATCAAGATCAAAAGCTGGTGCTCATGTGGCAAATTCTCCACCATGGTATCTAGACCAATCTAAAGGCTAGAAAAATCTGTGTTGCTCTGCTATGATGCAAGCATTGCCATCACTGCAATGAGGATTTGGGCCACATCTTTTTGCTTGCCCCAAGTCTCTCTGGCTCTGGTAGACCCTAGGGAATATTTTCAGATTGCAAGAGCAAATCACCTGGAAGCAAGCGCTTTTGGGCAAAGCGATTGGCTTCTCAACAGCTCTGTGGAATGCTATAAGAGGGGAAACCCTCTAGAAGATTTGGAGGGAGCGGTGTGCCTATAATTTTGGACACCCTCCTAAAAAAGTGGTCGATCGAGAAGTCGCTATTCCTCCTTGGCAGAAGATTCTTCAACTACAAGAGGTCCCCACCCTTTAGGCATCATAAAGTGTTTTTCATCAAGAAAAACAAGCTTATATCCACATGAGGGGGATGAGAGTTATTAACCTCCTTTGCAACACACTCTAGATCCATAAGTTTTGCCCCTGGTTTGTGGGATTGGGGGGGGGGGGGGGGCCAAGGGCACTAATCCCATTCATTTGTATCAATTTTTTCTTTGTTTAATTAAAGTATGAGAGACTATGCCATTGCCAAAGTTCCTTTTAATTAAAAAAAAAAAGGATTTTGGATTCTCAAAAATGTATCAAATGTTGAATTTGTGTGAAAAACTTAGGAGGGCATAAATACATTATTGGGTTGAGAACTGTATTAATGCCAAGTTGATACAATGCCATTATGTGATTGAATTGCTTGATCGATTTGGAATGAGCTCTTGTAGTCTCATTGATACATCACTTGATGCCAATGTAACATTTCTGAATGGTGGAAAATGCCCAATTGATGTGATACACAAACTTGGCTAGAATATTTTTCGAAAGGAAAGTTCAGCCATGTATACTTTGATACTAAGGTGTGGACTTGGATGAAAATGTCAGTGAGGGAAGTTTGAGAAATGTGTATACATTTTTTCTTAGAAGGACAATTGTTTCATGGAGAGTAAAAAGAAACCAATTATTGCTTTATAGAATCTGAATATAAGGGTATTACACAAGTTGTGTACAAAAAACAATGACTACACTACCCATTCAAGGAAAATATTGATTTAACCTGAGAGTATTAGTAGCATCATGCTAACAAAGAGCCTACTTTGTCATGCAAGATCAAAGCATATTGAAGTTCATTATCATTTCATCTGTGCAAAATTGATTTGAAGAGAAGTGAAGTTGATATCAAGAATGAAAAATTCTTATATGAAAAAAAATTGCATTCATAACTTTTTCTCATACATGTCGGTAATATTTCACTATTCTGTCGAATAAGTGCAACATAAGCAAAACTTGCATGAAATAATATTGTCGTGTTTCTCTCTCTCTCTCTATGCATCATTCTCTCTCTCCTAGGTATGTCCATCATTACTACACAATAATGAATGCATTCTTATATGCTTGTATTGATCTATGTATCTGTTAGTCTTTTGAACGTTAGTGAAAAGGAAAATGTGAAGTCTAAAAATAATAAGTAGTCCTTTAGGATTATGTATTTACATGAGTGTTTATAAAGTAAAACAAAAGTTTGGTTTGGTCGAATGCTATTCTCTCTTTCCTGAATTTACAACAAGACCAACTATATTAGTGAAGGAGCATAGTATTCATGGGACTTCCCGCATCTGAAGGCAATAGAACATAGATGACTCACAAAGTAGGGGTTAACACAATCTGAAGGCAATACAACGTACATGACTCGAAGGCAGTAGAGAGACTAATTTGAATGTTGGCTTGAAGCTCATTACATGTCAATCACCACTGCCAAGGATTGAACCCCCACCCCCACCTAAAGAAGTAAGATTTCCATGGGTTGAACCAACATGCATCAACAAGTACGCAACAACTTTATTAGCGTGCATCCATAAGTACACAAGAATTTTTGTTTTCAATGGAGGTATAGCAAGTGCCTACTCCCCAAGAATTTAGCTTTGAAAGTACAATTGTACAAGTGAATGGGCATAGTACTTGCAGAACCCCCCGTATCCCACAAAGCAGGGGTTAGACAAGATAACTTGGATAACAACCAATTTAAATTGCCAAAGACTTACATGTCCTCTCTCGAGATAGAACTTTAGACCTCTCCCTCAAGATACCAAAGCCAAACCAGTTGAACCACAAGACATGGACATACACACAAGAACTTTATCAACTTTATGGTACATGCTATAATGAAGAATAAATGCGAAACGAGAATTGCCTCTTATGAGAAAGCTCTCAGCATCCGCATGTGAGTAGCTCTAGTTCAAACTTCAGTACAAGGAACATGCCATCGCCACGTTTTACTAAAGCAGAGAAGCGACAAGTGTATGGCATAAGGATGGCCATGGAACACAAACATCATCTCCATAAATACACACTGAAAATGATTGGCGTATAAATCCTTCTCACATGATTGATATGAGAAGAGGTGGGCATGTTCGACAAACTTCTCCATTCAATATCCCTCACGAACGTTGACGACAACAAGAGATATAACCATGAGGTGCACTTTTCTGCTTTTTGGCTCTCCCTTTTTCAGCTATCTTGTCATCAATCAATAGCATTTATCAGCTCGAATATAAGTGTGTACCTATGGTTCTCTTTCTCTCTCTCTGTCTCTCATTCTCTGTACCTCTCTCTTTGTTTCTGTGTTTCTCTCCTTCTCTGTACCTCTCTCTTTGTTTCTGTGTGTTTTGACGTGATTTTAAACTTTCTCTCTCTCTCTCTCTCTCAATCCATCAATCCATTGGTCTTCTAGTAATCTGTATATATATTATCTTCAACCTATATGACCTTCTCTTCATTTCTTTCATTTGATTTCGTAAGAAGCCGAATGACCAAACCACCTTTAAATTCAGTAAATTCTTTTCTTTACTTAATTAATTTTAACACATTCTATACCATTTTGAAGTTATATATTATCACATCTAGATGTCTTAACGAATTAAACACTCTATCATAACCCCATTCCAAGTATGTTGGAGGAACTAACACAACAATATGTGTGTGTGTGTGTGTGTGTTGCTCTTAATTCCAAGAGTGTAAGCAACATGAAAATTCTATCCAAACGTGCTAGAGGGGAATATCCACAATATGAGCATCTCACTTCAAAGATCCTCCTCAAGTTTACATGTTTCTTGGGTTATCCACGCATAATTCCCTTGGAAAGTCAAAAAAATCTCCCATTTAGACTAAATACCTCATAAACGCCTCCATAGTTGGAATTCATTCTTTTTAACGTCAAGGTCTTATATGCTTAGAAAAATTCACAGGTAGAATACCATTGCTCAACATGATATCGTCCCCTTGTTTAGACTTGTACACCTTTACATAAGTTTCCATGAGGATATCGATGGACTTTTAAGTCCTAAGCTTTGATGGGTGACCTTGGAACATTAAGGTAGTGGAAGAACGTTTTAAGCAGCTTAGTGAGGGCAATCAGGAGTTCTAAATAGCTTCCCTTTATGGTATCGAAATTTTGATTTGATATTTTTTTAGCCTGTGAACACACTATCACAGTGATTTTGAAAGAAATTTCATCCTTTTGTGCCAAAAATATATATGGGTTTTGGATTGCCACTACAAGCACCCCAAAGTCTTCCACAAGTTCGGCATAGCTCCATAGGGATTTTTGTTCAATGTTTTGAGATACAGTCCACTTTTTACATCAAAGTATTCACTCACTAGCCATGATTGAAAGAAATTATGTATTCCTTCTATTGGTTATCAGGAATAAGTAGGATGGTACTGATTATCCATTGTGTGCATATATGATGCATCATTTATTGGTAGTAACAGGTGGTTGTGAAATATTGTGGAAGGTGTTGAAAAACATCCTACTAAACTTTAAACATAGATGTTGAAGATGATGTAGATGGTGTTGAAGATGCTTGTGTTCAAGCTTTTAGTCATGCTACTACTCGAGATGCACCTTCTGTAGAGAAAATTCATTGGGATTGTAGATATGCATAGACACATGCATAGATAGCCTTGTCTATCAAACATGCATTATCCTTGATATTCGCTCCTACAAGACAACAAAAGATGCTTGGGATACTCTTACAATATTAGAAAAAGCAAGAAATGAGTCTTGTGTTGCTTACCTATGAAAATAGCTGGGTAGTGAGCATATGAATGAAGGAGATTCTATGGATAGTTTTTGGACAAATACCAAAGAGTTGAAGGAGCAATTGATGTTATTGATGAAATCTTGCTAGATAGTTCACTTGTGCAAACTATTCTTATCAGTCTTCAAGATTCATATCAAAGTTTTTCTTCTACTCTTCAATTGATGATGAAATCCAATATAAATGCATTGCCTTTTGAGGAGCTGGTCTACATTTTTTTGCAGGAAGATTAGTCCAGATAGAAGAGGTCAATTATGTGTGTTGTAGATCAACCTTTCTTAGCTAGCCAAAAGGGCAAAGGTAAATGGAGCGCATCTACTAGTAAGCATAAATCTACTAATGTTGCATTGTCAAAAAAGGAAGACAAAGATGACCACAAAAAAAGAAAAGAAAAATATTTTTTTGAGTACTATAAGGCAAATGATCATTTCATAAAGATTTTTCCTAAGCTAGTTGCAAAAGAGACAAAGAAGAAAAAGGCTAGAATGGTTGTTGAAGAGGCCTCTATACCTAAAATAGAGTGTTCTAATCTTGTTCAAAATGAAGAATGGGATTCAATATTGTTTGAAGCTATGGCCCATTATCTCATGAGTAGTGTATGTATGTAAGAGTCTCACATGATTGGTGCTTTGATACTGGGGCAAGCAAGCATATTACCTCATAGTGTAGCTTCTTCAGTTCACTTGGGCCTTCCCATATAGGGAATATTGTCACAAGTGCTAAAAACGCCTCTTATCGGATCATGGGAGTTGGAAAAATCATTTAGACTATTAGTGATTACATTTCTTTCACACTATGAGATGCCTTTTATGTGCCACGGATCAAGAAAAATCTATTTCCAATTTCAGCATTAGGCAAGATTGGCTTGGTTGATGAATGGTAATGTTATCATTACTTCTTGCATTTTATGTTGCGGGTTTTATTAACCCATAGATTATACAAAATCTATGAATGATTTAATTTGTGCAAATGATTCTCATGCTATCTGAGATGCAAGCTTTGGCATGAGAAAATTTCTCATGCTATCCTCTCCACCCAAAATTGAGGCACCTTCTAAACCTGTCTGTGAAGGTTTTGTTTTGGTCAAGATGCAATGTTCCTCATTCCCAAAAGATGGTTTAGTTAGAGCTTCTCATAAATTGTACCTTTCTCATAGTGACGTGCGTGGTCCTATGCAGACACTTCTATTTGGGAACCCCATATACTTCATGATTTCATTGATGATGTTTTAAGGAATACATGAGTATTTCCATTGAAAGAAAAGTATGACGTATTCCTATGCTTCAAATGGCGCCTCTTTGTGGCTAAAAATCTATCAACATGTAAAATGGGCACCCTCCATTCTCATTGAGGGGGGAATACATGTCTTCTCATTTTAATGCATTTCTGGTTGAGAATGGGATAAAAAATATTTATATAATTCCTTATACAACTCAAAAAAATGGATTTGCTAAAAGAAAGAACATGCCTCTCATGGAAGTGGTGAGGTGTACGGTCAAAAGTGAGGCTTTATCACAAAGCTTCTAGCTTGAGCCTATAATGTGTGCAACATATGTAGTTAAAAGGCATCCCGCCAAAGCACCACAATTAATCACTCCATAGTAGTCTTGAAAGCAAAGGCTATCCTCTATATCATCTAGAGAGCTTAATGCATTCTAGTTAGTCATGATGTTTTTTGTAGAAGATGCAATTCAACCCTTACTTTCATGTACCAAGGAGACATAATTTATCTCCAAAATGTATATTAACCTTTGCTTCCTCTTTTTACAGGTGGGCAATCAAGTGCTGGTCCAAATCAGGCAATTTCTGAGCCTTTACAGGTTCCAAATGATGATGGAAGTCATTTCATTTTAATGCAAATTTACATAACGCACTTGTTGACAAGAGGACTAGCATAGAAGAGGCAAAAAATATGCCTAATTGGTTGATGCAAACTTTGAGAGACAAAAAATCTGATGCAACTTGTCATATCGTACTCATTCAACCTTTCATAGTGCTTTTTCTACATTGCATTCTTATGCAATGTTTGTCTCTTTTTATTAAGCACAAAATCCAAAAACATTGGGTGGCTAATATGCAATCAAAATATGATGCTATTTTGAAGAATGTACATGTTAAAATGCCATTAGCACTAAATTGGTTTACAATCTCAACATACGCCTAGTGGAACAATTGATAGGTGCAATGCTAGGCTTGTTGCCAAAGATTATGCTCAGGAGAAAGGCATTGATTTTGATGAGAATTTTGCGCCCACATGTCAAATGATCATCATTCATAGCATTTCTACTCTTGCAACTCATCATGGTTGGAATGTACATCAGTTGGACATTAAAATTGCATTTTTGAATGGTGATTTACATGAAGAAGTACATGTATTTCAACCTCATGGTTTTGTGCAAAAAGGGAATGAAAAAAAAGTGTTCATGTTGAAAAAGGCATTATATGGTTTGAAGCAAGCACCATGTGCTTGATATGAGAAGATACATGCCTACTTGCTACCACATGGTTTTGAGAATAGTCCAATTGAGATTACCTTATATGTTAAAGTATGCAGATGATGTACTTCTAATCATTGTTGTAAATGTGATGAAATGCTATTCACTAGTCCTAATGAGAAGCATATTGCTAAATTTAAGGTTGATTTGCATGCATCTTTTGAGATCTCAAATTATATGGGCATTCAATGTACACAAGTTGATGGAGGAATGACTTTCTACCAAAAAAAAATATATTGACACAATATTAATGTGTCTTGGTCTTGAAATGAAAACCTGTAGGCACTCAAAAACATGTTTATCATGATGTTTATTTCACATGTCCGGAGTGTTTTCTTGCAGACTTGTTGGCTGGCCCTTTAAAGAAGTAGTCATCTTATTATAAGCTCCTTCAATTTGTGCTTGGTCCTTCCGTCCAGACTCCTTTTCTTCCTCTTTATCCTGAAATCCTTGTTGTTCATCTCTCTGGGTTGCAGCTGCTTGCCTAGCTCTAGTCATTATGGGCATTGCAGAGGATGAAACAGCATAAGTCTGAGTGGTTTTTCCTTCTTCATGTGGAGAGACTGCAATCATATGAATTGGAGCAGGACGACCTCTTGGGCAATCCTTGGTATAATGATCCTTGGCCTCTGGACAATGTTGACAAGGAGGTGCATCTTCTGGGAGGGAACACCTATTTTGCATGTGGCCATATTCACCACAACGATAGCACATCAAGGGTCTATTATATCTAGGCTTTGCAGGCCTATTCTCCTCTCTATTAGATGTATTTGAAGTACTAGCATAGTATGAATCCAAAGTTTGAGGGTTACCTCTCTGCTGTGTACCCTTGAGGTAATAGCAATCTCTGGCTTCATGACCATCTTTTCCACAAAATTGACAGCTTACCTTAATAGGGCAATTAGCATTGGAATGTCCATTGTTGTTACAGATTGTACACCAAATTTGTCTCCTTATATCCTGAGTGGTCTTCAAGTCTTCTAATTCTCGGTGAAGTTGGGTCACTTCATCATCAGTTTGACGCAGTGGTGGCAAGACCTTCTCTTCTTGTTGATTTTGTTGCATCTTCAATGCCTCCAGTTCCCTCCTTAGTTGCTCAATAGGATCCAGGTCTGCAGCATGCTTAGGTTGTGTATCCCCTTCAAAATGTTGCCTTGCTTCTTCAATGCGTGATGCCGCTGCAACAAAATCATTGAGGGTGGCATCCAATCTAAGAGACTCTCGAAGCTTCTGCTGAGATGACCTGGGCAGAGCCTTCGCTATCCACTTTTTAACCAAAAAGTCACCTGGAGCATGTGGCAGACGTGCAACAAGTGCTTTTGTTCTAGTGTGAAGTTCATGAAAAGATTCACCTGATCTTAGCTTCAAATTCTCTAGCTGATCTAGAGCTCTTTCTGAGGAATCACTTGGTCGGAATGTCTGTGAGAACGCCGCCTTCAAAGCCTCCCATGTAGTGAAATGGCCATCTGCATATTGACTATACCATTTATTTGTAAGACCCTCCAATGTGGATGGAAAGAGTGCCATCATTGCATCCTCTCTATTTTGCAAACCTCGTCCACGGCATAAAGATATGAATCTTCTCACATGATCATCAGCATCCTCATAGGCTTGTCCCTTGAAGGTAGGGAATTTGATATTTAATCTGGAGAGTAAATGAGAGAGATCCTCCATTTGTACTGGTGTTTCTTCGGACGTATCTGAGGAGAAGTCTAGAGTTCTCCTATACCCCTCTTTCGACAATGGTGTCGCACCCAAATCAATTGATAAATTTAGGGAGGGCAGAGGGGAGGTAGACTCACTAGTCGTGGATATGGCTAACTTGTTAAGGCTCCTCCGAACACGAAGAGACTCCTTATCTGCCCGTGTATGGGTCATGTACCTACTTGCAAATGTAATAGGCAAAAATACCTCTTACAGAAATGCAAAGGTCCCACCGTGCGTGCCAAACTGTAGAGGAGGTACTGGGGTATCCACTTTTAACAGAAGTAGAGATTGAAGATTAACACGTCCAGTACGTCATCTACTCAAGGGGGGTTCTCTTTAGGGAAGTATACCCTTTAACATTTCTGTGAGCAGGTAGATAACAAGGATTGCACAGAGTGGTATATACTTCAGAAAATATGAACAACCATTGACCAAGGAAGACCATACACTTCTTGATTCGATTCAAATGATTACAAGATTAGTCAAGGAAATGCTCAAAAAAAATAATGCTCAGAGCTTCGTGGCACTCTATGCAGATAAATACAGATTAATACAAATGGTGAATTGCCCAA
This sequence comes from Ceratopteris richardii, assembly GCA_020310875.1. Taxonomy (NCBI): domain Eukaryota; kingdom Viridiplantae; phylum Streptophyta; class Polypodiopsida; order Polypodiales; family Pteridaceae; genus Ceratopteris; species Ceratopteris richardii. Next base: position 26,699,918 of record CM035441.1, read on the forward strand.
TAGTGTCTCACAGAAAAGAAAGAAAATCCAAGACACTCTCTTACACTATAGTGCTCATAGCCCTCCACTGAGGAGCCTACCCTCTGTATCCACACTACAGAGTAGCTCCTACAATAGGCTTGAAACCACCAAGTGCAAGAGAGAACTTCTGCACGTATACACGCGTCAAAGTAACTCTAAAAATGTACCCCCCAAATGAGCATAAATCCATTGTTTTTATAGACTCCAATAGGTCAAGAAGGCCTTGCTTCACGTCCACTGATCACGCGCCGGTGGATTGCCCAAAATTGAAGGGGTAGGTCAATTATTCCCTTGAATTGAATTGGGTCCTCATAAATAGGTAGGCGACGACAACCTTTTCTTCGCTTCCTCATTTACTAGTTCCCTTTTACCTTTTACTTCCAATCTGAGGTCCTCATGCTACCTGCAATGCATCCCCAATTTGTCTTTACCATTTCACCATGCTTTGGAGCTGGTACTTCACACCTGTCAATAACTTCCTGAACCTCTTCAACTCTTTTAGCTAGAATTTTCCCCTTGTCCAACCAAGTTCAAAAAATGATAGACCATGCATCACTACACTCTACATCAGCTTCAAAGGTTGCTTTTGGAGTATCCACGGCGATGTCCTTGAAATGAGCCCCATAAATTTTAGACTCCTCTTTCTTAACCGAAGCTCCAAACTTCAGAAGCTCTAATGGCACTACTTGACCTGCCTCTTTCAGCACATAAAAAGGCTCTCCAGTCCTATCTGTATGAGGAGTGGAGAAGGCGGGGTAGAGGGAGTTGCGGGAGGGATTAGAGAAGAAGGGAGGCGGGGGGGGGGGGGGGGTCGCGGGGGGAAGTGGAGGGGGATGGAGGAGGAGGGAGGGAAGAGGAGGGGGAAGGGGAAGGCGGAGGGGAAGGGAGGCGGGGGGGTCGCGGGGGGAAGTGGAGGGGGATGGAGGAGGAGGGAGGGAAGAGGAGGGGGGAGGGGAAGGCGGAGGGGGAGGGAGGCGGGGGGGGTCGCGGGGGGAAGTGGAGGGGGATGGAGGAGGAGGGAGGGAAGAGGAGGGGGAAGGGGAAGGCGGAGGGGAAGGGAGGCGGGGGGGTCGCGGGGGGAAGTGGAGGGGGATGGAGGAGGAGGGAGGGAAGAGGAGGGGGGAGGGGAAGGCGGAGGGGGAGGGAGGCGGGGGGGGGTCGCGGGGGGAAGTGGAGGGGGATGGAGGAGGAGGGAGGGAAGAGGAGGGGGGAGGGGAAGGCGGAGGGGAAGGGAGGCGGGGGGGGGGGTCGCGGGGGGAAGTGGAGGGGGATGGAGGAGGAGGGAGGGAAGAGGAGGGGGGAGGGGAAGGCGGAGGGGAAGGGAGGCGGGGGGGGGGGGGGGGGTCGCGAGGGGAAGTGGAGGGGGATGGAGGAGGAGGGAGGGAAGAGGAGGGGGAAGGGGAAGGCGGAGGGGAAGGGAGGCGGGGGGGTCGTGGGGGGAAGTGGAGGAGGATGGAGGAGGAGGGAGGGAAGAGGAGGGGGGAGGGGAAGGCGGAGGGGAAGGGAGGCGGGGGGGTCGCGGGGGGAAGTGGAGGGGGATGGAGGAGGAGGGAGGGAAGAGGAGGGGGAAGGGGAAGGCGGAGGGGAAGGGAGGCGGGGGGGGTCGCGGGGGGAAGTGGAGGGGGATGAAGGAGGAGGGAGGGAAGAGGAGGGGGGAGGGGAAGGCAGGGGGGGGGTCGCGGGGGGGGGGGTCGCGGGGGGGGGGGGGGGGTCACGGGGGGAAGTGGAGGGGGATGGAGGAGGAGGGAGGGAAGAGGAGGGGGAAGGGGAAGGCGGAGGGGAAGGGAGGTGGGGGGGGTCGCGGGGGGAAGTGGAGGAGGATGGAGGAGGAGGGAGGGAAGAGGAGGGGGAAGGGGAAGGCGGAGGGTAAGGGAGGCGGGGCGGGTCGCGGGGGGAAGTGGAGGGGGATGGAGGAGGAGGGAGGGAAGAGGAGGGGGGAGGGGAGGGCGGAGGGGGAGGGAGGCGGGGGGGGTCGCGGGGGGAAGTGGAGGGGGATGGAGGAGGAGGGAGGGAAGAGGAGGGGGGAGGGGAAGGCGGAGGGGAAGGGAGGCGGGGGGGGTCGCGGGGGGAAGTGGAGGGGGATGGAGGAGGAGGGAGGGAAGAGGAGGGGGGAGGGGAAGGCGGAGGGGAAGGGAGGCGGGGGGGGGGGGGCGCGGGGGGAAGTGGAGGGGGATGGAGGAGGAGGGACGGAAGAGGAGGGGGGAGGGGAAGGCGGAGGGGAAGGGAGGCGGGGGGGGGTCGCGGGGGGAAGTGGAGGGGGATGGAGGAGGAGGGAGGGAAGAGGAGGGGGGGAGGGGAAGGCGGAGGGGGAGGGAGGCGGGGGGGTCGTGGGGGGAAGCGGAGGGGGATGGAGGAGGAGGGAGTTCGCGGGGGGAAGTGGAGGGGGATGGAGGAGGAGGGAGGGAAGAGGAGGGGGGAGGGGAAGGCGGAGGGGAAGGGAGGCGGGGGGGGTCGCAGGGGGAAGTGGAGGGGGATGGAGGAGGAGGGAGGGAAGAGGAGGGGGAAGGGGAAGGCGGAGGGGAAGGGAGGCGGGGGGGGTCGCGGGGGGAAGTGGAGGGGGATGGAGGAGGAGGGAGGGAAGAGGAGGGGGAGGGGAAGGCGGAGGGGGAGGGAGGCGGGGGGTCGCGGGGGGAAGCGGAGGGGGATGGAGGAGGAGGGAGGGAAGAGGAGGGGGGAGGGGAAGGCGGAGGGGAAGGGAGGCGGGGGGGGTCGCGGGGGGAAGTGGAGGGGGATGGAGGAGGAGGGAGGGAAGAGGAGGGGGGAGGGGAAGGCGGAGGGGGAGGAAGGCGGGGGGCTTGCGGGGGAAGGTGGAGTGGAGGGGGAGGGAAGAGGAGGGGAAGAGAGAGAGAGAGAGGGAGGAGAGAGAGAGAGAGAGAAAGAGAGGGGATGGGGGAGGGGCTGCGGGGAACTATGCGGGGGAGGGGGAGGGGGAGGTGTGAGGGGTGGGCCGCGGGGAACTAAGCGGGGTGGCGGGGAAGGTGAGAGAAGGAGGAGAGGAAGAGAGAGAGAGAGAGAGAGAGAGAGAGAGAGAGAGAGAGAGAGAGAGAGAAAACGTGAGGGGGAGGGGTGGGGTTGGGCTGCAGGGGTGAGGTGAGGTAAGGGGAGGGGATGGTGGGGGAAGATGGCGGGTGAGAGTGGAGGGGGACATCGCATTTGTTCTCCAACTCAAAGAGTATGCAAAATTCAAAAGGAAGGGTGACGACCTCTGTGTACTTGAGCCGCAATGACTCAAGGACTTGTACCAATGAGACTATACCTCGATTGCCATACAAGTGCATATAGTGGAGTTCTTTTCACACATTTAATTATCAATCCTAAGGAGTGACTTACCAAGTGTATGAAGACATGTGCACACGTGATAGAAAATGAAGTGAGTTAGCTATTCAAGCATGAGAAAAGACTAATACTACCCACACCTACTGAAAAACTAGAAGTGTTGCCGCAAGCCTCTTTTCAGCAGTTTTGGTTTTTTGAGGTTTTCTCCCAGCCCAGAACTCCGAACATAGGCAATAGGGTACTCGTTTCGAAGCTCTCGACGAGACGAATCCAACGGTAGTGGTTTCACTCAATTCTGACCACTCTGCTGCAAGTTATAGCAGAAACAGTGAATTACGGGAATTACTAACACCCGCGTTTTTGCTTCTCCTAGCTTACGCACGCACTACAGCCACTCAAAACAAGGGGAAAGGGGTAGACAACAGTCCTACACTTGCATTTCAAGCATCACACACACATACATGAGCAAAATGAAGATCAAAATCAGCAAGAAAGAGGCAAACTCGAAATTTCCGAAGTGCTCTTCTTCACAATGACAAGAAGTTTTTTACAATGAGTCACTTTTGACTTATATACTAGTGCCCTAAGTTTGGTCCTTTCACACAAGAGACCGGCACTTTATTCACTAAAATGCTAACTTCCTACTAATGTACATGGGTAATTCACTAATCTTCTGAGGGGATGCATCTAGAGGACTCCTCTAGTGCATTTACAACGGAAAATATATACAAAAGTGGTTATGTTACAAAAAATTGTGTGTCCAAATCGGAAAAATTTTGGGGCCCGTCTTTTTTCTCTGCTTTGTGCGCTCTTTAGCTCTGCAACACTCTCCCCCTCTTCGTCTCTGTCGTCCCTTGACAGACTTTGCTTCGCGAACGCGTCCCTTGGGCTGTGTTGCCTGATTCTTGATCTTGCTTTTCTCCGCACGCTCCCTTGGTCAGTATTGTCTGCAGTTAAACAGACATGCAGATTCGATGGCCTTCTTGATTCAAGCTCTACAACTCGAGAGCCTGATGTAGTTGTCTTGCCTGTTGACTTGGGTTGCCACGCACGCCACCAGTGACTAGGAATGTGCTGTTCTTAGTCACCCTCTTCAACTTTTCAGCCTCTACCCCTTTCTAACTTTTGGTCCTACTCTGATGTTTGAAAAATCCACTACTCGGGACCCTGGGGTTTAGCTTTGTAGCCTGGTGCGTGCCCCTGCGGGGCTCTGTGCAGAGATGGGTGTTGCGCCCCTGCGGGGCTTCCTGCAGAGATATATTCTTCTTCTCTTCTTAATGAATTGCTTTGGACTTTGATTTTCTTCTTCTTTTCTTCTTGCTTGATTGTCCCTCTACACGTCCCTCCTCCTGAACTCTGTCGTCCTCAACAGGCTTTCTGAGGCGACGCGTGTATGTTTGAATGGCGGTTTGCTCTCGTTGGTTTAGCAGGTTTGCATGACATATCATGAATTCCTTCCATTGCCTTGACTTCACTCCGTCTTCTGGCGCCTGTCGATGATCAGCAAAAAAGCTTGTTTCATAGGCCACCAGCCTTGCATTTAAATTGGAAGTCATCTTTACAAAAATCTCCGAATCGATTTCAAAGAAGCCGGTGAAGAATGCTTCTTCGAAGGTCTACATATAAGTCGATGGCAAAAACATAAGGCGGGAATAGTATGCCATAATGGTGAGTCGGCTCGGAATGGTTGATAGATCAAAAATGAGGGCTTCCGACCCTTGTGTAATGCCAATGAAATTCAAAAATGTGTACTTCGCATGCTGGAAAACCTTTAATACTGTAATGAGCATGCTAAATATTTTATTTGTCATCTTGACTGCTAAGTCCGGCACTGTGGCATATTTGGCAATCCAGAATTCCATTGTCTTTACCATATATTCTTCAGTGGGTAGATAATTATGTGGCGGACTAGGTAGTAATGGGTAATTTAGCCACTGATTATTGATGGAGCCTTGACGCTGTGCTTCCCAAAATTGCGTCCAAGAGCGTCTGCGGGGTACAGGACAAAATGATGGGTTTACCTGAAGCGCATATGGTGATGCTTCCCACTGTACCCGTAAAGTCGGATTCTTCTCCAAAATTTTCCTTCGCCATATGGGATCCGCCTTCTCAAATTCCTCTTGAGTATACTGGAAAGTGTCATGCTGGAATTGAAGGTTGTGGTCCGGATCTTTATTAGTGGTAGTCTTTATATATATGCGCGTCTGTTCTTTAAGTAGACCATATGGTACATTGAAGGGCTTCAAAATTTGATCTAGCTGTTTATTGTCTATTCGAGCTTCTTTCATGATTTGGATTATTTGGTCTTCAAAATCAGCAGTGAGCTGGGACACCAGTAGTGCCCTTTCTGGTCTGCTTAATTCTGCAATGTCGCGTGTGTTAGGTTCTAGTGGAACCTCCTTTTCCGCCCTTAGTGGTGAATGATACAAGGGGGGAGAGAGAGGACGTACCTCTTCCTCCACAGTAGCCGTTGTTTCCGGAGGAACTACTGGTGTCCCCTGTTTCTCTGTTAGCTCAATCTGCTCCTGCAGCCGTTTGATGATATCATCTTTATTCTTAAGCTCTTCTTCAGCCTTGGTAAGTTTTTCTTGATGTTTGATTAATTCCTGTGCCACAATATGCATGTGATCTGTGTCTTCTTTGCACTGTCGGAAATAATCTTTCTCGGCTTTTTTCCATTTCTTTCGTAGAGCTGCAGTATCATTCATATATTTCTGTTCCCATTCTGTAATTGTCTCTTGCTCCTGCTTGAGCTGATCTGTCATCTTGGTCAACCTTGCTTCCATGTCTTTTATGTCCTCATTTGTTTTGTCAAGATCTGTCGATGGTTGATCACTGAGGAGAGCTGTCATTAGCTCCTTGTTTCTGTCCCTTAGTTTGTCTGCTTCTTCCATGCTCACCTTGAGCTGTGACTCGAGTACTTTGCTACGAGTCTGTATTCTTGTTTTCTCTTTTTCAGTTACTTCCAGTTTCTTCGTTAGCTCCAACACTTGTTCTTTCAGTTGGGCATTCTCCTTTTCTAATGTTTTGCATTGTGATTTGGTTGTTTTTATCTCTTCTTGTTTCTTCAACACCTGAGCTTCTACTTTAGATAATTTCTTTGCCAAATTCATACCTTCTTTCTGAAGCTCCTGTTTGTCGAGCATGGCCTGGTCGTAATCTTCATCAGCATCAAGCATCAGTTGTTGAGTGTCTAGTGCCGTGCGTATCATATCCTGCACCACAGGCTTGAGCTGAGCTATATCCACATTCAACCATGTTTTCGTTATGTCTGGTGTTTCTCCTGTTTGTACATCTTGGCCCTGTGCTACGTGGATCAATTCTTGGTGTGGTTGTCGGACCTGTAGTTGTACCTTACATTCTGCTTCATTTTCGACCGTTTTACGAACTTTCGTGGCACTCCCTTGAAATGTTACATCTAGAGGGGACGGTTCTGCCACAACCCTTAGTGGTGTGAAGGGTTCTTCGTCTTCTTTTTCTTCTTCCTGAGGCTTGTCCTCAGATATCATTGCACGCACCTCATTATCAGTTTTGTTCTCCTCTATGTGGGTGATGGAGGCATCCTTCACTTGCATAGTGTTTTGCCCTTCTTCTTCTGCCTTCTCTGTGGTTGTATTCTGGTCTGCCAGCGATGGTTGACCTTTTTCTTCGTTGTCCGCTTGGGCTTCGTCATAGTTCACTTCATTTAATTCGGCCCACTGGCCATCATCTTTCGATTCACTTTTAATATCTACATCCAATAATGATGTAGTCTGCTTTTCTTGGGCGTCAGATCCTGAACTTGAATTGTCTAGCCCAATCTCCCGATATCTGTGTACCTTAGTGAGTTTTCTTTTTGGTTTTTGAACTGTTGCAGCCTGTTGATAGTGATGACCCTGCACTGGCAAATTGATTTGTCCTTCTGTATACTTGTGAGTCTCCTCCAGTGCTTGAGTTAATTCTTCTTCCGTAATTTTCCTGGGTCCTTGGGTGGTGGTGGTAGGCAGCACATGTACTCTCTTTGGTTGTGGTGCTTCTTCCTCTTTTTGCAGAACTTCTCTAGGCCGTTTTGTACCTCTCATGGTTCCTCTCATCCGCGGTTGCGAACTTGTTTCTGTTTCTTCTGCTTGCTTGCTCCCTTTCTTTTGTTTAGGTACGGTAGCATTCTTGACATATTGAGCCAGTTCCATTGAAGATGGCATCTCCTTCAAATACTCGCGCATGCCCAATGCATGGTAAATCATGATCGTGAGGGCGGTGGTTCCGTTGAGGAATTTCTTATTTTCCCATTTCTTCTTGGCCTCGAACAATCTTTCCTGCACATATGGTGTGAGATTTATCTGATTGCCGATCTGTTTTATGGCATGAGACAATAATTGGACAATGATTTTTTGAGGGGCCGTGTATCTGTTCATACTCGGGAAGCAGAAGTGTTGATGAATCAACCTGACTTCTTCTTCGATATCCACTCTATTAATGTCGACAAAAGTTCTAGTATTGGCTCCACGAATTTCTTCTTTGGCAGTGTTGACACCATCTTTTTCCCATTCAAAAGCTTCTTTGATTAAGTCGTGGGAGAACTGAACGACTACCCATTCGCCATTCTTATCCATCACATTGGCTTCTGGCACCAATGGATCATGTAGTGCTGATCTTAAAGTGTTCATGACCTGTGTGCATCGTTGGAAGTCCGGCTTGTAGATAGGTAGCTCAAAATACTTGTGAATTCCTGCTTTCTTCATGATATCGATTGTAGATGGCATTCCATGTAAAATCTTGAAGTCCTGGGACATGATCGGAAAGTGGTGATCCGTGTCCATGATCTTTATGTTGGCCAAGAAGAGATACTCTTCCACAGGCTGTTCATCTCTGAACCAATGTCCTTTTGCTTTCGTAAGACATTGGGGAAGAAATTCCTGGACCTCCTCTTGGATTGTAGCTTCAGAGTCTTCGGAAGCCATCTGCACTTAATATAGAGTATGAATTAGTTTCCATATTTTTTCAGAAATCCTCCGCCATGTGTTGATTAATCATTTGATATTGCTCCGAGTGCATGGTGCCGTCCCTTTCCCGTGGGTGTGAGAAGGGTAATACCTGAATTTTTCATGTATTTTTATATTTTTTGCTGAAAAGAAAACATAAAAGTTAGTCCATAGCCGAAGCGAAGTTTATGTACATAGTAGGGCCATTCCTATCAGTTTAAAGCTAAGAGCTAGTCTCACTTGGAGATCGTGCACCACTAGTTTGATAATGTACATCCTGTGCCGAATGCATGGCCTTGTAATGTGGCCCTATCATGCATACTTTGGGTGCATCAGACACAACATGAGTGCAATTGGGTGCTTTGTCTCCTCGATCATCTGCTCCTCGTGGTAGTTTTGGTTTCCAGATCCATTTTAAGAACACTGAGAGTGGTCTCTGGGTTTTCTCAACTCGTGCAGCTCCTAGTGTTCCATTTTCCTTATTCATTGTTCGATTGAATTTGACATTGCTTTGTGATCTTCTCTGATGATTCATGTGTGTTGTTGACTTTGGCCTTGTCTGCAGTGGTGTTTCCTCTTTGGTCTTCACATTTTGTTTAGTTGCTTGTATGACCTTTTTGGGAATCCATATCTGATGTCGAGATCTTTGAGCTTCAAGCAGGGGCTTGGGAATCCACACCTGCACCGATTCTGTTCGTTTGTAATTCTTTGTAGCGGGTTTGGTGATGTCTGTTTCCTTCTTCAAGTGCTTTGGGACATTTCTGGACTTTGTATTTGGTCCTTTCGTACCCACATATATTTGGATGCTTCTCGCTTCGAGTATCTGCTTGTTGGTTTCCAATAGTGCGATCTTTGGAGGCCTTGAGCCTGTTTAGGAGAGAGCGTCTCCTCAATCGTTGGCTGATCCTCATTCACCTCGGGTAGCTTTGACACTATAGGTGGTGTAGCAATGATTAAAGTTTCAGTTTCTATGCCTTTGCTTTCTGAGTGTTGAGTACAGTCGCTATTATCTTCCGTTGCTTCTTGAACTTCTTCTGATCTTGGTATTGATGTGGCTTGGTTACATGGTTTCTCTTCAAGCAAGCTGAAAACCTCCTTATGCCCTATCGTGGCTGAAATATATCCTTGAGCCAGATGGATACATGCTTCGGTTTCAATGATCCAGTCTTGTCCTAGAATGAAGTCTTCTATTAAATCGTCATCCTCACATACTAGGACTCTTTGTTCCATGGAGGAATTTCCTATGTGAAGGGATACATTAGTTGTTCCAATACAGTCTAGGGTGTGACCTCCAATTCCTATTAGTTTGGCTTTTGTGGGATTCAATTCTAATTGCAGCTCGTCTGCTATTCTCCTTCGCACGCAGCTAAGGCCTGCTCCTGAGTCTATCAATGCATCTATCAACTTATACTCCGTCTTACCAATCCCCAGGTTTAGGTAAGGTTGTGTTTTACATATACCCGTTGATTCCTGATTTTTGACCTGATAGTTTGCCATAGGGATGGGCTCTTCTCCTTGGAGATAGCGTTCATCTCTTTGCCTGATCCACTCCTTGCGTTTTCTAATGCGTTCTAGTGCTTCTTGTTGGGCTTCCTCTCGAATTCGTTCTTCTTCCTTTTTCCTATTTTGAGCTCCCAACAGCCGCGCTAGCATTTGATCCGTCAATGGTTCCATGAATCGTTTTACTCTGCATCCACTGATGTAGTTGGGAAGAATGTCTCCGTCTAGAGTGGCGAGATTGACTGCACCACTGGTGGAGATTCGATTTACAATCAAGGGTCCATATCCGCGTTTCTGGAGTTTCTTTGCATGCTGTTTAAGAGTGTATACCAGGACTAAGTCGCCTTCTTTTAGTCCCTTGTCTTTTATGTGCGAATCGTAATATGCCTTTTGTCTCCGCTTAGCGGCATAAATGCCTGCTACAGCTTGCAATCTAGTCTCATGCAGCTTTTCAATTTGATCTAATTGCTGAGACAATTCATGACCGTTCCACTCATATAGCTGGGCTACTTTTAATGTAGGTACTAAGAAGTCAATTGGCAAAATTGCATTCTGCCCATATACTAGATTGAAGGGTGTAGTTCCAATGGCCGTTTTATATGCCACTCGGAAGGCCCAAATTGCGTGATGCAATTGTTTGTCCCAATCTGACCTTCCATTATTGACAATCTTTGTCAATACCGTACATAGTACTTTGTTGGAACTTTCAGCCTGTCCGTTGGCTTGAGGATGGTATGGGGCTGATTTTTTGTGGATCACTAGAAATTCATTCATTAGCGATTCAATGACTTCGTTTAAGAAATGTGTTCCTCGATCACTCACTATCTCGATCGGTAGTCCAAATCGTGTGAAAATGTGCTCAAAGAGAAATTTTGCTGTAGTTTGAGCATCATTTTTTCGAGTGGCTTTTGCTTCTACCCACTTTGTTAAGTAGTCGGTGGCTACTATGATGTATTCCGCATGAGATCCTTTTGTAGGTGGGCTAATAGGTCCTATGAAGTCAATTCCCCACTTGGTAAATGCTCTCGCACAAACCATTGGTCTTAAAGGCATGTCGTCTCTCCGAATGGGATATTTCGCTCTCTGGCATGTTTCGCAACTTCTCACATATGTCTCCGCATCCATATGTAGAGTTGGCCACCATAAGCCTGCAAAGAGAATCATCTTGACCGTTCTATCTGCTGAAAAATGTCCTCCCGCAGCTCCTGCGTGTGCCATTTCTAATATGGGAAGATACTCTCCTTCATGCACGCACATTCTGAGTTGATTGTCTCTTCCTCGTCGAAACAATTGTTTCCCCATTATCACATAATCCTTGCTCATTTCTTCTAGCGATCGCTTTCTTGCTAGGCTAGCTCCTATTTCGTGCTCTTTCGTTTTGAGGAATTGCACTAATGACTTACTCCAATTAGGCACAATGGTAGAAAAAGGTAAGGACACGTGATCCTCTGGGCTAATTTCTTTGCATTCCACATAATTATTTACATGCTCGTGAACGTCCTTGGACATGTCAGGCCAATATACGCCTAACCTCTTTAATTCTCGTATTGTTCCGTGCATCCCTTGGTGGGTTTTCCACTTGTTGACATGTGCTTGCTGAATTAGTTGCTTCTGTTCATCCTCCTCGACACATCTCAATAAAACTCTGTTAGGTTCCTTATAATACACGCTTCCAGCAACAATGTGTAAATTCCTTGATTGAAGAATTTCTTTTTTGCTATTCCTGTTGATTGGGTGTTGAGGGCCATGCGTAAGTATAGGGGTCAATTTTTCTGCCCACTTCGGACATACTTCTAGATTAAACAGATAAGCATCTGGTAAATCATCAGGTACTCCGCTAGGTGGCTCTCCATGTTTTAACCTAGAAAGGTGGTCTGCTCTCACATGTGTGTTTCCTTTTTTGACTATTACCTCAAAGTCAAACTCCATTAGTAACAAGAACCATCGTACCAGTCTCCCTGTGTTGCAAGGCTTATTGACTAAATACAACAAAGCTTGATGGTCTATGAAGAATTTGAATTTGTTGGCTAAGAGGTAATGTCTAAACTTCTTCACTGCATAGACCATCCCTAAACCCTCTCTTTCAGTAGTCGTGTAATTTCTCTCTGCTTGGTTTAATTGTCTACTCGCGTAAGCGATTGGATGATCAAGCTTTCCTTCATCCGCCGGTTGAGCTAGGATACATCCAATGGCATAGTTTGAAGCATCAACATGAATGTGAAAAGGCTTGCTCCAGTTGGGTGATTTTAAAATTGGGGCTGTACTCAGCCTCTTTTTAAGCTCGTTGAAAGCCTTCTCACACTCGTCTGTCCAAGTGAACTGAGTCAATAGACCGTATAAGGGCTTAGCTATTATGGCATACATGTGAATAAACCTACGGTAATATCCACAGTGTCCCATAAAGGCTTGTACTTCCTTCGCATTCTTGGGTCTGGGTAGCTCTAGGATAACTTTAATCTTTTCTTCGTCCGTGGATATTCCATTCTTTGAAACAATGTGTCCTAGGATTTTTCCTTGTCTTACCATGAAGACACATTTTTCTGGGTTTAAGCAGACTCTATACTGCCTACATTTGTTGAATATTTTCCGCAGTTCCGGTATGTGGTCTGGTCGTTGATTTGAGTATGTACAAAGGTCATCTACATACACTTCCATGCTTTTTCTCAGAAATTCTTTGAAAACATGACACATTAATCGTTGGAAGGTAGCTGGCGCATTAGTGAGCCCGAAAGGCATCACTCTAAATGCATAGATTCCCCATTCAGTGGCAAATGCTATCTTGTGTTGATCCTCAGTCGCAATAGCCACCTGATTGTATCCAGAGAAACCATCTAGGAAGCTATAGACCTCTTTACCTGCTACCCTCTCCAATAGATGGTCCGTAATCGGTAATGGGTAGCTATCACGTATAGTGGCTGCATTCACCTTCTTCAGATTTATGCACACTCTCAATTTTCCATTTTTCTTAGGCACTACTACTAATGGCGATACCCATTCTGTGTGTTCAATCTCATAAATGAATCCTGCCGCTAGTAATTTGTCAATTTCTTCCTTTATTTTTGCAGCGTAAACTTCGTTATACGTGTAAGGGCGTTGTTTAGAAGGTTTTGCATCTGCTGTCATAGGGATTCGATGAGCGCATATGCTGGGTTCTACACCCTTGAGGTCTTTGTACGTCCAAGCAAACACGTCTCGATACTCTCGGATGAGTCGTATGAGATCCTCTTCTTCTTCTTCCGATACATCTTTTCCAATATACGTGCACCTCTCTTCTCCGTCTTCTATCGTTACGACAACCTTCTTGGTTTGTTCCTTGTTATCATAGGCTTCTCCATCCCGGGCCTCTCGTTTAGGCATTTGAATGGCTACTTTTCTTTCCTCTACTTCGTATCTTTTAAAATGTTCTGGAACTTCGAAATGGTCTGGTTCCAGTTCCACTTTACTCGTGTCCTCTCTAGGGATGGTTTCGATTGCTAAGACTTTTGTTGGTCTTTCTTTTGATTCTTCTTGCATGGTTTCTAAATATTGTTCTTCAGAGTCGAACTCTGGTTCCATTTCTATGCTTTCGTATTCTTCTTTCCACTCTTCCTCTACAATTTCCCCTGCTTCTACTTCTTGGAGGACAACCATGTAGAGGTTCACGTCATATCCTTCCTCGTCTATACAGTCGTTCATCGTCAATACTTCCTCATTCACACACACGTCTAATGTGGCTAGGATTTCCATCCATCCATGTGGTTCGAAGAGTTCATCTGAAAAAATTTGAGGCATATAATCGGGGTCTTCTACCGATCGATAATTAGGGTGCCCTATCGGCCACAATTGTTTTTTACACTCCTCTTTCTTTGCTTCTTTGCACATCCACAACTGGGCATCCTCATGCATCCAAGATTGGTCACTTGACCCAGCACTGTGAATGGATAGGTCATCTTCTTCTTTGTGGACTGGATTCCATTGTAATGGAGGGACATCTCGATACGCAAACGTGTGCAAGTTTATCTTGGTGGTATTTCCTTGATGTTGTAGATATAATGAATCTCTGCCCCAATCTTGTACTACCCGCATCTGTCGCATGAATGGTCGTCCTAATATCATTTCGTAATTGTTTGCTTTTTCGAACTTACATATGGCCAATGTGTTTTCAAACTCTACTCCACACGTTGTTAACCTAATTCCTTCCAATATTCCTAGGGGTTTCTCTACATGACCATCTGCTAATTGTAGCTTCATGCGAGTGGGTCGTAAGGCTGGTTTTCCCCACTTTTCCCAAATTTCCTTCGTTGCAATTCCTACTCCAGCTCCTGTGTCTAAGATGGCCTTGGTCGTGTACCCATTGTAGGTGACAGGTAAGCACGTATTACCTTCATCTCCTTCGCTAAATTCTCCTACTTTATCAACTGGAACTTGTATTGTGGAGTGGTTTTCTTTTTCCTTTCCTTTCATTTCTCCTTTCTCTGCCGGTGGCTCTAATTGGTTTGCTAGCTGTCTCCATAGATGTGGTCTAAGTTGAAGCAACTCTTCCACCGTCAATTTGCATTGCACCTTTGTTTTCTTAAGTTCTGTTAGATTGTGTGAACTCTCTTCTGAGTTTCCTTTTTCTTTCCCATGCACTGTGGGTGCTCGTATTATTATAGACTCTCTTTCATATTCTCCCATGTAATTAGGCAACGTTGAAATGCTCATGGTTTCCTCTCTTCCTTTATCAAATCTTGACACTTCCTCATATGCTTCCTCTAGGTTATGATCATGGTGACTATCTTCTCCAACTATTTCCTCAAAAGGAGGTGGACTGATTCCATCCTTTTTCCATTGCTCTTCTCTAATTCTTTTCCACAAATCTTTGGACCAATCTTCCTCTAGGTCGGGTATTATGGATACCTGTTCTTCTTGAGATTTCATTCGTTCATTTCGATCATCTTTCCGACTAGGTTCCTTATCCTTAGGTTGGATGCACTCTTCATATAGTTCCTGTGCGATCCTTGTTTCAGGAAAAATTGGGATAGTTTTTTCTAGAGTCGCCTGTGCTACTTCGATGAGCTTTTTGCATATCGCCAGTCTTTCTTTCTCTAATTCCCCTTGAGGATAGAGTCTTTCATGTTGCTCTAGGTTTGGTCCCATTTTAATTCTAGCTTGGTATGCTTTTAACCACATGTCCAAGTCGTCTGGCTTTGGGTCAGCTAGAATTGATCCTGGCTTCTTTTCCTCTGAGCTAATTGGTGGTGTTTCAGGGATCTCCTTATGCGTTTGTTGTTCATTATGCTTTCTAGAACCCTTCACTTGTTTTTTGCTGTCTTGGCTCTTGTTTCTTGCCCATTTCTCTTTGAGCTTTTCTCGTCTTTCTTTCCATTTTTGTACTTTGGTGTTTTGGGCATTCTCACATGAGTTCTCTGAATCCTCGACTATCTGAATGTTAGCGTCTCCTGTTTTATTGTTCTCTAGTTTCTCTTCCGGTTGTTTTCCTTTTTGTTGTTTTGCTTGAGCTCTAGTAATAGCTTTCAGCGGTACAGTGTACTCCTTATCACTTCCAGATTCTTCTATGACCTCTATTACATTGATTGGTGCAGGACCTTGAGTTTTTGTAGGGTTCTTAGGGCAATCTCTAAAAAGATGTTCTTTCCCACAATCACTACAATATCCTTCCCAAATCCTGGGTGGTGGAGGGTTGTAAGGTCGAGGACACTCCCGAATGAAGTGATCCCCTCGGCATCTATAACATGGTCCTCTCTGCACTGGTGGTCTCATGGGAGGTCTCACTGGTTGTTGTGCTTTGGGCACTGTATACATTAAAGTTGCAGTTTCTGCTCCATAAGTTTGATCAAATCCTTCATATCCATAATAGGCCGCGTCATATGTTGGTTCATATTCCATCATGTTGGCTTCATATGGATAGTACTCTCCTGGCGGAGGTTCATACCCTTGGTTGGTTGATTCTACATTGGTCGCTATTGAAGCTGGTATTATGGCTCTTTCCAAGTTTTCTTCCGGTTGGGTATACTTCACAGGTACAACTTGCTGAGGTTGTGACAGTTGGGGTCCCAATACTGGTTGTGGTGGTGGATACGACGCCTGCTCATATTGTCTCTGTGCTCCTACCGGATACTGGTTGTATCTAGGCATCTCCCTACCAAGCTCTCTAGGTGGGTATCCATAAGGTCGGTATTGGGGTGGGTGGACAGGTCGTGTTTGCCTATTAAAGGGACAGTTCTCAGTTGTGTGATTGGTATATTTTTGCTCGATGTGGCAGTATGAAGAAGTCCCCTGTTGTTGCTGTCTGTTGTATGGATACGTCGGTTGTGCACCGGCTCCTCCTCTGGCACACAAGTGTGTGGGATGTTCTCCTCCACATAAGTTACACCTCCTCAACATAGGCACTCTTTGAGCTGGATATTGGTAAGCTCTCTGTCCTTGGACTCCTAGTTTCTTTGCTAATAGTTCCGCTAGTTCTTCCACATTACTAGAATTGGACGTAACAGTGCTTCTTGAGTCTTCTGATTTTGTGAGGTCGGTAGTACCTTTGAGGTCCTCAGCGAGGTTATCTTCCAAGTCGATGCACTCTTGAAGACACTCACTCAATGTTTGCAGCCTTTTCACATACACTAGGGTTCTTAGGGTCCCGTTAGAGAGTCCATCCAAAAATAATGAAATCATCTTTTGTTGAGTCGGTCTCTCAGCCATTGGGCATCTATCCACGTACTGGTTGAATCTTCGGGCAGCAGTCTTCACAGTTTCATTAGGGTTTTGCTTAAAGCTATGGATTAATGATGAAGAATTGTGTTTAATCCCTCTTTTTGTAAATTCTCCAATGAATTCTTGAAAGAATTGTTCCATGTTTCCAAATTGATTGGGATCTAGAGGTTGGAACCAAGTTAGAGCATTTCCTGTGAGGGTGAGTCCAAAAGACTCGTACTGCACAAAGAAGTCCTCTACTTGCTCCGCTCTTAGAACTTGTTTAAATTCGGCAATATGATTGTATGGCTCCCCTAATCCATCATAATGGTTTCTCATACACTTAGCTACTTGGATTGGTCTCAATCTCCTCATTGGTTCAGGCGGTCTGGGCATTATAGGGAAGACCGGGACAGCTGGTCGTAATGGAGGTATTCCTGGCTGTCCTCCCACGGGTGGTCGTGGTCTGACCGGTGGTCGGAAATGGTTCCCCATCCCTGTGTGGGTCTGATTGTGTGTGTGCACTCCTGGGGTTGCAAACTGTACATGAGTACGGTTGGGCACACTTCTTTGACTGGTCTGTCCTGATGTGGTGTGTTCCGTCTCTTGTTGATTTCCAAAAGGGTTCTGCGAGGTAGTTGCATGCTCTCTCTGAGGAAATACAGGTGCACCCATATATCTCAGCCGAGCCCTGTCTAGGACACCTACAGGCCAATATCTTCTTTGATTCTTATCCAGGTAAGTGAGTCTAGTTTCGTCATCTGGGTCTTTCAACTCATAGAATGTCATGGGGCTCTCTCCTATTCCTTGAACAGGTACGTCAGTTTGAAGCAATAAGTCTGCTCCGTGAATCATGTAGACTTCCAACAGGTAGTCGTCTTGAGGTATCAAGTCTCCTCTCAAGACCCGTGATACTTGTGACCTGCCTCTGGGGGTGGTCACTAACTCTTCAGAGTTGTTGGAATCCATAAACTCTCCTCTTTCATTGATCCTCTCAGGAAATTCAGTTACTATGTAGATGTGACCCATTTTGTCAATGTAAGCACCTCCCTCGTATTTGACAGCTGGTCGTGGTATGATGGTGACATTTTGGGCAGTTGCCATCCTGGCGACAGATCTGTTTAAGCCATCCAGGTAGATTGGAATCTCCTGGGCATTAGTGGACACATATTGTAAGGAGGTACGGTAGTCTCCCTCAACAGTAGTCATGAAGTTTCCTGTTGGTGTAGGTCCTTGCATGTCTTCTGAAGCCATAAGTAGCTCCTCTTCCGAGTCACTGGAAGTTTCTAAGTAGCCTGAGTGATGACTAGCCTGAGCTGTACTTCCTACTGAGGATATGACACTCCTTCTACTACCTAGAACTCTTCCTGACCTCAAGTTCATTCACTCTCTGAAACCTCTCTTTATGCTGCTTAGATTTACTTTGGACAGCTCTACCAGTGATTCAATTGTTTGCCAAAAGAAGGGTTCACTTCTGGGCGATACCACACTTGGCGATACTGCCCTCAGCGATACGATACCAGAGCTCCAAACGACACGATACCAGACACCCAGACGATACGATATCAATCTGGTGTCGCGATACTGTCCAGATTAATAGACGATACGATACCAGATATAGTGTCGCGATACTCCACTAGGGAACACCACGATATGATACCGGCAAAGTAGACGTTACGATACTAGAGATTCGAGGCGATACGATCCCAATGTGGTATCGCGATACGATCCTTGACAGAAGGCGATACGATACCACCGCAGTAAGTGCGATCGCGATACTAATCTTGGCGATACGATACCACTAAAGTAGTGTCGCGATACCAAGACAAGCAGCCGACGATACGACACTTGAGAGGGCACGATCGCGATGCTAAAGTAGTGTCGCGATACCAGGGTAGTGTCGCGATACCACTGTATCAAACGATACGATACCACCCGGTGAAGTGAGGTCGCGATACTAGAAACTTAGGCGATACGACACCATAATGGTGTCGCGATACCCAGTTTTAGTACCGGACGATACGATACCGGAGTTCAAGCGCGATCGCGATACCGACTCAGTGTCGCGATACCAGAATGGTGTCGCGATACCAAAGCAGGTATCAAGCGATACGATACTTCTGGCGAGTGTCGCGATACAAGGGAATTTTGGTATCGCGATACCAAAACTCAACCGATCGCGATACTCAAGCCAAAAGCAAGATTTTTTTTTTTCAAACTTTTTTACCCCCTTGCTCTCCTCACTCTCCTCTTCCTTCCTAGACCTCTGTATCACACAATAAGATGACAATGATATTAGTTTTCCCCCCCGCGATACTGCGCAGACTTTTAATCATGCCTTTGATCATTTTTAAAGTGTTTTTGTCAGATAGATTGTGAGAATATTTACCTTGGTACTGTCTTGATTGCAATGTGAGCTCAAAACCTAGCTGTAAAAGCCTGAAAGCCACGATACCAAACTCACGATACTGGTCGCTGCTCGCAAACGATACCAAAATTCTGTGGAGTGTCAAATGAGCCAAATTTTTTTGGTTTTTATACTTTTTTTTACTGAACTTAAAATTTTTGAATTTTTGGAGATTTTCTGAGAATTTTGGCCTACTCCTACTCCTCTTCCCCTCACTTCTCCTCTCCTTCTAACCTAACCCTAACTCTTCCTTCTCTTCCCTCCTCCTACACTTAAACCTAAAACTTATCACACACACCTCAAGGATGAGAAGTGACAAGTGCTGAAATGGGATACTACTCGTCAATGGACAAATTCGCCTCTACAAGTACGATTCGATCACACTTGCTCTCTAACTATCACGAAGGCACCTTGGTGGAGTGACTCCCCGGCAACGGCGCCAAAAACGTGTGTACTTGAGCCGCAATGACTCAAGGACTTGTACCAATGAGACTATACCTCGATTGCCATACAAGTGCATATAGTGGAGTTCTTTTCACACATTTAATTATCAATCCTAAGGAGTGACTTACCAAGTGTATGAAGACATGTGCACACGTGATAGAAAATGAAGTGAGTTAGCTATTCAAGCATGAGAAAAGACTAATACTACCCACACCTACTGAAAAACTGGAAGTGTTGCCGCAAGCCTCTTTTCAGCAGTTTTGGTTTTTTGAGGTTTTCTCCCAGCCCAGAACTCCGAACATAAGCAATAGGGTACTCGTTTCGAAGCTCTCGACGAGACGAATCCAACGGTAGTGGTTTCACTCAATTCTGACCACTCTGCTGCAAGTTATAGCAGAAACAGTGAATTACGGGAATTACTAACACCCGCGTTTTTGCTTCTCCTAGCTTACGCACGCACTACAGCCACTCAAAACAAGGGGAAAGGGGTAGACAACAGTCCTACACTTGCATTTCAAGCATCACACACACATACATGAGCAAAATGAAGATCAAAATCAGCAAGAAAGAGGCAAACTCGAAATTTCCGAAGTGCTCTTCTTCACAATGACAAGAAGTTTTTTACAATGAGTCACTTTTGACTTATATACTAGTGCCCTAAGTTTGGTCCTTTCACACAAGAGACCGGCACTTTATTCACTAAAATGCTAACTTCCTACTAATGTACATGGGTAATTCACTAATCTTCTGAGGGGATGCATCTAGAGGACTCCTCTAGTGCATTTACAACGGAAAATATATACAAAAGTGGTTATGTTACAAAAAATTGTGTGTCCAAATCGGAAAAATTTTGGGGCCCGTCTTTTTTCTCTGCTTTGTGCGCTCTTTAGCTCTGCAACGGCGCCAAAAACGTGTGTACTTGAGCCGCAATGACTCAAGGACTTGTACCAATGAGACTATACCTCGATTGCCATACAAGTGCATATAGTGGAGTTCTTTTCACACATTTAATTATCAATCTTAAGGAGTGACTTACCAAGTGTATGAAGACATGTGCACACGTGATAGAAAATGAAGTGAGTTAGCTATTCAAGCATGAGAAAAGACTAATACTACCCACACCTACTGAAAAACTAGAAGTGTTGCCGCAAGCCTCTTTTCAGCAGTTTTGGTTTTTTGAGGTTTTCTCCCAGCCCAGAACTCCGAACATAGGCAATAGGGTACTCGTTTCGAAGCTCTCGACGAGACGAATCCAACGGTAGTGGTTTCACTCAATTCTGACCACTCTGCTGCAAGTTATAGCAGAAACAGTGAATTACGGGAATTACTAACACCCGCGTTTTTGCTTCTCCTAGCTTACGCACGCACTACAGCCACTCAAAACAAGGGGAAAGGGGTAGACAACAGTCCTACACTTGCATTTCAAGCATCACACACACATACATGAGCAAAATGAAGATCAAAATCAGCAAGAAAGAGGCAAACTCGAAATTTCCGAAGTGCTCTTCTTCACAATGACAAGAAGTTTTTTACAATGAGTCACTTTTGACTTATATACTAGTGCCCTAAGTTTGGTCCTTTCACACAAGAGACCGGCACTTTATTCACTAAAATGCTAACTTCCTACTAATGTACATGGGTAATTCACTAATCTTCTGAGGGGATGCATCTAGAGGACTCCTCTAGTGCATTTACAACGGAAAATATATACAAAAGTGGTTATGTTACAAAAAATTGTGTGTCCAAATCGGAAAAATTTTGGGGCCCGTCTTTTTTCTCTGCTTTGTGCGCTCTTTAGCTCTGCAACGGCGCCAAAAACGTGTGTACTTGAGCCGCAATGACTCAAGGACTTGTACCAATGAGACTATACCTCGATTGCCATACAAGTGCATATAGTGGAGTTCTTTTCACACATTTAATTATCAATCTTAAGGAGTGACTTACCAAGTGTATGAAGACATGTGCACACGTGATAGAAAATGAAGTGAGTTAGCTATTCAAGCATGAGAAAAGACTAATACTACCCACACCTACTGAAAAACTAGAAGTGTTGCCGCAAGCCTCTTTTCAGCAGTTTTGGTTTTTTGAGGTTTTCTCCCAGCCCAGAACTCCGAACATAGGCAATAGGGTACTCGTTTCGAAGCTCTCGACGAGACGAATCCAACGGTAGTGGTTTCACTCAATTCTGACCACTCTGCTGCAAGTTATAGCAGAAACAGTGAATTACGGGAATTACTAACACCCGCGTTTTTGCTTCTCCTAGCTTACGCACGCACTACAGCCACTCAAAACAAGGGGAAAGGGGTAGACAACAGTCCTACACTTGCATTTCAAGCATCACACACACATACATGAGCAAAATGAAGATCAAAATCAGCAAGAAAGAGGCAAACTCGAAATTTCCGAAGTGCTCTTCTTCACAATGACAAGAAGTTTTTTACAATGAGTCACTTTTGACTTATATACTAGTGCCCTAAGTTTGGTCCTTTCACACAAGAGACCGGCACTTTATTCACTAAAATGCTAACTTCCTACTAATGTACATGGGTAATTCACTAATCTTCTGAGGGGATGCATCTAGAGGACTCCTCTAGTGCATTTACAACGGAAAATATATACAAAAGTGGTTATGTTACAAAAAATTGTGTGTCCAAATCGGAAAAATTTTGGGGCCCGTCTTTTTTCTCTGCTTTGTGCGCTCTTTAGCTCTGCAACACTCTCCCCCTCTTCGTCTCTGTCGTCCCTTGACAGACTTTGCTTCGCGAACGCGTCCCTTGGGCTGTGTTGCCTGATTCTTGATCTTGCTTTTCTCCGCACGCTCCCTTGGTCAGTATTGTCTGCAGTTAAACAGACATGCAGATTCGATGGCCTTCTTGATTCAAGCTCTACAACTCGAGAGCTTGATGTAGTTGTCTTGCCTGTTGACTTGGGTTGCCACGCACGCCACCAGTGACTAGGAATGTGCAGTTCTTAGTCACCCTCTTCAACTTTTCAGCCTCTACCCCTTTCTAACTTTTGGTCCTACTCTGATGTTTGAAAAATCCACTACTCGGGACCCTGGGGTTTAGCTTTGTAGCCTGGTGCGTGCCCCTGCGGGGCTCTGTGCAGAGATGGGTGTTGCGCCCCTGCGGGGCTTCCTGCAGAGATATATTCTTCTTCTCTTCTTAATGAATTGCTTTGGACTTTGATTTTCTTCTTCTTTTCTTCTTGCTTGATTGTCCCTCTACAACCTCCTTGTGCAACACACTCTTAATCTTACAGAAGCCCTTTGTAGATTTCAAGTTGTTCTTTTTATCTTGATGGAAGACATTCATTGATCAAGTCTGCCCCTGGGGATCTACACAAACCAATGTCATACTGTATTAAACCAAAGTTTAGTTAAAATCCAAGAACGTCAACGCTACATCAATTCCACCTATGTCAATATAAATTTTAGGCGCTCTTCCTTATACTCCACCTACAGTAAAGGTAGAATTAGGAGAAACAAATTTTCTTATTAGTTCATCCAAGCTTATCAAATCCTTACTGGAGTAGAACAAATTTTTCCATTCACGATGCTAGACTAACAATGGAAAAACAACATGAGTTGGATTATTTTTTTGGGCATAATGATTGCTTCAAGTAATGCTTCACACTTGAGCACATAATGCTACAAATCAAACATAGTAAATTTAGTGGCCTTCCCAATGACGATCGTGAAAATCATGTAAAAATTTTTGAAAACAATTATGAAATCTTGGATGAAATCGTTGTGACTTGCATAAATTTCACGTTTTCCAAGCAATCTTAGCCAATAAAGAAGCTCTTTATCTCAAGAATTTTCAAGCCAACCATTTTACTACATATGCTCCAGTAAAATATAACTTTCTCAAATTGTTCCATATGGACAAGGTAGTAGCACAACTCTTGGAGTTCTTGAAATACTTGGGACAATATTCTCGGTAGAGAATTCAAGCTTTTTCTAACCTCTTCCAAAGACAACTTTTCCCATTACTAGTACCTAATAGGCTACAAACTGAATGAATTAATAGTTGGATGGTTTATGAATTAGTTGATACATATGCTCCATAAAATTATGATGATTTATTGATTTAAATTTTGATGAACTCATTTTCATTTCATTGTTGTTGAAAAATTAATTGGGTGGCATTAGTAATGATCCAATTTTGAGAGTTACAATGATGTTTCTTTGTGTAAATGAATTCATAAGATGAAATTGAGTGTGTCAAGGGACTACTCAATTGTGTCTCTCACTAGATTGGGCAAGATATTGGAAATTTACGTTTGATTACAAGATCTCCCATTCACGAGAGATAATACAAGAATATACAACCAATACAAGAAGCCCCACAATCCAAGTTGAAAGGTATGGATAATTAGACTAGATAGGATGCAAGAGATCCCTCAACCCAAGACAATAGGTGTGAAATAGGATATCATAATTACAAGAACTTTGTTGAGGAAGATGTACTTGATACAAGAAATAACTAGACAAGATCTTACGCTATGAGTTTACAAGAGGACAGGATTAGATGTCTAGAAACTAGACTAGATAGGACTAAGAAAAGGAGAAATAAAAGAACACAAATTGGAACTTGGAAAGTAACAACTTGGTGAATGGAACTCCTTGAGTTACCAAGATGCATTGGCAAGACTAAGGATATATATGGCCAAATCCTCCTTCTATAGGTTTTGAAGGGTGATTTTTCAATGGTGTTTATGAATTTATGATGTCATATATGATATCACTAATTAAACGAGGGTCTCTCAATGTTAAAACAAAGCAAGTAGAAAATTTTTCTTTGGTTTTTTGCATGCTCTAGATGTGATAGAATGTTAGATATCCCGACTTGTTGACCAATCATGAGATATGCAAAGTTACACGAAATTTTTGATGCAAGATGGTTCTTTTTGTGTCCTTTTCCTTTGTATACATTACCTTTGTGTCCATGAAATAACCTCCCCCTCAAGCAATGAGTTTCATGAGGAGCAGCCATGTCCTCTTGCATGGACTTCATTTGATTTTTCTTATGGAATTCATGAACCTTGATTGGTGCACTGTGAAGATTTTCTACAGGTCCTCAAGTATGATCATTGATGTCATTCCCTTTCTAATAAACAAATTAGTCCAATCTTCCACGCAAGACTCCCAAATCTAAGATGTGCTTAACCTCAAACTCTTCGTGACCCTAACTCTTGATAGGTGGTGAAGGAGTGTCTCTCCCGCCTCAATGGCAAAATCTAATATGTTTAAAAATTGATACATGGAAAATTAGATTTATTATCCTGGTAGTTGGTAATAAGAGCTTTGGGGTGACTAGATTAATTTTTGATAAGATGGTGAAGGGACCAAATCTATAATGGTCCAGCTTTGCACAGGGCCTTGAAGTCTGCAATTTATTTTTGAGTCACCACATCTTATCTCCAACATGGTAACATGTATTATGAATGCAATATTCATTTGTGTATTTTTTATATTTGCTCCTGTGATTAGCAAATCTCTTTCTTGAGTTCTTGATGAATATCCATGAGGTATTCATGTTTATCTTTAGCAATTGGGTTCTTCACATGATTTGAAAGTTGTACATCCATCCTTGGGTCTTGTCCATAGTTTTCAAAGAAGGGATTCTACTTGGTAGATACACAAATACTATTGTTATAGGCAAAATGTGCAAAGGGTCAAAGCTCAAACCAATCATTTTGATGATAGTTGATGCTGCAATGGAGATACTAATCTAGAACTTGATTCAACTATTCTACTTAGTCATCACAACGAGTTTGCAAAGGCTAGTCCAAAAGTTGGATATAAGTTGTGGACCTAGATCCCTAAGAATATCATCAAGAAATCCATTAATCCTAAAGGTGTATTTGTGAAAAGGTCTAGTAGTGGCTACACCTATGATTGCCTTGGTAGTTGGAATGAAACCATGAGAATATTGTATTTCCTATAAGCTTACTAAGAGGTTTCACTATTTTGGAGTAATCTTTGATAAACATCTTCTAAACGTCAGTGAAACCTATTGATATATGTCGGTAGCGATGTGTATGAATAGACTTAGGAACACCAAGGCACTTTTTTCCCTCTTTAGGATGTTTTTCCCCCTACCTTTTATGTATACCTATAACCCTAACATATGATTTATCTTTGTACATTCACTTGGTAATTTAATCAGTGTTGTGTTGTGCTCCAAGCTTCTTCTTCTTCCTTGTGTTTTGTGTGTGCTTCCATAGACATCAAACTCCAACAATTGGTATCAAAGCAGGTCTTCACTTCATGTAGGGCATTGTCAATACCCCACGGTCACAATCTCAAAATCCCACAAAAATTGGTGAGCATACCCAAGGAAATTAGGAGCTCAAAATAGCTTCCATTTGTCATGTGGAAATTTCAATATGAGTTCATTTCGACCTTTGAACGCAGTATGGTGGAACTTTTGCAAGAAATTCTATCTTTTTATGCCAAATATATGTACAAGTTTTGGTGCTCTATTACAAGGGCCTCAAAGTTTGCTACAGGCTTAGTAGAGCTCGATGGTAGTTGTGTTGAACATTTTGAGATACAATCATTTTTGTGCATCAGGGTATTTTTAGCCAGTGGCCATGGCTGAAGCAATGATGTATTCCATACGTTGGTTGTTGAGGACTGTTGGTGCATTTTACCCAAGCCTACATGCTTGATATGCTTGATATTATGATCATTTGTAAGTCACATGTGTAGTCATGTGAACACCTCTTGTAAAAGAGTTCATTTTTTATCTCTTGTAATTGAAAAAAGAAAAAGGAAAAAGATGGCTTACCTCATCCATGATGTAAAAGAAAATTCGTGGCTCTAACTACCTAAAACCACGAATTTTTGAGCTGAGGGAATCTCTCCTAACTTTGGGGATCACTTTTAGGTGGAGCCATTCAAATTCGAATTCAAATGGAGTTCACAACAATGAAGAAAAGCCCGAAGCAAAGTCTGATTGATTAAGTCACAAAGATGAAGGAAATTTCCGACCAACTTGGAAGCATTGGAGAGGTAATTGAAGAGGAGAAAATCATTAGACAAATCATAAATGGAATCAAAGAGGACGACAAGTGGGAGTCATTCACAACAGCCATGGATTTATACATGGATATGCATGTACCCGACCTCAACTCATGGGCCAACTCTTCACTCATGAAGCAAAGATTAGCAAAGGTGGTGAGTCCTCAAGAGGTAATCAAACTTCTGCCTTATATTCTGATAAAGCTAAGGTCAAGGACAAGTCAAAGAATAGGAAGAATGAAGATGAAGGTAGCTCTTTCCAAGAAAACTTTGCAGGTAGAGGAAGAGCTAGAGGAAGAGGCAGAGGTGGAAAGCAAGGCAGGGGGAGATTCCAATCATCTCAACCTTGCAACATATGTGGCTTATATAATCATACTACTGAAAAATGTTTCAGGAACCCGAGGAACTCAAGAGGAAGAGGATTCAATAGAGGTGGCTATGGATCAAATAGAGGCAAATACAATGGAGGCTACAACAACAACTACTACTACAACAACAATTACAACAATAACAACTATCAAAGTGGCCATAGAGGAAGGAGAGACTACAATAACTATGCAGAGGACCAAAGTCAAGAAGATTCATTATTGATTATGAATCTATCAGTGAAGAAAGGTAAGGATGATGATCACATATTTTACATTGATTCGGGATGCTCAAACCATGTAGCACGAAATGTGGCTTTACTTTCTGATTTGGAAGATCCTCATAACAAGCATGAAGTGCAGACAGGAGATGACACAAAGCACTCAGTGGAGAAGATAGGTAATGTGAAGACATCAGATGGGAATATGAACCTCTTAAGCAAAGTCCTCTTTGTCCCTACAATTACCAAAAATTTAATAAGTGTTGGACAGATTCTTGAAAAAGGATTGCAAGTTAGATTCAACTGATTTGGAGCATATGCTGAAGACCCAAGGCAAGGCTTTCGAAGGATTGCCAAAGGAGAAAAGACAGGAAAGCTTTTCACTTTTGAAGTGGAAGATACAAAGAACATAGCTTTGTTTAGCTATGGATCTCAAACTCTAACAGAGTTGGAGATATGGCACAACAGGCTTGCTCACATTGGTGAGAGGACACTCAAACAAATTTGCAGGGACCAAAGTGTACTTGATTTGCCCAATATCACAAGGCAACACATGATTTATAAGTGTGAAGCTTGTCAACTTGGCAAGGCTCATAGACAACCTTTCAATAAGAAAGGATATATGTATCAAAATCCTTTGGATCTAGTGCACACGGATGTGTGGGGTCCAAGTAAGGAGCCATCTATATCAGGCTCAAGATATTATGTGTCTTTCATAGATGATTGTAGTAGGTGGACCATTCTATTTTTCATAAAGCACAAGGATGAAGTGTTTAATTGCTCTAAGAAGTATATTGCTCTTGTTGAAAACCAAAAAGGTAGGACTTTGAAAAGACTCAGATCAGATGGTGGAGGAGAATACTTCTCTTCTGAATTTGATGCCTTCTTGCATGAAAGAGGCATTAAAAGGGAAGTCACTACAAGGTATACACCCGAACTCAATGGTGTAGCAGAGAGGAGGAACCGAGCTATTATCGAAGCTGCAAGGTCCATGCTCAACGAAAAGGGATTGCCAAACTACCTATGGGCAGAGGTTGTGTCTACAGCCACATATCTCATAAATAGAGTTCCATCTAAGTCACTAGATGGAACCACTCCATATGAAGTGTGGAATGGAAGAAGACCTAGTCTAGAGCATTGTAAAATCTTTGGATGCGTAGCCTATGCTCACATTCCTTCTCAAGTAAGAGGGAAATTGGATCCCAAGGCAGAGAAGTGTGTATTCATTGGTTATGATCAAAACCAAAAAGGATATAGATTGTACAATCCAACCAATAAAGGATTTTTTGTGAGTAGAGATGTAATTTTTGATGAAAACAAATCATGGTTTGATGATGACAGGAAAGTGAAGCTGCCTTATGACTTGGATGAAGATTTTCCATCACTTCAACCAAAGGCACCAAAGTAGATTGAAGAAAGTGATTCGGAGATTGACCTAGAAGACTTGGAAAGACTAAAGCTATGGAAGAACAAAGGTAAAGCAAAGATGCAGGATGCTACATATGGACCGGAGAGCTCACATCAACCACTTAGAAGGTCTTCAAGGGAGAAGAAGAAACCAAAGAGGTTTGGTTATGATACTTCTTTGGTCACCAAGCACTCAATCTACATTGCAAAGGATTCAACCAATGAAGAACCTACCACATTCGAATAAGCACAAAGCAAGAAAGCTTGGAGAGATGCAATGGATGAAGAAATGGAAGCCTTGAAGGAGAATGACACTTGGGAGCTTGTACCTAACAAGCCATCTATGAAGGTAATCGGATCTAGATGGATATACAAAATCAAGAGGAATCTAGATGGAAGTATAAATAGACACAAAGCAAGGTTAGTTGCTAAAGGGTTTGCTCAAACCCATGGTATTGATTATGATGAGACTTTCTCTCCTGTTGCAAAAATGCCTACAATTAGGGTTCTCATTAGTCTTGCTTTATCTAAAAATTGGAATCTCTATCAACTTGATGTAAAGAATGATTTCTTGAATGGATAGATTTCTGAGGAAGTGTATATGGCACAACCTCCTGAATATGAGGATGCACATCATCCTAACTATGTATGCAAACTAAAGAAAGCTTTGTATGGATTGAAGCAAGCTCCAAGAGCTTGGAATTTCAGATTGGTGACTTATTTGTAGGACCAAGGATTCAAAGCTAGCAAGGCAGATACCTCTTTGTTCATAAAGAGGAATGGATCTGAAGTGATCTATTTATGTGTGTATGTTGATGATATTATTATCACAGGTAATGATCTTGAAGGAATCAAACAGGTAAAGAGTCAAATGAAGGAGGAGTTCAAAATAAGTGACGTCGGACCACTCACTTATTTTCTTGGATTGGAGTTAATCTAGATAGATTTAGGTATATACATCACACAAAGGAAGTATGTCCATGACATGCTCATCAACTTCAAGATGGAAAATACCAAGTGTGCAGGTACACCTATGGAGCAAAATCATAAGCTTAGTGCTTATGAAGGAGAGCCAATTGAAGACATCACAAGCTATCAAAGCTTGGTTGGAAGTTTGAACTATGCAACACTCACAAGGGTGGATATATGCTATAGTGTTAGCATATTGAGTCAGTTTATGCATAAGCCGAGAAGACCACATATGGAAGCCGCCAAGAGAGTCCTCAAGTACCTAAAGGGGACCATGAATGAAGGTTTGTTCTATTCATATACTTCAGATATTGAGCCAAAGGTC
This sequence comes from Ceratopteris richardii, assembly GCA_020310875.1. Classification (NCBI taxonomy): domain Eukaryota; kingdom Viridiplantae; phylum Streptophyta; class Polypodiopsida; order Polypodiales; family Pteridaceae; genus Ceratopteris; species Ceratopteris richardii. Next base: position 26,729,510 of record CM035441.1, read on the forward strand.
TACTCAGATGCAGATTGGGCCGGATCTAGAGATGATGGAAGAAGCACATCCGCGCATATATCGTTTGCAGGTTCAAAAACCATTTCTTGGTCATCGAAGAAGCAACCAACCGTGGCATTATCTTCTACCAAAGCCGAATATAGAGGTTTCGCTAATGCAACTCAAGAAATCATGTGGTTAAAGTCTTTGTACACAGATCTTGGACTTCATTCTTCAACACCTCACATTTTTTGTGACAACACAAGCTCACTACATCTAGTAGCTAATCCGGTATACCATGCTAGAACCAAGCATATTGAAGTGCACTATCATTATGTAAAGGAGAAGCTAATGAGCAAGGATATTCAACTATCCTATGTCTCTACAGATATGCAATGTGCAGACATGTTGACTATAGCTCTTGATGGTACAAAGTTAAGTAGATTCAAGTTGATGATTGGCTTGCAGGAAATCAAGGACAATTGAAGACTTATTTGGAGGCCAAGCATGTTAGGCTTGAGGGGGAGCTGTTGGTGCATTTTACCCAAGCCTTCATGCTTGATATGCTTGATATTATGATCATTTGTAAGTCACATGTGTAGTCATGTGAACACCTCTTGTAAAAGAGTTCATTTTTTATCTCTTGTAATTGAAAAAAGAAAAAGGAAAAAGATGGCTTACCTCATCCATGATGTAAAAGCAAATTTGGCTCTAACTACCTAAAACCACAAATTTTTGAGCTGAGGGAATCTCTCCTAACTTTGGGGATCACTTTTAGGTGGAGCCATCCGAATTCGAATTCAAAACTCCCTCCAAGAATAGCTATAAAAAGAGCAAGAAGGAAGAGGCGATTAGCAAGCCTTGTACGTGACCACTTCATGTCATTTTGTAGAGATTTAAGAGCTTACTCCATAGCTCTATCATTCTACTCTTATTGTGAAAAGATTCCTTGCCAATGTGGTTGTAATCATATGTGAATCTATACATTTGTCATTATCTACTTCTTTGTTTTGTTCTCTGCTATACTCACTCAGAGTAGTAACTTCAGAAGGTCATATCTCGAGTTCTACGCAACCATTTTCAGTGTTTTAACATGCGTTGGATAGCTCGTACTGTTTAAATTCTGTATGTAAATTTTCATGCTCATTGGATTTACAAATTTTAAGATATTTGCATTGTACTGCTCACTGGTCTATCTTTGCAGAGCCCCGAGAATGGTGGGCATGTTCCAGAAATTGATGAAACTTGTTCTCACTGCTCAGTCCATCATTTGAAGTGTTTTAACTTTTATTGGGAAGACTGCTAAGTCTATTGGCTATGCCCAAAAGGAATTTATCTAGTTCCTACCAGGTTAAGAGCACTGTTCATTTTTTTCAGCAGGTATGTCCAAAAATAGCAAGTCTTGGGAGCTAGTCATTTTGCAACTAATCTGTCTTGACTTACACTTTTGGGATACATGTTCCAAAGTACTTGGCTGATATTTTGGTGGATTTAGGAAGTTCAAAGGGTCTACTAAGCAACTCGGGAGTCTCAGTTGGCTGGTGTGAAGCTGGTTGTAGCAGCACCTACTCATCTTTGGATTGTATCCACCATCTCTCTTCACAGTGGTATCATAGCATAGTCAAGCAACATGGGAGATAGATTTCCATCAACAATTGAAAAATTGGAAAACAACTACCCAACATGGTCTCTAAGGATGGAGGCTTACCTTCAAGGGAGGAATCTATATGGATTCATATCGGAAGATGAAGCAATGCCAACCATGAGGAACAAAGGGCAACCATCACATGAAGAAGCGGAAGGACTTTCAAATTGGTGTTCGAAGGATGCACTTGCAAGGTCCTATATTCTAAACTCAATCTCTGATTTTCTTTTACCTCATGTCAAGGGATGCAAGACATCAAAAGAGACCTGGAATGCACTTGCTTCTTTCTTCTCTTCCAACACTCGAGCAAGGAAGAACCAATTGTGGATGGAGTTCACAACAATGAAGAAAAGCCCGAAGCAAAGTGTGACTGATTATGTCACAAAGATGAAGGAAATTTCCAACCAACTTGGAAGCATTGGAGAGGTAATTGAAGACGAGAAAATCATTAGACAAATCATAAATGGAATCAAATCAGACGACAAGTGGGAGTCATTCACAACAACCATGGATTTATACATGGATATGCATGTACCCGACCTCAACACACTCATGGGCCAACTCTTCACTCATGAAGCAAAGATTAGCAAAGGTGGTGAGTCCTCAAGAGGTAATCAAACTTCTGCCTTATATTCTCATAAACCTAAGGTCAAGGACAAGTCAAAGAATAGGAAGAATGAAGATGAGCTCTTTCCAAGCAAACTTTGTAGGTAGAGGAAGAGCTAGAGGAAGAGGCAGAGGTGGAAAGCAAGGCAGGGGGAGATTCCAATCATCTCAACCTTTCAACATATGTGTCTTATCTAATCATACTACTGAAGAATGTTTCAGGAACCCGAGGAACCCAAGAGGAAGAGGATTCAATAGAGGTGGCTATGGATCAAATAGAGGCAGATACAATGGAGGCTACAACAACAACTACTACTACAACAACAATTACAACAATAACAACTATCAAAGTGGCCATAGAGGAAGGAGAGACTACAATAACTATGCAGAGGACCAAAGTCAAGAAGATTCATTATTGATTATGAATCTATCAGTGAAGAAGGGTAAGGATGATGATCACATATTTTACATTGATTTGGGATGCTCAAACCATGTAGCAGGAAATGTGGCTTTACTTTCTGATTTGGAAGATCCTCATAACAAGCATGAAGTGCAGACAGGAGATGACACAAAGCACTCAGTGGAGAAGATAGGTAATGTGAAGACATCCGATGGGAATATGAACCTCCTAAGAAAAGTCTTGTATGTCCCTAAAATTACCAAAAATTTAATAAGTGTTGGATAGATTGTTGAAAAAGGATTGCAGGTTAGATTCAACCGATTTGGAGCATATGTTGAAGACCCAAGGCAAGGCTTTAGAAGGATTGCCAAAGGATAAAAGACAGGAAGGCTTTTCACTTTTGAAGTGGAAGATACAAAGAACATAGCTTTGTTTAGCTATGGATCTCAAACTCTAACAGAGTTGGAGATATGGCACAAAAGGCTTGCTCACATTGGTGAGAGGACACTCAAACAAATTTGCAGGGACCAAAGTGTACTTGGTTTGCCCAATATCACAAGGCAACACATGATTTATGAGTGTGAAGCTTGTCAACTCAGCAAGGCTCATAGACAACCTTTCAATAAGAAAGGATATATGTATCAAAATCCTTTGGATCTAGTGCACACAGATGTGTGGGGTCCAAGTAAGGAGCCATCTATATCAGGCTCAAGATATTATGTGTCTTTCATAGATGATTGTAGTAGGTGGACCATCCTGTTTTCAATGAAGCACGAGGATGAAGTGTTTAATTGCTTTAAGAAGTATATTGCTCTTGTTGAAAACCAAACAGGTAGGACTTTAAAAAGACTCAGATCAGATGGTGGAGGAGAATACTTCTCTTCTAGTCCAACTTAGAGAACCTTATACGTTAAGCATGCACATGATGTACTCAGGCAGTTAAGTGCATCTTTTTCTATTTGAGTGGTACCCGACACTCGTGCATCCACTAGTGGTTTTTGCTTCATGCTTGGTAGCTCATGCATATCTTGGTTGAGCAAGAAGCAATCTGCTATGTTCATTTCTAGTTGTGAGGCTAGTTATAGGGTAGCTTTTAAAGTGACTATTGAGTGTGTGTGTGTGGATCTTGATGTCTTTTGGATGATTTGGGTATTGGTTAGTCTTCTACCACCACCATCTTCACTCACAGTCAAAGCACATTGGCAATTGCAAGGAACTCTGTGTTCCATGCTTGCACAAAGCACATTGATGTGCACTATCATTATGTCAAGGAGATGTTCTCTGCTGGAGAGATCAGTTTGGAATATGTGTCCACATAGGAGAACATTGCAAACCTTTTCACAAAGGCTCTACATAGGGGAAGTTTGAAGCTTTCTAAAAAGCTTTCGGCTTACTTCCTTTTATGGATTGATCTCTTTCCACATAGTTTGGCACCTCATTATATATGGGTGCCAGCTCCTTGTTCATCGCATCACGTATGAGCCTTTCTAGGAACAAATCCAAAAATATAATATATAATAATTGTGGAAGCATAGTGATTATGCAAACAAATCCAAAAATCAAGATTATAGTCTTATACGTTCCAAAAGTGAGATTTATTTCATTAGCTTTTGAAGGATCCCCTTTTGTCTAATTCTAGGAGAAATTTTGAGTCCAACATTAATAAGCAGAAGTGTGAAGACTTCACCACCATGGATATTTTGGCATCCCTTATCCAAAAGAAATTGTGGACTCTTACTATAAATGGATTCATCATATTTTTAGAGTCATCAATATTATAGTTGTTGACCAAAAGAAACATACAAATTCTCCCAAAAAAAATTTAAACTCAGTCATAATGGATGATGGACTTTGTGTCATCGGATTTCGCATGAAGGGTTCCTCTTGATACAAGCATTTTCATCCCCCAAAAGCAAGCCTTCTTGATCTGACCTTTTGATGAGCCAACCAAGAGCATCCACATATATAGTGAAAAGTGAGGGAGCAAGAGGAAAACCTTCCAAATGGATCTCTTGAGAGGGAAAGGATTGGAGAGGACACCATTGATTGCAATTTTATTAGATGATTGATAATTAAGTAATGCACAGAAATGATAAATTTCCTTCCACATCCAATGTCATACACGGTCTGTAAAATGAAGTCCCATTCAATGTAGTCATAAGACTTATCAAATTCAATTCAAAATATATAAATTCTTGTTGATCTTCCTTTGCAATCCTCATGTTTTCCCACATAGGAGACATAGTGTCAAGGATGAACCTTCCCTTGATGAATTCTTTCTGTTCATGTAAATAATTTATTCAGAACAGGTCTAATTCTATTTGTAAGACATTTGGCAAAAATGTAGTAAAGCGTGTTAAGATAGGTAATGGATCTTGAGTTATCCAAGATTCTTTAGAACACTTTTATGTATAAGCTTAAAAATTCCCCTGGTTAGTGAATGCAAGAAGGCTTCACTTGAGAAAGGAATCTTTCCACATGTGAAGATGTTAGGGGTCACAACATGGAATAATACTCTAAAAAAATCAGTTGTAATTCCATCAAGACCACAGGTCTTATATTTTTGAGGTTTTATAAGGTTTTCTTTATTTCAAATAGCTCTAAGATTTATCCATAAGTGTGTAGGTTTCCATATCAATAATTTTAACTCTCAATCTCACAATCTTATCCCTAGTAGTTATTACGTTTTTTGGATGTAACAGGAGGGATAGCAAAGACAGAAGTACTGACATATTTTGGTAGTGATGTGTTGAACACACTTGGGATTGTCGGGGCACTTTTTTTCCTCTTTAGGAGGTTTTTTCCCCTAACTTGTATATATGTCTAGAACCCTAACAGGTCACTTATCATATGTGTACATCCACTGGGTAATACATTTTGTATTGTGTTGTGCATTAACGTTCTCATTCTTCCTTGTGCTCTTTCTATGCTTCCACAGACCTTGAACTCCAACAATTGGTATCAGATCAAGTTGTTGCTTCATCGAGGGCATCATCAATACCCCTCCTCTCATAGTCTCAAAATTGCATGAAAATTGGTGAGCATACCTAGGGTGATTAGAATTTCAAAACAGATATGCTTTGTGATGCCAAAATTTGGATTTGGACTCATTTTGGCCTCAAAACAATCCATCAAAGTGACTATGCATGTGATTTCATCCTTTTGTGCCAAATATATATACACATTTCTGTTTGTTAGTGCAAATTCCTCGAAGTGTACTACAGGTTTAGTAGAGATTGATAGGGTAATTTTGTTCAAATGTTTGAGATATGGTCAATTTTACACATCATGATATTTAGTCACTAGCCGTGGTTGAAAGCAACAATGTATTCCATATGTTGGTTCTTGAGGATAAGTTGGATGGTACTAGTTACCCATTGTGGGCATATATGATGCATAATGTATTGGTAGCAAAGGTTTTTTAAGGTTTTCTTTATTTCAAATAGCTCTAAGATTTATCCATAAGTATGTAGGTTTCCATATCAATAACTTTTAACTCTGAATCTCACAATCTTATCCCTAGTAGTTATTATGTTTTTGGATGTAACAAGAGGGATAGCAAAGATAGAAGTACTGATCTATTTTGGTAGTGATGTGTTGAACACACTTGGGATTGTCTAGGCACTTTTTTTCCTCTTTAGGAGGTTTTTTCCCCTAAATTGTATATATGTCTATAACCCTAACGGGTCACTTATCATTTGTACATCCACTAGGTAATACATTTTGTATTGTGTTGTGCATTAAACTTCTCATTCTTCCTTGTGCTCTTTCTATGTTTCCATAGACCTTGAACTCCAACAATTGGTATCAGAGCAAGTTGTTTCTTCATCTAGGGCATCATCGATACCCCTCCTCTCATAGTCTCATAATTGCATGAAAATTGGTGAGCATACTTGGGCTTATTGGAATTTCAAAATAGATATGCTTTGTGATGCCAAAATTTTGATTGAACTCGTTTTGGCCTCAAAACGATCCATCAAAGTGACTATGCATGTGATTTCATCCTTTTGTGCCAAATATTACAAGTTTAGTAGAGCTTGATAGGGTAATTTTGTTCAAATTTTGAGATATAGTCAATTTTATGCATCAAGATATTTAGTCACTAGCCATGGTTGAAAGCAACAATGTATTCCATATGTTGGTTCTTGAGGATAAGTTGGGTGGTACTAATTACCCATTATGGGAATATATGATGCATAATGTATTGGTAGCAAAAGTTTTGTGGAATATTTTGGTGCATATGGCAAGCCTTAGTGCTTTATCATATCCATGGATCACTAAATTTTATGTGTTGTAAGTTTCACTAAATTTTATGTGTTGTAAATGTACTTTTTTTGGATGAATAATCAAGATTCAAAGTAAATTTAAAGAGAGCCAAAATCCACTTCTCATATTTGAATTCAAATTCAAATATTTAGAAGCATTGAGTGGAATCTTTAGGTAAAATCAATCAATAGCTACCTACGAAAATCAAGGGGGAAAGATTATATATACTTCATCTCAATAGTCACGGGTAGTAGTTGAGCTCTCACTCACTTCCAAAGTTTTCACTATACTTATCTCATAGCTCTTGCAATCCTGCATCATCTCCAAGCACTGTAATTTACATTTCAATATATATACTTGACGATCATCATCATATTGAACTATTGTCGACTATTGTCTATGTCTTATTAAAATCTGTCAACTTCAAAGAGTCATTGAAGTGAATCTATGGTCTCATTATCTCATCCAATTGTTGGGTCAAGAAGACAGCACCCTTATGCTTCTTTGTATGCAATACCTTGGTCATTCAAGCTCTATTTGCAAATATATGAATCAATCTCTATGATTCTGTATGTATACTATCTACTTCCTAAAATGTCAAGATCACACTTGTGACGTCTTGCATATATTACTCACTCTCTTTTCACTTTAAATTCCTAAAATAATTTTTTTTATTTTATTTGAATTCCAATTTGAATTTGTGCAAAAGATTTTTTTCTCAATGCATAGCAAGCTTGGAGCACTAAGCATTTTTTTTACTGTTTCCTTCCATAAATAGAAGGTTTCCTTCTTTAGATCGATATCTGCAAAATGTCTATCTTGACTCGAACATTTGATATCAATTATCCAAATTGTTATGGTAATAATTATGCATCATTTCATAGCTTAGAGAGTCCATTAGAGTGTCTGATAAAGAAATAGATTGTCCTAGAGTACCCTTTTGCAAATATTTTCTCATATTTGTACTCTCCCATCACCTGCTCACAGTGGCATCAAAGCATCATCGTAGTATAGACATTATGGGCGATAGTTTTCCTTCTTGAATTGATAAAATGGATCAAAGTGACTACAAATCATGGTCTCTAAGGATGGAAGCATATATCTAAGGAAGAAATCTCTATGGATATATCTCTATAGATGAGTTGATGCCTATGTTAAGTACCAAAGGATAGCCAACACAAGAAGAGAAATAAAGGTTGAACACATTGTGTGCAAAGAATGTTTTGGTTGTAAGAAAAGAACAACACAATGGAATAGACCTGTAGATAGAGTTGAGAGAAAAACATAGACAAAGATAGACGCAGACTGAGAGATAGAGAACTCAAATTCTCAGATTGTCGAGCGTAATGTAGTTACAATGATGGTGTTGTCCACCCGTGCACTCCCAATGTGGAGCTTAGATGGCGATCTAGACAGACTCTAGATGAAGGGCTTATTAGTGTGCAATGCTATGTAAAGCTCAACCTGGGCCGTGCTTATATAGCTTTTACAAGGCGGTTTGGTATAGATGAATGTAGTCGGGAGATACAAAATAGTCAGAAAATATATGATCCGACAATATCTCCATGACCAGAAGTCCTATCATCTCGGCCCGAGGGGATAGGCCCCTCGGACCCCGTAGAAGGGGGAAAGCCCCCCTCTGCACTCCCCCCATAAGGTTCTATGGGAAAACCTTTGCGATGCCACACAGCCTTTATTTTCACCTTAAATGGAAGCCCATTGGCTTGGAAGTTTATGCCCTTACCTAACCTAATGGCTAGGCTCATGAAGATCATCTACAACCATCAATGGTCACACATACACCTCATCTAACTTGGAAGTTAGGGTTCCATAAATGTCTAGGCTCTCATAATGGCTTCTCCTTATAATGGGGGCCTTACAACTTAGAGCACCATGGATCATTTGTGGTCACATGAGGGTGGAGTATTGAGCATATCTTACACCCCTCCTCAATGTCCATCCTACGGTGAACTACCTCCTTGGTCCAATCCCAAGCTTTGGAAAGTGTCGAAGGAGTTGCTCTCTCCCAAGAGCCTTAGTGAAGATAGCTGCTCCATTTTCTTCAATAGTACAATAGCTTATCTCCACGATCCCGTCCTCAATCAACTCATGCACATAGTGATATTGAATTTCTATGTGTTTGGTATGTGCATGGAAAATAGTATTTTTGGCACTAACCATGCAACTTTGGTTGTCACACTTCAACTTTGTAGCCTCTTGTCCTTGTCTTCCTATGTGCCATAGGATCCTCCTCAACCATACTGCTTCACATGCTGCAACACATGTGGCTTTGTACTCAGCTTCAGTAGAAGATAATGCTACAGTCGGTTTCTTCTTACTAATCCAAGAGAAAATCCTTGATCCTAAAGAAAAGCAATATCTAGAAATTGATTTTTTGGTATCAATATCTCCTTCCCAATCTGAGTCACAGTATCTGACCACAGATATCCTTCTTCATAAAGAATACCATAATTAGTGGTTCCTTTCACATACCTGAGTATCTGCATGCTTGCCTTCCAATGAGTTTGGCAAGGCTTATTAGAGAACCTGCTTACTACACCAACAACATAAGATATGTCTAGTCTGCTATTGCACAAGTAGATGAGACTTCCAACTAATTTCCTGTATCTTCCAATATCCACTGGAGGTGAAGTATCTTCAATAGATAATTTTGTGTTGACCTCCATAGGTGTAGAAATTTCCTTGCAGTCCTCCATGTCGAATGCCTTCAATATTTGCCTTGCATACTTTTGTTGAGAGATGAAAATCTTCCCTGGTTCCTGTCAAACTTCAAGACCCAAGCAATAATGCATTAAGCCCAAATCTGTCATTTCAAATTCTGAACTCAGGGCATCTTTTGTTTGTTGAAGAAGAGCATCATCATTTCCTATACGCAGTGAAAAAATTTAGACACTACCTTATAGCCAACAAGTTCAAGTTCTTCATAGACCATCAGACCTTATTGTACTTAGTCAATAAGCCTTGTAATATGAGAAGGCTAGTAAGATGGTTTTTGTTACTAATGGAGTTCGACTTCGAAGTGGTAGTAAAAAAAGGAAATACCCATGTAAGAGTTGATCATTTTTCTAGGTTGACACATGGAGAACTACCTAACGGAGTGGCGGATGACCTACCACACACATATCTATTCAACTTGGAAGTATGTCCTAAGTGGGCAGAGAAGCTAATTCCAATACTCACCCATGGACCACAACATCAAATTAACAAGGATGTTAGGAAGGGATTTTTGCAATCCCGCAACTTACACATTGTGGCAGGAAGTGTGTACCATAAAGAACCTAACGGTGTATTGTCAAGATGTGTGGAAGAAGACGAATAGAAGAACTTGATTGAGAAAGCTCACGTAAACGGATGGAGAATGCATAACGGAACCCATGGAACACTAAGGGAATTAAAACGATTGGGAGTATATTGGCCAGATATGCCTAAGGATGTTCATGAGTATATTAACAATTGCTCGAAATGTCAAGAAAATACGCCAGAAGACCATACATCATTGCAATTCTCTACCATAGCACCATACTGGAGTAGGACATTGGTGAAGTTCTTAAAAACAAGAGAGCATCAGGAAGGAGCAAGCCTAGGTAGGACGCGATCCCTAGAAGAATTGAGCAAGGATTATGTCATATTGGGAAAACAACTATTCAAAAGAGGAAAGGACAATTAGCTACGACTATGTGTGCACGAAGGAGAGTACTTACCCGTATCAGAAATGGCGCATGCAGCTGCCACAGGAGGACATTTCTCAGTCGAAAGAACTGTGAAAATGATTCTCTTTGCAGGCTTGTGGTGGCCAACTTTACATATGGATGCAGACACTTACTTACAGAGTTGTAAGGTATGCCAAAGAGCTAAGTATCTTCAAAGAGATGATACGCCTCTAAGACCCATGGTTTGTGCGGAAGCCTTTTCCAAATGGGGTATTGATTTCATAGGACCAATTAACCGACCATCCAAAGGATCACATTCTGAGTACGTAATAGTGATTACCTAACTAAATGGGTAGAAGCAAAAGCAATTAGAAAGAACAATGCTCATAGCACAGCCAAGTTCCTCTTTGAGAACATCTTTACTCGATTTGGATCACCTATATAGATAGTAAGTGATAGAGAAACGCACTTCATTAATGAGTTAATAGAGTCCTTGATGAATGAATTCCTAGTGATTCATAAAAAATCAGCCCCCTATCACCCTCAAGCTAATGGTCAAGCAGAAAGTTCCAATAAAGTGTTATGTACCGTGTTGACCAAGATAGTAAAAAATGGAAGGTCAGATTGGGACAAACAATTGCACCATGGAATTTGGGCCTTTCGTATGGCTTACAAGACAACCATTGGAACTACTCCTTTTAACCTAGTTTATGGACAAAATGCAATCCTACCAATCAACTTTTTGGCACCTACTTTATGAGTAGCACTACAGTATGAGTGGACATGACATGAGCTATCTAAGAAACTCGAGCAGATTGAGAAGTTACATGAAACAAGAATACAAGCAATTGCGGGAATTTATGCCGCTAAAAGGAGACAGAAAGTGTATTACGATGCACACATCAAAGATAAAGGCTTGAAAGAAGGAGATTTAGTCCTGGTGTATACATTGAAGGAACATGCCAAGAAACTAACCTGCACACTTTATTTTCATGCCCTTTCTACACAAAACCAAGGGGCTGAAATACACACACTTCTTCATGTAAGGCACTATTTAAAAATGTAGTTTTAAAATCCAATTGCTATACATTCTAACCATGACGAGATACAAGTGCAGGAATGCTATAAACGGTCATCATTCAACATGTGGGAGCAAAATTCCCATCAAAATCAATGCCTTTCTCTTGAGCATAATTTTTTACAACAAGCTGAGCCATGTACTTGCCAACTGTTCCATTAGGATTATGATTTAGCTTGTATACCCATTTAGTACCAATGGCATTTTTTTGTGGAGGCGAATCACATAAAGACTAGGTATCATTATTGTTGGAGCAAGACAATCAACAATTGATGATTATATGAAGCTTAGGAGTGAAGAATTGAAGAAAAGATTGGAGCCTAAGAGCATGAAGTGAAGTAGAGGTTCAAAAAGAGATGGTCTCTATACACATGTATATTAGCTTTGTAAATACTTCACAAATACGTGAAGTAATGATGAATCCACACTCAATGTATATATACACTTGTATATAGTCGTGATATATATGAGAGATGAAGAATAAATGAGATAGAGAGGAGTATATCATAAGTAAAATAAGTATCATCCGTAAGATGTAAGATGAGTTGAATATAAAAATTTTTTGTGAGAATTGCGAGTCGATCTTTTCTCCATTTCTCCTTCTCTGTTTGATCATTTCAAAAATCATTTTGTAGATGTCTAAGTCCATAATTAATGCATCTATGGTCAAGATTTGAGAATCTAATTGTAATCAGGGTGAGAGAATTGTGAGTAGGAACATTTGTATGTGAAACAATGACAAGTGTCTTCTAAAATAGGTGCAATCTCGATGATCAAAGAATTGATCAGATCTTAGTGCATAATGTAAAATTTTACATAAATGAAGAGTCAAAATCTGAGTTGGAAAGTAAGGCATCTATATCTAAAACCATTTCATTAAACATGTTATATTTTATGAGAACCAACTATTAATCCACCGAAAAATGTCCACCGATGGGGTTGGAATGAGCAAAGGCAAGAACCACATGCACTTCATGGAGGGGAACACATCGAAGCTAAGCACCAAAGAAATCATAGTAATAAAGTTGATCGAGTGGTGCTACAAAATCTTTGCACTACACCATCCAAATGAACTTCAGAGATATATGGTGGGCCCTTTTGGCTTGCCAATGGAGTATTTAGAAACCATATGTACCTTGGAAGATCACACTCAAAAGGATGAATCAAAATATACAAGTTTGACTAAAAGTAACTAGCCAAGGCTTTCTATTTTTGAAGGATGACCTTCAATATTTTACTCAGTGCTCTTTCTTTGATCAAAATTGACTAAGCTTTTAGAGAAATCTAATTATGAAGAAAACAACCTATTGGAAGTTATTTCACTAAAAACGATTGACTGTATGATGAGAAATTAATTTAGCAATCCACCTATGTAAACCCGACTTTTCAGGATGTAGCAGATATGAATACACAACGAAGCTTTGATGAACATTAATCACAACTCATAGATCCAAATGAAACGGAACTTTGTAAACTAAAAATAAATGTAGAGAGCTATCGTTACCAAGTTGAAGCATTGGAAATTATGAACCATGCTAAGAGAAATCTTTTCTGCAATTTGACTCAAAAATTGAGAACTATGAAAGTGAACAATGCACTCACATAGCCATGAAGATATGGTCACAACCGATCATGAAATCAAATGTATATGGAATGGAAATCACAATGGACTTACTTGTACATGTGTGTGCCTTGAGATCACACTCTGATATGGCAAGAAGCTCTCTAATGTGTGTGTACAAATCCCGTGACTGAATCACATGTATATATAGTGGTGATTGGAGCCAAGATTTTAATTTGAAATCTTGATCACCTAAATCACTTTTCCTAATTCTTAGTGATTGATTCTCAACTGACTTAGTCATGAATTTGTAGCTTTCCTTTTCCTCCTCATCAAGTGGATTCAACCACTTTGATCCTTCAACTTTTACCTAAGGTAAATGCTCAAAGAGTTACAAGGGTCATAAGTGAACTTCTCGTATCTTTAATATTTGCTTCAAGTATAACATAAGTTTCTATGACATTTGAAGACTCAAGCCAATACTTAGACTTGCCATGTACTTGTTCCAACAGCTCCCCCTCAAGTTAAGTAATCTTGAGTTCTTTAGTCTTCCAAGATTACCTGCAAACCAATCATAGATTTGAATGTGTTGAGTTTAGTACCATCCAAGGCCTTTGTCAACATGTGTGCACATTGTTGATGACTTGACACATATGATAGCTAAATTTTCTTGTTGAGAACCTTCTCTCTTACATAGTGATAATGTACTTCAAAATGTTCAATTCTAACATGAAAGACTAGAATTAGTAGCTAAGTGTATAGAGCTCATATTATCACCAAATATGTGTGGAGTTCCACACTCCAATCCAAGATCTGTGAATAGAGTCTTCATCCACATTGCTTCCTGAGTAGCTATGGAAAGACCTCTGTATTCAACTTCTGTAGAAGAGAGAGCAACTATGGGTTGCTTCTTAGATGAACATGAGACAAGTTTTGATCCTACAAAAGTGAGGTATCCTGAGGTACTCCTTCTGTCTTCCTTGGAGCTAGCCCAATTTGCATCAGAGAACAATGTTAACCCTATATAAGATACATAGGGTTAATATAACCCTTCACTTATAGTTCCTTTGAGATATTTGAGTATCCTCTTTTCAGCATCCATGTGTGGTTTCTAGGGTGTGTGCATAAATTGACTTAGCACACTTACACTATAGCATATAGCTACTCTTGTTAATGTGGCATAGTTCAAACTACCCACAAGGCTTTGATAACATGTGATATATTCTATGAGTTCACCTTCATCAAAGCTCAATTTGTGATTTACTTCCATTGGAGTACCTGCAATCGTACAATCTTGCATCTTGAACTTTGTCAACATGTCTTTAATATACTTTCTTTGAGTGAGGAATAGACCATGATCTCTGTAAACTACTTCCAATCCTAGGAAGTATGTAAGTGAACTTAGGTCACTTATCTTGAACTCCTCTCTCATCTGATCCTTGATCTTCTTCATTCCATCTGCATTATTTCCTGTAAGTATAATATCATCCCCATACACACATAAGTAGATGACTTCAAGATTACTCTTTTTGATGAAGAGTGATGGATCTGTGTTGAAGCTCAAGGTCAAGGACAAAGCATGGAAGCACATCAAGGAAATGGACACACAAGAAGAAGGAGCAAGTAGGGAGCTCCAAGAAGCACCTGTCAAATTTTCACAAGAAATCCCTATAAAAATAGTGATTTTATCACTCAAAACCATTGTAAATACCATTTTCCATTTTTGTTACTCCATTTTGTTCAAGCCAAGGAGTCCTCAAGCTTGAGGAGTATTAGAAATATCATCCTACCAATTTTCATAATTTTTTGACTCCGTTTGAGCCCCCAAATAAGCCCTGGAACCTATTTTTTAACTAGGTTGGACACTAGGTCTAGACAGGGCCAAAACCACCCAAAAACCTATAAAAAGGGCTGGAGAGCTCATTTTTGGGGTTAGCTTGTTGTAGTTTTCAGCTTTGTAAGAGAGCTCTTGTGTAATCAAAGATCTTCCATTGTTCCACTCTTTGCTCTTACCTTGTGCACGTGTGTGTGTATGTGTGTGCATGCTTGTGTGCTTTCACTCATGCACTTGTGCCATTACTTTCTCATAGTCTTCATACTAGTCCTCACGTCTCCACGGATTGACATTTATGAGGTGTATCTCCTCATGTTAGTACTTACCATTGTGCTAGAGTGACACCAAATTTGGCGCCGTTGCCGGGGAGAAAGCTTGGAGGATGAGCGTGTGATGGTAAGACGTAGAGTAGCGACGTTGGAAGGTAAAAAAATCACCATTTTCAGTTCAGTTTCTGAGTTTTTCTTCTTCTTCATCTTCATCATCATCACCATCTTCTCCCCTCTTCACATTCTCTGATTTTTTCCATTCTCGACAGTACATTCCCTCATCTTTTACTCGTGGCTGTGAGAAACAAGCTTAGACGGAGTTGAGAACCAAAAACACTGAAGAAAAATACTTGAAAAACTCTCAAAAACACCAAAATCTGGGTGACAGTATCGCAGCATGAGAGGAGCAGCGTTTGGTATCGCGGCGGTGGTATCGTGACTTTGGAGATAGATTTTGCATCTATAGGCTGATAGAAGTGACAAGGAAGACACAAGGTACACATATCTGCAAAAATTTTTGAATTTGGGCTTAAAAATCTCCAAGTATCATGTCCGGTTGAGTTTTGGTATCGCGATACCAGAATTCCCGTGTATCGCGATACTTGTTGAGGTATCGTATCGTGCATGCCCACTTGAGGTATCGCGATACCATTCTGGTATCGTATCGTCAAGTGCTGGTATCGCGATCGCGGTCACCCCAGTGGTATCGTATCGTACACCTTGTGGTATCGTATCGTCGACCGATCGGTATCGTATCACGCATGATAGTGGTATTGTATCGCCAACTCGATATCGTATGGCCTCCTATTTTGGTATCGTATCGTCTGGTCCTTTAGTATCATATCATGCAAAGAGTCAGTATCGTATCATCTGATTTTTGGTATCGTATCACGGGGTCAAGTGGTATCATATCACTTGCAAACAGGTATCGTATCATCCTGAGAATTCACTGGTATCGTATCGTGGGCCAACCAAGTATCGTATCGTGAGCTATTCTGGTATCGTATCGTGGCAGTTGGAATCGCGATCACAGTCATCCCAGTGGTATCGTATCATCTAGGTGGTATCGTCTATAGTGGTGTCATGTAGAATGAAGGTATCGTATCGTGAAAATCTGGTATCACCTGTCCTGAGTTCCCAAAGAGATCATGTTTCCCTGTTTTAACCCCTAGAACCCTGAACTGGCATAACTTTCTCATACGAAATCCGTTTGCTGTGATTTTGGTTTTGTTGGAAAGCGCGTGGCAAGTACTACCAAAACTTCCACTAGTTATGGTAAATGTTATACACGAATTATTAGATAGGGTATTTTGAAGTTGACCCTCAGGGAAACTAGAAAACCAAGGAGTTCCAAAGGATTTTGAGCAAAATAAGAGAACTTTGGGACTAGAAGCCAAGGCTTATGAACATAAGACCTGGCAGACACTTAGGCAAGGATAAGAAAAGCATTAGATCATTTGAGGCTAGTGTCAACCATACAGCCAAGTCTTGGGCTCAACAGCTTAGTGGTTATCCTTACACACTAAGTTCGGAAACCAGTGACTCAGAAATGTTTTTTAGCATGGAAAGACCCACACGTAGCTCAGGTAGTGCTTATTTACAAACACCAAAAGGCCCCTATAAGACACAACTGGAGTATATACGAACCAACCAATTAGGTGCACGCATCTATGAAGATGGTCTAAGAAGATCAGTTGTCCAAATCAAAAATCCAGATATACCCTTTGGACTTGAACACCCAGTGGTCAAGTTCGAAGAGGGGTCATACATTGATAAGGAAGGAACCATATATGTGGTTACCAGCCTACCAGATCGGACAGATGAATTTGGAAACATCGTTCCTGAGGATGAGCTAGGAGACCTAGAGCAAGGAGACCTAGGACAAGAGCCCAAGACTCCTAGAGGAAAATCTGTTTTGACCAGAGTGCTCACCCTAGAGTGGATTCCTCAAGACAACAAAAGCATAGAACTATTCTTGAATAGAGAAATGGAGGAAGCCTTTTGGAGATTCAAGCCAGATCAACCTAGTTCAATAATCACCATCTACGAGTTCAAGGATCTGGAGACACCAGGGAAAGTTGTCTATCTAGATCACACCTCAGAGAAACTGTTCTTGGTAACAAAGCAGGATAGGCACGCATACACTTGGCAGGGTGAATCAATTTTTGCTCCACCAAGATCTAATCTTTCCCAAGACCTCCAAGGAGTAGGATCATCCAAGGCTCATGAAACTCAAAGGGAAAGAACTAGAGAGAGACCGGAGGTAAGCTTTGCATACTGTGGGTAGGGACCGATCAACACATGAAGGTGAAAGAACTGAAAGGGAGAGACATAGAGCTCATAGGCATCAAAGAGATGAACATGATTTTCCATTGCCCAGACCCAGGGAGCACTCAAGAACCCTTAAACCCTCTCAGGTGGTCAAGGCAATGAAGAACTATTTTGATGGGTTTGGAGACCCTTATGATCATGTGGCCGAGTTCAAACAAGTTCTAAGAGTTGAACATGTTGAGGACTTGTTTACACAGTTTGAGGCATTTGCTTTGACTCTCAAGGGTACTGGCTTAGCTTGGTTTCAACCTCTAAATAGTCGCAACTATAGTGAGATAGGTCAGCTGCTAGAGGAATTCATTATCGAATTTTCCAAGAGTGGTATCAGGCATAACACATCATCCTTGATCCAGAGCTTTAAGCAGACACCCCAAGAAACAGTACAACTTGTAGGAAGAAGGTTTAGACCGTACTTGGAAAGATGCCCTGTACCGGAATTACCCACCGCAGCCAAACAAGTGGCCTTGTTTTTAGATGGCTTGCTAAGCACCAAGTTGAGATCATATGTGTATTTGAAAGAGCCTAGATCCATAGAAGAGTGTGTGCAAATATGTATCGACATAGAAGACAACTTGGGTGAGGAGTTAGGACTATCCAAACTCTATAAGGCCTTTAACAGTTTTACTAGTCATACCTCTAGAACCTCCACTGAGATAGATGAGATAGCTGAGCAGGTGGCCAAAAAGCTAGGAGTTCAAAATAGACAAATGCCAAGGTTCACCTCATTGAAGCGATGTTATACATGCGGAAGAGATCACATGGCTAATGTTTGCCCAACAATGGCTCAGCCCCAAGGAAACCCTAATGCTCTATATTGCACTATTGAGAGAAAATACACGAACCATACGGCTCAAGATTGCCCATACAATAGGCACGCTGTCAGACCAAATTTTTAGCAATCTTACCAGCAAGATAGGTATCAAAACCAGTACCAACAGCCATATTATAGGCCACAACAACAACATCAACCTCAATACCAGCAACAATATCAGGCACCAAACAAGCCACAACCAGTCTTAGGAAATCAACCACCGGCTCCTGCCAATGTGATTCCAGTTAAGTATGCAATGGGCAGAGGAAAACCCTAATAGAGCACTGGTACCAATAACCCCTCTAGTCTCAAATCTTGACTCTCATGCTAATGGCTCAGACTACTCCCATGAAGGTAGTCCACATGCTTATTACACAGAATCACCTGAGCATAGTGAGACCTACTCTTATCAATATGAGGCATCACCTATGGAACAAAATGGGGAGCCAGAATACTCCAATGTCATGTATACGAATCCAAATCCTAGGCCCCAATTGAGACAAATAAGACCACAAGCCCCTAGAGGACCATGTTTTAGATGTCAGGGCGACCATTTCATTCGTGAATGCCCCCACTCACTCATTCCAGGACAAGGACAAAACATCACAATACAAGGCTTTTGTCCTGAGTGCGGTAAAGAACATCTCCCAAGAGAATGTCCTAGAAACCCCTCTAGTGCACCCAAGGTTAGACCCATCAATGTGGTAGGCTTAGTGGAAGATTCAAGTTCAAGTAGCAATAACGTGGCTCCTATACAGGCAGTTACTAGGGCACAAGCCGCACAACAAGCAAAGCCATATGAATAATCGGAGTCAAGTGAATCAGGAGAGCCTAGTAAGAGGAAAACAAGAACTTAGAAGGATACCAGAGAGAAGGCTAATTGCAAGTGGAGCAAAAAGATATCCAAACTAGAAGAAAGCCTAAGGGATACCAAAACAAAAATAGAAGACATTGCATCTCAAAGCCCCTCTCATGCCGAACCTCCATCCACACCACCTCATTCCACCCCACCGCCCATTGTAAATAGACCGCAATCAGGTTCTGTTCTTGCACATCCAACCCTAGAAGGCTTGGACATGATGTTCAAGGCCTATCAAGCTCCTCTTCAAGAAGGGCCAATAGCTGCAAACCTGGACAAGAGTTACCCTAGAGCAGACTTAGAGATTGAACGAACAAAAATGTGCATGAAAATGGTAGAAGTAGCTCAAGCTATGCTTCAGACTAGTCAAAAGTTCAATCAGACAAACTCTATCAAGCCAGATTTGCATTTCCAAGGCTTACTAGAAAGATTAGAGCAATTGGTAAACAAGCCCTAGGTTTCTTTACCTCCACAGGCTCAACCAATTATTGAAAGAGAAAGCTCACCACCAAGGAAAGCTTATGTTCTTGATTATGTGGATGAGGGAGCACCTCTTTCATATCAACAGTACTCTTAAGAGTTCTTGCGGGAAATACAAGAAGAGAAATGGGCCAAGGAGAAGGGTAATCCACCTCCTATTCCTGAGATTGATGATCTTCATGATCAATTTCCCCAAGGCATTACGTCTATCTATGGAGACCAAGCAGAGCAACAAGAAGATGAAAGATTAGATTTTGAATCTAATTCTTTGCAAGAGTTGCCACAATTCACAGGCCCATGGGAATCTAAATCTCTTCAGATCAGAGCTCCCACAATATTGGTAAGAAATGAAGACTCAGTGGTTCCAAGGAACACTGATGTCGTGAAGAACACTAAGGTTCAGTGTCATCTCATTGTGGAAGAGCTACTCAAAGCAAAACCTGAGCTATGGAATCATGTGAAGGATCAGGTTCCAAAACTTGATTCCAATATGCCAAAAGCAGGCTCTAAGCAAAAAGTTCCAGAGATATATCTTGATAAAATAGGGGACATGAGTGAAGGTGAAGAAGGTAATACTTATCTTCCAATCACCTATCAAGGTTACACAACCAAAGCAATCGTAGATTCAGGTGCTGGTGTTGCTATTGCGACCACCTCCTTGTGGAAGCGATGGGGCAAACCCACATTAAGACCAACAAGAATGAAGCTTCAAATGGCAGATGTTCATTTTGAAAGACCTCTAGGATTGCTCGAAGGGATAAGTCTAACCACTTGTGGTGTAGATTTTGAACACACATTTGCTATATGTGACTTTGAGAAAAATAATGTCTACGAGATGATCCTAGAAGACCCTTCCTACAACAATTGCAAATAGTACAGGATTGGGGAACCAACTCCTTGTACTTACAGCACTTAGGGGTCACCACCAAGGTCAACCTGAAGGATTACACCTTTAGAGATGTACCACCCCTACAGTGGAATCCTATCCACAAGGCAAAAGAAGATTCAACCTCTGTGCATTCTGGAAATTCTCCTGATCCATCATGGCTACATGAAAATACTCATTTGTGGATATGCAAGGTTGCAGAGGAAGAGGAAAAGCACCTAAAAGCAAGAGAAGAAGGAACTACCCCAGGAGATAGACCAATCAAAGACCCAGCCTATACACCGATGATTTTTCCAGATGAGGAATTTGAGCCTCATGGTTGGGCAGAAATTTTAGCTACCATGGACATTGCAATCAATGAAGAACAATGGACACCTCACTGTGATGAGGAGGGTTATGATATTTCTGTGTTCATGTGTGAGCCCTTGTTGGAAGAGTGTGATCCTAGTGAGGTCATAGAAGAAGAAGAGAATGACGATGATCTACAATCCATTGTGATGGATACTTTCTTTGACTCAGAGGAACACTATTTAGAAGACATAGGAGTGTTAACCCAAAAAGAAGAAAAACCTCTCACAAGCATAAAAATTGTAAATTCAAAGGATGGAAGTGAAGGAGGACAAAAGAAAAAGAAGAGAAAAGCAGTGAAACAGGAAGAGGAGGAATCATTGTTTGAAGTACCATAAAATTTCAAGAAATATGAAGTTGAAGACCAAAAAATTCTGGTACAAATGCCTAAGAGAGAGGCCATCATAGGAGAATCATATGATAATAAAGAAAAGACCAAAAAAATTGTTGTAACCATTGAAGGGAACGAAGGTCGATGTACATACATAGGAGATGACCTAAGTGCAAAAGAAGAAGTAGAGCTTGTAGCTCTATTAAGGTTATAGGGACATGTTTGCATGGCACTATAGAGACTTGAAAGGAGTAGACCCAAAAATTTGCTCTCATACGATCCCCATGACTGTTGATGCCAAACCCACCAAACAGAAGCCCTACACATATAATGACACTTATGTAGCTAAAATAAAAGAAGAGATTGACAGGTTGATTGAAGCTAGATTTATCTATGAGATTGAGCATACTGAATGGGTGTCCCCCATTGTAGTGGTGCCCAAGAAGAATGGAAAATAGCGAGTGTGTATTAACCTTAAAAAAGTTAATACTGCTATGATTCGAGATAGTTATCCACTTCCAATCACCAAACATTTATTGGAGCGTGTTGTAGGCAAGGAAGTTTATAGCTTTCTTGATGGATTTTCATGTTACAACCAAGTAGCCATTGCCCCAGAAGATCAACACAAAATGGCTTTTGCCACAGAATGGGGAATCTTTGCATTTTGTGTGATGCCATTTGGGCTCACCAATGCGCCTGCAACATTTCAAAGGCTCATGTGTCATGTCTTCAAAGAGTTCTTGTGAAAGATCTTAGAAGTATATGTGGATGATTTATGTGCACATTCCCAACAAAGAAGATACCACATCCCTAAGCTTAGACAAATTTTCAACAAGTGTAGAGAATATCGAGTGTGTCTGAACCCAAAAAAGTGTGTATTCATGGTACGACAAGGCAAGATCTTAGGTCATATTGTCTCTAAAAATGGAATATCTACATATGAGGACAAAGTAAGAGCCATAGCGGAGTTACCAAGACCAAGGAATGTTAAAGAGGTACAATCCTTTATGGGCTATTGTGGATATTACCGCAGGAAGAGACCCCCAGTGGAGCATGCAACTCTTTATTATGTATCGTTAATTCCAAAATGGAGTGCTCCATTGGTCGAGTTCATGAGATCGGGAACATTACCCAATGAGGCTAGTCTTGCAAGAAAACGGAGCATGGAGCAAGAGGCTCAAGACTATGCCTTAGTAGAAGACAACCTATATCGAAGAGGCAAGGATGGTTACCTAAGACTGTGCGTTCATGAATCAGAATATTTGAAAGTCTTAGAAAATGCACACAGTGGTGTTGCAGGTGGACACTTTGGGCCTGACAGAGTAATCAAGACCATTCTATTCTCAGGACTTTGGTGGCCCACTCTTCATATGGATGCACATACTTATGTGAAGAAATGTGAGACATGCCAACGTGCCCAATATCCGATAAGAAAAGATGAGATGCCTTTGAGGCCAATGATGGGAGGAGGCACATTCTCGAAGTGGGGTATAGACTTTGTTGGTCCTATTAACCCCCCGGCTAGAAACTCCCATGCAAAGTACATCATTGTAGCCACATATTACCTCACAAAGTGGGTGGAAGTACAAAGAATGATGCTCAAACGACGGCCAAGTTTTATTCGAGAACGTGTTCACCAGATACGGACTACCAATAGAGTTGGTCAGTGATAGAGGTATGCACTTCTTGAACGAGGTCATTGAAAATATCCTTCAAGAATTCATGGTGATACATAAGAAGTCTGCCCCTTATCATCCACAAGCCAATGGACAGGCCGAGAGCACGAATAAGATCCTATGTAATGTGTTGACAAAACTAGTAAATAACAAACGCTCTAATTGGGACAAACAGCTTCATCATGCTGTTTGGGCATACCGAGTTGCATACAAAATGGTACTCAATGCCACACCATTTCAGATGGTCTTCGGACAGAATGTTGTGCTACCATTAGATTTTCTAATCCCAGCCTTAAAAGTGGCACAAGAGCATGAGTGGAATGGACATGAGTTGTCATCTAGGATCTTTGATCTAGAACGCTTAGGTGAAACGAGGCTACGAGCGGCAGTAGGCATCTATGCTACAAAGAAAAGACAAAAGGCATACGTTGATGCACACATCAAAGATAAAGGATTGAAAGAGGGAGACCTAGTGCTGGTTTATACACTAAAGCAACATGCTCAAAAATTGGAGAAACGAGGATATGGACCTATGATCATTAATAGAATCTCCACTAGTGGTGCGGTTCAATTGGCAACTTTAGAAGGAGATACCTTGCCAAACTATATTAGTGGATGTAGAGTCAAGCTATATCAAGAGCCTCTTACAGAGGATATGCTCATGAGACTCAACACTGCTAAGAAGCGAAAAGAAGAGGAGTTAAAGGTTAGAGAAGAAGCACAAGCAGAGGCTAGAGAGTGCATCAGAAGAAATAAGTTAAGGTGATTAGGCCTAGATGTCAACCCGAAAGCCCCAAAATATCACATGGACATGTGCCAAAAATCGGGCATAATTACTTCTCACATAATTGATGGACGTCCCTTTGTGACCATAGAGGTAGGACACAGAAAGAGTGTAAGGATTGTGAGAGCATTGGTTGACTCAGGTGAAGCAACTAGTGTGGTTAGACTTTCATATTGTCAAGACCGGCAATTGGACATCACGCCCATAAGAAGCATATCTCATAGGATTGGGAGGTGTGGAAACCCCTTGTTTGGGCGAAAAGGGAACTTCCCATCTACCTTCAAGATGTTCCAATAGAGCCACTTGTCTTGGGTCAAGATTGGATTTACGACCATGCAGTCAACTTGAACCTAAGAAGTCAACTTCTTCAAGTGTGGGTACATGAACAATGTATTACGTTAGAATTAGACGACTGCATGCTCATAGATCAAGGCACCATGCACTCTCTTATTTCTTCTAGGAGTAATCTTAGCAAAAAGGATGTTGTATGTGTCAAAGGCTCTATGTTCCAACAGAACTCAACCATGGAAGAATAGGCTCAAAGACTAACCACCTCCTCCTCTAACACAATGACTAAAGCCATCACAACATCTCAGCCAAAAAGGAAAGCGAGACATTATATGACAACCGCTACATCAAATAGACCAAGAGAATTCAAGAAGAAAGTATTTCCAGGCGTGAAGCAAGTCTGGGTACGAAAAGGAGAGAAACTACCAACCTTGCCAACAAAATTTCCACTCAGGCAAGCCAACCACGCAAAGACAAGAAACAAGCAACCAGGACTACCTCAACCAAAAAATCTCCAACAAATATGGGTGCCTAAGAAATTAGCTGCAAATCAACCAGGGCGATCACTTATATGGATACCAAAGGCACTCTTACACGTGCAATGGTCTATGCTCCCCACCATGCAAAAGGTCTCAACAAAGAAGCGAAGGAGAGAAAAGGGTAAGAACAGAGCACAAAGACCAAAAGAAGATAAACTCAACCCTTCTCCAAAAGTAAGCAGGCAATCATCAAGGATATGGGTTTGGAAATCAAAAGCACCAGCAACATCCTTAGAACCAAAGAGTCAACCACACTGGCTACCAAAGTTTGGAAAGCATCCAAAGATGAAGTGGCCTGAGGTGATCTCTAGAGGGCCAAATACTATTCGAAAATGGGTTCCAATCAGGAGGATTACATCATTTCGAGATCCAATCGACACTTTTGCACCATTGAGGTCATGCACTTCCAAAGTATGCATCCACATAGGGCCTCATTAAACGGTCGTGCATAGACACCATTGAGAAATCCCAAGCACAGGAGACACATATGACATATGTACAATATTTTGTTGGTACTAACCTCTTTCTTCCTGCTTTGTGATATTGTTAAAAAAAAAAAAAAGAGAGAGAAGAAGAAGAAGACTATGTGCTTGAAGATGCTCATCAACGAACTACCAGCAAGGACATCCATCAACAAAACAACAAGCCAATGGTCAAACACAATGATGGAGTACAGCACGAAGAGACGAAGATCGACAAAGCTTTCACCATGGTAAGACGTGCATGCTTCAACCACGCTATAATCATGATAGATTAGGAAACCTCTTTATCGGCATACCCTTGAGCACTTAGCTCAAGACCCAACTTCTTGCACCATAATTCTTCTGATGCATTTCCCAAGTATGCATGCATAGGGCTACATTACAAGGCCGTGCATAAGGCACATATTTTTCTCAACCCATGCACGGATGCACTTACCTATGGGTCAAAAATACTTGGCACCCTACTATGAACTCATGTTGAAAGCTCCAAATACATGACGTGTACAACATCAGTACCTATGAAGCCATTCAACGTCAACAACTGCTCAGGATCAATATTGACAACCTCTTTTGAGCAACTAGCAATCTGTGAAAGCACGAAAATACGCCACCTAACTCAAGTCCAAGGATAAAGTACCTACCAGGGACCAACTCTTGCTACAATTCCAACTGACCAGGTATGGGATATTCTCTCGAAGGCTTCAATTACACTTCCTTTGGGGCAACTACTCGCTCTGGTGCTAGGAGTTAGGCAACAATTCCAGCAACAGGTCAGCCCTGAATCATCCAATACTCCGGTGACTGCAACCATACAACCGGAAAATGATTCTACGGTGGATCATTCTATCCCCTTAATCACTGTCTGGCATAAAAATCACAAGATTACGCAAGTGTTAATCGATGGTGGTCCCGGTGTGAACATAGCAACTGCAGCTCTCTACAAGAAGTTAGGGTGGATCCAAATTGAGCCCGTTCAATTCTTTGTCAGAATGGCAGATCAATCCCGAGTCCATCCGGTGGGACTCATAAGGAATATCCTGATTACTTTGCAGGGCAAAATGTTCAAAATGACTTTCGTAGTCTTAGAACTACCAGAATCTAGCCTCGACTATAATCTTCTATTCGGTCGACCGTGGTTGAAACAGGCTAAAGTTATACAGGATTGGTCAGCACAGGAACTGACTTTCAAAGACAACCACCGTAAATATGTTGTCAAACTGGATGCCATTCAACCTTGTGAACTTCATGCCAGACCCTATGTAGCCCGAGCCAGTCCACATGTTGGATGGCTTATCTGACGATGAAGAAGAGGCATTTTTGACGAACAATAAAGATTTGATTTCCTTAGGTACTATAGATCTTCAATCTGTTGCAGACAACTGGAGTCCGGCAGCCTTTACGGTTGTTCCCGTGACCAGAGACACAGATGTAGATGATAATGTTGCTATGGATGAAGCCACTCTACAACAACTTTTACAGTCAGCTAACGATCCAGGAAATTTCGTCAATTTTATGTCCCAGAAGACCAGTTAGTGACCTATAATTTGGGTGATGAAGCTAATCCGCGTCCTGTTAAGATTAAGGCAGGATTGTCCGAGGCCTTTCAAAAAGATTTGATCCGACTCCTGCGTGAGTCTTCTGATGTTTTTGCATGGGACTACCGCGATATGAAGGGTCTTGATCCGCGGATCTATCAACATCGAGTCCTGCTTAAGCCGAAAGCGAAGCCAAACAATCCAGCTACCGCATGAATCCCAATTATGCAGCACAGGTCAAAGCCGAGCTCGATAGGTTATTGAAGGTGGGATTCATCGTACCAATAGAACACGCTGAATGGATATCTCCGATCGTTATTGTTCCTAAGAAAAATAAGCAGCTACGAATCTGTGTGGATTACCGGAAACTGAATGCGGCCACGGTACCTGATCCGTTTCCTCTTCCCTTTCTTGAAACAATGCTTGACAGAGTGGCCGGGCATGAGATGTACTCCTTTTTGGACGGCTACAGTGGTTATAACCAGGTCAGAATGGCTGAACAAGACATACCAAAAACGGCTTTCATTACAAACTGGGGTGTTTTTGCTTGTACAGTCATGTGGTTTGGGTTATGGAATGCTCCCATCACATTTCAACGTTGTATGCAGGAAATCTTCTCACCCCACCCAACCACTTTTATGCAAGTCTATTTAGATGACTTCTCATTATTCGGCAAGATTGCGGCGCACCTGTATCATTTACAGTGTTGTTTTGAGAAATGTCATGAATACCGACTCTGCCTGAACCTGACAAAATCTGTTTTGGTGGTGTCTTGTGGTAAACTCCTTGGACATATCATATCGGCACAAGGTATCCAAGTTGATCTAGACAAAGTCGCAGCCGTGTTGTAGGCACCAGTACCCACCACGCCAAAAGAAGTTATGCGATTCCTGGGATAGATTCGGTGGCATGGTCACCATTTATGGTGGCTCGCCCATTTAGCAACACCACTAAATCGGATAATGACTAGTACTTCACGATAGTTCGAATGGACTCCGGAATGCCAAACTACATTCGATCATCTAAAAGGATTATTGACGCAGGCTCCCATTTTGCAACCTCTTGATTGGGAACGCCCATTCCATATCTTTGTAGATGCATCAGATATCGCCATTGGCAGTGTTTTAATGCAGTAAACGGACAAATGGTTTCGGCTTGTTTACTATGCAAGTCGCCGACTCACTCCTGCGGAAAGGAATTATTATGTGACTGAACGAGAATGCCTCGGATTGGTATATTCTGTAAAGAAATTCAGGCATTATTTGCTAGGCTGAAAATTCACTTTTCATGTGGATCATGCTGCACTTGTATATCTGGTCCGGCAGCAACATTTAGGTGGTCGCTTGGCTCGTTGGGTCTTATTGCTACAAGAGTTCGACTACGAAGTGATTCATCGACTAGGTACAGCCCATGCCTTAGCAAACTTCCTCTCTCGGTTGGATTCCGGCGAAGCTCTGGTGGGCATTGACGATACCACACTAGCAATTTACGCTGCCGAACCAGCTCGTGACGAATCTCTCGAACATCCTGTCCAGCCTACCTATTATGATACGTTGTTAACTTTCCTGACTAATGGATGTCTTCCTCTTCATACACCTCCTGCTATGCGACGAAAGATTACAATTTATAGTCGCCAATTCCGGTTGCTGGTAGGACAGTTGTACTATATGGACCACACTGGTGTATTACTTCGTTGCATTCCGCCACATGAAGCAAACTCAGTCATCACTAGGGCACATTCAATACCCTCCGGTGGACATTTTGCTGCAGATCTCACTCATTGAAAGATTCTGCAAAGTGGGCTTTGGTGGCCAACCATGTATAAAGACGTACTTCAGTTTGTACAGCACCGCGACACTTGTCAACGGGCTGGACAACCATTACAGAGACACTTTTTTCCTCTACAACCTGTATTACCTTTGGATCCTTTTCAAAAGTGGGGTCTTGATTTTATTGGACCAATCATACCTCCAACGACCCTTAGCAATAATCGCTACATTCTGACCTGCACCGATTATGCTACTAGGTGGGCAGAAGATTGGGCCTTACAGTCCGCTATAGTTGTTTCGGTGGCAAAATGCCTAATGAAGGATGTTTTTTTGCGTTATGGATTACCTCTGGAACTTGTGACAGATCAAGGAACACAGTTTGCTAACAAATTAATGCAAGTACTAACGCATAATTTTCAAATTCTGCATAAATTCAGTTCCCCATACTATCCTCGTGCTAATGGTTTAGCTGAAAGTACCAACAAGACGTTGTTGGGTATGCTTTGCAAATTGACCATGGAATCACAAGAAAGATGGGATCAATTACTACCTGCAGTCTTATGGGCATATCGGACTACATACAAAGTTGCAACCGGACTGACTACTTTCAAGCTTGCCTATGGGTTGGAAGCAATCGCACCTATGGAGATTGTCGTGCCAAGCTTACGTTTGGCCATAACTCAGAAGCTGTTACCCGAAGACTCTTTTCCATTTCGGTTGGAAGCACTCAGAAACTTGGATGAACATCGTTGGGAAAGCTTTCTAACTCTTCAAGAAGTTCAGTTGCGGCAAACCCGGACTCATGATCGTTTCCTCAAGACTCCTGTGTTTATGGTGGGCCAACTTGTGCTATTTTATAATGCTAAATCAAATCGTTCTGCTGGGAAAGTTAAATTACGGTGGTTCGGTCCTTACCGGATTAGTGAGCAAGTGGGACCAGCTACTTTTCGGTTGACTACCTTGACCGGAGTTCCTCTTCCTAAAGTGATCAATGGTTCAAAGTTGCGGCCGTATCACCAAGCGCCTGATACTCGCTGACGTGTCCTTCGTTTTTCCGTGTGTTATTTACTTTCTTTTTATTTTCGCATGTTAATTGAATAAGACCGTAAAGCTCCTCGTTTTGATACATAATCATAATTAATCGCCGCATTTTGTTATTGATTCTGCTCATGCATGCACGTCGTAATTATGAAGGTTATCATCTCAACATCGCGCGATGATTAAGTATTTCCGATCGCTTCCCATTGTCAAGTGTCTACTTAATCCTCTTCTTTTCCTTGTTAATCGCTATTGTGTCTGTGTGTTCTATGCGTTGTGTTTCCTGTGTTTTCCGTGTATTTGTGTTCTTGTGATTTTGAGTGCACATCATGGAAGCTTTAGCTAATTTTGCTACTTTCCGTGACGGACTCCCTCATGACGTGAGTGAGTTCTTGCGTATTTGCGCCCTGTTAAACTTCGTTGAATTGCCTTAGCATTCAATGGAGTGTCACCCTTATTATGCACAGATTATTGCAGCCATTGTCGCCACTCCTACTACCGAGCAGAGTTGGCCGATTACATGTTTACCATCTTGCATCGTAATCACATTAGCATCATTCGCTGCAGCATTCCGTTTGCCCATAGAAGGCATGGAGAATGGTCCTCTCCTTCCTATTGCCACCATGGTCGAATTATTCCCACGGTCCTCATCGAATGAATACGCCATTTTGTGTCGCCCTGACCCTGAACGTACCACCTTACAATTTCTTTTTGCTATCCTTAATTTACAGAAACGCACTTACAACATTTCTCGTTTGTTTTATTCGATGATTGACATGGCTTCCCATGAGCATGTTAATTTTGCCTCGTTCTATTTCCGATGCATTCACCATGAATGCGTTATGATTATTAAGCATGTTAACAAGGGAGAGTTTCCACATTTGCATTTACCACATATCATTACCTTTCTGTTCCCAGCCATTCAAGCCGTGCAACCTCCGCCAAGAGCTCCAATTTTGTATCATGAAGAATCTGCCCAAGTGCTTGAAGACGAAGAAGATGAGGATGAAGATCTTTTCCAGATTCTCCACCGAAAGCGCACCCGCATAAGCCCGTCGGAGAGCCAGGTGCAAGGTTCAGCCGCTGGAAATGAAGAAGAAATTTTCCACGACACTGCCACCTCAATTCACCTTGATTCGTCTACCCAGTCTTCTCCCATCCGGCGACAGAAACACAATGCGTCCACTGTTGATTCCAAAGAAAACTCTTCTACGGAGGATTCTCAACAACAAACTTAGGTGGATGTGCAAGCCATTGTTGCAGAGATAATAAATGAAGTCATTACCTTGGTCGATGCTGTAATTGACCAGACTGAAGTGATTACGCAGCAACCTACTGGAATAGTGTTGGTCCCCAACAGTCTTCTACTTACTCCTCCACCAATGCTCCGGTCGAGCCCATTGTCCCATTCAACCTAGTATCCCTGAAGCACCGGATTCTTCATCCTCTTCGCCTAACTATTCTACACCATCTTCCCATCACCTCTTATCAGCCTCTTCATCCCAACCACTTCCTCCCCCTCTTCTTCCTCCGATTCCCATGTTTACGGAATTAGGGTCCATGGGTCAAATGCTCATCCAATTCTCACAGCAGCTATCGACACAACTCAAAATGGTCACTGATAACATTCGTCACGAATTGCAGCATAAAGTTGATCTACTAGAAGCAGATATTGCTCCATTGCAAGAAGAAGTGGATGCACTTAAGGCAGAAAATCATGGTTTACACTTACATATTCAACAGCTTCAAGATCAACTCGCACAGAAAGATGCTTTGTTGTGTCAAAAGGATACCGAAATCAGCACGCTGAAGAAAGAAATCATTGATAAAACAGATGCAATGATTGCTATAGGAAATGAATTGCAGAGCACGCGGGAAGCATACAATGTATTAGAAGAAGCTTCGCAGTCTCTGGCCAGCAATGTACTTAAAAGTGAAGCAGAGCTGCATAAGACTACCGAAACCTTGTTCAAACGTGATCAAGAGTTACAGGAAGAGTTGGGACGATATCTCAAATTGAAGAAAGAATTTGAAGGAATGCAGAAAGAAATAGACGCCTGCTACAAAACCATGCAGTTCTAGTCTGAAGAACTGGAGAGACGAAAAAAGCAATTAGGTGTTCAAGCTGCGGTGACTCTTTCGTAACGACAAGCGGGATTGCCAGACTGTCTGTCTGGGCGATTGCGGTCTGTGGAGAAGCCGTAGTGCAGTGTTTGTGAAGTCTGAGTATTTTCATCCTTACCTTTGTTAATTTCATTACTTCGTGATTAACACATAAGGTTTTGTTGTCGATATACGTCTGTGCGATGGTAATCAGTAATTACTATGTGACGCACTATGAATAGTATTAACCTGAGTATGCACAGTAAATCGGTGACAAGACTAACCAGAGTCTTGATAGTAATTCGTGTTAAACAGAGTTTTGAATGTTAACGTACTGTGATTTGAATGAGTTAATTGGGAAAATCAAGTTACAGGGCCTCTGATTTATCAGACCCCTACCACTCCCAAGAACCCGAAGAACTTAAAATGCCTGTAATGTAAAAGTGCATTTTAACAGGACTCCTCACCCCGTGGGCCATCCACATCTAAAGGGAAGGCTTAATGCCACTTAGTAGCGTTACAACTTACCCATCATACACCAAGTGTTCATTATGGGAGAAGTCAGAGGAGAACGAATGCCGATGATGCTAGACACGGTGCCACCCACAACTTCATGACCCTGCAATGCGCTCAACGCCTTGGACTAAAGCTCAGTAAACGGCTCTGCATGTCCGTCGTCTTTGCTCAGGGAGAGGCCAGTCACGTATGGTATGCCGATGGATTCCCGGTCACGTTAGGCTAGTGGTTCGGCCACCTGAACTTCCTAATTATACCGATAGAAACATTCAAAGTCATTCTAGGCCTCGAGTTTATGGATAAACACATGATCTCATTTTTTGGCAAAGGGGTAGACAAAGTACTTTTAGATCAGAGTGGGCAAGCCATCATCATCGACTGCAACCGAGTCCGAGCCCCTCATGCAGATGAGCCATCTGACAGTGAACCAAGGGAATCAACGCAAAAACACAAAGGTAAAGAGAAAGCACAAGCTTGAACGTCACCTCAACACACACACCATCACCGTTATCGCATAAACAATTTTGACGGGCAGTTTATCAAGGCGGGATTGCACACTTATGCGTCCTCAGGCCGGTCGCAGAGGAGACGGGACCACGGCCGATCGATGTCTCAAAGATTGGGCACCCGAGTTTTTAGATGCTTATGGAAGAATTTTCAGATGTTCTTACGGACACACTTCCACCCGGCCTTCCCCGCTTGCGTAACGTCCAACATCGGATCGACACACTACCGGATCAACCACCCCCTTCACGGGCCCCTTATAGAATGAACGAAACGGATCTTCAAGAGCTCAAACGACAGCTACACGAACTCAAGAACCAAGGGTACATTAGACCAAGCAGCTCACCTTACGGAGCCCACGTCCTGTTTGTGAAGAAGAAAGATGGATCCCTGTGCTTATGCATCGACTACCGCGCACTTAACAAAGGTACAGTCAAGAGCAAATACCCTGTCCTGGTGATGGAGGAACTTCTAGATCACCTGGGCAAGGCACGGTACTTCACACGCATAGACCTCTGCTCCGGGTACCATCAAATCCGGGTAGCACAGGAACACATCGAGAAGACGGCATTCCGCACACGCTACGGCAGCTATGAATGGCTCGTCATGCCATTCGGACTTACAAGGGCACCTACCACCTTTTGTCAGGAGATGAACGATGGCTTCCGGGACATGCTTGATCTCTTCCTCATCATTTACATCGATCATCTACCGATCTACAGTCGCACATTTGAGGAGCACTATGAGCACATTTGGGCGGTCTTATTACGATTACGGCAACACCGGCTCTTCGCCAACCCAAGCAAGTGCGAGTTTTGCATGAAGAAGGTGGAATTCTTGGGGTTCATCGTTTCTAAACTTGGCCTCCATGCCGACCCCCAGAAAGTCGAAGCCGTGCTCAAATGGGCAACCCCTAAGACCGTCAAAGAGGTGCGAGAATTCCTCGGCTTTTGCCAATTTCTCCGCCGTTTAATCCAAGGCTTCAGCAAGATTGCGGCACCGCTCCTGAAGTTGATCAAAGAAAAAGAGCCATTCAAATGGGGAACCGACGAAGAAGACGCTTTTGAAGCATTGAAAGTCGCCATGTGCAATACCCCGGTCCTCAAGCTCCCAGAGTTCGACAAACCATTCGAGGTTCATACCGACGCATCCAGTTCGGCCATCCGAGGCATACTCTTACAAGATGGATGACCCATTGCTTACGAGTCTCATAAACTCACTGGCCCGGAGCTCAAATGGAGCACACATGAGCAGGAAATGTTGGCCGTCATCCATTGTCTACGAAAATGGAGACACTATGTCTTGGACAAGCATACGAAGGTCTTCACCGATAATATCTCTTTGAAGTATTTTACCTCTCAACCCAAGTTAAGCCCAAAGCAAGCAAGATGGTAGGATTTTCTTGTCGAGTTCGACATCGAAATCATCCACAAGCCGAGTAAACAGAACGTTATGCCGAACGCACTTAGTCGACGACCCGAGCTGCAAGCAATATCCACCGTTTCATCGGATTTGAGAGGCAGAATTCAACGCGCACAGGCAGAGGATGCTCAAGTCCAAGACATACTTCAAGAAGTTCACAGTGCCCAAGCACTCGGCCGCTACACAGTACAAGAGGGCATTCTCTATCGCAAAGGGAAAATATATGTGCCGAATGACTTAGAGCTACGCAAAGAGTTGTTGTGGGAAGCACATGATTGCAAAGTGGCCGGACATGGCGGTCAAAACCGGAGCTACGAGACACTCCACAAACACTTCTACTGGCCCCGAATGAAGGCACAAGTCCAGGAGTATGTAGAAACGTGCCCGACGTGTCAATTAGTCCGTCAAGATCAGGTGAACTCCCGATTCCAAACCGGCCGTGGGACATGATTAGCATTGGGGTTCAACACCATCTTCGTCGTGGTAGACTACTTCACCGAACAGGTACATTTTATCCTGGCCAAACCTCCGCTCAATGCCAAGGCCGTAACTCATCTCTTTTTTACTCACATCGTGAAGTATCACGGATTTCCTTTGGCCATCGTGTCGGATCGGCATGGATGCTTCCTAAGCCGGTTGTGGACTGAGCATTTCTGCATCTTGGGGATGCAACTTAGGCTCTCCTTAGCATATCATCCACAAACAGATGGGCAAACGGAACGGGTCAACCAGATGATAGAAGACTATATTCGGAATTATGTCAGAACTGATCAGAAGGATTGGGCGAAGCACTTAGACATTTTGGAGTTTCACTACAATGCTTCCGTCCACTCAAGTACAAAGATGACCCCATTCGAATTGGCGACCGGCAAGGAGGTAATCATGCCCTTGGCTCTCACGCAAGACTCCACACTTGCAACAAATGACCCCGATTGCGGTGCCTTTTTGGATCAATGGAAAACCAAGCTAGAAGAGGCAAAGTCCAGTTTACAAAGAAGCAAAGAACGCATGGCTTGCTACGCAAACAAGAAACGCAAGCCCGGCGAAGAGTTTCAAGTCGACGACTTAGTCCTGGTCAGTGCACGTAATATCACCCTGCCCAAGAACATCACACACAAGTTCAACCATCGCTACTACGGACCATACAAGGTGGAGAAGCAGATCAACCAAGTCACGTATAGCTTGGAGCTGCCCGACAACGTGCAATTCCACAATGCCTTTCACGTCAGCCTCCTCAAACGGTTCAAACCCGACTCCAAGTATGGACGCGAGATCCCAGTGTTGCACGACGGAGAGAACCAGTTCGAGGCAGAAGCTATCTTACGGGACTGGAACATCCGCGAGGGTCCACAATTTCTCATCAAATTCAAAGTCCGCCCCTTAGTAGATGCGGATTGGCTTCCGGCTAACACCTTTGGGCCCGACCATCCGTTAGTCCGAAAATATTACCGCCACACTTAAGCCACTTTGGCTATAAGCCCCATGTACTGTTCCCAAATTTTGTAAACACACCAACTTTTTGTAAGACCCGAACCCCCTTGTTGAGGACACCAAGCTCTTCAAGCCGGGAGAGGATGTCACAGCCTGTATTTCTATCCAACCCTTTTCAGTGCTTGGGGGGTATGCCCTGTGGCGCCAAATTGTGTGCAACTATGAGGGGTACTAGTACTCCTCATACCAAGCTCTCATTGCCTTCTTCAACACGAGTTGCTAGTCGAATATAAACGTGTTCTGGCAATCTTCTTGGTGTCCCTCTTGTTGACTTATGCATTTTGCGGGTTTGAACGTCTCGGGGGGGTGGGGGATGTGTCAGAACCGTGGGGGGTGGGGGGGGGGGCAGGGAGGGTGGGGGGGGGGGGGGGGGGTGGAGGGGGGGGGGGTGGGTGGTGGGGGGGGGTGGGGGGGTGGGGGGGTGGGGGGGGAGAGAGAGTTTTTTTTTCAATTTTTTTTTCAATTTTTTTCGATTTTTTTTTGTGTTTTTTTTGGAAAAACAAAACGCCTAGGAGGGGGGGGGGGGTTTCATTATTATTATTTTTTTATTTATCCAAAAAAACTGAAGAAAAATACATAAAAATCCAAAAAAATTACAAAAAAAATCCAAAAAATTCTAAAAAAAATTCCTACAGTTTTAGGCCAAGTTTTTCACTCAAAACCATAGAGATCTTCCTTTATTCCTCCAATTTGGCAAGAAAAAGACACTTGAACACGGATGAAAAATACCATAAAAATTCAAAAAAAAATGCTTGAAAAATTCCCATAAAAATTCCAAAATTATACTTATGCCAAGGTCTAAGAAAGAGTTCCTAAATTTGCTAAAAATGCAAAGAACAATCATGAAAATTGATAAAAACTACTAAAACTCAAGCAAAAATGATGGGAAAAGACTATGTACAACCTGGACAAATTTTGCAGGTTCCAGGTGATCCATAAATCTGCACTTTTGTTGATGATAAGCCTTGAGCCTTGATATGTTGACTCAGAGAAACTCCTCCATAATCTCAATTGTACTGCACTTCATTGGTTTTGTCTTCTCATTGGGCACACTGGTCATCTAATAGGGGTACCCTAAATCCTTCATGAGATTATTATCTCCTCCAGCAACTTTATGACTTAATCTGCAAAATTTCATTTTCACTATTCCATCTTCTTCATCAAATCGAAACCTCTATTTCCAAGGACTTGCAGGTACTTCTTCCACATCCTTGTAAAGCCCTGCACTCACTATCATAAAAATTGACACAACAGATGATATCCATACCAGTATCCATAAAAGAGTGGCCATTGACATATGATTTGAAGTATCTTCAGCACTGTTGCACTTAAGGGCTCCTTTTTTCTCCTCTTCTATGGCCTTTAACTGAGACTGTCTCACTCGAGTCAATAACCTAAATGATATCCTCTGATTCTTCAAATGCTTCCTCTCTGCTTGAGTTTGGAAAAATTCCATAGTAGGGAGATGGGTCTTCTGCATGGAGCCAAGCCAACATGTTTTCATCTTCATATAAATCTGCTCCTTCAAATAGATTTGCTTCTGGGTTGTCCACCAATTCTTCTTCCATACAAATACCAATTGTCTGCATCATGTTGGTATGTCTTTGATTGTCTGGACCTTCTTCTAAAATTATCTGCTACAACTCTTTTCCCCCTTGCTTTACCCACATTGTGTCCTTGCCCCAGTCATGCAGCACATTGGCATGCCTTAACCAAGGTCTCCCAATTAACAAAGGGAAACTTCCTTCTACCTGTGGTAGCCTTAAAACAACAAAGTCCAAGTTAAAGATGGTACCTTGTATTTTGACTGGGACTCTAGGGACCACTCCCATAGGCCTTACTATGCTTTGGTCTACCATTGTTACAGTGAAGTTGGCAGGTCTTGAAGGGTATAGTCCAATCTTTTTCATGGTATATTCAGGCATCAAGTTAATGCCAGAACCACCATCCACAATAACTCCTTGAAACTCATGACCTTTAATAGAGATTGTTAGCCGAGGGCTCTTGTAATCTGTGAGGGGTGCTTCCCCTACACTTTTATCTTTATGCATAACAGAAGCCTTTGCCACTAAACTTGTGGTAGATATTTCATCAATTATCTGCAAGAGTTCTGACTTGAACTTCCCATCCATCTTTATTAAATCAAAATACTAACCTCCTTTTTCATGGACTTGAGCAGTTTGGAAGCTTCTGATTCCTTAAGAGCATGGGCTCCATTTGACTTATCAAACTCCTCACGAGCCCTGTCAAATGTGTGTCCAATGGCATCACTGGTACCTATGAAATTTTCTATTTGCTTTGTATCTGCACCTGTGGTGGCTCTATCTTCATATGCAACTTTGTCTTTGTTCAATCCATTAATCATTGGTTCTTGACCTATGTCCACTTGAGCCTTCCCCTTGCTTCTTGTCTGCACTGTAAAAGATTCAATTTCTTCTAACTGCACCACCCTTGTAGATGGTGATGGCACATTGACTTGATCTACCCTTTCTTCTTTGCACACAAAAATCATTTGAATGTGGGGCCAGATGAAGATTCTTAGTTCTTAGGACAACAATTAGTATAGTGGTCTATAGCCTCTGGGCAGTTCCTACAAGGAGGGGCATTTTCTGGGAGAGTGCACCTACTTTGATAGTGCCCACATTCTCCACATCTGAAACAAATAATTGGCCTCCTAGGCCCATTTCCAAAGTTATTCCTCTGTCTAGGGTCATAATTGTTACCTTGATTCAGTGCAGCAGCCATCACATTTGCTGGTGGTAGGGGTCCTCCTTGTGTCCAGTATGTTGTTGCAGGCATTCCCCTTGATTGGCATTCATGGGCCTCATGACCAATTTTCTTGCATAATTGGCAAGTCACACTTAGCAGAGGACATTCACTTACTATATGACCTTGCTTGCTGCACATGGAACACCAAAGTCCACTCTTGATGCCACCCCCTTTGAGTTCCTGCAGCTCCTGTCGCAGTTGGGCCAATTCCTCTGCTTGGGCCTCCTCCTCCTTTTGGAGCTTTAATGCTTCAATCTCCCTTCTCAACTGAGTAACAACATTCTCCTCCTCTTTTTGGGGCTTATTCCGTTTTAAGCCCTCCAGCTCCTTAACTGGATTACTGGATCCTCCATTTCTATAGAATATGGTAGTTGAGAAGAAGTTGCTCCATACTGTTGCCTTATCTGCTCCAATCGTGTAGCTGTGTTGATGAATTCCTCTATGGAGGCTGTAGGCAACACTAATTCCTTGATTTTGCATTGGGTGGCCACTGGAAGTGGCTTAGCTAACCATTTCTTAACATAAAAATCATGTGGTGGGTCTAGTAATTTAGCCATTAGTGCCTTGGCCCTAGTCACAAACTCTAGGAACTTTTCACTTGGACCCAATCTCAAATTCTCTAATTCCTCTATGATGATCTCTGCAGTATTTCCATCCTGAAATTGATTCTTGAATGCATCTTTCATTAGGTCCCAAGTTGTAAAATGGTTCTCAACAAATTGGCTGAACCATTTATCTGCTAATCCTTCTAATGTGGCAGGGAAGAGTATCAAAAAGGCATCCTCCCTACCCATTAAGCCTCTAGTTTTGCATAGTGCCAAAAATCTTCTAATATGCTCGTCTGGATCTTCCTGAGCTAGGCCTTTGAAAGAAGAAAATTTTATATTTAATCTTGAGAGTAAGGTTTCCAAGTGTACTTGTCCCGCCATGCTCCTTACTGATGAAGTTGATGAAAGTGGACTAGAGAATCTTCTAACAGCCTTCCTTCTTGTTTGCTTGCAGGTGACCCTCCATGTTTGGGATCGGGTTGCGGTCATGGGCTGTTCATAGTCCTCTTAGTATGAGATAATTGATAAGAATATGTACCTCTTAGTCCACTAAAGTAGTACTATTGACACTTGAATATTGCTTCTCCAACTGCAATATATCTTCTCCTATGCTCAAATCTCCTTGGAGTCCCACCGGGCGTGCTAAATTTTGTTGGGGGATTCTTGGACAAGAAGGGATTTGAGTGTTTGTAGGAGAAAAGGAAGAGAAAAGAAGAAAGATAAACACTGAAAGCCTCTGCCAATTGACTATAATAAAACAAATACAATGTGAAACGATACAATCCAATGCTTCTGTGTAAAATCCCACAGAGTGCTCAATTACAAAATACCAAATACCCAAGGGACTTGTTGTTGCCGGCCTCCTCTACACCAAACCTCCACCTTCTCCAAGCCTGCACTTGTGCACACCTTGCACCAAGCTTCCACTAAGGGGGAGGGATGGATACCTTCTGTCGGCATGCGCACACTTCAATGAGACCTTGGGATCCTTGGGGGACTAGCTTAGCACTCCTCTGCACACTTCCTTGGTCACTCTTCATGCACACCTTGCACTTCACTTCTCTGTGTCGCACACTGTGTCTCTTGCACTTCTCTCTCTTGCCTTGCTTAGACTATGCTCCTCTTGCTTACACTTAGGATAGTGCAAGAATAGTCCTTGCCTTGATTTGAGTGTGTCGATTCATGTACACTCCTAACTGCAAGAGTATCTTTGTGCTCACTTTGATGTCCCAAGATTGTCTCCACAAGTGGGCAGCCAACGACTCCCTGTTTTGTCCTGTAGTGACTTTAGACTAAAACAAAAATTTTAATTTGGTGGCCATACTTTCACTTCTACGTACGCTGCCGCTTCACATTTTCCTTTTAAGTCTTCACTTTTGCACATAAGAAAGGGTTCACCTGAACCTTCCAAAACACTTTAAAAACACTTTGAACCTTAAAGAAATTAGAGAAATACCTCTGTAACTTGCAACTAACTTTCTCCAATTTACCCTTTGTGGACAATTAATTGTGCACTACCTGTGCACTTTGACACCTGCACTTTAGCACTTTGACTTTGCACTTGTTGACTTTGACCTCTACTTTGTTGACTTTGACCAATTTGACTTTGACCTTTTGACTTTGATTATGGTTCACTTTGATTGTGGTTGACTTCGACCAATATAACTTGTATGGGCTCAACAGATACCTAAGAGGAAGCAAGGACAGGAACAAACAACTCAACAAGATTCCACTTGCACTCATAAAGAGTCCGATGCATCTAGAGTATGCATGACAGGGCCACCTTACAAGGCCATGCATTCGGCACATTGTCTGTTCAACAAAACTAGTGGTCCACATTTCCACCATCTACTGCAACAGGAATGAACTTGCACTGTAAATAAATAAATGCTTTAGCTAGAACTAACTGTTGTTTTCTTTCAAGAGTGAAAATCAAAAGACATGTGGTAAGAGATCTTACTCACTTAAGCAAGGGGAAACACAGTGATGCAAGAAACGACATATCACTAAGCCTCACGTAACACATGAATTGGTTTCTACTAGAGGTTGATTCTCTCTTTATTACAAGTGCAAATGGCTTCAAGTTATCTATCCCTTCCCATCGCTTCTGAAATAGTGTAGTGTGTGTGTGAGCCATTACGAGTTGTGAAGCAAGTATTGGTGTTTCCCGCCATTCACTATTTTGCTCATAACTTGTGGAGCATTTGTCACATTCAACTGAAAAATCAGTACTAACGTGTCTCATCGAGAGCTTCGAAACGAACTCACTATTGGCCATATTTCGAGTTCGGAGCTAGAAGAAAAGTTTGAATTTGTGCTTACTACTGTAAATTGTATCACGACATGCATTTTCAAAGGATTAGTGAGTTAGAGAGGTAATTAAGTCTTTTCACATGCATTGTAGCTTAGCAACTTCACTTTCCATCATGTGGACACACATCTTCATACACTTGGTTCTCATGGTTCCTCAGATTGATAATTAAACGTGTATCGATCCACCACTGTATGCATTTGTGGGACGAATTTGAGATTTAGCCTCATCAACACAAGTCCCTAAGGCTTCACAACTTAAGTACGCATAGGAGCTCAATGACTTGGTAGAGGAACTATGATCATCTCTATGTGTGAAGCAACGAAGCCGACGTTGGTAAAAGAAGCTCACTTTGAACTCGTGAATGTTCTTCTCAAGATCTCATAGTTTTGAGCATTTTCAAACTAAAAAATGGTAGGACATGCTCAAAATCCATACTAGACGTTGTCAATGTTATGCTCTAAAAATCCATATGTAAGTTGTAATTTATTATGGCAGGTTTCAAGGAAGATTGACCCCATTTCTCCCATAGCTCATATGTGGCTGTAGAAACACTAAATCTTATGTCTAAGATTGCCTTGATCGTACAACCATTGAAAATGACTAGAAAGCAAGTGTTCCTTTCATCATCCACCCTCTAATCTCTACCTTTATTCATAGGGATCTCTATTTCAAAAAATACCACCTTTATTGATTTCATATCCTCTTCCATTGGTCTTCCTATGTTTCGATGATGTGCCAACTTCTCCCATAAATGTGCCTCGAGTTGTGGCAACTCTTCTACCATCATTGTGCATTGAATTTTTTCTTTCTTAAGATTTTTCAAAGTTAGATTTCTCTTTTTCCAATCTTGTTCTCTCCAATCTCAACATGTAAGCTCGATGGTAATCAAATGTTTGTTCATAAGCACCTATCTAGTTTTGCAAAGTGCAAAATAATTGCATCCTCTAGTACGCGAGGACTTAATAATATTTTTATGACTAAAGAAGATTCCATTATAGATGGTTCTACCCCTACATCTATCTTTGGGATAGTGGTTAAGCATTATGGCCCTTGTTCCAGCATAGTTCTTCACTCCCAAATTTTTTATGGAAGAGAACCGTTAGGCTCTTGAACCATGGATTTCTTTTTAGGAGTGGCTTGATTCCTTTCTATAATGCTTTATTGAATTAGTATATCTCAATCTTATTTCAACAATGAAGGATGGTCGTTTTTCTCAAAAAAAATATATATATATGAGCAATCTCTATTAATTTTTTGCATGTCTAGTCTGAATCCCCTATGGGATGGCATTTTTTGTGATTTTCTAGATTGGTTCGTGCTAAGATTCTTTGCTTATATGCTTTTAAGAGCGTGTCCAAGTTTTCATGCCTAGGATCTACTAAAATTGTAATCTCTTAAGAGCATGTCCAAGTTATCATGCCTAGGATCTACTAAAATTGTAATCTAGAGCTTCGTGTGTTCTGGTTGAACTATGTTCTTTTGGTTTTTTATGCCTTTTAGGCTACATTATAAGGATTCCTTTTGTAGGCACTTGCCCAAATTCTCTCTTAAGAGCATGTCCAAGTTTTCATGCCTAGGATCTACTAAAATTGTAATCTCTTAAGAGCATGTCCAAGTTATCATGCCTAGGATCTACTAAAATTGTAATCTAGAGCTTCGTGTGTTCTGGTTGAACTATGTTCTTTTGGTTTTTTATGCCTTTTAGGCTACATTATAAGGATTCCTTTTGTAGGCACTTGCCCAAATTCTCTCTTAAGAGCATGTCCAAGTTTTCATGCCTAGGATCTACTAAAATTGTAATCTCTTAAGAGCATGTCCAAGTTATCATGCCTAGGATCTACTAAAATTGTAATCTAGAGCTTCGTGTGTTCTGGTTGAACTATGTTCTTTTGGTTTTTTATGCCTTTTAGGCTACATTATAAGG
This sequence comes from Ceratopteris richardii, assembly GCA_020310875.1. NCBI lineage: Eukaryota > Viridiplantae > Streptophyta > Polypodiopsida > Polypodiales > Pteridaceae > Ceratopteris > Ceratopteris richardii. The sequence goes on from CM035441.1 coordinate 26,772,567, forward strand.
ATTCCTTTTGTAGGCACTTGCCCAAATTCTCTCTTAAGAGCATGTCCAAGTTTTCATGCCTAGGATCTACTAAAATTGTAATCTCTTAAGAGCATGTCCAAGTTATCATGCCTAGGATCTACTAAAATTGTAATCTAGAGCTTCGTGTGTTCTGGTTGAACTATGTTCTTTTGGTTTTTTATGCCTTTTAGGCTACATTATAAGGATTCCTTTTGTAGGCACTTGCCCAAATTCTCTCTTAAGAGCATGTCCAAGTTTTCATGCCTAGGATCTACTAAAATTGTAATCTCTTAAGAGCATGTCCAAGTTATCATGCCTAGGATCTACTAAAATTGTAATCTAGAGCTTCGTGTGTTCTGGTTGAACTATGTTCTTTTGGTTTTTTATGCCTTTTAGGCTACATTATAAGGATTCCTTTTGTAGGCACTTGCCCAAATTCTCTCTTAAGAGCATGTCCAAGTTTTCATGCCTAGGATCTACTAAAATTGTAGTCTAATGCTTCGTGTATTATTTTGCTTAAACTATGTTCTTTTGGTTTTCCATGCCCTTTTTGCTACAATATGAGGATTTCTTTTGTAGGCACTTGCCCAAATTCTTCTCTCAACCTTTTCCTCGACTTCTTTCACTCATTTTGCCCACTTATATTTAGCTCTTTCCTTCCTCGCTTTCCAATATGTACTCACTTACGTCCTCAACACTCTAAAGGTTCAATTGAGTATATTCCATTATGATTTGAAATCCTACAAGCGACCTTCACAAGCTCCTTACAAGCTTCATTTTTCTTGAACATGAGCCCGCACAGATATGAGATTTCCACCAAGTTTTTAAAACACGATTACACAGTACAGACGTCTCCGACATACAAGGCAATAGCCGTTTTCAACATACAAGCCAATGGACACACAATCAGTTACAATCAAAGGCCCAATAACAAATATCTTGTAACATGCATTATGGATTCATTGTTAAGTTTGTGAATCAGCACTAAGAGATAGCTCTAAGAGCACAGATCCATTTGCTTCATCTGAACAGAAATCGACTCAGAATCATCTGAATACAGACCTTGAAAACTCGTGGAACGAGTGAGAATGAGCCAAACTGAAGAGCTGGTTCAACAGTAAACAAAATTCATACGAAAACATGCTAATGTAGTACCATGACGCATCAAGTACTTTGTGTTATGGATCAGACAAAAGAACTCCTGGATCTGTGAAAAAGAATATGCATCTGTACAGTATAAATCCTACTTCGTACAAGCATAAGATTGTCAACTCGAATTCTAAGAGCACAGATCCATTTGATTCATCTGAATAGAAATCGAGTCAGAATCATCCGAATACAGACCTAGAAAACTGTGTCGATCGATGCATACTTCGAAAAATATTGTACTAATGTGATTGCTAATACATGTTCACATGTCTGCAATCTATCAACTGTGGCCATAAACACATCCATCTTATATATATATATATATATATATATATATATATATATATATATATATATATCTCGATGTCAAGCCCATACACTTACTTCACAGTCTTTCATACAAGCAAGACAAAAAAAGGAAGCAAAAACAAAATCAGAGTGTTGTAAACCGATAAATACAAAACTCTTCATGTGATCAAAGACAGAAACTAGACTACTAGCTCGCCGTCAAGTATCTTCTAGCTTGCACATACATTTACATTGTCACCGACAATTACAAACCAAAGAATTATGATTACTCATCCTATGGAAAATATCAGATTGATATTCGGATAGGCATTTACCGATGACTCCCTGGGTACAAATACATTTGCCGCATATGTGCAGAAAAACGGAAGATCAAACAATAGCTCGCTGCACAGATGAATACAAGACTCCTCTAGCTCCCTGCACAGATGAATACAAGACTCCTCATTATAGGAATGCATAAAATTGGAGAGCCAAATTATTACACGTGAACGGAAAGGAGTTGCACGATTCAACTTTCTGAAAACATGAACCCCCAGATTTCAATCTGCACATAATTGGATCGCTGAGGGTAGCCACTACAATTCCCCTCAATAGAGTTCCTCATCGGAACTTCATTAAACTACTCATTTTCGGCTTCTCTTGTGAAGATCGCAGCCCCACTCTAGCAGGGGCGACTTCTGCATTTTTCCTTGTTTTCTTTACTCCTGACCTCAGATCATGTTTCATGTGCTTCCGTGATTGAAACTCTACGCTGGAACCAGCTACACCTGCTGCTTCAACCACAATCTCCGAACCTCCATCGCTGCCACCTGCAGCTCCGATTTCGGAAGACGGGGGGAGAAAACTTCTAACCTCTTCTCCAACATCATCTGCGACTTCTAAATATAAGCTGTTGACGGTCTGCTGCTCAATCAAGACAGTTTCTCCATCTCCAATTTTGTTCGATGTGTTTTCCATATAAACGTTCTCCACAACGGTTCCAAAATCGGGCAGAACCTTCACCTCCACATCAGATAAGTGAATCTCAGAATCCCGTCTTAATCCGTCTGTGGAGTCTTCGGCTTCATCCACATACTTGAACCGTTTTCGCGAAGGTTTCAGGGACCCAATGTTCAATGAGCTTCCATCATCCATACCCGTCTGTAGAAAAATCGCATATGATTGAATCAGCACAGTGAACATACCAAAAGACATGAAATCACGACATGATAGAGTCCCCCACTTACATTATCCTGACTGAGAACACCACTGATCTCCTTCAGCGCGGCTCGCGAGAACCCATCAGACAAACAGCTTCGTCCGCTGCACATAGCATCGTCGTTGATAGAAGGACAACTATTTTCCTTTCCGAAAGCAGAAAACCGTCGTAGCCCAAAGAATGCCTGAATGAAAAGTTAGGCACGTTTCATTAAAACACCTACAATGGTGAAAAGAAGGCAACGTAGCAGAGCCACAACACAAAGTGCAAGCTTACATTGTTGCTACTGAGAACTCCAGTAATATCCTGGAGTGGAGCACGCGGGAACCCCGCAGGTAGGGGACTGCGGCTGCTACGTAAGTGATTGTCCGAAACAGAAGGGCAACTGTTTTCCTTTCCGACAGCAGAGATCCTTCCAACTCCAAAGGACCTGTTGGGGAGCTTCTCTCGTAAAGAAGCCTCCATTTAGCAAGATCTCGCACTTAAACAAGCTTCTGTGTCAGTGGCACTGCGAGTGGATGTTTCTTCTCCCTCTCTCCTTTCTCCATGTCGAACAGAGGTCTGATTATTCTTAATAAGCTCTTCCTGAAGCGGCAAACATACCCAGTTCGAATTTCAAACAGGGCCATGTGTGAAAGTGCGACCAAAACATCCGTTTTCCCGAACCTGAACGTTCAAATTTGAATGCCATAAATCTGCGGCCATGAGATTTTGGGCGAGAACAGTGCCATAGTAAAACTTTGTGAGCGTTGGGTAATACTCAAACCTTTTTAGTAGATACTTTGGGCGAGAACATTGCCATAGTAAAACTTTGTGAGCGTTGGGTAATACTCAACAGTAGATACTTAGACTTTTGCCATTGGAGATCATCTTTTGTGGGGACTTTAATATGGTAGAATTCTTATCAGATAGATGGGCCAAAGGGGATGAGCTATTGACAGAATTGAAAAAGATGCCTCTCATCAGGTTAAGCTTCATCATGATCAGATGGAAGTCAAAGATATTCATAGTTTCTCTTGTTCAAACCTCCAATTGGGCAAAGATTTATGAAAAGCTAGACTAGATAGAAACTATATCTCATGAAACCTCCATCCCTTTCGCAATGTGTGGACCTAGTTTTATATATCTTCCATATGCATTCATCGATCAATGAGAACCAAAATTCTTAAAGGGAAGATCCATCTTGGAGGCAATTATTGATGTGTGACAAGGTCTCGAGTTTCCTAAGTAATCCTCCCAAGATGTCCTCTTCATCAAGATTGATTTTGATAAAGCATATGATCGGCTGGAGTGGGATTTCATTTTACAACCCCTTAAAGATATAGGGTGTGGACCTAAATTCATCAACATGACTCTACACTTATGGGTTTGTAGTATATATTGGCTAACGATGGAATTGGGTTCTAGACAAACTGGATACTCGATTTGCCTACTCAAGGGCATGGAGGTGAACTTGGCGGGGCATGCTATAGTGATTAACACCTTCCTCATCTCATCCATTATCTATTTTCTTGCTTTTTGGAGATCGAAAGCCAAAGAATTAGCGAAGATTGAAAGTACTTGTAGAAATTTCCTCTGGATAGATGATCCCAACTAGAGGGGCATGCCCAAGATCAAGTGGGTTTTGTGTACTGACCAAAAAGAGTCTGGTGGTTTGGTCATTATTAATGTGGGGGGTATGGCAGATAAATTGGCTGGAAAATGGCTTCTCAAAGTATGGTGCAATGTGGAAGCTTCTTCACCAAAACTAATTCTCAAGGAAAATTCCTCTCTAACACTTTAGGGAATCCCTAGGTGGCAGAATCTTGATTTGCTCACCTTGTTGTTTTCTCAACATCCAGTGACTCTGAAAGACTCTGGCCTTGTTTGCTCGATTCGAGAGACTTGGAACAAGATGAAACCATACATCAAGGTTAATGAAGACTGGAAATGGGTGGCTGAGATTAGGCAAAATGATTCTAATTGGTTTCCTATCAAGGGAATCAAAGAAGTTGATTTGGAGAACATTCAAAGAGCAAAGAAACTATGGAACAAAGGTTTCAGCAAGTGCAAACTGTTGATATATTTAGGTAGTGATGTGTGTGAACACACTAGGACCGTCGGGGCACTTTTTTCCCTCTTTAGGAGGTTTTTTTCTCCCCGGCTTATATATACGCCTCTTGCCCTAATGGGCTACTTATCTTTGTACATTCTATAGTAATACATTCAGTATTGTGTGTTTGTGCTCCAAGCTTCTTCTTCTTCCTTGTGTTGTTCGAGTGCTTCCACAGACGTCTAAGTCCAACAATTGGTATCAGAGCAGGTCGTCGCTTCATCTAGGGCACCGTCGACACTCCTCCGAACGCATTATCGTAGCGCTTGTGCAGGCTATTTCATCTTTTTGTGCCAAAGGTATATACCAGTATTTGTTCGCCAGTTTAAGCATCTCGAAGTCTGCTACAGGTCTAGCAGAACTCGTCTCGGCAGTTCTGTTTAACTTTTTTAGATACAGTCAATTTTTTGCAGCAAGGTATTTTAGTCACCGGCCATGGCTGAAAGCAATGATGTATTTCGTATGTTGGATGTTGAGGATAAGTTGGATGGTACCAACTACCCATTATGGGCTTATATGATGCGACATGTATTGGTTGCAAAAGGACTGTGGAACATTGTGCAGGGTGTTGAAAGACGTCATGTTACACCTGTAACAACAGGTTCTACAAATACAGGTGCTAGAGCTGATGAAGATGGTGTCGAAGATGATATTGTGCAGATTCCTATTCGTGCTGTTGTTTCTGCTGCACCTACTGCAAAGTAAATTTGTTGGGATGGCACAGATGCCCAGGCACATGCATTGATAGCTTTGTCTGTCAAACGTGCCATTATTCCTCATATTCGCTCTTGCAGAATAGCTAAGGATGCTTGGGATACACTTACCACATTGTACCAAGCTAGGAATGAGGCTCGTGTTGCTTACCTCCGAAAACAGTTGGAGAGTGAGCACATGAATGAAGGTGATTCTATGGACAGTTTGCTAACGAAGATCAAAGACTTGAAGGAACAATTGATTTCTGCTGATGAAGTTATACCAGATAGCTCACTTGTGCAGACCGTTCTGAATGGTCTTCCTGATTCATATCAGAGTTTTGCTTCTACTCTTCGGTTGATGATGAAAGGCAATCCGAATGCCTTATCATTTGAGGAGTTAGTCTCTGTTCTGTTTCAGGAAGATCAGTCTAGGCAGAACAGGTCCATTATGCGAGTTGCAAATCAAGCTTTCTTGGCTAGTCAGAAGGGCAAAGGAAAATGGAGCTCTTCAACTAGTAAGCAGAAATTTGCTAATTCTGCATATTCGAAGAAGGAAGATAAAGATGAGAAGAAATCAGAAAAACATAAATTGTTTTGTAAGTACTGTAAAGGGAATGATCATATCATAAAGAATTGTCCAAAACTAGATGCTAAAGAGGCAAAGAAGAAAGAGGCTGAAATGGTTGTTGCAGAGGCCTCTACACCGAAAACAGAGTCTGCAAATCTTGTGAAGGAAGAAGAATGGGCATTTACTACTGTCTGCAGTTTTGACCCATCTTCTCATGATCAGTGCATGTCTGCAATAGACTCAGATGTTTGGTATTTTGACAGTGGGGCAACCAAACATATTACCTCACACTGCAGTTTCTTCTCTTCACTCAAGCCTGCCCCTACAGGGAATATTGTTACATGTGCCAACAACTCCTCGTATCATGTTATGGAGTTGGTAAGATCATTTTGACTACTGTTGATGGTAGTTCTTTCACTTTGTCAGATGCCTTATTTGTGCCAGGGATCAAAAAGAACCTGTTATCATTTTTTGCATTAGCCAAGATTGGCTTGGTTGTGAAATTTGTTGATGACAGGTGTACAGTTCATGATCTATCAAATGGCGATGTGATTCTTGCTTCTGGCATTTTATGTCGTGGGCTCTATAAGCTCATAGACTATGAAAGATCTGTAAATGATTTGGCATGTGCAGTAAATGATTCTCAAGCTATGTCAGATGCAAAGCTTTGGCATGCACGCTTTGGTCATCTGAATTTTGCTAGTTTGCTATGCCTGCAGAAATCTGAAATGGTGTCCTCGTTGCCCAAACTTGAGGCACCTGGAAAACATGTTTGTGAAGGCTGTATTTTGGGCAAAATGCAGTGTTCATCCTTTCCAAAAGATGGTTCAGTTCGGGCTACTCAAAAATTGCAGCTTGTACATAGTGATGTTTGTGGTCCTATGCAGACACCTTCTTTTGGAAATTACCTTTACTTCATGACTTTCATTGATGATTTTTCTAGGCATGCATGGGTATATGCATTGAAGGAAAACTCCGAAGTGTTCATGTGTTTCAAACAGTTTTTGGTTTTGGCTAAAAATCTGTCAGCATGTAAAATGGGCACCCTCCGTTCTGATCCAGGGGGGGAATATATGTCTTTTGATTTTAATGCATTTCTGCCTGAACGTGGGATAAAACACCAGTGTATAGTGTCGTATACACCTCAACAGAATGGAGTTGCTGAACGAAAGAACAGGTCACTCATGGAGATGGCGAGGTGCATGGTCAAGAGTCAGGCTTTACCACATAGTTTCTGGCTTGAGGCTATCATGTGTACAGCATATGTACTAAACATGTGTCCCACTAAAGCACTGCAGTCTATCACTCCATATGAGGCTTGGCATGACCACAAGCCATCTGTTGCTCATCTGGGTGTTTTTGGTTGTTTGGCATATGCACTAGTGCCTGAACAACATCGTAGAAAATTGGATGATAAGGGAGTAAAATGTATTTTTGTTGGGTACAGTTCTTAAAGTAAAGGCTATCATTTGTATCATCCACAGACTAAACGCATTCTGGTTAGCTGTGATGTTGTCTTTGTGGAAGATGCTATTCAGCCATTGCTTTCATGTACTAAGGAGACATCTGTTAGCTCCAAAGACATGTATGATACTTTGATGCCTCTTTTTACAGGTGGATAGTCTAGTGCTCGTCCTAATGAGGCAACTTCTCAGCCTTTGCAGGTTTCATATGATGATGCAGATTTACATGATGCACTTGTTGATGAGAGAGCTGATATTGAGCAGGCAAAAACTATGCCAAAATGGCTGGTGCAAACTTTGCGTGACAACAAATTAGATGCACCTTTGTCATATCGTACTCGTTCAGGCTCTCATAGTGCCTCCTTTGCATCAGATTGCTATGATATGGCTGTGTCTAGTGTCTATGATGAGAATGAGCCTGTTTCTTTTGATGAAGCATAGAATTAAGAAAATTGGATGGCTACTATGCAATCTAAATATGATGCTATAATGAAGAATGGTACATGGTCTTTATGTGACTTGCCTCTTGGCAAGAAGGCCATTGGCACTAAGTGGGTATACAAGTTGAAGCATAAACCTGATGGTACAGTTGACAGGTATAAGGCTAGGCTTGTTGCAAAGGGTTATGCGCAGGAAAGAGGCATTGATTTTGATGAGACCTTTGCACCTACATGCCGTATGACTACTGTTCAGAGTATTTGTGCACTTGCAACCCATCATGGTTGGAATGTACATCAATTGGACATTAAAACAGCATTTCTGAATGGTGACTTGCATGAAGAAGTGTATGTTTTTCAGCCCCGTGGCTTTGTGCAGAAAGAGCATGAAAACCAGGTGTGCAGGTTAAAGAAGGCATTATATGGTTTAAAACAAGCACCACGTGCTTGGTATGAGAAGATACATGCCTATTTGGTTGCACATGGTTTTGAGAACAGTCCAACTGAAAGCACCTTATATGTTAAGCGTGCTAATGATGTGCTTCTGATCATTGTTGTCTATGTTGACGACATGCTGCTTACTGGTCCTATTGAGAAGCAGATTGCTGATTTCAAGGCTGATTTGCATGCCTCATTTGAGATGTCTGATTTGGGGCATTTGAATCACTATTTGGGCATTCAATTTATGCAAGTTGATGGTGGAATGGCTTTGTGTCAAACGAAATATATTGACACATTATTGCAGCGTTTTGGCCTTGAAGACTGTAAGCCTATTGCCACTCCTATGGAGACTGTTTTACGATTGAGTCTTCATGATGCTGGAGATGCATTTGATGTTGTTCTCTATCAGCAGGCTGTTGGATGCTTGATTTACTTATGCATTACTCGGCCAGATATTCAGTTTGTTGTCTCACAGATGAGCAGGTTTATGCATTGCCCAGGAGTCACGCATTGGAACCTGGTTAAGCGCATCTTTCACTACTTGAGTGGTACTCGGCTACTTGGGTTGTTTTATCCCAAGGGGGGATCACTACCGCCAGATTTGCATGCTTTTTCTGACTCTGATTGGGCTAGTTGCTATGACACTCGTGTGTCCACTAGTGGCTTTTACTTCATGCTTGGTAGCTCATGTATATCTTGGTTGAGCAAGAAGCAACCTACTGTGGCCACTTCCAGTTGTGAGGCTGAGTATAGGGCAGCTTTCACAGCGACTATTGAGTGTGTATGGCTCAGACGCCTTATGGCTGATTTGGGTGTTGGTGAGTCTTTTGCCACCACCATCTTCACTGACAGTGAGAGCGCATTGGTAGTTGCGAGGAACCCTGTGTTCCATGCTCGCACTAAGCACATTGAGGTGCATTATCACTATGTCAGGGAGAGGTTCTCTGCTGGGGAGATCAGCTTGGCATATGTGCCCACGCAGGAGAACATTGCAGACCTTTTCACGAAGGCTCTGCCTAGGGAGAAGTTTGAAGCTTTCCGCAAAGCTTTGGGCTTACTTCCTTTTGTGGAGTAATTTCTACATAGCTTGGCATTTCCTTATACATGAGTGCCAACTCCTTGTTCACCGCATCACTCCCAGGGGGGATTTGTTGATATATTTAGGTAGTGATGTGTGTGAACACACTAGGACCGTCGGGGCACTTTTTTCCCTCTTTAGGAGGTTTTTTTCCCCCGGCTTATATATACGCCTATTGCCCTAATGGGCTACTTATCTTTGTACATTCTCTAGTAATACATTCAGTATTGTGTGTTTGTGCTCCAAGCTTCTTCTTCTTCCTTGTGCTGTTCGCGTGCTTCTGCAGACGTCTAACTCCAACACAAATGTCTCTCGAACCATGATCGAGGTCATTGGATAAGGTTTGAGGATATGAACTATGTTAGGAGAATTGATTTTGATGATTGGTGTCTTCTCACGTAGAGAATAGACTCTTGGGACAACTCAAAGACTCATCTCCTTCTTGGAAATGAACCCCCCTAGATTGAAGGGTTAAAATGGACCAACAATAAAAAAATAGACCAAATTCTAAGGTTACCTAAGCACCTTGACTTGCACATCTCCCTCAACAAGGGATGGTGTTGGAACTAATCTAGCATCAGATGGCAAGTCATGTGTTGGAAATTAGGTAGGCCCATAAACTAATTCCACAAATCACATAGGTCCAGGATCTACAAGACAGATTCCACTATCTTACAATATTGACAAACATGAACATACCACACTTAATCATGCAATGATGAGACAAAGATAGAGAGAGATTAGACAACATGTTCAAAGTGTTACATAAGCCACTGCATACTCACACTATCATATATATAAATGTCAAATTACAATGTGGGAGTCAAAATCTCAACCACTATATGTGAACAGAAATAGATGGAAGAGTGTATGCACAAAATTTACAAGAATATTCAGACGTAGGGACAAAAATCTGAATACGTAAAAGATGTGTGACCTGATTGGTTGTAGAAGAGTGTATATGAGTCTCAGAAATAGGAAAGATAAGTTTGAAACTGATATTCAGCAAACCCTAATATGAATTTAGGCTATAGAAGACCCTAAAGCAGACGTGTGTGTGAAAGATCAAATACTTATAGAATTAGCATAGAATGCTAACATGTTGTTGATAGAAACCTTCATACTCATATGGAAACACCTTCTCTAACACCTCATCTGAATGCATGTAGCATGCATGTATTGATCTCCTTTATGTATGCTGAATAGGACTCCTCCAGATATGGATGCCACTCCCTCCATAAGCTCCAAGTAGTACCTGTGTGCATAAAGAGAATATGTACCTGAATAAGTAACATAAGATGCAATCTTATGTTAAGCTCCATCCAATGTCTTTGAAGTACACCAAAATCTTCATAATGAAGACAATCTGCAAACGCAACATGTAGATGGCTGATCCAAACCATCAAGCTGTTAATAGGTAATTCTTCTCCATAAGTAAGAGTGTGAGCACACTCTTCTCCAAGAAGAACTCCATGACTGCTCCTCAATATAGCTCCATCGCTACTCCTAAAGTGCACCATGGCTGCTCCATGAGTGCTAGAGCACCACCTCCTCAAGTAGAGGCCAAAGTTGGCGTTAGCTTTGGTGTCAGATGTCTTCAAAAGTGACCAAGAGGCTTCATATATAGGCCACCAAGTGTTCTAGAGAAAAAATCTGCTTTTCGTAGATCAAAATAAAGCTTATTGCTTTGTAAAACTCGATTGCAAATTTTTACTAGCTTTTGCTTTATTTTAAATTATCACAGAAGATAGGTTTTGACTTGCTTTTTCCACTATCTGAACGCCTGATGAATGATCTGAAAACATTTTTATGACCTCCAAGTTGAGAGGTATCAAATGAGGTAAAAACCTTCAATCAATAGAAAATTAGGGTTAGGATTTTCTCCCAAATCTGATCTCTGATGGCGCAATGTCATATATCGTTAGAAATCTCTCTTCAAGCTCTATAAGATAGGCTCATAAAAATTTTACCCAAATTTTGTGCCAAAAATGACTAAGTACCAAAATTAGGGTTTCTACCCTAATAGGATTTTGGACTGATGTTATATTGTTTTCCAACAATCCCCCCTGCAATGTCATATTGGTACAAACTGAAATCGATATGTAACTTCGTTCATCTTTAAACTGACATAAGCTTCAAACTTGTCCTCCAGAATTGACCTTCAAACTTTATCTTCAAAAGTCTTCTTCAAAATTGAATTTGAACTTCTTCAAACTTCAAAAATCTGAATTTGCTGAATATGAAGCACAATACCTCAGAAAATATGCAAACTAGATATCTAATAGTGTTAGCATACATCAAGCAATAATTGCTTGACAACATATGTAGTATGTATTGACTTTGAATCTACTATCTTCTATCTTCTCAAACATGTAAGCATATAGTAGGATTCACATATTTGCATTTACCTTAAGAAAGGTTTCTCAACGTACTTCTGTTGTATCATGTAGATACACTAAACAAAATCAGAAAATAAATCCATCCTAGGACTTGTTAAACGTTAATCGCTACTTCCGACTTCAGGCTCAAAGTACTTTAAGTTCAGCCGGTTTCGAATCCTTCCTAACCGTAAATTACCTCTTAGCCGCGTGGGTCCTTGGGAGTGGTAGGGGTCTGTTAGACAGAGGCCCTGTACTATTTTCCCAACTCATCACACAATCATAAATGTTATCCCATTCTTAGCTCAGTGTCCAACTCTGAACAACTGAAGACTGTTCAGTGTACTGGAATTAGAACTTCAGAACTGCTTCTACTGTAATTATCTGGGCAGCAGTCCGGTTACTTATTTTTCTGAGTAAAATATACTTCAGTAACAAAGGTCACCTAATACGTACTTCTTCAGAGCAGACAGGTATACCAACCAGACATTATACCTTGAAGTTATGAGGACTCATCGTATGCTAAACTCGAACAACCAATCTTCTAATAACAAACGACTAACCATAGACTTAACGGTGTCCTACTCACATCCAAACCATTACAGATACTAGTCTTCCTATGATCGGAATCAACAGTGACTGTAGACTACGGTATCGAATTCGGTCACTTACAGAAAACGCTAACAGACAAATAGTTCGGGACTACCTTTCACGTTCCCTTACTCCGCCGCAGAACTGACAAACAACACACTATACTTGATAACACTCAGAGACACACTTCAACCATTACCGAACAGATTCGTAACGCAATACAACTGATTCGTAACTCTGTATTAATGTGCGAATAAACGGCTAGACGGAGCACAGAACAGAACAGAACAGAGCAGGACTGATCTTCTCAACAACATGCACACTCATACAATACGTTTACAACCCCCAAAACGGGGCTTACTCAAACAATACACTACAATTCCAAAACAGGGGACGCCCGGCCACTCTTTTCTCATTGCCTTATATAGAGGATTTTTTTACAAGAGTGCGCAAATCTTTAGTTACCTGCGCGTTTCCTGAAAGGTTCTTTTACATTTAAGATACCTGTCCTAGTACTTTTGTCCTTGTTCGGCGGTCGTCTAACACTTTTACATTTAAGACACCTGTCCTAGTACATTTGTCCTTGTTCGGCGGCCGTCTAACAGACTTGTGACTAACAACTCACAAACTTAGTGTATTATGAACACTAGCTGGTTCATCTCTGACTGTACTCAACTCAACTCATGAGAGTCTAACCAAAATTTCATAATTATGATGTCATCTTGTCTTCATCCTTGTTTTATCTATAAGTCCTTCATACTTGTTTCCTTCAGAGTCTGGTATAATCATATATGCGTGCACCTCATAAGTAACATACCTCTTTGAAATATCAAGCTTCTCTTCAATAGAACTCAGCAACTTTCTCTCGAACAGGAACACCTAATAGGCACTTTCTCCAAACATTCTCCTTCTTACGTCTTCTTTCAAAGCTGGAACATAAAGAGAAACTGACAAAGGAAATATAGGAATACCTGTAGGTATGATTTTGTATCCTTTCACATATGGCTAAAAATAAGTCCATGTTTCATCACCCCCTAGATGATTTAACACTAGTATCCAAATTCCTTTAAAGTAAATCAGACTTTATGAAATTTGTGACGTCTTCCTTCTTTCAATAAATATGATCTTCAGTGATCAATACTTGTATTTGAAAACAAAATAGCTAAACCCTTTTATTAGCACTGTACACATGCCAATAGCTTTCCCTGCCATTCCTCAGCTTTCCAAAATCTAGAATAAGGTTAGCTGACCCCATCATAACAAAAACCTTTCTGAAGCATTCTAGGATTCATAATCTTTTAAAACATAACAAGTATCTTCTTCTATTTCTCCGCAACACTGATCTGATAGAATCTGAATCTTTGACTTACTTCTTCCAATGTTAAGAATTTTACAAACAAAGGATAGACATCTGACTCAAAAATACTCAAGATATTCAAGGTCATACAAGATCTCTCCAACAAAACACCTTTGTAGAATCTACTCTCATCAAACCTTTATGACTAAATGTTTGATTTGCAACCTGAATGTCTCTAAGTATCCATGCTTCTTACATAAAGTTGTAAAACTTTTCTTCAACTAGAGCCTTTCCAAGAATCTGCAATTCCTACTTGAAACATAAGTGGACAAACTCTCACCTTGAGAACTCCAAAAGCTGTAAGTTGATACTTCATATCTTCATATTCTTCCCATGTGAAATGTGATAATGTCTGCTTGACTTTCTTTTGGCTAACTTCACTTATCAATCAAGTGATAGGATTTGATGGAACACCTTTTTGAATACAAGCATGTATCCAAAAGTCAAGAAAATCATAGAAAGTAGATTCTCCATCTGATTGGTACATCACAAAATCTGAATTTTTTTGAATTTTCTTGAAAATACTAAATTTTTTGAATTTTCTTAAAATGTTGAAATTTTGAATTTTCTTAAAATATTGAAATTCTAAAAATACTGAATTTTTTGAATTTTCATCTCGAAAAACTCTAAATTTTCTAAGTATACTGAATATACTGAATATGAGGTGACTTTTCCAAACAAAAAAACCTCACTCCAAGTCTCCAACATCTACTACAAATACTCTTTTACCTTAAGAGTTTAGATAAACAAGAAATATACTTCTTTGCAACTTGTTATATACCAAGTAGCTTTGAATTGACACTTCAAGAATTCTTTGGGGGAACATATAAGTTGCCTGCTCAAAAGCTTCAACTAAAACATAAATCATACACATATGAGTTAAATTAGATATCTACTACTTTTCTTTCTCTCAATGCAATTCTTTGTCAAAACCTACCTTAAAACATGACCATGTGTAATGCAAAAATTAAATTGCTTCTTCTTTAAACTACCTTTTTCATAGAAGATGTTATCATAGACTTGTCTTTGGATGTAGAGGATAAAACTAGGAAAAGTATATGGAAAATATAAGAGAAAAGGAAATCTTACTTTCCTTTTGGAATTGTTGGACTTTCTTCTTCTACATCTTTCTTCCACCTGATGATGTTAATATTTTCAAACTGCCTTTTGTTCTCTTCATTTTGAAGTAGCAAGCACTCTTAACTTCTTCAAATGATTTTTTCTCTTCCTCTAGTGCGAAGAGTAAGAGACAAAACAAACATGATATATAAATGTAAGTGAATATATAAAATAAAACATGCGTCTACCATCTCAACTCCATCTCCTCATATGTTGAATACTGAATTACCTTTGTAGGTACAAACTTTTATCAACAAAACTTTCAACCTTGTGTTGGCTTAAAACAAAACTGATATTATCTCCAAATTTGTCTTCTTAGATGAGCTTTCTTGCCATGAAAGAGATCTATCAAAATTATCAAGAATAACCTGTTAGCTGCCTGATGGGATTGTAATTTTATTTATTATATTCGCATGCACTAAAAAGGCATGGCAAAAAGATGTAACTTTCCTTGAATAATGAAAAGGAAGGCACTGCACTCTTCAGAGAGAGACGGGACTCGCCAGACTGTCTGTCTGTGCGACCGTGCTGGAGTGCTATTGCAGAGTTGCAGAAATCTCGAGTATTGTATTCTGTTTATTGAGTTACAGTAATTAATCATTAAACACAGTAACACTACGATAACATTAATAAGTCTATGCAAATTCGTAGTTGTTGAGTCGCGTGATAAGTGTACTGCATAGTGATAATCATTGAATTGGAAAACAGTTAACTACTTAGTTGAATGTTGAATTGGGAAAATTAAACAAAGGGCCTGTGCACTGTCAGACCCCTATCCATTCCCAAGAACCTAGAAACGAGATTAAAAGTGGCTTGCGAAAGTGCTTTTAACATTGGTGCCGTTTGTGGGAAAATGGAAATAGATTTGGAATAACCAGTAAGGGTAGAGCAGTACTCAAGATGAGCAATGGCGAATAGTAACCGCCAGTTGAAGAAGTGATATATGCCGGTTACTCGTTCTGGTGAGTCCTATCCGAAGTATAGAAGCGAACAACATCCGTGAACAATTCCTAGTGTATTAGGAACACCCCTTGGTAGCAAAAGTGAAGGACAAGCAAGTACAGAAGAAGACAGTGCACAGGAGGAAACAAGTACACATTTCGGTGCAATTACGGTGTGTTACGGTACCACTCCAGTCTGTTCCGGTGATACTTCCTTACGTTCAGAAGATAATTCACCAGTGACCGGGTGTACATCAACCCAGCTTGGAGATAGGCCAGTACCTATTAGTGATCATTTGTGGATTTTTGGTGAGCGTTCGGGTCTCTCCGATGGAAGTTCATTGCTTTCCAGTGCACATCCGGTGCTTTACGGTGAAGGATCCATGCTCTTTGGTGCGGGATCCACGTTTCTTGGTAAAGGATCCACGTTTTTTGGTGAAGACTCCACGCTCCTAGGTAAGGGATCCACATTTTTCGATGAAGAATCAATGCTTTTTGGTGAAACCTCAGCATCATCCGGTGGCACTACGGTTGAATTGGGTGCTAGTTCGGGCATCTTCGATGAGCATTCAGTAGCGGAAAGTGGTCAACCACAAGGGATAGTACTTCCGCAGACAGGAGCCATGAGTACTTCTGGCCAACAAGAACAGCAACAACAACAACAGTAGCCACAGCCACCTCGACCGGTCCCAACCAAAGTGACTTATACGAAATTCCGTGGATTTTCGGGGGATGATCTCGATGCACATGTTCACACATTCGAAATCAGTTATGCAATGTTAAATCACCCACTAGATCCGGCGTATAAGGCCATCGTGTTTTGGGCCACGCTGGTTAATGAAGCAGCAAGGTGGCTGATAGAATATGATATTAATCATTTCAGTAATTATGAGGATGTGAGGAACGCGTTCCTGCACAGATTTCGTTTGAAGAAAAACCCTATAGAAATTTTTTACTATTTGTAGAAAAATCGGCAGAAACCACACCAGAGTGTCCAGGAATATGCAACACTGTTCAGAACTCACTTGAGGCAGCTACCACCGACACATGCCAACCTGCCAGATGATGTCATACCACAATGGTTTATCAACGGCTTGAATCCACAGTTAAAACAAATCATGATCATTCGCTGTGTGGGCGCAATGACATTGGACGCTGTCATCGCAATGGCTTTACAATTGGAGCACAAAGTTGGAGGGTTTATAGAGGATCTGGAATGGTTGAAAGCAAGTAAGAATGTGGCCAAGGATCCATCCAAACAAGTGTATTGTACTAAGTGTAAGAATCCCGGTAACACCAGTTCCACATGTGCTCTCAACCAAATGTATTGTGCCATTTGTAACACGGCAGGTCACTCAACAGAAACTTGTGCATACAATGCAAAGGTGCAGGATAGAGCGGCAATAAACACCATAATACAGGAGCAGGGCTAGCCAGCCACCCATTATGTACTGCCACAGTTGCGAACCTACTAGCAGCAAGGATATAGGAACTATCGGGGTCAACGCAATAACAATTTCAATCAAAATCGATGGCATGCGGGTACATCGGCTGAAGGTCCCTCTCTCCCACCTCCTCGTTGTCATTTTTGTGGCAAAGTGGGGCATATTTATAGATTTTGTAAAGAAGCCGCAAAATATGACAAAAGAAAGAAGGAAAACCAAAATTCGATGACAAATATGGTTTATATTTCCTCGATTGATTCACAAGCATCCCCAGTACAGACAAGATCGAGAAAACAGTTGCAACCAGTAGCTGAAGTTTTTGAGCCCGGCATTCGTGAGCAGCAGCAGATTTTTACAAAGGCCAATCAATGGACAATTTTTACCATATACAAGACCGAATACAAAGAATTCCATCCCGGCAATATCAGAATCACAACCCGAGTCGGTTATGACCACAGCACAAACAGATCAGGTATGGGAGGTGATATCTAAGGACTCAATCACACTTCCTTTGGGACAGTTGTTGCTCTAGTTCCTAGTGTCAGACAGCAATTTCAACAGCACGCTAGCCCCGGACCTTCTTGTACTCCGGCAACTGCAACCATACAACCCGAGATGGATCCTACGGTGGATCACACGGTACCGCTGATCATCGTTTGGTATAAAAACCAGAAGATTACACAAGTTTTAATTGATGGAGGGTCTGGCGTGAATATTGCAACAGCTGCACTCTGTAAGAAACTGGGTTGGACCCAAATTGAACCAGTGCAGTTCTTTGTGCAAATGGCGGACCAATCTAGAGTCCATCAGATGGGACTAGTACGTAATATTCCTATTACCCTACAGGGAACTACATTTAAAATGACTTTTGTAGTCCTGGAGTTACCCAAATCTAGCCTCGACTACAACTTACTTTTCGGTCAACCATGGCTCAAGCAAGCCAAAGTCATGTAGGATTGGTCAGCTCAAGAGTTAATTTTTAAGAACCATCACCGAAAATATGTCATGACATTGGATGCTATGCAACCTTGTGATTTACATGCACGCCCATATGTAGTAGAGCCAGTCCATATGTTGGATGGGCTATATGATGATGAGGAGGAGGCTTTCCGCGCAAGACCAATAAGGACCTTATCCCATTAGGTACTGTAGACCTACAGTCGGTAGCAGATAAGTGGAGTTCGGCAACTTGTACGGTCGTACAAATAACCGTAGAAGAAGAAGCAGATGATGACATAAAGGATATAATCAGGTAGCCATTGCCCCTAAAGATCAACATAAGATAGCCTTTGCCAAGATTAAAGAGGAGATAGATCATTTGATAGAAGCAGGATTTATTTATGAAATTTAACATATCGAATGGGTATCCCCCATTGTGGTCATGTCCAAGAAGAATGGGAAATTTGTGTGTGTATTAACCTTAAAAAAGTTAATGTCGCCATGATTAGAGACAAATATCCTCTTTCTATCATAGAACATTTGTTGGCATGAGTTGCGGGCAAGAAAGTCTACAACTTTCTTGATGGATTCTTAGGATATGATCAGGTAGCCATTGCCCCTAAAGATCAACATAAGATAGCCTTTGCCATAGAGTGGGGCATATTTGCTTTTTGTGTGATGCCATTTGGGCTGACAAATGCACCTGACACTTTTCAGTGATTAATGTGTCATATCTATAAGGAATTCCTACGAAAGAACTTGGAAGTTTATGTGGATGATTTGTGTGCACACTCTGACATGAGATAGAACCATATCTTTAAATTAAAGCAATTTTTTGAGAAGTGTCGAGAATATCAAGTCTATCTGAACCCAAAAAAGTGTGTTTTCATGGTTACGCAAAGCAAAATTCTAGGACACACTGTGTCAAAGAACAGAATCGCTATGGATGAAGAAAAGGTTAGAGTGATTGCAGACCTACCTAGGCCAAAAAATGTGAAGGAGGTACAAGCTTTTATGGGACATTGTGGTTATTATGGGCAATTTATACACATGTTGCAAAGCTCATGTACTCCCTTTTGACCAAATTTGAATGGATTGATGAATGTGAGAATCATTCAATGAACTCAAATGATGCTTGTGTTAGCACCCATCTTAACTACACGAGATTGGAGTAAGCCCTTCCATGTGCATGCGGATGCATCCAACTATGGCATAGGGTGTGTGTTGACACAACCCACAAATGAAAGCAATATAGATCTTCCCATAGCTTATACAAATAGAGAGTTAAATGCAGTAGAAAGAAATTACACCAGTATGGAGCACAAAGGATTAGGAATGATTTATGAAGTAAAAAAATTTAGACACTACTTATTGGTGAATAAGTTCAAGTTCTTTACAAATCATCCGGCATTGTTCTACTTAGTCAATAAGCCTTGTAAAACCGGACAATTGATTTGTTGGTTTCTATTATTAATGGAGTACGACTTTGAAGTAGTAGCTAGGAAGGGAAACATCCACCTTTGAGGAGATCATCTTTCACGACTAACTATGGGAGAAGCCCCTCAAGGAATAGTAGATGAACTATCAAATGCATACCTGTTTAATCTTGAGATAGTACCTAAATGGGCCAAACCCATTGTCCCTATTCTCACATTTGGACCCAAGAACCCTAGGATTAGGATCAGAGAAGGAGAAATCACCAAATCACAAAGATATCAGATACTAGCAAGAAGCATATATAAACAAGGTAATCAAAAAGTACTTTCTTGTTGTGTAGACGAATCAGAATACAAGAATTGGTTGCAATTAGCTTATGTAGGTGCATTAAAACAACATCACTCAAAACACCATACCTTGCAGAATCTGCACAGACTGGGAGTGTATTGGCTATCTATGGAAGCAGATGTCTATAAGTTATGTAAAGAATGCCCAATTTGTGACAAACCCCTTGTGGAACATGCCATGCTATATCATGTGTCTCTTACACCAAAATGGAGTGAACCAATGGTAGCATACTTGAGGATGAAAACATTCCCTCAAGGAATGACTTTGGCAAGACAACAAAGTCTAGAGCAAGAAGCTCAAGACTACACACTCATTAGTGATAACTTGTACAAACAAGTGAGAGATGGATACCTGAGATAGTGTGTTCATGAGAGTGATTACTTAAGTGTATTGGAGACTGCACACCAAGGTGTTGCAAGAGGTTATTTTAGCCTCGAAAGAATAATCAAAGCCATACTATTCGCAGGATTATGGTGGCCCATTCTTTTTCATGGACGCACTTACCTATGTTAAGAGATGTGATGTGTGCCCAAGAACCGAGTTTCCTACTCGTAGAGATAAAATGCCACTGAAAACCATGATGGGAGGACATGCATTTTAAGTGGGGTATAAACTTTGTAGGACCCATTAACCCCTTGCTAAAGGTACTCATAATGAATACATTATAGTCACGATAGATTATCTCACCAAATGGGTAGAAGCTAAAGTCACAAAAAGGAATGATGCACACACATGATTGCAAAATTCTTATTTGAAAATGTCTTTATGAGATATGGATTACCTATAGAACTAGTGAGCGATCGAGGAACCCACTTCCTAAACTAAGTTATTGAATATTTGTTACAGGATTTTATGGTCATTCACAAGAAATTTGCACCATATCATCCTCAGACCAATGGTCAGGTAGAAAGTAGTAACAAAATTCTTTGTACTGTGTGGACAGAACTCATAAACAACAAACGTTCAGATTGGGACAAACATTTACACCACGTTGTTTGGGCATATCGATTGGCCTACAAGACCATACTCAATGCAACTCCCTTTCAGATGGTTTTTTTGGTTAAAATGCAATGCTCCCTTTGGATTTTTTGATACCCACCCTTAAGGTTGCACAAGAACATCGATGGACCGACCATGAATTATAATCAATGATAATGGACTTGAAATGATTAGAAGAAACCACACTGAAAGCAGCAAGCATATATGCAGCTAAGAATGTTAAAGATAAAGGCTTAAAAGAAGGTGACTTAGTCCTAGTGTATACACTAAAACAACATGCATGGAAGCTACAAAAACGTGGTTATGGACCTATAATTATTAACAGACTTTTGACAAGTGAAGTGGTACAATTAGCCACACTAGAAGGAGAGATAATGCCTAATTACATTAGTGGATGTAGAGTTAAGCTTTATCAGGAACCTCTTATGGAGGATATGCTTAGACGACTCACATTGGCAAAGAAGCACAAGGAGGAAGAAAAGAGAATACGAGCGGAAGCTCAGGCAAAAGCTCTAGAATGCATTAAACGCATGAAATTAAGAAGACAAGGGCTAGGGAGAGAACATTATAACCATCTCAAAAGCTCAAGGATAGATATGAGCATTGACAAAGAAACACCAAGATATCCTACAAGGCAACACCCACCATGAGCTTAGGGCTTTAAATGATTCAGGTGTTGCGAATAGTGCGATTAGGTGGTCCACTATAAGGACTCATGAATAGAAATGCGACCAATTGAGGCATACCTCATACGGCTAGGAGGCATGGAGACCCCTTGCATGGGTGAGGTGGACCTTCCTATCCTCATACACGAGACAACCTTGGTTGTGAAACTCCTAGTGTGCCATGATGAAGACCTGATAGAACCATTAATTCTTGGCTAAGATTGGTTATACAATCACTTGGTGGACCTAAATCTTAGGCAAGGCTCCCTGCAGCTCAGGACCTTAGACCAGTAGAAAGTGATACCGCTTGACTTCCATAACAATACCCGTCCTAAGGAATGTAACCCTAGACCATATGAAATGAATGCCAAGGAGTACCGGAAGATCTTTGGACAAATAAGTCAAATTATTTCTACATCAACCCATGCAAGGCTAATGATGGATGGCCTTTGCTCAGGAAGATGTCAAGAGATTTTCCCCTAGTCTTCCTTTGAACAAGAAGAGGTCACCACCCACCAGATGGGACAAGTGGACTACATCAGTGGTTAGATGGGCTACATCAATGGCCAAATGGGCACTATAGCCTCTTCTTGCCCATCCTCAACATTTCATGTGGACCTACCTAGATTTGTTGTGCAGAATGCCTCACTTTCTGATGGGCAAGTCACGCAAGTGTTGGATCTCCCTTCTTTTCCAAAGTAGAGCATTGACTAGACCTCTCAACCTCAACCACAACTTAGGAACCCAAACCGATGACCATATTAGACGACCCCAAGTGGAAGCAGTATCAGCATGTCAAACCAACCAACACAAAGCAAGTATGGGTGCTCAAAGGTCAAAAGGTACTAATAGTCTCCAACAGTGCAGACTATGATGAGAAGAATTCATGATAGAATCAAATTCAATGTCCAACCTCCCCTTGATCTTCTTCTCCATCAACGAGAACCCAAAAAAATTGGATCACCAAGAAGTACCTAACAAACTGACCCAACTCCACACAGATTTGGGTACCCAAGAACTATCTGTTAGCTTAACACCCAAGCCATGTAATACACACCCCTTTTAAATCACTTCACCCATCAACACCACCACCACCAGATTCATCCTTTGTACTTCAGCTTAGAAAACATACCCACACACCAACTCTTAGAAGATGGATGTCAAAAATGTATCCAAAAGCCTCTACATGATCCTTTGTACGACATAACACCTCTCATGACTAACCTTCATCCTTGTATTTATTTGCCCACAACTAAACCTTTTATAAGTTCACCCTCACTAACCCACTATCACTTGCATGTATGCATTATCTAAAGCATGTAGATTGTCTAGCGACCTGCATTAGTTTTTGAGGAATCACTACATAAACCACCTCACAACACACGGCTACACAGGTTATCCGTTATGGAAAGGGATTGCGGTCTCACTTTATTGGGATCATACTTAATTTCCATAGTAATGTGTTATCCTCTTGTAGCAGATCATCTACTCACACATTCAGACCATCATGCAAACTGAAGAAACTTTCAAGCCTGGCACCAGCACACCAACAGTAAATTTTGATAATTTGTTAGTTGAGCCTTACCTTGTAATGAAGCCAACATAATTTCAAGGTTTTATGGGACCAATGCCGATTGAAGATGCTCCCCTTGGAAGAATTGAAAAAGTACACAGTAACTCCCATTGGTTCTAGGGATTGGCAAGACATCTGGCAGATGCGAACTACATCTATGATGCAATGCTATGTTTTAGTGGTGACAAGTGGGGAAGATATCAATTCTTCTCACATGAGTTTGAAGATCTTCAGAATTCAGAGGAATTACGACCTATTTGGGCAAGGGCTAGATTCATAGAGTATTTTAGTGCAGCCATGCCAAAACCATATTTTTATCGATGTTTTTATTTGGTGACCAGTGTTGAACCCCCTGTTAGGAAGGATTTGCCAAGGACATTCATTTTTCCCTCACTAGTCAATGAACCCCCTTTTAAGAAGTTCTATCTCTTGAACGATCTCATCTTCACCGCACTCAAGATCCATGGCATGCACACTCCAACATCAAGGGAAAGGCTCATTCCAGTGCCAATGAAAAAGGGTGATGTTCTTAAGTGGGCAGACATTTCCGTTATCACACCAGAGCTATCAAAACCACTATGTATCTGTATGAAGCATTTTGTTTTCCCTGCTCAGGACTGTTTCATGATACCACAAAAGTGCATTTGGTTTGGGTTGTACTCAGCTAATATGGGGCCCCAAACAATCGATCTTTCTAATTGGATTTAGGACCAATTGTACTTAGCATAGCAATGATGGGCAAGAAAAAGAGTCATCTATGCCTGTTGTGCCATCACGAGAATTGCATACATGTGCCTAGCCTGTGACATGCCAATCGAACGTGTTATGACTAGTGATGAGCTAAAGCGGTTTAGAGGTACCTCCAAGAAAGCACATAAATCAATCAAGGCAAGGGCAAGAAAGCGTATGAGGGGCACCATTCCATGCTTACAGGTCTGTGAGTCACCCTCCCCTCAACCCTCCCCCCAGTAGTCTCCCACAAAACCATTTGCACCTGTACCTCCTATACGTATTCGATTATCACGCCCCATAAAGACTGAAGGCACTACTAGTGAAGTGCTCACCTCCAAAGCCACCGCTCAAGTTGCAATCTCAGAACTCAGAGAGACCCCCACTACCATCAGTGCAGATGCATTCACTTTTTCGATATCTAACCTCGAGGCAGATCCCATCAATACACCGTTCGATTTCAAAATGCAAGATGCATTTTCCAATGAATTTTAGTTTTTTGAAGAACAATGGGCGTTTACTACTGTTTGCAGTTTTGACCCATCTTCTCATGAGCAATGCATGTCTACAGTAGACTCAGATGTTTGGTACTTTGATAGTGGGGTGACCAAACATATTACCTCACAGCACAGTTCCTTCTCTTCACTCGAGCCTGCCCCTACAGGGATACTGTTACATGTGCCAACAACTTCCCTTAACCTGTTATGGGAGTTGGTAAGATCATTTTGACTACTATTGATGGTAATTCTTTCACTTTGTTAGATGTTTTGTTTGTGCCAGGGATAAAAAAAAATATGTTATCAGTTTCTACAGTAGCCAAAATTGGCTTGGTTGTTAAATTTGTTGATGACAGATGTACAGTTCATGATCTGTCAAATGACAACGTGATTATTGCTTCTGGCATTTTATGTCGTGGGCTGTATAAGCTCATAGACTATGAAAGATCTGTAAATGATTCGACATGTGCAGTACATGACTCTCAGGTTATGTCAGATGCAAAGCTTTGGCATGCACGCTTTGGTCATCTAACTTTTGCTAGTTTGCTACATCTGCAAAAATGTGAAATGGTGTCCTCTTTGCCCAAACTCAAGGCACTTGGAAAATATGTTTGTGAAGGCTATATTTTGGGCAAAATGTAGCGTTCCTCCTTTCCAAAAGATGGTTCAGTTTGGGCTACTCAGAAATTACAACTTGTACATAGTGATGTTTGTGGTCCTATGCAGACACCTTCTTTTGGAAACTATCTTTACTTCGTGTCTTTCATCGATGATTTTTGGTATATCCATTGAAGGAAAAGTCGGAAGTGTTTATGTGCTTCAAAAAAATTCTAGTTCTGACTAAAAATCTGTCAGCATGTAAAATGGGCTCCGTTCTAATCGGGGGGGGGGGGATATATGTCTTCTGATTTTAATGCATTTCTGGCTGAATGTGGGATAAAACACCAGTGTACAGTGCCATATACACCTCAACAGAATGGATTTGTTGAACAGAAGAACATGTCACTCATGGAGATGGTGAGGTGTATGGTCAAGAGTCAGGCTTTACCACATAGTTTCTAGCTTGAGGCTACCATGTGTGCAGCATATGTACTTAACAAGTGTCCCACTAAAGCATTGCAGTCTATCACTCCATATGAGGCTTGGCATGGTTGCAAGCCATCTGTTGCTCATCTACATGTTTTTGGTTGTCTGGCATATGCATTAGTGCCTGAACAACATCGTAGAAAATTGGATGATAAAGCAGTAAAATGTATTTTTGTTGGGTACAACTCTGAAAGTAAAGGCTATCATATGTGTCATCCATAGACTAAATGCATTCTGGTTAGCTATGATGTTTCTTTTGTGAAAGATGTTATTCAGCCATTGCTTTCATGTACTAAGGAGACATTTGTTTGCTCCAAAGACATGTATGATACTTTGCTGCCTCTTTTTACAGGTGGATAGTCTAGTGCTAGTCCTAATGAGGCAACTTCTTAGCCTTTGCAAGTTTCATGTGATGATGCAGATCGTTCCATTTTTTATGCAGATTTACATGATGCACTTATTGATGAGAGACTTGATATTGAGCAAGCAAAAACTATGCCAAAATGGCTAGTGCAGATCTTGCATGACAACAAATTAGATCCACCTCCTTCATATCGTACTCGATCAGGCTCCCATAGTGCCTGCTTTGCATCAGATTGCTATATTATGGCTACCTCTACTCTCTATGATGAGACTGAACTTGTTTCATTTGATGAAGCAAAACATTCTGAAGATTGGATGGCTGTAATGCAATCTGAATATGATGCTATCATGAAAAATGGTACCTGGTCTTTATGTGACTTGCCTCCAAGCAAGAAGACCATTGGCACTAAGTGGGTATACAAGCAGAAGCATAAACCTGATGGTAGAGTTGACATGTATAAGGCTAAGCTTGTTGCAAATGGTTATGCATAGGAAAGAGGCATTGATTTTGATGAAACCTTTGCTCCTACTTGCCGAATGACTACTTTTCGTAGCATCTATGCACTTGCAGCTCATCATGGTTGGAATGTACATCAGTTGGACATTAAAACAACATTTCTGAATGGTGACTTGCATGCACAAGTGTATGTTTTTCAACCCTATGGCTTTGTGCAGAAATGGCATGAAATCCAGGTGTGCAGGTTAAAGAAGGCATTATATGGTTCAAAGCAAGCACCACGTGCTTGGTATGAAAAGATACATGCCTATCTTATTGCACATATTTTTGAGAACAAGCATGCTAATGATGTACTTCTGATCATTGTGATGTTGATGACATGCTACTCACTAGTCCTCATGAGAAGCATATTGCTGATTTCAAGGCTTATTTACATGCCTCATTTGAGATGTCTGATTTGGGGCATTTGCATCATTATTTGGGCATTCTTTTTATGCATGTTGATGGTGGAATGGCTTTGTGTCAAACAAAATATATTGACACATTTTTGCAATGTTTTGGCCTTGAGGACTATAAACCTTTTGCCACTCCTATGGAGATAGGTTTATGATCGAGTCTTCATGATGCTGGAGATGCATTTGATGCTATCCGCTATTAGCAGGTTGTTGGATGCCTGATTTACTTATGCATTACTCGGCCAGATATTCACTTTGCTATCTCATAGATGAGCAAGTTTATGCATTTCCCAGGAGTCAAGCATTCATAGGCAATTAAGCGCATCTTTCGCTACTTGAGTTGTACTCGGCTACTTGGGTTGTTTTATCCCAAGGGGGGATCACTACCGCCATATTTGCATGCTCTTTCTGACTCTCATTGGGCTGGTTGCTATGACACTTGTGTGTCCACTAGTGGCTTTTGCTTCATGCTTGGTAGATCATGTATACTTGGTTGAGCAAGAAGCAGCCTACTGTGGCCACTTTCAGTTGTGAGGTTGAGTATAGGGAAGCTTTCGCAGGGACTGTTGAGTGTGTGTGGCTCAAATGCCTTATGGCTGATTTGGGTGTTGGTCAGTCTTCTGCCACCACCATCTTCACTGACAGTCAGAGCGCATTGGCAGTTGCAAGGAACCCTGTGTTCCATGCTCGCACTAAGCACATTGAGGTGCATTATCATTATGTCAAGGAGAGGTTCTCTGTTAGGGAGATCAGCTTGGCATATGTGCCCACGTAGGAGAACATTGCAGCCCTTTTCACAAAGGCTCTGCCTAGGGAGAAGTTTGAAGCTTTCCGCAAAGCTTTGGGCTTACTTCCTTTTCAAGAGTGATTTCCACATAGCTTGGCCCTTCCTTATACATGAGTGCCAACTCCTTGTTCACCGCATCACTCCCAGGGGGGATTTGTTGAGAGGTGCCCGATGCCTGAGCTACCCACACCAGCCAAGCAAGTGGCTTTGTTCTTAGATGGATTGTTGAGCACCAAGATCAGGTCATATGTGTATTTGAAGGACCCTAGAACTATAGAAGAGTGCGTGCACATGTGCATAGACATTGAGGATAATCTAGGTGAGGAGTTAGAACTATCAAAAATCTATAAGGATTCAGATAGCTCTAGTAGCCTCACATCTGGTCAATCCACATCCATTGAGGAACTTGCAGAGAAGGTAGCTCAAAAACTAGGTGTCTCTAGCAAACAAATTCCAAGATTTACCCCAGTTAAGCGGTGCTACACTTGTGGAGGTGACCATATGGCAAATGTATGTCCCATTATGGCCCAATCCCAGGTGAATCCTAGTAGCCAGTACTGCACCATAGAGCGAAGGTACACCAACCACACTGCACAGGACTGCCCATATAACAAACAAACTGTTAGGCAAAATTACCCTCAACCATATCCACAACAAGGTAGATACCAGAATCAGTACCCACCACAACAATACAACAGACCACAACAAACTTATCATCCACCTTATCAAGGGCAGCAGAGACCTCAACCAGTCCTAGTGCAGCAACCCCCTGCTCCAACCAATGTGATCCCAGTGAAATATGCATCTGTTGAAGAAAATCCGAACAGAGCCATAGTCCCAGTCACCCCATTGCTATCAGACAGTGATCCAAGTGACCATAGTTTTGACTCTACACATATTGATAGCCCACACGCTTACTACATGTAGTCACTCGAGCATATTGAGTTGTACTATTATGAGGACCCAAGTGAAAATAGTGGGGAGCCTGAGTATGCTAATGTCATGTACACAAACCCCAACTCTAGACCTCAACCTAGGCAGGTACGACCCCATTTCCTAGAGGACCATGCTTAAGATGTTAGGGAGATCACCTTATACGCGATTGTCCATTGCCTGCCCCTACACAACCCCAACCAGTGACAATTCAGGGTTTCTGTCAAGACTGCAGAAAAGAGCATCTCCTACAAGATTGCCCAAAGAACCCTAATAACATGCCTAAAATCACTCCTATCAACGTCATTGGGTTAGTGGTAGACTCTACGGGAAGCATAACTTCCACAGCCCCAGTGCATGTGGTCACTAGAGCCCAAGCCTTGCAGCAAACTCAAGGAGTAGGGAAGGAAAAGAGTTCTGAGGTTAGTGAGACAGAGAGTATAACCAAGAAAAGGACAAGAGCATGGAGAGATAGCTAGGAGAGAATGAAAAGGCAATGGTCACAGAAAATGAGCGAACTTGAAGAAAGCTTGAGAGAAACCAAAGCAAAGATAAGTGAACTCGCATCTCAAAACCACTCTCACACCACCCCTCCACCACCTTTCCCTTTACCCGCCAATCCATCTTCTTCCATTCCCCAACCTTTCAATACACCACCCTTAACCCACCCACCACCCAGAGTAGGATCAGTCCTAGCCGATCCCACTCTTGAAGATCTAGACATGATGCTTAAGGCATATCAGGCCAGAATCCAAGAAGGGCCCAATGTAACAGATCATGAGAAATGTTACCCTAGAGCCGATCTAGAGATAGAACGAACAAAGCTTTGTGCTAAAATGGTCGAATTGGCGCAAGCCATGTTTGAAGCCAGTCGCCTTTTCAACCACTCAGGCTCAGCTAAGACACAATTGCACTTGGATGGACTCCTAGAGAAGTTAGAGAGCATAATTGCAAGATCTGCCAAGGAAGAAAAAAATCAAGAAAGAGATGAGGCAAGCAAAAACATAAGCCATCCCCCACAGGAAGCTTATGTGCCCAATTCCACTGAACCAGACACCTCCTCTTCTATGAATAGGTTCACTCCAGAATTCCTACGAGAGATTCAAGAAGACAAATGGGCTAATGAAAGTGAAGCCCCTCCTCCCATTGAACTTGTGAATGACACACATGATCAATTCCCTCAAGATATTCCGTCCATTTATGGAGAGCAGGAGAGTGCACAAAATCAAGAGAGGTTAGACTTCGAATCTAACTCCCTACAGGAATTACCCCATTTCACAGGCCCATGGGAAGCCAAGTCTACTTGTATGAGAGCACCCACGGTCATGGTAAGAAACGAAGACTCAGTCATACCTAGGAACACAGAGGTAGTAAAAAGCACTAAAGTGCATTGCAATCTCACTTTAGAAGAGCTACTCAAAGTTAAGCCAGAAGTGTGGAAACATGTAGCCAAACAAGTGCCAGACATAGCAAAATCGCGTTCCCAGGTAGGATCTCATAGAACAATGCCTGAAATACCATTGGATAAGATAGGAGACATGAGTGAAGGAGAAGAAGGAAATACCTATCTCCCAGTTACCCATCAGGGATACACAACCAAGGCAATTTTGGACTCAGGTGCAGGAGTTGCAATTGCTACAACTTCCCTATGGAAGCGTTGGGGCAAGCCAGCACTCCGATCGACGAGAATGAAATTGCAAATGGCCGATGGTCACATAGAGCGACCCTTAGGATTGCTAGAAGGAATAACTCTCACTACATGTGGTGTTGAGTTTGAGCATACTTTTGCTATATGCGATTTTAGCAAGAACCAAGCCTACAAGATGATTTTGGGAAGGCCATTTATGCGGCAATTGCAAGTGGTACAAGATTGGGGAACCAATTCCTTGTATTTGCAACATCTAGGTGTTACAACCAAAGTCAATCTCAAGGATTACTCTCATAGAGACGTACCGCCTATTCAATGGAATCCCATCCATAGAGCCAAAGATGAGACTGAGTCTGTGCATTCCATAGGATCCGGATCCTCGTGGATGCATGAAGACACTCACTTATGGATGTGTAAGGTAGCAGTAGAAGAAGAGAAGAGAGAGAAATCCAGAGAGGTAGGTGCAAAAGAAACCCATAGATCAATTCAAGACCCAGCCTATGCACCTGTAGTTTTTCTTGACGAAGAGTTTGTGCCTCACGGCTGGGCTGAAATTTTAGCAACAATGGATGTAGCCATCAATGAAGAGCAGTGGACACCCCACTGTGATGAGGATGGCTATGACATTTCAGTCTTCTCAATAGAGCCAATTATGGGAGATGCAGTTTTAGAGGAATGCGAACCTAGCCCTGATACATTTGAGGATGCAAGTGACTCCGACTTAGAGTCAATCATTATGGACCCACCTTTTGCATCAGATGAAGAATACTTCTATGAGGTTGAAGCTTACCCCCAGAGACACAGAGAAATCACGAATGAGGTGAGGTTAGCCATACAAGTAGCCACTAAGAGTGGAGGAAAGAAAAGAAAGAAGAAGGAAGTCACTCCGGAGGCAGAAGAGTCCTTGTTTGAGGTCCCTGAAAACTTAAAAAAATATGAGATAGACGATAGGAGAGTCATGATAAGAATGCCTAAACGTGAGGCACAAGCAGGAGAGGCCTATGATAGCAAGGAAACTACCAAGAAAATAGTTGTCGCCATAGAAGAGGGAGAAGAAAGATGCACATACATAGGGCATGACCTGACGGAAGAAGAAGAACAAGAGTTGACAGCCTTATTGAGGGAGTACAGAGATGTATTCGCTTGGAGCTATAAGGACCTGAAAGGGGTAGACCCTAATATATGCTCACATACAATCCCCATGACCTCAGATGCCAGACCCTCTAAGCAGAAGCCCTACACATACAATGACAGCTACGCCGCCAAGATTAAAGAAGAGATAGACCACTTGGTGGAAGCCGGATTTATCTATGAAATTGAGCACATTGAATGGGTATCCCCCATTGTAGTGGTGCCCAAGAAGAATGGCAAATTACGAGTATGCATTAACTTGAAGAAGGTTAACGCGGCCACTATCAGAGATAGTTATCCGCTTCCTATCACTGAGCATCTATTAGAAAGGGTAGCAGGCAAGGAAGTGTACAGCTTCCTAGATGGGTTTTCGGGCTACAATCAAGTAGCCATTGCTCCAGAGGATCAGCATAAGACGGCTTTTGCCACAGAGTGGGGCATATTTGCCTTTCGGGTAATGCCATTCGGGCTTACCAATGCACCTGCTACCTTTCAAAGATTAATGTGTCACGTGTTAAAGAGTTCTTGAGAAAGAATTTGGAAGTCTATGTTGATGATCTTTGCGCTCATTCCAACATTAGACAGACCCATATACCTGAACTCAGACAAATTTTTGATAAATGCAGAGAATATCAAGTCTGCCTGAACCCAGAAAAGTGTGTTTTCATGGTCAGGCAAGCCAATATTCTAGGACACATAGTGTCTAGGAACGGCATATCCACTGACAAAGAGAAAGTGAGAGCCATCGCAGAACTACCTAGGCCAAAGAACGTCAAGGAAGTACAGGCTTTCATGGGGCATTGTGGTTACTACCGCCGGTTCATTCACATGTATGCTGTCATTGCAAAGCCCATGTACGGACTTCTGACTAACTTTGAGTGGACTAATGAATGTGAGAATTCCTTCAATGAGCTTAAACGGCGATTATGTTCAGCACCAATCTTGACCACACCAGATTGGAATAAGCCTTTTCATGTTCATGTAGATGCATCCAATTATGCTATTGGGTGTGTACTCGCACAACCTACGGGTGAAGGTAATATGGATCTCCCTATTGCCTATGCCAGTAGACAATTGAATGCTGTTGAATGGAACTATACAACCACCGAACGAGAAGGATTAGGCATGGTGTACACGGTTAAAAAATTTAGACACTATTTGCTTGCAAACAAGTTCAAATTTTTTGCCGATCACCAAGCTCTACTGTACCTGGTAAACAAGCCATGTAATACAGACATATTAGTAAGATGGTTTCTCTTACTAATGGAATATGACTTTGAGGTAGTAGTGAGGAAAGGCAGGACTCATTTGAGAGCAGACCATCTCTCTAGGCTCACATCTGGAGAGGCCCCACAAGGAGTATTAGATGACTTACCTGATGCTTACTTGTTTAATTTGGAAGTTGTACCTCAGTGGGCTAAGCCATTAGTGCCAGTATTGACATACGGTCCTAATCACCCGGTAATGCACACAAAAGATAGAGAGATAGTAAGAGCTCAAAAGTATCATATCTTGGTAGGAAGTATGTACAAGCATACCGATCAGGGAGTATTAGCCTGTTGCATAGAGGAGGACGAGTATGCTAAGTGGTTTCAATTAGCACATGTAGGTGCATTAGAGCAACACTACTCAAAACAACGAACCCTACAGACCCTGAGGAGACTAGGAGTGCATTGGCCAACCATGGAAGTTGATGTCCATAGAATGTGCAAAGAATGCCCAATCTGCTGCACTAAACCACCAGTGGAACACGCCACTCTTTATCGAGTGTCTTTAGTGCCAGATTGGAGTGAACCATTAGTAGTCTTCTTGAGGACGAAAACATTCCCTCAAGATATGACTTTGGCCAGACAAAGAAGTTTGGAACAAGAAGCCTTGGATTACACCATCATTGGTGATAATTTATACAAACGGGGTAAAGATGGTTACCTAAGACAGTTGACTGCTTGGTCATAGATCCAGTCTTGACCCAAGACAAGGGGTTCAGTGAGACCCTCGTCTTGACACACTAATACTTTAACTGTCATTGCCTCATCATGAATGTAGAGGGGAAGTTCCACCTCGCCCACGCAAGGGGTTTCCACGCCTCCCAATCCTATGAGATATGCTTCCACAGGACTGACAGTTAACTGCAACTCCTGACAGTAAGACAATTGAACAGCACTAGTGGCTGCACCTGAGTCAATCAAGGCTCTTACGGTCCTTGCACTCTTTCCTTGTCCTATATCTAAGGTTACGAAAGGACGTCGATCAGTTATCCTATGTGAGCTTGTTCCTGCGACTTCACACATTGCCATATGATATCCTTGATCTGCATAGTCATGTGTTCTAGGCTGATCTCTACCTTGCCTTCGTAATTTCATCCTTCTTATGCGTTCTAAAGCTTCTGCTTGAGCTTCTTCTCGAATTCGCTTTTCTTCCTCTTTGCGTTTCTTAGCAGTGTTGAGTCGGCTGAGCATTTCCTCCGTAAGGGGTTCCTGATACAACTTGACTCTGCATCCGCTAATATAGTTTGGGAGAACATCACCCTCTAATGTGGCCAGTTGTACTGCTCCACTCGTGGAGATCCTATTGATGATCATAGGTCCATAGCCTCTCTTTTCTAGCTTCCTCGCATGTTGTTTCAGTGTATAGACTAAGACTAGATCTCCTGCTTTCAAGCCTTTATCCTTCACATGGGCATCAAAATATGCCTTCTACCTCTTCTTGGCTGCATATATTCCTGCAGCGGCTCTCAGTCTTGTTTCCCCTAATCGTTCAAGGTCAAAGATCCTAGAGGAGAGCTCATGACCTGTCCATTCGTGCTCTTGTGCTACTCTCAATGTAGGAATCAAGAAGTCCAAGGGTAGCACAACATTTTGGCCAAATACCATCTGAAAGGGGGTGGCTTGGAGTACCGTTTTGTAGGCAACTCGATATGCCCAAACAGCATGGTGTAGCTGTTTGTCCCAATTAGAGCGTTTAGTGTTCACTAATTTTGTCAGTACATTGCATAAGATCTTATTAGTGCTCTCAGCTTGTCCATTAGCTTGAGGGTGATAAGGGGCAGACTTCTTGTGTATTACCAAGAATTCTTGGAGTAGATTTTCAATCACTTCGTTCAAGAAATGAGTGCCTCTATCACTTACAAGCTCTATAGGTAGCCCATATCTTGTGAATACATTCTCAAACAAGAATTTAGCAGTTGTCTGAGCGTCGTTCTTTGTCGTAGCTTTTACCTCTACCCACTTAGTTAGATAGTCTGTTGCAACAATGATGTATTCCGCATGAGAACCCTTAGCTGGGGGATTAATAGGACCTACGAAGTCTATTCCCCACTTAGAAAACGCACGTCCACCCATCATAGGTTTTAGTGGCATCTCATCTTTGCGTATAGGATACTGAGTCCTCTGACAGACATCACACCGTTTCACATAGGTATGTGCATCCATGTGAAGGGTAGGCCACCAGAAGCCCGCAAATAGTATTGCCTTGATCACCCGATCCGGTCCAAAGTGTCCTCCTGCTACGCCTTGGTGAGCAGTTTCCAAGATCTTAAGATATTCACTTTCATGGACACATAGCCTCAGGTAACCATCTTTACCACGCTTATATAGATTATCACCAATGAGTGAGTAATCCAGGGCTTCTTGTTCTAAACTCCTTTCCCTCGCCAGAGTCATGTCTGGAGGGAATGTGTTTGTCCTCAAGAAGGATACTAGAGGTTCACTCCAATCTGGCACAATGGATACTTGATAAAGAGTGGCGTGTTCCACTGGTGGTTTAGTGCGACAGATTGGGCATTCTTTGCACAACTTTTGGACATCCGCTTCCATAGTCGGCCAATGCACTCCGAGTCTCTTTAGGGTCTGTAAAGTTTGTTGCTTTGAGTAGTGTTGCTCTAACGCACCTACATGTGCTAATTGCAACCATTTAGCGTACTCATCCTCTTCTACGCAACAAGCCAAGATTCCTTGATCTGTGTGCTTGTACATACTTCCTGCCATGATGTGGTACTTTTGGGCTTTTACAACCTCTCTATTCCGTGTGTTTACCACTGGATGGTTAGGCCCGTATGTCAATACTGGTACCAATGGCTTAGCCCACTGCGGCACCACTTCCAAATTAAACAAGTAAGCATCAGGAAGGTCATCTGATACTCCTTGTGGGGCTTCTCCCGATGTGAGCCTAGAGAGGTGATCTGCTCTTAAATGCGTTCTACCTTTCCTTACCACAACTTCAAAGTCATATTCCATGAGCAAGAGAAACCATCTCACTAATCTTCCTGTATTGCATGGTTTGTTTACGAGGTACAACAATGCCTGATGATCAATAAAAAATTTAAACTTATTTGCAAGCAAATAGTGTCTAAATTTCTTAACTGCATATACCATGCCTAATCCTTCTCGCTCTGTAGTGGTGTAATTCCGTTCAGCCGCATTCAATTGTCTACTGGCATAGGCAATTGGAAGATCCATATTACCTTCACGAGTAGGTTGTGCAAGCACACATCCAATAGCATAATTGGATGCATCCACATGAACATGGAATGGCTTATTCCAATCTGGTGTGGTCAAGATTGGTGCTGAACATAATCTTCGTTTAAGCTCCTGGAAGGAATTCTCACATTCATCCGTCCACTCAAAGTTAGTCAGAAGTCCGTACATGGGCTTTGCAATGACAGCATACATGTGTATAAATCGTCGGTAATAACCACAATGCCCCATGAAAGCTTGTACTTCCTTGACATTCTTTGGCCTAGGTAGCTCTGCTATAGCTCTCACTTTCTCCTCGTCAGTAGATATGCCATTCTTTGACACTATGTGCCCTAAAATCTTGCCTTTCCTGACCATAAAAATGCATTTTTCGGGGTTTAGGCAGACTTGATATTCTCTACATTTGTCAAAGATTTGTCTGAGCTCAGGGATATGGGTTTGTCTAATGTTGGAATGAGCACAAAGATCATCAACATAGACTTCTAAACTCTTCCTCAGGAACTCTTTAAATACATGGCACATCAGCCTTTGGAAGGTAGCTGGTGCATTGGTAAGCCCAAATGGCATTACTCTAAAGGCAAAAATGCCCCATTCTGTGGCAAAGGCTGTCTTATGCTGATCCTCTGGAGCTATGGCTACTTGATTGTAACCCAAAAATCCATCAAGGAAGCTGTACACTTCCTTGCCTGCCACTCTTTCTAAGAGATGTTCTGTGATGGGAAGCGGATAGTTATCTCGAATAGTGGCTGCATTAACCTTCTTCAAGTTAATGCATACGCGCAGCTTTCCATTCTTCTTGGGCACCACTACGATGGGGGATACCCACTCAGTGTGCTCAATTTCGTAGATAAATCCAGCTTCAACCAGTCTATCTATCTCTTCTTTGATCTTAGCAGCGTAATTATCGTTATATGTATAGGGCTTTTGCTTAGAGGGTTTGGCATCTGAAGTCATGGGGATGGTGTGTGAGCATATGTCAGGGTCAACACCTTTCAAATCCTTGTAACTCCAAGCGAATACATCTCTGTATTCTCTTAGCAAGGCAATCAATTCGTGCTCTTCTTCTTCAGTCAGGTCATGGCCTATGTACGTGCATCTCTCTTCCCCTTCTTCTATGGCTATAACCACTTTCTTGGTAGTTTCTTTGTTGTCATAGGCCTCCCCTGATTGTGCCTCTCGTTTAGGCATTCTAATCATGACTCTCCTGTCATCTATCTCATACTTTTTAAAGTTTGCAGGGACCTCAAACAAAGATTCTTCTTCCTCTGGTGTGACAGATTTCTTCTTTCTTTTTTTTCCTTCTTCCTTCGTGGTCATATGTGTGGCTAGTCTTACATCACTTGTAAGCTCTCCATGCCTCTGGGGTTGAAATTCTACCTCATAGAAGTATTCCTCATCTGATGCAAAAGGTGGGTCCATGATGATTGACTCGAGATCGGAGTCACTTGCATCCTCAAATGCATCAGGGCTAGGTTCGCATTCTTCTAGAACTTCCTCTCCCATGATTGGCTCTATGGAGAAGACTGAAATGTCATAGCCATCCTCATCACAGTGAGGTGTCCATTGTTCCTCATTGATGGTACGTCCATTGTTGCTAAGATTTCTACCCAGCCATGGGGTTCAAATTCCTCGTCAGGAAAGACTACAGGTGCATAGGTTGGGTCTTGAATGGGTCTATGAGTTTCGTTTGCACCTATTTCTCTGGCCTTTTCTCTCTTCTCTTCCTCTACTGCTACTTTGCACATCCATAAGTGGGTGTCTTCATGCATCCATGAGGATCCTGACCCTATGGAATGCACAGATTCCGTATCATCTTTGGCTCTATGGATGGGATTCCACTGGATAGGAGGTACATCTCTATGAGAGTAATCTTTGAGATTTACTTTGGTTGTAACACCTAAGTGTTGCAGGTACAAAGAATTGGTTCCCCAATCCTGGACCACTTGCAATTGTCGCATGAAGGGTCTTCCCAAAATCATCTCATAGGCATGATTCTTGCTAAAATCACATATAGCAAAGCTATGCTCAAACTCAACACCACAAGTGGTGAGAGTTATACCTTCTAGCAATCCCAAGGGCCTCTCTATATGACCATCGGCCATTTGCAATTTCATCCTCGTGGGTCTGAGTGCTGGCTTGCCCCAATGCTTCCATAGGGAGGTGGTAGCGATAGCAACTCCTGCACCTGAGTCTAAAATGGCCTTGGTGGTATGTCCTTGATAGGTGATGGGCAGGTAGGTGTTTCCTTCTTCCCCTTCACACATTTCTCCTATCTTGTCCAATGGTATTTCTGGCACTGTCTTCTGGGATCCTACCCGGGAACGTGGTTCTGCAACTTCAGTTACTTGACTGGCTACATATTTCCACGCTTTTGGTATATCCTTAGGCAGTTCTTCCAAAGTGAGATCGCGCTGCACCTTGGTGTTCTTTACTACCTCCGTGTTCCTAGGTATGACTGAGTCGTCGTTCCTTACCATGACTGTGGGTGCTCTCATACACGTGGACTTTGCTTCCCATGGGCCTATGAAGTGGGGTAGCTCTTGTATGGAATTAGACTCAAAGTCCAATCTCTCGTGAGACTGAGTACTCTCATGTTCCCCGTAAATAGATGGGATGTCTTGTGGGAATTGGTCGTGTGCATCATCCACAAGTTCAAAGGGAGGGGCGACTTCACTTTCGTTATCCCATTTGTCTTCTTGAATCTCTCGTAGGAAGTCTGGTGCAAACCGATTCATAGAAGAAGAAGTGTCTGGCTCCGTAGAATTAGGCACATAAGCAACCTGGGAAGGAGGGCTTATTCTATCGTTGGCTCTCTCCTCGTTCTCATAGATGGCTGGAGCACAAGCTTCCTGGGGAAGATTACTTATTCTATTACTTTTTCGAACAGGCTCATACGCTCCCTGAGAAGGAATGAAGGCAACCTGTGGAGGTACGTAAGCTTTCGAGGGAGGCCCATCTGCCTTTTGGGGGGAAAGATAAGCTTCTTGAGGAGGCACATGGGCTTTCTGAAGAGGTTGGCTTATCCGTTCTCTTGCCCTTTCCTTTCTTTGAGGGGCAGGTTCCTTTTCTGATTGTGCAATTAGCCTCTCTATTCTTTCTAGCAGTCCATCAAAATGTAACTGCGTCTTAGCTGAGCTAGAGATGTTAAAGAGGCGGCTAGCTTCGAACATGGCTTGAGCCAATTCCACCATCTTAGCACAAATTTTAGTTCGTTCAAGCTCTAGCTCGGCTCTAGGGTAGCATTTTTCATGATCGGTTATGGTTGGCCCTTCTTGGATTCTGGCCTGATATGCTTTAAGCATCATGTTTAGGTCCTCGGGAGTGGGATCTGCTAGGACTGATCCTACTTTGGGGGGTGGTGGAGTCGTATGAGGCGGGTTGGAAGGTGGTGGGTCGGATGGAGATGGGAATGGTGGTGGTGGAGTAGTGTGAGAGGGAGTTTGAGTTGTGAGTTCGGTTATTCTGGCTCTTGTTTCTCTTACGCTTTCCTCGAGTTCACTCATCTTCTTTGCCCATTGCCTTTTCATTCTTTCCCGACTATCTTTCCAAGCTCTAGTCCTTTTCTTGGTTATGCTCTCAGTTTCACTAGCCTCTGGGCCCTTTTCCTGGCTTGCCCCTTGGTTTTGCTGCAATGCCTGAGCTCTAGTGACTACCTGTACTGGTGCAGTGGAAGTGACACTTCCTGAGGAATCTACAACCAACCCAATCACATTAATGGGAGTGATTTTTGGCATATTATTAGGATTCTTAGGGCAATCTCGTAAGAGATGCTCCTTTCCACACTCTTGGCAATAGCCCTGGATTGTCACTGATTGGGGTTGTGTAGGTGCAGGCATGGGGCAATCACGAATGAAGTGATCTCTCTGACATCTGTAGCATGGTCCTCTAGGAAATGGTGGTCGTACCTGCCTAGGTTGGGGTCTAGGGTTGGGGTTTGTATACATGACATTCGTGTAATCTGACTCCCAACTTAGTTCATTTGGCTCTTCACTATAGTAGGACTCACCGTGTTCAGGAGACTGCATGTAGTAGGCTTGGGGACTATCAACATGTGTAGAATCAAAGCTATGGTCACTGGGATCACTTTCTAAGATCAATGGGGTTACTGGTACTATGGCCCTATTCAGGTTTTCTTCTGCCGCGGTATACTTTACAGGGATTACGTTAGCGGGGTTTGGAGACTGTTGAGCTAGCACCGGTTGGGGTCTCTGTTGGGCCTGATATTGTGGTTGGTAGGTTTGTTGGGGTCTAGCATATTGTTGTGGTGGATTTTGGTTCTGGTATCTGCCTTGTTGGTAGGGTTGAGGGTAGGTTTGTCTGACCGCTTGCTTGTTGTAAGGACAGTCTTGTGCTGTGTGATTTGTGTATCTTCGTTCTAGGGTGCAATATTGGCTATTTGGATTGATCTGGGGTTGAGCCATAATGGGACACACGTTTGCCATATGGTCACCACCACAAGTATAGCACCTTTTCACAGGAGCAAACCTTGGGATTTGTTTGCTAGTTACACCTAATTTCTGAGCTACTTTCTCTGCAAGTTCCTCGATTGACGTGGATTGCGTGGAGGAGAGGTTAGAGGCACTATCCGAATCTTTGTATATCTTAGCAAGCTCTAACTCCTCCCCTAGGTTATCCTCAATGTCAATGCACATGCGTACACACTCTTCTATAGTCCTAGGGTCCTTCAGATACACATAGGATCTCAATTTCGTACTCAGCAATCCATCAAGGAATAAGGCTACTTGTTTGGCAGGTGTGGGTAGCTCCAAAACAGGGCATCTTTCAAGATATTGTCTAAATCTTCTTCCTGCCAATCTTACAGTCTCTTGGGGAGTCTGTTTGAAGCTGTGAATCAATGAGGAGGTATTGTGTCTTATGCCACTCTTAGAGAACTCTACAATGAAAGCTTCTAGGAGTTGGTCTATACACCTGAATTGTCGCTCATCCAATGGCTGAAACCATGTAAGTGCTGTGTTCCTAAGGGTTAGACCGAAGGCATTGTACTGCGTGAATAGATCCTCCACTTGTTCAGCTCTCAAGACTTGCTTGAACTCCGCCACATGATCATAGGGATCTCCTGTGCCATCGAAGTAATTCTTCATGGACTTAACTAGCTGGGTTGGCCTCAAAGTCCTTGTGTGCTCTCTAGGTCTCGGCAGAGGGAATCCATCCACATTTCTTTGGTTCCCCGGAGCTC
This sequence comes from Ceratopteris richardii, assembly GCA_020310875.1. Lineage (NCBI taxonomy): Eukaryota > Viridiplantae > Streptophyta > Polypodiopsida > Polypodiales > Pteridaceae > Ceratopteris > Ceratopteris richardii. The sequence goes on from CM035441.1 coordinate 26,813,547, forward strand.
TATGTCCCTCAGGTTCCACTCTATTCGTTTCCGTCCTCGTTCTTTCTTTCCCCACTGGGTTGGCAAAGCTTACTTCTGGTCTATCTCTACTTCTGTCTCTTTGCATTCCATGAGCTTGGGATGTTCCAGCTCCAGGGTGACCATATGATACATTTGATCTTGGTTGGGGGAAAACGAATTCACCCTTCCAAGTGTAAGCATGCCTATCATTTTCCGTAACCACAAAGATCCTTTCTGAAGCGTGATCTAAGTAGGTCACTCTGCCTGGGCTATCAGGATCCTTAAACTCATAGATCATGATTGTTCCTATATCAGTTGGCTGATTAGATTTATACCTCCAAAAGGCTTCGTCAGTTTCTCGATTGAGGAGCAAATCTATGCTCTTGTTGTCTTGGGGAACCCACTCAGGTGTGATAATCCTAGTGAGAACAGATTTGCCTCGGGGTGTTCTAGGTTCTATTCCCATGTTTCCTTGTTCCAAGTCACCTAAGTCCGCTTCTGAGATTACATTTCCAAATTCATCTGTCCTATCTGGGTGACTGGTGACTACGTATATGGTTCCTTCTTTGTCCAGGTATGCACCGTTTTCAAACTTGACAGCTGGGTGCTCTAGTCCTATGGATTGGTCAGGGTTTTTAATCTGGACCATGGATCTTCCTAGGCCGTCCTCATAGATGCTAGCACCTAATCGGTTGGTCCTAAGGTATTCCAACTATGTTTTGTAAGGGCCTTCTACCCTGTGCAAGTAAGGCACTCCTGAACTTCCTGTAGGTCTGTCCATGCCTTGAGACATCTCTGACTCACTGGTCTCGGAGCTAGGGTAGTACGAGTGGTGGCTCAACTGCTGGGCCCAAGACCTAGCAGTGTGGTTAACACTAGCCTCTGAAGATCTAAGGCTTTGTCTCTCCCTTACTAGATGTCGTCCTGATCTAAGGTTCATATGCCTATCTAAGTAGCCCAATTCTTTGCCCAGAGTACAACCTCGTTGCTGGTTACTTTATATTAGTTGCTTGGTTCTTTTTAGTTATTTCTCGTGTTTAAGGTCTTGTCTGATATTACGTCGTCAGGAATACTTGAGTGTTCTTCGTGCTTTTAGGTAGATCGTTCCACATTAGGTTCTTTTCCTTTATGTTATCGACAGTACAGAGATTAGGTTTGTAGCTTGAACTTGAGTTTTTAGGTAGTCTTCAACTTGATACCTGCCTATCGTCGCCCTGACTTACTCCTACCTCTAGTCGTTCTTAGCCTAAGCTAGGAATTGATGAAGGGAGTTGAGAATTTCCAACCTTTTGTTTCCTTCTTGGTTGCCTTGAATGCCCAGGAAGTGTGTTCCCAAGCTTGCACTTACACTTGCTTAGAACGCCTTTCGAAGCTCTCAATAGATCTGTAAGAGTTCCAAAGTTAACCTTAAAATTTAAATTCCAAAGACAGAACCGATGATTTTCAGTCCTGTAGCACAAACACTAACTTGCATAGTGATTTTTAAGAAAACAATTCTAAAGACCCCTGACTTTGATCCCCCTGGGTATGGTCAACTTCAAAATACCCTATCTGAAAATCAACGCATTATCTTTATAAAAAACAGTTGAGGGCGTGTAGTATATGCCACGAGCTTTCCAACAAGCCCTAGAGCTCAAAAAATTGATTTCGTATGAAGAAGTTATGACTGTTCAGGGTTTAGGGGGGTAAGACAGGATCCAATCTGGCTGACAGATCCTAGGATTTTCTCCCAAAACACAAGTGTAGGAACCTCAATAATGCTAATGGATTGACTATTTTGCCCCAAAATTATCCCAAAGTTTGAACAAAAGCAAGCCCTAATTTTTGGCCGAAAAGCTTGTCAATCGCGATCGACAGGTCTGTCAATCGCGATTGACAGAGGTGTCCGTCGGGGCTGTCAGTCGCGATCGACAGTGTCAATCGCGATCGACAGAGTCGATCGTGGCTGTCAATCGCGATCGACAGAGTCGATCGTGGTTGTCAATCGTGATCGACAGTATCAATCGCGATCGACATGTTTTCCGGATTTTTCGCCAAAATTTCAGTCAATCGGGGGCCTATCAGTCGCGATGGACACGTGGCTACGCGTAAAAGTCAATCAGTCGTTGAATTTCAGTCGGTCGCGATCGACGGTGTCAATCGCGACTGACAGAGGTGTTGGTCGTGGCTGTCGATCGCGATCGACGGTATCAATCGCGATTGACAGGGTCCTACGTGGCAATCTGTCGGTCGTGAGGTCTGTCGATCGCGATTGACAGGGTCTGTCGGTCACGATTGACAGAGGCTGTCGGTCGCGATTGACAAAAAAACACGGAATTTTTCTACTGTTTTAGGTGATTTGGGATGTGCTCATCATGCTTGTGCTAGTGGTGAACTTTGTTTTACCAAATGATCGAATTTTCTATCGATCGCGATCGACAGAGGCTGGCGACTGCGAGACAGATTCGACGAGTTTCGTACCTGCGCAGGGAGCTGGGGATGGTGATTCAGCAAGGTCCTGCAAAAAGCTCAAGAAACATGCAAGAAAACACACACACAATATCACTCTCTCGCTCTCTCTCACAAGTGAAATGAGGGAAATGAGGTGGGGAAGGTGATATAATAAAAAAAACAGAAATTTTCGCGATGATGGAGATGGAGGTGGGAGATGGTGATGAAGATGGTGAAGGAAAAACAAGAAAATAGATGAAAGTGAAGAAAATACCTACAACTCCAACGCATCAACTCTACGTCTTACCATCACACACTCGTCCTCAAAATTCGATCCCCGGCAACGGCGCCAAAATTTGGTGTAGCTCAGTGATGAGTAGCACCTCCTTTAATGTCAATCCGGGAAGACGTGAGGATGGTATGAAGACCTCGAGCAAGTGGCGGCACAAGTGCGTGAGTGAGAAGCACACAAACATGCACACACATACACACACACGCGCACACACGGCAAGACAAAGAGTGAGAATCAATGGAGTTCTTAGATTACTTTCAGAAAGCTCTTACAAGTTTGTTTCAATTACAATCTAAACTCAAAAATGAGCTCTCTAGCTCCTTTTATAGTTTTTGACTAGCTTTGGCCCTGTTCAGACCTAGTGTCCGGCCTAGTTAAAAATTAGGTTCCAGGGCTTATTTGAGGGCTCAAACGAGATCTAAAAACTACAAAAATTGGCAGGTAGATACTTCTAAAGCTCCTCAAGCTCAAGGACTCCTTGGCTTGCACAAAATGGAGCTACAAAAAGATGAAATGGTATTTACAATGGTGTTCAGTGATGAGAATCACTTTTAATTGGTGTAGAGGTTTTGAAAAATTAAAGGTTGCCTTAGTGCTAGATCTGCGTGAATGCTCATACGTGCTTCTTCCTGAAGAAAATTATTGGCCTATTTGCCAGATCTTCGTTGACTCCCTTGTCTGCTTGTGCCTTCTCTCCCTTCTGACTCTCTTCTCTGACTGCCATGCCTCGTTAGTCCTTCAATTCCTTGTCTGCTGCTAACATATGCCTTTCTCATCTGTACCTGTAAGAATTATATCATCAACATATATACATATGTAAATGAACCCATCATCACTTGCTTTGACAAGCAAGCTACTATCTGCTTTAGATACTTGAAATCCAAGTTCCTTTAAGAACTTTACAAGCCTATAGTTCCATGCCCTTGGGGCCTGCTTCAAGCCATATAAAGCTCTCTTGAGCTTACACACATAATCTGGATATCTTCCATCTCTGAATCCTTGAGGTTGCTCCATGAAAACATCATCTGAAATATAACCATTCAAAAAAGCATTCTTCACATCTAATTGACACAATTTCCAACCTTTGCATGCAGCAATTGCTATGAGTGTTCTAATGATTGTCATCTTTGCCACTGGACTATAAGTCTCATCATAGTCAATACCATATGTCTGAGCAAACCCTTTAACAACAAGTCTAGCTTTGTACCTATACACACTTCCATCTGCAAATCTCTTTGTCTTATAGACCCACTTGCATCCAATGATCTTCTGACTATTTGGTTTTGGAACCAAATCCCATGTTTGATTCTCCATCAATGCATCATATTCTTCCTGCATAGCTTTTTTCCAAATCTCTTTACCTTTTGCCTCTTCATATGTAGAAGGGTCTTCATCTGCTTTAACCATGTAAGCATAATCCTTAGTAGTCAAGAATGAAGTATCATAGCTATACCTTGTAGGTTGCCATTTGTGCCTTGTAGACCTCCTGAGTTCTCCACTTCTTGAGGTTTCTGGTTCTTCACATTCAGGATCAAATCTTGGTGTCTCTTCCACTTCAACCTGCACTTCATGATTCTCTTGTTCATCAAATATCTGAATCTTTGATTTACCTTTCCTTTGGCTCACAATTTCTTCATCATCTGTATTAATATTGATAGTACCTGCATACCAAGTACCTTGCTCATCAAATGTAACATCTTTTGATACAGGAAAATGTTTTGTGGATGGATTCCACAACCTGTATCCCATCTGCTTATCATCATAACCAATAAACGCATATTTTTCAGCTTTAGGTTCCAATTTATGCCTTAATTGTGATGGTACATATGCATAGGCCAAACATCCAAATACTTTGCAATGGTCTAATGTAGGTCTCTTACCCCACCATGCCTCATATGGTGTCATACCCTGCAAGGCTTTACAAGGTAGCCTATTAACCAAATAAGTAGCTGTATTTACAGCCTCAGCCCACAAATAATTTGGGCAATTTTTCTCCTTCATCATGGACCTTGCAAACTCAACAAGAGTCCTATTCCTCCTTTCTGCCAAACGTTGAGGAGAGTACCTGCAAGTAACTTCTCTTTTTATACCTGCATTCCACAAGTAATCACTGAACTCATTAGAGAAATACTCTCCCCCTCCATCTGACCTTAGTCTCTTCAATTTATGTCCTGTAATTCTCTCTGCATACATATGATAATGTTTGAAAGTATTGAATACTTCTGACTTATCTTTGATCACATAGATAGTGACCCATCTGGTAGCATCATCAACATAAATCACATAATACCTTGAGCCATTGATACTGAAATCCTTTGATGGTCCCCACACATCTGTGTGCACCAACTCAAGTTTCTCTGAATACATAAACCCATGCTTAGAATAAGATTGCTTATGAGCTTTACCTAATTGACATGCCTCACATCTGTATGTCATATGTTGACCTGCAACATTAGGCAATCCAAGCACTGAACCATTATTAATCATGTCTTTAATACCTCTTTCACTGAAATGTCCAAGCCTCTTATGCCAAAGATCTAACTCAGAGATCTTATGTCCTCCATAAGTGAACAAGGCATGACCAACATTACCTTGAATCTTCAATGTGAACAATCTTCCTTCTTTCTTCCCTGAAACAATTTGTTTATACCCATTGCTAGGGTCTGCCACAAACACTCCTTCATTAGTGAACCTCACTTCATAACCTTTTTCCACAATTTGTCCTACACTTATCAAATTCTTAGGAATTGTAGGAACATACAAGACCTTACTCAATAAGGTGCTACCATCCTTAGCCTTCACTGATCCAATTGACTTCACATTATGCTTTGTATTGTCACCTGTTTGAACAACATGATTAGATACCTTATTCTCCAAATCAGTCATCAAGGCTATGTTACCACTCAAGTGATTGCTACACCCTGAGTCAATGTAGAAGACTCTTTGATCTTCACTCTGCTTTTCACAAGTTGCATTCATTATCAATGTTGAATCTTCCTTTTGATATGAAGCATAATTGTAGTAGGTATTGTTATATTGTTGACTTTGGAAACCTCTACCTGCATTTCTTCCAAAGTAACCCCTACTACCTCTACCTCTGAAATTACCTCTTTGATTTCTGCCACCTCTTCCTCTTGAATTATAGTTCTGATTGTATCCACCATTACTCTGAGTGTTATGCCAACAATCATTAGCTAAATGATTTGTCTTACCACAAATGCAGCAAGCTTTTGCTCCATCTTTGTTATTCCTGCCTCTTCCTCTACCTTTGCCACCTCCTCTTCCTCTTAGGAAGTTGGCTTGACTAGTTGTGCCTTCTTCTTCATTTGCTTGTTGCTTTCCTTTGTTAGTTTTCTTCTTGTCTTTAGAGTACATTGCATGACCTGCACTCTTGTCAACATCTCCTTTGATATCATTCTCAAAAGTTAGCATAACAATTGATTCAAATCAGGATTGAAATGATCCAATGAAAGTTCTGTAGACAAAATAAAAGGCTTCCACTTCTCATCACCTCTTAGTCCTGTGAGAATTTGCCTTACCAATTTATCTTCTTCAATGTCTTAATCCACTGCTCCTAATGCATCTGCAATGTCCTTCATCTTTGTCACATAATCAGATATTGATTGTGAAGCCTTCTTCTTGAAAGTAGTAAACTCTGCCCATAAAGATGCCTTTCTTGACTTTGTAGTGTTTTGGAAATGCTCCTCCAAAGCATTCCATATTTCACTTGCACTTTCAAGACCTCTAATGTGAGGTAGCAAGTAGTCATTGACTGCCATATAGATAATGCTCCTAGCTTGAGCATCTCTCTTCATCCAATTCTTCAAATCTGACAATTCCTCCCTAGTTGGAACACTAGGATCTCTGAATTGAGGCTTTTCTTCTTCTCCTGTAATATAGGCTATCAAATCTTTGCTCATTAGATGGGCTTCCATCCTCATTGACCATGCAGGATAATTCTCTCTATCCAATTTCTCTATCTGAAGAGAATCTCCCATCCTTCCTTTACCTGTGTACTGAATTCTTCAATCTTTATAAAGTATAAAGTTACCTTTACTTCGAATGACACTCCTTTCGTCCTTCTTGATGTCGTATGATCTCTTCCTCAAGCTTTTCCTTCAGGCTTTCACCTTTTAATCCTTCAGATGTTGAATTCTTTGCAACTGCAGCAGTCGGGATCCTCCTTTTCTCAAATTTGATGTTTCCTGCTCTGATACCACTGATGGAGAGTGTAAATCTCCAAAAGAACAACCTACTCTTGAACTTAGAACACCTCTATATCAAGAGTAAGTCAAAACCTTCACCAATTTAAAAGATCAATGACCAAATATCAAATTCTTGAACAAACTGTGAAGAAGGAGATTACTCAGAAAGTCTGCTGCATATATCTTTCTCATTGACTGAGTAAATGTGTAAAGTTTTTGATGAAACTTTGCACAAGGTGTCCCCTAAAGATTGCGCACCTCCTCCAAGTCAAATCACTCCAAAAGATTCAGTAGATCTTGAGAAATCTACTTAGCAAGTTACCTATGTCTAAATCTGCACTTCTGAGAAGTTGATTTGGACACCCCTAACTTTTAACACATAGTTCTCTCAGTATAGAACCCGTTTAAGCAAATGCTTTTAGCCACGAGTAGCTTACCTTCCAACTTAAAGATTAAGTGCTTACTTGCACAAAACTTTAAACTGTGGAGTGAGAAATGATCAAATCATTAAGATCAAAATTTGCACCTGTTTCAGGAACCAGTGAATACTTTCTCACATGTAAATGTTCCTACACACAATTCTCTTAGCCTGATCACAATTGGAAGCTAAAACTTTGTACAGAGATCAATCAACTCTAGATTTAGACTTATACAAAAGCATTCCACAGAAGATCTATCACAGAAGGAGAAGACACGAAAACTTCGGGCGCTTCTATTCCTCAGAAAATTACAACTGAGTTATGACAGAGACTTCTTCTCATTCCTATGAACTCTAATGAGTCTTACAACTTACAAATGCACTATTCTCATACTCTCCTATTTTCTCCTCTATTGCCCCGACATTTTTCAAAAGTATTTATAGGCAAATATGTACAAGCTTATAACTAAACAGAAGTATAAGTGATCTATGTCTTCACTAATGTACATATGTGTACATGTCTTTCAATCTGTGAATATATCCATCTTCTATGCTTCAAGAATTGATCTTATTTCCATCCTTTGTCCTTCAAATCTTCAATTGGTGATTGGTCTGCACCAACACTGATTATGTCACAAAGATGAAGGAGATTTCCGACCAACTTGGAAGCATTGGAGAGGTAATTGAAGAGGAGCAAATCATAAGACAAATCATGAATGGAATCAAAGCAGACGACAAGTGGGAGTCATTCACAACAGCCATGGATTTATACATGGATATGCATGTACCCGACCTCAACACACTCATGGGCCAACTCTTCACTCATGAAGCAAAGATTAGCAAAGGTGGTGAGTCCTCAAGAGGTAATCAAACTTCTGCCTTATACTCTGATAAAGCTAAGGTCAAGGACAAGTCAAAGAATAGGAAGAATGAAGATGAAGGTAGCTCTTTCCAAGCAAACTTTGCAGGTAGAGGAAGAGGCAGAGGTGGAAAGCAAGGCAGGGGGAGATTCCAATCATCTCAACCTTGCAACATATGTGGCTTATCTAACCATACTACTGAAGAATGTTTCAGGAATCCAAGGAACTCAAGAGGAAGAGGATTCAATAGAGGTGGCTATGGATCAAATAGAGGCAGATACAATGGAGGCTACAACAACAACTACTACAACAACAATTACAACAACAACAACTATCAAAGTGGCCATAGAGGAAGAAGAGACTATAATAACTATGCAGAGGACCAAAGTCAAGAAGATTCATTATTGATTATGAATCTATCAGTGAAGAAGGGTAAGGATGATCATCACATATTTTACATTGATTCGGGATACTCGAACCATGTAGCAGGAAATGTGGCTTTACTTTCTGATTTGGAAGATCCTCATAACAAGCATGAAGTGCAGACAGGAGATGACACAAAGCACTCAGTGGAGAAGATAGGTAATGTGAAGACATCAGATGGGAATATGAACCTCTTAAGCAAAGTTCTTGTATGTCCCTACAATTACCAAAAATTTAATAAGTGTTGGACAGATTGTTGAAAAAGGATTGCAGGTTAGATTCAAACGATTTGGAGCATATGTTGAAGACCCAAGGCAAGGCTTTCGAAGGATTGCCAAAGGAGAAAAGACAAGAAGGCTTTTCACTTTTGAAGTGGAAGATACAAAGAACATAGCTTTGTTTAGCTATGGATCTCAAACTCTTACAGAGTTGGAGATATGGCACAAAAGGCTTGCTCACATTGGTGAGAGGACACTCAAACAAATTTGTAGGGACCAAAGTGTACTTGGTTTGCCTAATATCACAAGGCAACACATGATTTATAAGTGTGAAGCTTGTCAACTCGGCAAGGCTCATAGAAAACCTTTCAATAAGAAAGGATATATGTATCAAAATCCTTTGGATCTAGTGCACACGGATGTGTGGGGTCCAAGTAAGGAGCCATCTATATCAGGCTCAAGATATTATGTGTCTTTCATAGATGATTGAAGCAGGTGGACCATTCTGTTTTTCATGAAGCACAAGGATGAAGTGTTTAATTGCTTTAAGAAGTATATTGCTCTTGTTTAAAACCAAACAAGTAGGACTTTAAAAAGACTTAGATCAGATGGTGGAGGAGAATACTTCTCTTCTGAATTTGATGCCTTCTTGCATGAAAGAGGCATTAAAAGGGAAGTCATTACAAGGTATACACCCGAACTCAATGGTGTAGCAGAGAGGAGGAACAGAGCTATTGTCGAAGCTACAAGGTCCATGCTCAACGAAAAGGGATTGCCGAACTACCTATGGGCAGAGGCTGTGTCGACAGCCACATATCTCATAAATAGACTTCCATCTAAGTCACTAGATGGAACCACTCCATATGAAGTGTGGAATGGAAGAAGACCTAGTCTAGCGCATTGTAAAATCTTTGGATGCTTAGCCTATGCTCACATTCCTTCTCAAGTAAGAGGGAAATTGGATCCCAAGGCAGAGAAGTGCGTATTTATTGGTTATGACCAAAACCAAAAAGGATATAGATTGTACAATCCAACCAATAAAGGATTTTCTGTGAGTAGAGATGTAATTTTTGATGAAAACAAATCATGGTTTGATGATGACAGGAAAGTGAAGCTGCCATATGACTTGGATGAAGATTTTCCACCACTTCAACCAAAGGAGCCAAAGCAGATTGAAGAAAGTGATTCAGAGATTGACCTAGAAGACTTGGAAAGACTAAAGCTATGGAAGAACAAACGTAAAGCAAAGATGCAGGATGCTACATATGGACCCGAGAGCTCACATCAACCACTTAGAAGGTCTTCGAGGGAGAAGAAGAAACCAGAGAGGTTTGGTTATGATACTTCTTTCGTCACCAAGCACTCGATCTACATTGCAAAGGATTCAACCAATGAAGAACCTACCACATTCGAAGAAGCACAAAGCCAGAAAGCTTGGAGAGATGCAATGGATGAAGAAATGGAAGCCTTGAAGGAGAATGACACTTGGGAGCTTGTACCTAACAAGCCATCTATGAAGGTAATTGGATCTCGATGGATATACAAAATCAAGAGGAATCCACATGGAAGTATAAATAGACACAAAGCAAGGTTAGTTGCTAAAGGGTTTGCTCAAACCCATGGTATTGATTGTTGATATATTTAGGTAGTGATGTGTGTGAACACTCTAGGACCGCCGGGGCACTTTTTTCCCTCTTTAGGAGGTTTTTTTCCCCCGGCTTGTATATACGCCTATTGCCCTAATGGGCTACTTATCTTTGTACATTCTCTAGTAATACATTCAGTCTTGTGTGTTGTGCTCCAAGCTTCTTCTTCTTCCTTGTGCTGTTCGCGTGCTTCCGCAGACGTCTAACTCCAACAATTGGTATCAGAGCAGGTCGTTGCTTCTTCTAGGGCGCCGTCGACACTCCTCCATTTGCAGTCTCAGATTCGCATGAAATTTGGTGAGCATACTCAGGGTGTTTCCTAGATCAAAACGGCTTCGCTCTGTGGTGCCGAAATCGCGATCTGAGCTCGTTTCGGCCTCCGAACGCACTATCACAGCGCTTGTGCAGGCTATTTCGTCCTTTTGTGCCAAAGGTATATACCAGTTTCTGTTCGCCAGTTTAAGCGTCTCGAAGTCTGCTACAGGTCTAGCAGAACTCGTCTGGGCAGTTCCGTTCAACTTTTTGAGATACAGTCAATTTTCTGCATCAAGGTATTTTAGTCACCGGCCATGGCTGAAAGCAGTGATGTATTCCGTATGTTGGCTGTTGAGGATAAGTTGGATGGTACCAACTACCCATTATGGGCTTATATGATGCGACATGTACTGGTTGCAAAAGGATTGTGGAACATTGTGCAGGGTGTTGAAAGACGTCCTGTTACACCTGTAACGACAGGTACTGCAAATACAGGTGTTGGAGCTGATGAAGATGGTGTCGAAGATGATATTCCGCAGATTCCTGTTCGTGCTGCTGTTTCTGTTGCACCTACTGCAGAGCAGATTCGTTGGGATGGCAGAGATGCCCAGGCACATGCATTGATAGCTTTGTCTGTCAAACGTGCCATTATCCCTCACATTCGCTCTTGCAGAACAGCAAAGGATGCTTGGGATACACTTACCACTTTGTACCAGGCTAGGAATGAGGCTCGTGTTGCTTACCTCCGAAAACAGTTGGAGAGTGAGCACATGAATGAAGGTGATTCTATGGACAGTTTTCTTACAAAGATCAAAGACCTGAAGGAACAATTGATTTCTGCTGATGAGGTTATACCAGATAGCTCACTTGTGCAGACCGTTCTGAATGGCCTTCCTGATTCATATCAAAGTTTTGCCTCTACTCTTCGATTGATGATGAAAGGCAATCCGAATGCCTTGTCATTTGAGGAATTAGTCTCTGTTCTGTTGCAGGAAGATCAGTCCAGGCAGAATAGGTCCATTATGCGTGTTGCAGATCAAGCTTTCCTGGCTAGTCAGAAGGGCAAAGGAAAATGGAGCTCTTCTACTAGTAAGCAGAAATCTGCAAATGCTGCACAATCGAAGAACTAGGATAAAGATGAGAAGAAATCAGAAAAGCAGAAATTGTTCTGCAAGTACTGTAAAGGAAATGATCATATTATAAAGAACTGTCCAAAACTGGCTGCTAAAGAGGCAAAGAAGAAAGAGGCTGGAATGGTTGTTGCAGAGGCCTCTACACCAAAAACAGAGTCTGCAAATCTTGTGCAGGAAGAAGAATGGGCGTTTACTACTGTCTGCAGTTTTGACCCATCTTCTCATGATCAGTGCATGTCTGCAGTAGACTCAGATGTTTGGTACTTTGACAGTGGGGCGACCAAACATATTACCTCGCAGCGCAGTTTCTTCTCTTCACTCGAGCCTGCCCCTACAGGGAATACTGTCACATGCGCCAATAACTCCTCTTATCCTGTTATGGGAGTTGGTAAGATCATTTTGACTACTGCTGATGGTAGTTCTTTCACTTTGTCAGATGCTTTATTTGTGCCAGGGATCAAAAAGAACCTGTTATTAGTTTCTGCATTAGCCAAGATTGGCTTGGTTGTGAAATTCGTTGACGACAGGTGTACAGTCCATGATCTCTCAAATGGCGATGTGATTATTGCTTCTGGCATTTTATGTCGTGGGCTGTATAAGCTCATAGACTATGAAAGATCTGTGAATGATTCGGCATGTGCAGTTCATGATTCTCAGGCTATGTCAGATGCAAAGCTTTGGCATGCACGCTTTGGTCATCTGAATTTTGCTAGTTTGTTACGCCTGCAGAAATCTGAAATGGTGTCTTCTTTGCCCAAACTTGAGGCACCTGGAAAACATGTTTGTGAAGGTTGTATTTTGGGCAAAATGCAGCGTTCTTCCTTTCCAAAAGATGGTTCAGTTCGGGCTATGCAGAAATTGCAGCTTGTACATAGTGATGTCTGTGGTCCTATGCAGACACCCTCTTTTGGAAATTACCTTTACTTCGTGACTTTCATTGATGATTTTTCCAGGCATGCATGGGTATACCCACTCAAAGCAAAGTCCGAAGTGTTCATGTGCTTCAAACAGTTTTTGGTTTTGGCTGAAAATCTGTCAGCATGTAAAATGGGCACCCTCCGTTCTGATCGAGGGGGGGAATATATGTCTTCAGATTTTAATGCATTTCTGGCTGAACGTGGGATAAAACACCAGTGTACAGTGCCGTATACACCTCAACAGAATGGAGTTGCTGAACGAAAGAACAGGTCACTCATGGAGATGGCGAGGTGCATGGTCAAAAGTCAGGCTTTACCACATAGTTTCTGGCTTGAGGCTGTCATGTGTGCAGCATATGTACTGAACAGGTGTCCCACCAAAGCGTTGCAGTCTATCACTCCATATGAGGCTTGGCATGACCGCAAGCCATCTGTTGCTCATCTGCGTGTTTTTGGTTGTTTGGCATATGCATTAGTGCCTGAACAACATCGCAGAAAATTGGATGATAAGGCAGTAAAATGTATTTTTGTTGGGTACAGTTCTGAAAGTAAAGGCTATCGTCTGTATCATCCACAGACTAAACGCATTCTGGTTAGCCGTGATGTTGTCTTTGTGGAAGATGCTATTCAGCCATTGCTTTCATGTACTAAGGAGACATCTGTTAGCTCCAAAGACATGTATGATACTTTGATGCCTCTTTTTACAGGTGGACAGGCTAGTGTTGGTCCAAATGAGGCAACTTCTCAGCCTTTGCAGGTTTCATATGATGATGCAGATCATTCCATTTCTGATGCAGATTTACATGATGCACTTGTTGATGAGAGAGCTGATATTGAACAGGCAAAAACTATGCCAAAATGGCTGGTGCAGACTTTGCGTGACAGCAAATTAGATGCACCTTTGTCATATCGTACTCGTTCAGGCTCTCATAGTACCTCCTTTGCATCAGATTGCTATGCTATGGCTGCATCTAGTCTCTGTGATGAGAATGAGCCTGTTTCTTTTGATGAAGCACAAAATTCAGAAAATTGGATGGCTGCTATGCAATCTGAATATGATGCTATAATGAAGAATGGTACATGGTCTTTATGTGACTTGCCTCCTGGCAAGAAGGCCATTGGCACTAAGTGGGTATACAAGCTGAAGCGTAAACCTGATGGTACAGTTGACAGGTATAAGGCTAGGCTTGTTGCAAAGGGTTATGCGCAGGAAAGAGGCATTGATTTTGATGAGACCTTTGCACCTACATGCCGTATGACTACTGTTCGGAGCATTTGTGCACTTGCAGCCCATCATGGTTGGAATGTACATCAGTTGGACATTAAAACAGCATTTCTGAATGGTGACTTGCATGAAGAAGTGTATGTTTTTCAGCCCCGTGGCTTTGTGCAGAAAGGGCATGAAAACCAGGTGTGCAGGTTAAAGAAGGCGTTATATGGTTTAAAGCAAGCACCACGTGCTTGGTATGAGAAGATACATGCCTATCTGATTGCACATGGTTTTGAGAACAGTCCAACTGAAAGCACCTTATATGTTAAGCGTGCTAATGATGTGCTTCTGATCATTGTTGTCTATGTAGACGACATGCTGCTCACTGGTCCTCTTGATAAGCATATTGCTGATTTCAAGGCTGATTTGCATGCCTCATTTGAGATGTCTGATTTGGGGCATTTGCATCACTATTTGGGCATTCAATTTATGCAAGTTGATGGTGGAATGGCTTTGTGTCAAACGAAATATATTGACACATTATTGCAGCGTTTTGGCCTTGAAGACTGTAAGCCTATTGCCACTCCTATGGAGACAGGTTTACGATTGAGTCTTCATGATGCTGGAGATGCATTTGATGCTGTTCTCTATCAGCAGGCTGTTGGATGCTTGATTTACAAAAGCATTACTCGGCCAGATATTCAGTTTGCTGTCTCACAGATGAGCAGGTTTATGCATTGCCCAGGAGTCACGCATTGGAAAGCGGTTAAGCGCATCTTTCGCTACTTGAGTGGTACTCGGCTACTTGGGTTGTTTTATCCCAAGGGGGGATCACCACCGCCAGATTTGCATGCTTTTTCTGACTCAGATTGGGCTGGTTGCTATGACACTCGTGTGTCCACCAGTGGTTTTTGCTTCATGCTTGGTAGCTCATGTATATCTTGGTTGAGCAAGAAGCAGCCTACTGTGGCCACTTCCAGTTGTGAGGCTGAGTATAGGGCAGCTTTCACAGCGACTGTTGAGTGTGTGTGGCTCAGACGCCTTATGGCTGATTTGGGTGTTGGCCAGTCTTCTGCCACCACCATCTTCACTGACAGTCAGAGCGCATTGAGGAAATCTCTCTCTGATCTCAGAAGTCAATTTATTACATATGGATCTTAACCCTTGTTTTACACTATCCACTAGGATAGCAAAGAATGTTTGATTAACTTTTTTCCTGATGCATACTCCTTGACTTTTTCGTGATACATAAAGAGGAATTTGTTTATCTTTCACAAATATGCACAACCAACCTTTCTTATTGTATTGCAAAAAACTATCTTCTACACCAACTTGTAGCAACGATTCCCACTCGATAAATTCTTGTGAATCAAAACCCGATGTCTCAGAATACAAAGTTTCTAAGCGCATACAAGTCAATTTTCTTGCTACTGCGTATTCCATTACATAAATATCTCTTGATTGAGAAACTTTTATCAAATTATTCATTTCTCTTAACAATGGTAACATTCCTCCAAGATAGAGAAGAGTTTCCACATCACTTAGCATTTGCAACAAAGTGTGAGCTTTTCCCTTTTGTATTCCTTTACTTAAAGACATAATATTGACCACACCGATGACTGATTTATATTCTTCAAAAAGACGTTCTACAGGTCCAATAAGTGAAATCCATCTGGTGTCAATATTTTTTTTCAATTTTCTTCCTTTACTTATCCCATCAGAGAAGCATTTAAACTCTTTAATACGCTTAGGACTTTTTGAAAAGAAAGCATATGCTTGGTGTACAAGATCTTCAACTTTTTGTACGAAAACAAATTCTGACACAATTTTAAATGCTAGATTTGTACGATGAGACATACAATGTATACCTAAAGCATGTGGTGTATAGTTTTGTTGCAATTGAACACACAATCCATTTCTAAGCCCATGCATAACTGAGCATCCATCAACACCAATGCATACTATCTTTTGATTAATATCACTAATTGACATCCCTCCAATATTTGAAATGGAATCTAAAACAAGTTGCACCAACAAATTAGAAGTTGCACTTCCCTTTAGTTGAAAAGCACCAATAAATTTGGCTTTTCTTGCATAATTCTCCACAATATATGCATGGATACATACCCAAGAAGTGCAATCCCTTGCTGTCACTTCATCAAGGGAGATAGAAATAAAAGTAGCATTCGATAAACTTATTTTCAAGTTAGATTTGATTACCTCTCCCATTGCTTTTGCAAATTCCCATCCTGAAGATTCTGTCCAATATTGTGTCGGAAAACTTTGAATTCGTAATCCAATGAAATTCAATGGAACTCTCCACTTAGGATAATCAGACATTGGTTTTCCAATGGACAAGATATGTAGCACAATTGAAAATTGCATTAATATGGCTTCATTATCTGATTTGAGCTTTCTCTCAAAAAGATGCATAAAGGATCTTTTATTCTCATTACTTTGCTCCAAAAGCAATAAATGAGAATTATAGGCATCTACATTCTGTAGATGCCTACATTCATCTTTTGTTTTCCATCTAAGAATGTTTTCCATTTTCCCTTCTACTTCTACTTTCTCATACATTTTACCCACATGTTTTTCAATGGTATCTAATTTCAATTGTAACTTGACTTGATTACCTAATTTCCAACTACATGGTATACAAGTGGCAAATTTTGGTTCTTCTTCACCCTCAATTATCAAAGGCTCAATAAAAGGAAACTTTGTTATCCAATCTATTTTAAAAGTCCTTCCTATATCCCATTGACCCTTCCCTCTCTTCATACGTTTAGACAAAGAAGTGTCATTTGAGGTTTTCGACTCTGACACATAGATGTTAGAGCATACAATCGGGGGTAAAATTGTAGGCTCAAGGGATGAGCTTGCTACACATGAAGACCGCATGACATTCGAGCTTCTAATCCCTCCTTTAAGTGAATAAAAATCAGAAATGGATTTTCTCTTAGGTCTCGAATCCATTACAACCTTTCCTTTTTCCTTTGATTGCATCTTAGCAGTTCCTGGATATATAGAAGACACACACATGAACACACCCATGAGAGAAGCATTTGAAATCTTCCAACACTAATCCTATGTCTTTCTATAGATCCATTTTTATATATACATACAAGCCCTAACTCTACTACACATGCCCTAGACCTACCACATATATATAATTATTAAACCTATACACATGCCCTACATCTACCACATATATATAGTATATACAAATTATATATATTATATATTTAGTGAGAGAGAGACTATTTGAAGGGAGTTGAGTACATACCTGATGGATGATTATTCCCATCAAAAACACTGACGACATATTGAGAGGACGACGAACTCCCAGCCATTTGAAGCAAGATGATATCGATTGCCACAACAACTGCAAGCTACACTCAAAAAGATAAAACTCACTTGATCGAGTGTCATGGGGAAAAAAGCTTGCGCACACATTCATGCACTAGAGTCTCGTGCACCCACTTCATAAAGATGTCATTACAAGTGATGATAATTCGATTGACAATATTATTGATAATGAATCTCAGCATTTTTATGCTTCAAAATACCTTCAAATCAGTTCACCAACCAGAAAGAGCAGAGAGACTTGAAACTCAACACATGAAATAGACAAAAATTGAGTCCTATGCGACACTTTGTGCTCAAAGAGTAGCTTCACAAAATAAGCATCAACATTTGAAAACTGCAATACCAAATGCTCTCTCTCTCTCTCTCCCCGTGTGTGTGTGTTCTCTGTGTGTGTGTGTCTCTCCCCGTGTGTGTGTATGCGCACATGTGTCTATCTGCCTGCCTTCTTTTCTGTCTGTCTGATCAGGAAAAAATGGAAACAACAAACTACAACTTACAAGTACATGAAATAGTTCGATTCTACCAACCTGAAAGCAATCACACGTCTTCAATTAAACACTCATCCCAATAAATCTAAATCAACTCCGTCTCAATGTCAGGTATTTCTTTATGCAACCAGTATGTACCTTATGAAAACATAAAGAAAAATTCGAAATTCTTGGAGTATTCTACACCAATTGTCTAAAACTGGACGAATCTATTGCCCACAAAATATAAAAATGTATTGTATTCAATATATCCACTATAATCTAACTGTTAACATGATTAAAAATGAATGAATGTAAGTGTTAACATGACAATCATGCAATTTGCAATGCATGCAACTGTCAACTGTCAACATGTATGTATGTATGTATGTATGTATGTATGTAAACTCCAAAGTATACTCCAAAGCAAATGAAAAACTGAACCAGAATTCAGAAATATCCATATAATCTCTCTCTCTCTCTCTCTCTCTCTCTCCACCTCCAAATCTACCCTATGTGTGCGATCAGTTTTTTGATTGTGCCCTCTTTTCTCTCTACCGTGCCAAGAACTGACTCCCAGAGTCACATGACCTTCTTAGTATCTGTTAGATGCTAATACACACTCTCTTCTTCAGATTTTCATTACCACTCCACTTTTATAACCTTGCGCATTGCTTCATGTAGATTCAGAATTGACTATAGAAAATAAACATCTTATCAAGAAGGCAACAAAAGTCTAAAACATTGACAATAATAATTCAATTATAAAGTATGAAAAATCCTTCCACCTTGGAGCAGCACTCAAATTATATGATCAATGTCAAAATGTGGCACTAAAATCCTTCCCTGCGGAACAACAATTTCGTCTATAAAATAAGTCTTTCCAAAAAACTTCTCCCTCAGTATACTCCAAAGCAAATGAAAAACAAAACCAAAATTCAGAAATACCCATATAATCTCTCTCTCTCTCTCTCTCTCTCTCCACCTCCAAATCTACCCTGTGTGTGCGATCAGTTTTTTGATTGTGCCCTCTTTTCTCTCTACCGTGCCAAGAACTGACTCCCATAGTCACATGACCTTCTCAGTATCTGTTAGATGCTAATGCACACTCTCTTCTTCAGAATTTTGTTACCCCTCCACTTTCACAACATTGCGCGTTGCTCCATGTAGATTCAGAATTGACTATAGAAAATAAACATCTTATCAAGAAGGCAACAAAAGTCTGAAACATTGACAATAATAATTCAATTATAAAGTATGAAAAATCCTTCCACCTTGGAGCAGCACTCAAATTATATGATCAATGTTAGAATGTGGCACTAAAATCCTTCGCTCCGGAACAACAATTTCGTCTATAAAATAAGTCTTTCCAAAAAACTTCTCCTTCAGTATACTCCAAAGCAAATGAAAAACAGAACCAAAATTCAGAAATACCCATATAATCTCTCTCTCTCTCTCTCTCTCTCTCTCTCTCTCTCCCCACCTCCAAATCTACCTTGTGTGTGCGATCAGTTTTTTGATTGTGCCCTGTTTTCTCTCTACCGTGCCAAGAACTGACTCCCAAAGTCACATGACCTTCTTAGTATCTATTAGATGCTAATGCTCACTCTCTTCTTTAGATTTTCGTTACCCCTCCACTTTCATAACCTTGCCCGTTACTTCATGTAGATTCAGAATTGACTATAGAAAATAAACATCTTATCAAGAAGGCAACAAAAGTCTAAAACATTGATAATAATAATTCAATTATAAAGTATGAAAAATCCTTCCACCTCGGAGAAGCACTCAAATTATATGATCAACGTCAGAATCTGGCACTAAAATTAAGTGAAATTCCTTTAGTCTCATTTCAATATTCGTATACCCATTGCAATATGTTCTCTTGCCGTTTCCAATATATGCACTTGAAACAAAGGAAAACCACAGAGAAACATCTTCTGCGTGACGAATCTCTTCCCGTTTCTACATCATGTCCATGAAGCAACACAACACACAATAGTCTACTTCCAAGTCCTACTCTGATATATGCATACAATTTTCACTAAGTCATATCTCCCATACAATGTGACCTTGCTAACCAATATGAGCAGTGTATGCATAAATAATAGTGCTATCGAATCATTACCTACGCAACAATTAAGGATGCACTGAATACATTTAGTGACTTTTCATGCACTGAACTGCATTTGATTATAAGAGAAATATATCAATTTTCATTGAAAGCATTCGATAATGTGAGAAATATTGTGTCTTTTCCTTGAAATTGAAAAAAACAAGGCAGCGTTTCTTAGACTAAGAAATCAAATGTGACAGGCACTAAAATCCTTCCCTGGGGAACAACAACTTCTTCTATAAAATAAGCCTTTCCAAAAACCTTTTCCCTTTAGTCCTCCACTCTCTTCATGTGCTCCATAGACACAAAAAAGCAAGTCCATCCAAAGCCCTTTGATTCTCAACCCAAGCGTTCCTCAAAAGCCTCTTTCTCTCTCTCAGAAATGCCCATCGCTTGTTTTCTTCGGAAACACATATGTTAAAAAGGACTTTATAGCAGGCATACTGAGGTTAAAACCAGCCAGACATTCTAAATTGTATTAAGGTCACCAGCTATAAGTTCCATAGAGCTTTATGCCGAAGATTCAAGGTATATCGCACACGTCCGGTCGGATATATATATATATATATATATATATATATATATATATATATATATATATATATATATATATATATATATATATATATATATATATATATATATATATATATATATATATATATATATATATATATATGTGTGTGTGTGTGTGTGTGTGTGTGTGTGTGTGTACAAGAAACACGACCTACAAGCTGGTAGTATGGAGATTATAAACCTGTAGTGCACACATTGAAGGCTTCAGAACTCAATCCTTGAATAAAATCCAAAAGGTATAATCAACTCTTTCCTTGAACACAACTTACAAGCCATCGAATCGATGTAACAAAATGGATGCCGATCGCTTTTTTTCTACATAAACAGGTTGACGATTCAAGGTATATCGCATAGGTCAGATCCCTAGATTTATACATAATCTTAAGCCCCTGAAACAGCATGTTCCACTCGTCTCTAATTTCATGCTACCATTTTATCGGACATTCACAGATGTCTTCTAACCATCTTAATTGACAGAGGTAATGAATAGCAACTCTTCAGCTGAAGTCCACATCAAATGCTTAACGCTTGCAGAATAAGAGATAAAAACTTGCAATTGTGCTGCCAAGATCTTGATGAAAATGTACAAACAAGTCCGACCCAAAGCCTCGTTTGTTTTACAAATCTACGTCCAAAGAACAAAATTGAGTCCGCGTAACCAATGCATATGACAGAACACAAGCATGGAAGAGCTCAAGACATCAAATGCTAGAGCATCAGGAAACAATGTTCCTCTTTAAGTGCATGGTTTCATATCAAGACCTTCCAGTAAAGCAACAAATGCTACAAACTTACGTGAAATCGTAGGCATCAAAAGCCCATCTCCAATAAGCATAGATGTTCCAATGAGAACCAGCAAAACAAGAAGCCTCTGTGCATATCTGTTCTCCTCTAACCAATGTTTTGTTTCGCCGGCTAAAGACTTTTCATCACGCACAGAACTACAGACAAATGAATGGAAGTAACATCTTACCTGTTGATCGGACGACACAACTTCTCCAACGTGCCTTAGAGGTAATGATGATTTCTACAAAGCAGACAAGCAGATAGTAGCAATGACAGCGATGGCGAATGAGACGCACGATCGAGACAAGCAAATAGTAGCAATGATGGCGAAGTATGCCTCAGAGCTAACGAGCTACATTCATATGTATGGCGAATGAAGCGCACGATCGAGATTAGGGTTTATAAAAAATGGGCTATTTTTTTGTTCACAAGGTTATCTAAATATCAAATTTTTACTATTCGCCATTGGGCTAATATTCGCCCTTAACTTTTTCCCTGGAGCCAATTGAAGACATCACAAGCTATCAAAGCTTGGTTGGAAGTTTGAACTATGCAACACTCACAAGGGTGGATATATGCTATAGTGTTAGCATATTGAGTCAGTTTATGCATAAGCCGAGAAGACCACATATGGAAGCGGCCAAGAGAGTCCTCAAGTACCTAAAGGGGACCATGAATGAAGGCTTGTTCTATTCATATACTTGAGATATTGAGCTAAAGGTCTACTCAAATGCAGATTGGGCCGGATCTAAAGATGATAGAAGAAGCACATCAGGGTATATATCATTTGCAGGTTCAAGAATCATTTCTTGGTCATCGAAGAAGCAACCAACCGTGGCATTATCTTCTACTGAAGCAGAATATAGAGGTTTGGCTAATGCAACTCAAGAAATCATGTGGTTAAAGTCTTTGTACACAGATCTTGGACTTCATTCTTCAACACCTCATATTTTTGGTGACAACACAAGCTCACTACATGTAGCAGCTAATCCGGTATACCATGCTAGAACCAAGCATATTGAAGTCCACTACCATTACGTAAGGGAGAAGCTAATGAGCAAGGATATTCAACTATCCTATGTCTCTACAGATATGCAATGTGCCGACATGTTGACTAAAGCTCTTGATGGTACAAAGTTAAGTAGATTCAAGTTGATGATTGGCTTGCAGGAAATCAAGGACAATTGAAGACTTATTTGGAGGCCAAGCATGTTAGTCTTGAGGGGGAGCTGTTGGTGCATTTTACCCAAGCCTACATGCTTGATATGTTTGATATCATCCTCATTTGTAAGTCACATGAGTAGTCATGTGAACACCTCTTGTAAAAGAGTTCATTTTTATCTCTTGTAATTTGAAAAAGAAAAAAGGAAAAGGATGGCTTACCTCATGCATGATGTAAAAGCAAATTCGTGGCTCTAACTACCTAGAACCACGAAATTTAGAGCTGAGGGAATCTCTCCTAACTTTGGGGATCACTTTTAGGTGGAGCCATTCGAATTCGAATTCAAAACTCCCTCCAAGAATATCCATAAAAGGAGCAAGAAGGAAGAGGCGATTAGCAAGCCTTGTACGTGACCACTTCATGTCATTTTGTAGAGATTGAAGAGCTTAATCCATAGCTCTATCATTCTACTCCCATTGTGCAAAGATTCATTGCCAATGTGGTTGTAATCATATGTGAATCTATACATTTATCATCATCTACTTCTCTGTTTTGTTCTCTGCTATACTCACTTAGAGCAATAACTTCAGAAGGTCATATCTCGAGTTCTACTGATAGTTTTTTAGTGATTTAACGTGCATTGGATAGCTCTTACTGTGTAGTTTTCGCATATCCATTTTCAAGGTCATCGGATTTATAATTTTGGTGATATCTGCATTTTACTGCTCACTGGTCTATCTCTACAGAGCCCTGAGACTGGTGGGCATGTTCCAGAAATTGATGAAACTTGTTCTCAGTGCTCAGTCCATCATTTGAAGTGTTTTAACTTGGATTGGGAAGCTTTCTAAGTCTATTTTCTATGCCGAAAAGGAATTTTTCTAAGTCTCAGGTTGAGAGCACTGTTCATTTTTTCCAGCAGGTGTATGTCCAAAAATAGCAAGTTCTGGGAGCTAGTCATTTCGCAACTTGTCTGTCTTGACTTAAACTTTTGGGATACATGTTCCAAAGTACTTGGCTGATATTTTGGTGGATTTAGGAAGCTCAAAGGGGATTCTAATCATCTCTAAAGTCTCAGCTGGCTGGTGTGAAGCTGGTTGTAGCAGCACCAACTCATCTTTGGATTGCATCCACCATCTCTCTTCACAGTGGTATCAGAGCATAGTGAAGCAACATGGGAGATGGATTTCCATCAACAATTGACAAATTGGATCGAAACAACTACCCGGCATGGTATCTAAGGATGGAGGCTTACCTTCAAGGGAGGAATCTATATGGATTCATATCCGGAGATGAAGCAATGCCAACCATGAGGAACAAAGGGCAACCATCACATGAAGAAGTGGAAGGACTTACAAATTGGTGTTCCAGGGATGCACTTGCAAGGTCCTATATTCTAAACTCAATCTCTGATTTTCTTTTACCTCATGTCAAGGGATGCAAGACATCAAGAGAGACCTGGAATGTACTTGCTTCTTTCTTCTCTTCCAACACTCGAGCAAGGAAGAACCGATTGTGGATGGAGTTCACAACAATGAAGAAAAGCCCGAAGCAAAATGTGACTGATTATGTCACAAAGATGAAGGAGATTTCCGACCAACTTGGAAGGATTGGAGAGGTAATTGAAGAGGAGCAAATCATAAGACAAATCATGAATGGAATCAAAGCAGACGACAAGTGGGAGTCATTCACAACAGCCATGGATTTATACATGGATATGCATGTACCCGACCTCAACACACTCATGGGCCAACTCTTCACTCATGAAGCAAAGATTAGCAAAGGTGGTGAGTCCTCAAGAGGTAATCAAACTTCTGCCCTATACTCTGATAAAGCTAAGGTCAAGGACAAGTCAAAGAATAGGAAGAATGAAGATGAAGGTAGCTCTTTCCAAGCAAACTTTGCAGGTAGAGGAAGAACTAGAGGAAGAGGCAGAGGTGGAAAGCAAGGCAGGGGGAGATTCCAATCATCTCAACCTTGCAACATATGTGGCTTATCTAACCATACTACTGAAGAATGTTTCAGGAATCCAAGGAACTCAAGAGGAAGAGGATTCAATAGAGGTGGCTATGGATCAAATAGAGGCAGATACAATGGAGGCTACAACAACAACAACTACTATAACAACAATTACAACAAAAACAACTATCAAAGTTGCCAGAGAGGAAGAAGAGACTACAATAACTATGCAGAGGACCAAAGTCAAGAAGATTCATTATTGATTATGAATCTATCAGTGAAGAAGGGTAAGGATGATGATCACATATTTTACATTGATTCGGGATGCTCGAACCATGTAGCAGGAAATGTGGCTTTACTTTCTGATTTGGAAGATCCTCATAACAAGCATCAAGTGCAGACAGGAGATGACACAAAGCACTCAGTGGAGAAGATAGGTAATGTGAAGACATCAGATGGGAATATGAACCTCTTAAGCAAAGTCTTGTATGTCCCTACAATTACCAAAAATTTAATAAGTGTTGGACAGATTGTTGAAAAAGGATTGCAGGTTAGATTCAACCGATTTGGAGCATATGTTGAAGACCTAAGGCAAGGCTTTCGAAGGATTGCCAAAGGAGAAAAGACAGGAAGGCTTTTCACTTTTGAAGTGGAAGATACAAAGAACATAGCTTTGTATAGCTATGGATCTCAAACTCTTACAGAGTTGGAGATATGGCACAAAAGGCTTGCTCACATTGGTGAGAGGACACTCAAACAAATTTGCAGGGACCAAAGTGTACTTGAGTTGCCTAATATCACAAGGCGACACATGATTTATAAGTGCGAAGTTTGTCAACTCGGCAAGGCTCATAGACAACCTTTCAATAAGAAAGGATATATGTATCAAAATCCTTTGGATCTAGTGCACACGGATGTGTGGGGTCCAAGTAAGGAGCCATCTATATGAGGCTCAAGATATTATGTGTCTTTCATAGATGATTGTAGCAGGTGGACCATTCTGTTTTTCATGAAGCACAAGGATGAAGTGTTTAATTGCTTTAAGAAGTATATTTCTCTTGTTGAAAACCAAATAGGTAGGACTTTAAAAAGACTCACATCAGATGGTGGAGGAGAATAATTCTCTTCTGAATTTGATGCCTTCTTGCATGAAAGAGGCATTAAAAGGGAAGTCACTAGAAGGTATACACCCGAACTCAATGGTGTAGCAGAGAGGAGGAACAGAGCTATTGTGGAAGCTGCAAGGTCCATGCTCAACGAAAAGGGATTGCCGAACTACCTATGGGCAGAGGCTGTGTCGACAGCCACATATCTCATAAATAGACTTCCATCTAAGTCACTAGATGGAACCACTCCATATGAAGTGTGGAATGGAAGAAGACCTAGTCTAGAGCATTGTAAAATCTTTGGATGCTTAGCCTATGCTCACATTCCTTCTCAACTAAGAGGGAAATTGGATCACAAGGCAGAGAAGTGCGTATTTATTGGTTATGACCGAAACCAAAAAGGATATAGATTGTACAATCCAACCAATAAAGGATTTTCTGTGAGTAGAGATGTAATTTTTTATGAAAACAAATCATGGTTTGATGATGACAGGAAAGTGAAGCTGCCATATGTCTTGGATGAAGATTTTTCATCACTTCAACCAAAGGAGCCAAAGCAGATTGAAGAAAGTGATTCGGAGATTGACCTAGAAGACTTGGAAAGACTAACGCTATGGAAGAACAAATGTAAAGCAAAGATGCAGGATGCTACATATGGACCCGAGAGCTCACATCAACCCTTTAGAAGGTCTTCGAGGGAGAAGAAGAAACCAGAGAGGTTTGGTTATGATACTTCTTTGGTCACCAAGCACTCAATCTACATTGCAAAGGATTCAACCAATGAAGAACCTACTACATTCGAAGAAGCACAAAGCAAGAAAGCTTGGAGAGATGCAATGGATGAAGAAATGGAAGCCTTGAAGGAGAATGACACTTGGGAGCTTGTACCTAACAAGCCATCTATGAAGGTAATTGGATCTCGATAGATATACAAAATCAAGAGGAATCAACATGGAAGTATAAATAGACACAAAGCAAGGTTAGTTGCTAGAGGGTTTGCTCAAACCCATGGTATTGATTATGAGGAGACTTTCTCTCTTGTTGCAAAAATGCCTACAATTAGGGTTCTCATTAGTCTTGCTGCATCTAGAAATTGGAATCTCTATCAACTTGATGTAAAGAATGCTTTCTTGAATGGATGGATTTCTAAGGAAGTGTATATGGCACAAACTCTTGGATATGAGGATGCACATCATCCTAACTATGTATGCAAACTAGAGAAAGCTCTGTATGGATTGAAGCAAGCTCCAAGAGCTTGGAATTTCAGATTGGTGACTTATTTGCAGGACCAAGGATTCAAAGCTAGCAAGGCGGATACCTCTTTGTTCATAAAGAGGAATGGATCTGAACTGATCTATTTATGTGTGTATGTTAATGATATTATTATCACAGGCAATGATCTTGAAGGAATCAAACAGGTAAAGAGTCAGATGAAGGAGGAGTTCAAAATAAGTGACCTCGGACCACTCACTTATTTTCTTGGATTGGAGTTGATCTACACAGATTCAGGTATATACATCACACAAAGGAAGTATGTGAATGACATGCTCGTCAAGTTCAAGATGGAACATACCAAGTAAGCAGGTACACCTATGGAGCAAAATCATAAGCTTAGTGCTTATGAAGGAGAGCCAATTGAAGACATCACAAGCTATCAAAGCTTGGTTGGAAGTTTGAACTATGCAACACTCACAAGGGTGGATATATGCTATAGTGTTAGCATATTGAGTCAATTTATGCATAAGCCGAGAAGACTACATATGGAAGCGGCCAAGAGAGTCCTCAAGTACCTAAAGGGGACCATGAATCAAGGTTTGTTCTATTCATATACTTCAGATATTGAGCTAAAGGTCTACTCAGATGCAAATTAGGCCGGATCTAAAGATGATAGAAGAAGCACATCAAGGTATATATCATTTGTAGGTTCAAAAATCATTTCTTGATCATCGAAGAAGCAACCAACCGTGGCATTATCTTCTACTGAAGCAGAATATAGAGGTTTGGCTAATGCAACTCAAGAAATCATGTGGTTAAAGTCTTTGTACACAGATCTTGGACTTCATTCTTCAACACCTCCTATTTTTGGTGACAACACAAGCTCACTACATCTAGCAGCTAATCCGGAATACCATGCTAGAACCAAGCATATTGAAGTCCACTACCATTACGTAAGGGAGAAGCTCTTGAGCAAGGATATTCAACTATCCTATGTCTCTACAGATATGCAATGTGCCGACATGTTGACTAAAGCTCTTGATGGTACAAAGTTAAGTAGATTCAAGTTGATGATTGGCTTGCAGGAAATCAAGGACAATTGAAGACTTATTTGGAGGCCAAGCATGTTAGGCTTGAGGGGGAGCTGTTGGTGCATTTTACCCAAGCCTACATGCTTGATATGTTTGATATCATCCTCATTTGTAAGTCACATGAGTAGTCATGTGAAC
Organism: Ceratopteris richardii; assembly: GCA_020310875.1. Lineage (NCBI taxonomy): Eukaryota > Viridiplantae > Streptophyta > Polypodiopsida > Polypodiales > Pteridaceae > Ceratopteris > Ceratopteris richardii. The sequence goes on from CM035441.1 coordinate 26,841,533, forward strand.
ACCTCTTGTAAAAGAGTTCATTTTTATCTCTTGTAATTTGAAAAAGAAAAAAGGAAAAGGATGGCTTACCTCATGCATGATGTAAAAGCAAATTTGTGGCTCTAACTACCTAAAACCACGAAATTTAGAGCTGAGGGAATCTCTCCTAACTTTGGGGATCACTTTTAGGTGGAGCCATTCGAATTCGAATTCAAAACTCCCTCCAAGAATAGCTATAAAAGGAGCAAGAAGGAAGAGGCGATTAGCAAGCCTTGTACGTGACCACTTCATGTCATTTTGTAGATATTGAAGAGCTTAATCCATAGATCTATTATTCTACTCCCATTGTGCAAAGATTCATTGCCAATGTGGTTGTAATCATATGTGAATCTATACACTTATCCTGCTATACTCACTCGGAGCAATAACTTCAGAAGCTGATATCTCAAGTTCTACTGACTATTTTTCAGTCATTTAATGTGCATTCGATACTCTTATTGTGTAGTTTTTGCATATCCATTTTCAAGGTCATTGGATTTATAGTTTTGGAGATATTTGCATTTTACTGTTCACTGGTCTATCTTTGCAGAGCCCTGAGAATGGTGGGCATGTTCCAGAAATTGATGAAACTTGTTCTCAGTGCTTAGTCCATCATTTGAAGTGTTTTAACTTGGATTGGGAATCTTTCTAAGTCTATTTGCTATGCCCAAAAGGAATGTTTCTAATTCCTACCAGGTTCAGAGCACTGTTCATTTTTTCCAGCAGGTGTATGTCCAGAAATAGCAAGTTTTGGGAGGTAGTCATTTTGCAACTTGTCTGTCTTGACTTAAACTTTTGGGATACATGTTCCAAAGTACTTAGCGGATAGTTTGGTGGATTTAGGAAGCTCAAAGGGTATTCTAATCATCTCTGAAGTCTTAGTTGGCTGGTGTGAAGCTGGTTGTAGCAGCACCAACTCATCTTTGGATTGCATCCACCATCTCTCTTCACAGTGGTATCAGAGCATAGTCAAGAACATGGGAGATGGATTTCCATCAACAATTGACAAATTGGATCGAAACAACTACCCGACATGGTATCTAAGGATGGAGGCTTACCTTCAAGGGAGGAATCTATATGGATTCATATCCGGAGATGAAGCAATGCCAACCATGAGGAACAAAGGGCAACCATCACATGAAGAAGTGGAAGGACTTACAAATTGGTGTTCGAAGGATGCACTTGCAAGGTCCTATATTCTAAACTCAATCTCTGATTTTCTTTTACCTCATGTCAAGGGATGCAAGACATCAAGAGAGACTTGGAATGCACTTGCTTCTTTCTTCTCTTCCAACACTCGAGCAAGTAAGAACCAATTGTGGATGGAGTTCACAACAATGAAGAAAAGCCCGAAGCAAAATGTGACTGATTATGTCACTAAGATAAAGGAGATTTCCGACCAACTTGGAAGCATTGGAGAGGTAATTGAAGAGCAGCAAATCATAAGACAATTCATGAATGGAATCAAAGCAGACGACAAGTGGGAGTCATTCACAACAGCCATGGATTTATACATGGATATGCATGTACCCAACCTCAACACAGTCATGGGCCAACTCTTCACTCATGAAGCAAAGATTAGCAAAGGTGGTGAGTCCTCAAGAGGTAATCAAACTTTTGCCTTATACTTTGATAAAGCTAAGGTCAAGGACAATTCAAAGAATAGGAAGAATGAAGATGAAGGTAGCTCTGTGCAAGCAAACTTTGCAGGTAGAGGAAGAGCTGGAGGAAGAGGCAGAGGTGGAAAGCAAGGCAGGGGGAGATTCCAATCATCTCAACCTTGCAACATATGTGGCTTATCTAACCATACTATAGAATAATGTCTCAGGAATCGAAGGAACTCAAGATGAAGAGGATTCAATAGAGGTGGCTATGGATCAAATAGAGGCAGATACAATGGAGGCTACAACAACAACTACTACAACAACAACAATTACAACAACAACAACTACAACAACAACAATTACAACAACAACAACTATCAAAGTGGCCATAGAGGAAGAAGAGACTACAATAACTATGCAAAGGACCAAAGTCAAGAAGATTGATTATTGATTATGAATCTATCAATGAAGAAGGGTAAGGATGATGATCACATATTTTAGATTGATTCGGGATGCTCGAACCATGTAGTAGGAAATGTGGCTTTACTTCCTGATTTGGAAGATCCTCATAACAAGCATGAAGTGTAGACAGGAGATGACACAAAGCACTCAGTGGAGAAGATAGGTAATGTGAAAACATCAGATGGGAACATGAACCTCTTAAGCAAAGTCTTGTATGTCCCTACAATTACCAAAAATTTGATAAGTGTTGGACAGATTGTTGAAAAAGGATTGCAGGTTAGATTCAACCGATTTGGAGCATATGTTGAAGACCCAAGGCAAGGCTTTCGAAGGATTGCCAAAGGAGAAAAGACAGGAAGGCTTTTCACTTTTGAAGTGGAAGATACAAAGAACATAGCTTTGTTTAGCTATGGATCTCAAACTCTTACAGAGTTGGAGATATGGCACAAAAGGCTTGCTCACATTGGTGAGAGGACACTCAAACAAATTTGAAGGGACCAAAGTGTACTTGGTTTGCCTAATATCACAAGGCAACACATGATTTTTAAGTGGGAAGACTCAGATCAGATGGTGGAGGAGAATACTTCTCTTCTGAATTTGATGCCTTCTTGCATGAAAGAGGCATTAAAAGGGAAGTCACTACAAGGTATACACCCGAACTCAATGGTGTAGCAGAGAGGAGGAACAGAGCTATTGTCGAAGCTGCAAGGTCCATGCTCAACGAAAAGGGATTGCCAAACTACCTATGGGCAGAGGTTGTGTCGACAGGCACATATCTCATAAATAGACTTCCATCTAAGTCACTAGATGGAACCACTCCATATGAAGTGTGGAATGGAAGAAGACCTAGTCTAGAGCATTGTAAAATCTTTGGATGCTTAGCCTATGCTCACATTCCTTCTTAAGTAAGAGGGAAATTGGATCCCAAGGTAGAGAAGTGCGTATTTATTGGTTATGACCAAAACTTAAAAGGATATAGATTGTACAATCCAACCAATAAAGGATTTTCTGTGAGTAGAGATGTAATTTTTTACGAAAACAAATCATGGTTTGATGATGACAGGAAAGTGAAGCTGCTATATGACTTGGATGAAGATTTTCCATCACTTCAACCAAAGGAGCCAAAGCAGATTGAAGAAAGTGATTCGGAGATTGACCTAGAAGACTTGGAAAAACTAAAGCTATGGAAGAACAAAGGTGAAGCAAAGATGCAGGATGCTACATATGGACCCGAGAGCTCGCATCAACCACTTAGAAGGTCTTCGAGGGAGAAGAAGAAACCAGAGAGGTTTGGTTATGATACTTCTTTGGTCACCAAGCACTCAATCTACATTGCAAAGGATTCAACCAATGAAGAACCTACCACATTTGAAGAAGCACAAAGCAAGAAAGCTTGGAGAGATGCAATGGATGAAGAAATGGAAGCCTTGAAGGAGAATGACACTTGGGAGCTTGTACCTAACAAGCCATCTATGAAGGTAATTGGATCTCGATGGATATACAAAATCAAGAGGAATCCACATGGAAGTATAAATAGACACAAAGCAAGGTTAGTTGCTAAATGGTTTGCTCAAACCCATGGTATTGATTATGAGGAGACTTTCTCTCCTATTGCAAAAATGCCTAAAATTAGGGTTCTCATTAGTCTTGCTGAATCTAGAAATTGGAATCTCTATCAACTTGATGTAAAGAATGCTTTCTTGAATGGATGGATTTCTGAGGAAGTGTATATGGCACAACCTCCTGGATATGAGGATGCCAATCATCCTAACTATGTATGCAAACTAAAGAAAGCTTTGTATGGATTGAAGCAAGCTCCAAGAGCTTGGAATTTCAGATTGGTGACTTATTTGCAGGACCAAGGATTCAAAGCTAGCAAGGCGGATACCTCTTTGTTCATAAAGAGGAATGGATCTGAAGTGATCTATTTATGTGCGTATGTTGATGATATTATTATCATAGGCAATGATCATGAAGGAATCAGACAGGTAAAAACTCAGATGAAGGAGGAGTTCAAAATAAGTGACCTCGCACCACTCAATTATTTTCTTGGATTGGAGTTGATCTACACAGATTCAGGTATATACATCACACAAAGGAAGTATGTGAATGACCCACTCGTCAAGTTCAAGATGGAAAATACCAAGTGTACAAGTACACCTATGGAGCAAAATCATAACCTTAGTGCTTATGAAGGAGAGCCAATTGAAGACATCACAAGCTATCAAAGCTTGGTTGGAAGTTTGAACTATGCAACACTCACAAGGGTGGATATATGCTATAATGTTAGCATATTGAGTCAGTTTATGCATAAGCCGAGAAGACCACATATGGAAGCGGCCAAGAGAGTCCTCAAGTACCTAAAGGGGACCATGAATAAAGGTTTGTTCTATTCATATACTTCAGATATTGAGCTAAAGGTCTTCTCAGATGCAGATTGGGCCGGATCTAAAGATGATAGAAGAAGCACATCAGGGTATATATCATTTGTAGGTTCAAAAATCATTTCTTGGTCATTAAAGAAGCAACCAACCGTGGCATTATCTTCTACTGAAGCAGAATATAGAGGTTTGGCTAATGCAACTCAAGAAATCATGTGGTTAAAGTCTTTGTACACAGATCTTGGACTTCATTCTTCAACACCTCATATTTTTGGTGACAACACAAGCTCACTACATCTAGCAGCTAATCCGGTATACCATGCTAGAACCAAGCATATTGAAGTCCACTACCATTACGTAAGGGAGAAGCTAATGAGCAAGGATATTCAACTATCCTATGTCTCTACAGATATGCAATGTGCCGACATGTTGACTAAAGCTCTTGATGGTACAAAGTTAAGTAGATTCAAGTTGATGATTGGCTTGCAGGAAATCAAGGACAATTGAAGACTTATTTGGAGGCCAAGCATGTTAGGCTTGAGGGGGAGCTGTTGGTGCATTTTACCCAAGCCTACATGCTTGATATGTTTGACATCATCCTCATTTTTAAGTCACATGAGTAGTCATGTGAACACCTCTTGTAAAAGAGTTCATTTTTATCTCGAGTTCAGAAGGTCATATCTCGAGTTCTACTGAACTGTCTTCAGTGATTTAACTAGCATTGGATGGCTCCTACTGTGTAGTTTCTGCAAATCCATTTTCAAGGTTTTTGGATTTATACTTTTGGAGATATCTGCAATTTACTGCTCACTGGTCTATCTCTGCAGAGCCCCGAGAATGGTGGGCATGTTCCAGAAATTGATGAAACTTGTTCTCAGTGCTCAGTCCATCATTTGAAGTGTTTTAACTTGGATTGGGAAGCCTTCTAAGTCTATTTGCTATGCCCAAAAGGAATTTTTCTAATTCCTACGAGGTTGAGAGCACTGTTCATTTTGTCCAGCAGGTGTATGTCCAAAAATAGCAAGTTTTGGGAGCTAGTCATTTCGCAACTTGTCTGTCTTGACTTAAACTTTTGGGATACATGTTCCAAAGTACTTGGCTGATATTTTAGTGGATTTAGGAAGCTCAAAGGGTCTTCTAATCATCTATGAAGTCTCAGTTGGCTGGTGTGAAGCATGTTGTAGCAGCACCAACTCATCTTTGGATTGCATCAACCATCTCTCTTCACAATGGTATCAGAGCATAGTCAAGCAACATGGGAGATGGATATCCATTAACAATTGACAAACTGGATCGAAACAACTACCCGGCATGGTATCTAAGGATGGAGGCTTACCTTCAAGGGAGGAATCTATATGGATTCATATCCGGAGATGAAGCAATGCCAACCATGAGGAACAAAGGGCAACCAACACCTGAAGAAGTGGAAGGACTTACAAATTGGTGTTCGAAGGATGCACTTGCAAGGTCCTATACTCTAAACTCAATCTGTGATTTTCTTTCACCTCATGTCAAGGGATGCAAGACATCAAGAGAGACCTAGAATGCACTTGCTTCTTTCTTCTCTTCCAACATTCGAGCAAGGAAGAACCAATTGTGGATGGAGTTCACAACAATGAAGAAAAGCCTGAAGCAAAATGTGACTGATTATGTCACAAAGATGAAGGAGATTTCCGACCAACTTGGAAGCATTGGAGAGGGAATTGAAGAGGAGCAAATCATAAGACAAATCATGAATGGAATCAAAGCAGATGACAAGTGGGAGTCATTCACAAAAGCCATGGATTTATACATGGATATGCATGTACCCGACCTCAACACACTCATGGGCCAACTCTTCACTCATGAAGCAAAGATTAGCAAAGGTGGTGAGTCCTCAAGAGGTAATCAAACTTCTGCCTTATACTCTGATAAAGCTAAGGTCAAGGACAAGTCAAAGAATAGGAAGAATGAAGATAAAGGTAGCTCTTTCCAAGCAAACTTTGCAGGTAGAGGAAGAGCTAGAGGAAGAGGCAGAGGTGGAAAGCAAGGCAGGGGGAGATTCCAATCATCTCAACCTTGCAACATATGTGGCTTATCTAACCATACTATTGAAGAATGTTTCAGGAATCCAAGGAACTCAAGAGGAAGAGGATTCAATAGAGGTGGCTATGGATCAAATAGAGGCAGATACAATGGAGGCTACAACAACAACAACTACTACAACAACAATTACAACAACAACAACTATCAAAGTGGCCATAGAGGAAGAAGAGACTACAATAACTATGCAGAGGACCAAAGTCAAGAAGATTCATTATTGATTATGAATCTATCAGTGAAGAAGGGTAAGGATGATGATCACATATTTTACATTGATTCGGGATGCTCGAACCATGTAGCAGGAAATGTGGCTTTAATTTCTGATTTGGAAGATCCTCATAACAAGCATGAAGTGCAGACAGGAGATGACACAAAGCACTCAGTGGAGAAGATAGGTAATGTGAAGACATCAGATGGGAATATGAACCTCTTAAGCAAAATCTTGTATGTCCCTACAATTACCAAAAATTTAATAAGTGTTGGACAGATTGTTGAAAAAGGATTGCAGGATTGATTCAACCGATTTGTAGCATATGTTGAAGACCCAAGGCAAGGCTTTTGAAGGATTGCCAAAGGAGAAAAGACAGGAAGGCTTTTCACTTTTGAAGTGGAAGATACAAAGAACATAGCTTTGTTTAGCTATGGATCTCAAACTCTTATAGAGTTGGAGATATGGCACAAAAGGCTTGCTCACATTGGTGAGAGGACACTCAAACAAATTTGCAGGGACCAAAGTGTACTTGGTTTGCCTAATATCACAAGGCAACACATGATTTATAAGTGTGAAGCTTGTCAACTCGGCAAGGCTCATAGACAACCTTTCAATAAGAAAGGATATATGTATCAAAATCCTTTGGATCTAGTGCACACGGATGTGTGGGGTCCAAGTAAGGAGCTATCTATATCAGGCTCAAGATATTATGTGTCTTTCATAGATGATTGTAGTAGGTGGACCATTCTTTTTTTCATGAAGCACAAGGATGAAGTGTTTAATTGCTTTAAGAAGTATATTGCTCTTGTTGAAAACCAAACAGGTAGGCCTTTAAAAAGGCTCAGATCAGATGGTGGAGGAGAATACTTCTCTTCTGAATTTGATGCCTTCTTGCATGAAAGAGGCATTAAAAGGGAAGTCACTACAAGGTATACACCGGAACTCAATGGTGTAGCAGAGAGGAGGAATAGAGCTATTGTCGAAGCTGCAAGGTCCATGCTCAAGGAAAAGGGATTGCCGAACTACCTATGGGCAGAGGCTGTGTCGACAGCCACATATCTCATAAATAGACTTCCATCTAAGTCACTAGATGGAACCACTCCATATGAAGTGTGGAATGGAAGAAGACCTAGTCTAGAGCATTGTAAAATCTTTGGATGCTTAGCCTATGCTTACATTCCTTCTCAAGTAAGAGGGAAATTGGATCCCAAGGCAGAGAAGTGCGTATTTATTGGTTATGACCAAAACCAAAAAGGATATAGATTGTACAATCCAACCAGTAAAGGATTTTCTGTGAGTAGAGATGTAATTTTTTATGAAAACAAATCATGGTTTGATGATGACAGGAAAGTGAAGCTGCCATATGACTTGGATGAAGATTTTTCATCACTTCAACCAAAGGAGCCAAAGCAGATTGAAGAAAGTGATTCGGAGATTGACCTAGAAGACTTGGAAAGACTAAAGCTATGGAAGAACAAAGGTAAAGCAAAGATGCAGGATGCTACATATGGACCCGAGAGCTCACATCAACCACTTAGAAGGTCTTCGAGGGAGAAGAAGAAACCAGAAAGGTTTGGTTATGATACTTCTTTGGTCACCAAGCACTCAATCTACATTGCAAAGGATTCAACCAATGAAGAACCTACCACATTCGAAGAAGCACAAAGCAAGAAAGCTTGGAGAGATGCAATGGATGAAGAACTGGAAGCCTTGAAGGAGAATGACACTTGGGAGCTTGTACCTAACAAGCCATCTATGAAGGTAATTGGATCTCGATGGATATACAAAATCAAGAGGAATCCACATGGAAGTATAAATGTCACAAAGCAAGGTTAGTTGCTAAAGGGTTTGCTCAAACCCATGGTATTGATTATGAGGAGACTTTCTCTCCTGTTGCAAAAATGCCTACAATTAGGGTTCTCATTAGTCTTGCTGCATCTAGAAATTGGAATCTCTATCAACTTGATGTAAAGAATGCTTTCTTGAATGGATGGATTTCTGAGGAAGTGTATATGGCACAACCTCCTGGATATGAGGATGCACATCATCCTAACTATGTATGCAAACTAAAGAAAGCTTTGTATGGATTGAAGCAAGCTCCAAGAGCTTAGAATTTCAGATTGGTGACTTATTTGCAGGACCAAGGATTCAAAGCTAGCAAGGCGGATACCTCTTTGTTCATAAAGAGGAATGGATCTGAAGTGATCTATTTATGTGTGTATGTTGATGATATTATTATCACAGGCAATGATCTTGAAGGAATCAAACAGGTAAAGAGTCAGATGAAGGAGGAGTTCAAAATAAGTGACCTCGGACCACTCACTTATTTTCTTGGATTGGAGTTGATCTACACAGATTCAGGTATATACATCACACAAAGGAAGTATGTGAATGACATGCTCGTCAAGTTCAAGATGGAAAATACCAAGTGTGCAAGTACACCTATGGAGCAAAATCATAAGCTTAGTGCTTATGAAGGAGAGCCAATTGAAGACATCACAAGCTATCAAAGCTTAGTTGGAAGTTTGAACTATGCAACACTCACGAGGGTGGATATATGCTATAGTGTTAGCATATTGAGTCAGTTTATGCATAAGCCGAGAAGACCACATATGGAAGCGACCAAGAGAGTCCTCAAGTACCTAAAGGGGACCATGAATCAAGGTTTGTTCTATTCATATACTTCAGATATTGAGCTAAAGGTCTACTCAGATGCAGATTGGGCCTGATCTAAAGATGATAGAAGAAGCACATCAGGGTATATATCATTTGCAGGTTCAAAAATCATTTCTTGGTCATCGGAGAAGGAACCAACCATGGCATTATCTTCTACTGAAGCAGAATATAGAGGTTTGGCTAATGCAACTCAAGAAATCATGTGGTTAAAGTCTTTGTACACAGATCTTGGACTTCATTCTTCAACACCTCATATTTTTGGTTACAACACAAGCTCACTACATCTAGCAGCTAATCCGGTATACCATGCTAGAACCAAGCATATTGAAGTCCACTACCATTACGTAAGGGAGAAGCTAATGAGCAAGGATATTCAACTATCCTATGTCTCTACAGATATGCAATGTGCCGACATGTTGACTAAAGCTCTTGATGGTACAAAGTTAAGTAGATTCAAGTTGATGATTGGCTTGCAGGAAATCAAGGACAATTGAAGACTTATTTGGAGGCCAAGCATGTTAGGCTTGAGGGGGAGCTGTTGGTGCATTTTACCCAAGCCTACATGCTTGATATGTTTGATATCATCCTCATTTGTAAGTCACATGAGTAGTCATGTGAACACCTCTTGTAAAAGAGTTCATTTTTATCTCTTGTAATTTGAAAAAGAAAAAAGGAAAAGGATGGCTTACCTCATGCATGATGTAAAAGCAAATTCGTGGCTCTAACTACCTAAAACCATGAAATTTAGAGCTGAAGGAATCTCTCGTAACTTTGGGGATCACTTTTAGGTGGAGCCATTCGAATTCGAATTCAAAACTCCCTCCAAGAATAGCTATAAAAGGAGCAAGAAGGAAGAGGCGATTAGCAAGCCTTGTACGTGACCACTTCATGTCATTTTGTAGAGATTGAAGAGCTTAATCCATAGCTCTATCATTCTACTCCCATTGTGCAAAGATTCATTGCCAATGTGGTTGTAATCATATGTGAATCTATACATTTATCATCATCTACTTCTCTGTTTTGTTCTCTGCTATACTCACTCAGAGCAGTAACTTCAGAAGGTCATAACTCGAGTTCTACTGAATCTTTTTCAGTGATTTAACATGACTTGGATAGCTCTTACTGTGTCATTTTTGCATATCAAAATTCAAGGTCATTGGATTTATAGTTTTGGAGATATCTGCATTTTACTGCTCTTTGGTCTATCTCTGCAGAGCCCCGAGAATGGTGGGCATGTTCCAGAAATTGATGAAACTTGTTCTCAGTGCTCAGTCCATCATTTGAAGTGTTTTAACTTGGATTGGGAAGCTTTCTAAGTCTATTTGCTATGCCCAAAAGGAGTTTTTCTAAGTCCCAGGTTAAGAGCACTGTTCATTTTTTCCAGCAGGTGTATGTCCAAAAATAGCAAGTTTTGGGAGCTAATCATTTCGCAACTTGTCTGTCTTGACTTAAACTTTTGGGATACATGTTCCAAAGTACTTGGCTGATATTTTGGTGGATTTAGGAAGCTCAAAGGGGCTTCTAATCATCTCTGAAGTCTCAGTTGGCTGGTGTGAAGCTGGTTGTAGCAGCACCAACTCATCTTTGGATTGCATCCACCATCTCTCTTCACAGTGGTATCAGAGCATAGTCAAGCAACATGGGAGATGGATTTCCATCAATAATTGACAAATTGGATCGAAACAACTACCCGGCATGGTATCTAAGGATGGAGGCTTACCTTCAAGGGAGGAATCTATATGGATTCATATCCGGAGATGAAGCAATGCCAACCATGAGGAACAAAGGGCAACCATCACATGAAGAAGTGGAAGGACTTACAAATTGGTGTTCGAAGGATACACTTGCAAGGTCCTATATTCTAAACTCAATCTCTGATTTTCTTTTACCTCATGTCAAGGGATGCAAGACATCAAGAGAGACCTGGAATGCACTTGCTTCTTTCTTCTCTTCCAACACTCGAGCAAGGAAGAACCAATTGTGGATGGAGTTCACAACAATCATCTCAACCTTGCAACATATGTGGCTTATCTAACCATACTACTGAAGAATGTTTCAGGAATCCAAGGAACTCAAGAGGAAGAGGATTCAATAGAGGTGGCTATGGATCAAATAGACGCAGATACAATGGAGGCTACAACAACAACAACTACTACAACAACAATTACAACAACAACAACTATCAAAGTGGCCATAGAGGAAGAAGAGACTACAATAAATATGCATAGGACCAAAGTCAAGAAGATTCATTATTGATTATGAATCTATCAATGAAGAAGGGTAAGGATGATGATCACATATTTTACATTGATTCGGGATGCTCGAACCATGTAGCAGGAAATGTGGCTTTACTTTCTGATTTGGAAGATCCTCATAACAAGCATGAAGTGCAGACATGAGTTTAAACAAAGCACTCAGTGGAGAAGATAGGTAATGTGAAGACATCAGATGGGGATATGAACCTCTTAAGCAAAGTCTTGTATGTCCCTACAATTACCAAAAATTTAATAAGTGTTGGACAGATTGTTGAAAAAGGATTGCAGGTTAGATTCAACCGATTTGGAGCATATGTTGAAGTCCCAAGGCAAGGCTTTCGAAGGATTGCCAAAGGAGAAAAGACAGGAAGGCTTTTCACTTTTGAAGTGGAAGATACAAAGAACATAGCTTTGTTTAGCTATGGATCTCAAACTCTTACAGAGTTGGAGATATGGCACAAAAGGCTTGCTCACATTGGTGAGAGGACACTCAAACAAATTTGAAGGGACCAAAGTGTACTTGGTTTGCCTAATATCACAAGGCAACACATGATTTATAAGTGTGAAGCTTGTCAACTCGGCAAGGCTCATAGACAACCTTTCAATAGGAAAGGATATATGTATCAAAATTCTTTGGATCTAGTGCACACGGATGTGTGGGGTCCAAGTAAGGAGCCATCTATATCAGGCTCAAGATATTATGTGTCTTTCATAGATGATTGTAGCAGGTGGACCATTCTGTTTTTCATGAAGCACGAGGATGAAGTGTTTAATTGCTTTAAGAAGTATATTGCTCTTGTTGAAAACCAAACAGGTAGGACTTTAAAAAGACTCAGATGGTGGAGGAGAATACTTCTCTTCTGAATTTGATGCCTTCTTGCATGAAAGAGGCATTAAAAGGGAAGTCACTACAAGGTATACACCCGAACTCAATGGTGTAGCAGAGAGGAGGAACAGAGCTATTGTCGAAGCTGCAAGGTCCATGCTCAAGGAAAAGGGATTGCCGAACTACCTATGGGCAGAGGCTGTGTGGACAGCCACATATCTCATAAATAGACTTCCATCTAAGTCACTAGATGGAACCACTCCATATGAAGTGTGGAATGGAAGAAGACCTAGTCTAGAGCATTGTAAAGTCTTTGGATGCTTAGCCTATGCTCACATTCCTTCTCAAGTGAGAGGGAAATTGGATCCCAAGGCAGAGAAGTGCGTATTTATTGGTTATGACCAAAACCAAAAAGGATATAGATTGTACAATCCAACCAATAACGGATTTTCTGTGAGTAGAGATGTAATTTTTTATGAAAACAAATCATGGTTTGATGATGACAGGAAAGTGAAGCTTCCATATGACTTGGATGAAAATTTTCCATCACTTCAACCAAAGGAGCCAAAGCAGATTGAAGAAAGTGATTCGGAGATTGACCTAGAAGACTTGGAAAGACTAAAGCTATGGAAGAACAAAGGTAAAGCAAAGATGCAGGATGCTACATATGGACCCGAGAGCTCACATCAACCACTTAGAAGGTCTTCGAGGGAGAAGTAGAAACCAGAGAGGTTTGGTTATGATACTTCTTTGGTCACCAAGCACTCAATCTACATTGCAAAGGATTCAACCAATGAAGAACCTACCACATTCGAAGAAGCACAAAGCAAGAAAGCTTGGAGAGATGCAATGGATGAAGAAATGGAAGCCTTGAAGGAGAATGACACTTGGGAGCTTGTACCTAACAAGCCATCTATGAAGGTAATTGGATCTCGATGGATATACAATCAAGAGGAATCCACATGGAAGTATAAATAGACACAAAGCAAGGTTAGTTGCTAAAGGGTTTGCTCGAACCCATGGTATTGATTATGAGGAGACTTTCTCTCCTGTTGCAAAAATGCCTACAATTAGGGTTCTCATTAGTCTTGCTGCATCTAGAAATTGGAATCTCTATCAACTTGATGTAAAGAATGCTTTCTTGAATGGATGGATTTCTGAGGAAGTGTATATGGCACAACCTCCTGGATATGAGGATGCACATCATCCTAACTATGTATGCAAACTAAAGAAAGTTTTGTATGGATTGAAGCAAGCTCCAAGAGCTTGGAATTTCAGATTGGTGACTTATTTGCAGGACCAAGGATTCAAAGCTAGCAAGGCGGATACCTCTTTGTTCATAAAGAGGAATGGATCTGAAGTGATCTATTTATGTGTGTATGTTGATGATATTATTATCACAGGCAATGATCTTGAAGGAATCAAACAGGTAAAGAGTCAGATGAAGGAGGAGTTCAAAATAAGTGACCTCGAACCACTCACTTATTTTCTTGGATTGGAGCTGATCTACACAGATTCTGGTGTATACATCACACAAAGGAAGTATGTGAATGAAATGCTCGTCAAGTTCAAGATGGAAAATACCAAGTGTCTGTCTAATGTTTGAATGAGCACAGAGTTCATCAACATAGACTTCCAAATTGTTCCTCAAGAACTCTTTAAAGACGTGGCACATCAGTCTCTGGAAGGTTGTAGGAGCATTGGTAAGCCCCAATGGCATTACTCGAAAAGCAAATATGCCACACTCTGTGGAAAAAGCTGTCTTATGCTGATCTTCTGGAGCTATGGCTACTTGATTGTAGCCAGAAAATCCATCAAGGAAGGTGTACACTTCCTTGCCTGCTACTCTTTCTAAGAGATGTTCTGTGATAGGAAGCGGATAGTTATCTCGAATTGTGGCTGCATTAACCTTCTTCAAGTTAATGCATACACGTAGCTTTCCATTCTTCTTGGGCACCACTACAATGGGGGATACCCACTCAGTGTGCTCAATTTCATAGATGAATCCAGCTTCTACCAGTCTATCTATCTCCTCTTTGATCTTAGCAGCATAGTTATCATTATATGTGTATGGCTTTTGCTTAGAGGGTTTCGCGTCTGAGGTCATGGGAATTGTGTGTGAGCATATGTCTGGGTCAACACCCTTCAAATCCTTGTAGCTCCAAGCGAACACATCTCTGTATTCTCTTAGCAAGGCTATTAATGCATGCTCTTCTTCCTCGGTTAGGTCATGGCCTATGTACGTGCATCTCTCTTCTCCTTCTTCTAGGGCTACCACTATTTTCTTGGTGGTTTCTTTGTTATCATAGGCTTCTCCTGATTGTGCCTCTCGCTTAGGCATTCTTATCATGAATCTCCTGTCGTCTATCTCATACTTTTTAAAATTTTCCGGGACCTCAAACAAAGATTCTTCCTCTTCTGGTGTGACTTCTCTCTTCTTTCTTTTCTTTCCCTGATCCTTAGGGGTCACATGTGTGGCTAGCCTTACATTATTTGTAAGCTCTCCGTGCCTCTGGGGTTGAAATTCTACTTCATAGAAGTATTCTTTATCTGATGCAAAAGGTGGGTCCATAATGATTGACTCTAGATCGGAGTCGCTCGCATCCTCAAATGCATCAGGGCTAGGTTCACACTCTTCTAAAACTGCATCTCCCATGATTGGCTCTATGGAGAAAACTGAAATGTCATAGCCATCCTCATCACAGTGGGGTGTCCATTGTTCTTCATTGATGGCTACATCCATTGTTGCTAGGATCTCTTCCCAGCCGTGGGGTTCAAATTCTTCATCAAGAAATACTACAGGTGCATAGGTTGGGTCTTGAATGGATCTATGGGTTTCTTTTGCACCTATCTCTCTGGCCTTTTCTCTCTTCTCTTCTTCCACTGCCAATTTACACATCCATAAGTGAGTGCCTTCATGCATCCATGAGGATCCCGATCCTATGGAGTGCACAGACTCCGTGTCATCCTTGGCTCTATGGATGGGATTCCATTGGATAGGAGGGACATCTCTATGAGAGTAATCTTTGAGATTAACCTTGGTCGTGACACCTAGGTGTTGCAAATACAAGGAATTGGTTCCCCAATCCTGGACTACTTGCAACTGTCGCATGAATGGTCTTCCCAAAATCATCTCATAGGCATGGTTCTTGATGAAATCACAGATAGAAAATGTATGCTCAAACTCTACACCACAAGTGGTGAGAGTTATTCCTTCAAGTAGTCCTAAAGGCCTCTCTATGTGACCATCAGCCATCTGCAATTTCATCCTCGTGGGCTTGAGTGCTGGCTTGCCCCATCGCTTCCATAGGGAAGTGGTAGCAATTGCAACTCCTGCACCTGAGTCTAGAATTGCCTTGGTTGTGTATCCCTGATGGGTAATGGGAAGATAGGTGTTTCCTTCTTCACCTTCACTCATATCTCCTATCTTTTCTAGAGGAATTTCTGGCACTGTCCTATGAGAACCTACCTGGGAATGGGGTTTTGCTATCTCTGGTACTTGTTTGGCTACATGTTTCCATAGTTCTGGCCTAACTTTGAGTAGCTCTTCTAAAGTGAGGTTGCACTGCACTTTAGTGTTTTTCACTACCTCCGTATTCCTAGGTATGACTGAGTCTTCGTTTCTTACCATGACTGTGGGTGCTCTCATACAAGTCGACTTGGCTTCCCATGGGCCTGTGAAGTGGGGTAATTCATGTAAAGAATTAGACTCAAAGTCTAATCTCTCTTGAGACTGGTTGCTCTCCTGCTCTCCATAAATGGAGGGAATATCTTGTGGGAATTGATCATGCGTGTCATCCACAAGTTCAATGGGAAGAGGGACTTCACTTTCTTTAGCCCATTTGTCTTCTTGAATCTCTCGTAGGAATTCTGGTGTGTACCTATTCATAGAAGAGGAGCTGTCTGGTTCAGTGGAATTGGGCACAAAAGCTTCCTGTGGGGGAAGGTTTATTCTTTTGCTTGCCTCATCTCTTCCTTGATTTTTTTCTTCCTTGGCAGATCTTACAATTAGGCTCTCTAACTTCTCTAGGAGTCCATCCAAGTGCAATTGTGTCTTAGCTGAGCCAGAGTAGTTGAAGAGACGACTGGCTTCAAACATGGTCTGAGCCAATGCGACCATTTTTGCGCAAAGCTTGGTTCTTTCTATCTCTAGGTGAGCTCTGGGGTAGCACTTGTAATGCTCCGTCACATTAGGCCCTTCTTGGATTCTGGCCTGATATGCCTTAAGCATCATGTCTATGTCTTCAAGAGTGGGGTCAGCTAATACTGATCCTACTATAGGGGTTGGTGGGATGGTCTGAGGTAGGGGGACAGATGGTGGGTTAGATGGTGATGGAAATGAGGGTGGTGGTGGTATATGAGAGTTTGTTTGAGAGGTGAGTTCAACAATTTTGGCTTTTGTTTCTCTTATGCTTTCTTCTAAGTCACTCATCTTTTTAGACCATTGTCTTTTCATTCTCTCTCGGCTATCCCTCCAGGCTCTCGACCGTTTCTTGGCTATGCTCTCGGTTTCACTAACCTCTGCACTCTTCTCTTGACCTATTCCTGGGTTCTGTTGCAAAGCCTGGGCCCTAGTGACCACTTGCACTGGTGCAGTGGAAGTGACACTTCCTGTTGAGTCTACAACTAACCCAATAATGTTAATTGGAGTTATTTTTGGCATATTATTGGGGTTCTTTGGACAATCTCGTAAGAGATGCTCCTTTCCACAATCTTGGAAAAAGCCTTGAATCGTCACTGACTGGGGTTGTGTAGGTGGAGGTAAGGGGCAATCACGAATGAGGTGATCTCCATGACATCTGTAGCATGGTCCTCTAGGGAATGGGGGTATTACCTGCCTAGGTTGGGGTCTAGAGTTAGGGTTTGTGTACATTACATTTGTGTACTCTGGCTCCCAACTAGGTTCACTTGGTTCTTCACTGTAGTAGGACTCACCATGTTCAGGAGATTGCATGTAGTAAGCCTGGGGACTATCAATATGTGTAGAATCAAAGCTATGGTCACTAGGATCACTTTCTGAAAGCAATGGTGTTACTGGCACTATAGCTCTATTCAAATTTTCCTCAGCTGCTGCATACTTTACAGGAATCACATTAGCGGGGGTTGGAGGTTGTTGAGCTAACACAGGTTGTGGCCTTTGTTGGTTTTGGTAGAGTTGTTGATAGGATTGATGCGGTCTACCATATTGTTGTGGAGGGTACTGGTTCTGGTATCTTCCCTGTTGTGGATAGGGCTGAGGGTAGGTTTGTCTAACCGCTTGCTTATTGTATGGATAGTCTTGTGCTGTGTGATTTGTGTATCTCCGTTCTATGGTGCAGTATTGGCTACTAGGATTCACTTGGGGTTGAGCCATGATGGGACATACGTTCGCCATATGGTCACCACCGCAAGTATAGCACCTTTTTACTGGGGCAAACCTTGGGATTTGTTTAATAGAGACACCTAGTTTTTGAGCTACTTTCTCAGTGAGTTCCTCAATTGATGTGGATTGTGAGGAAGAGAGGCTAGAAGCACTATCGGAATCTTTGTAGATTTTTGAAAGCTCTAGTTCCTCCCCTAGGTTATCCTCGAGGTCGATGCACATGCGTACACACTCTTTAATGGTCCTAGGGTCCTTCAAGTACACATAGGATCGCAACTTTGTACTTAGCAATCCATCCAAGAATAAAGCCACTTGTTTGGCAGGTGTGGGTAACTCAGGAACAGGGCATCTCTCAAGATACTGCCTAAATCTTCTTCCTGCAAGTCTCACCGTCTCTTGAGGGGTCTGCTTGAAGCTATGTATCAATGAGGAAGCATTATGCCTTATGCCACTTTTAGAGAATTCAGTGATGAAAGCCTCTAAGAGTTGGTCTATGCTCCTGAACTGTCTCTCATTCAATGGTTGAAACCACGTAAGGGCTGAGTTCCTCAAGGTTAGACCAAAGGCATTATACTGCGTGAATAGGTCTTCAACTTGTTCAGCTCTCAAGACTTGCCTAAACTCGGCCACATGATAATATGGGTCTCCTGTGCCATCGAAGTAATTCTTCATGGACTTAACTAACTGATTCGGTCTCAAAATCCTGGTGTGTTCCCTAGGCCTTGGCAGAGGGAAATCATCAGCATTCCTTTGGTTCCTTGGGGCTCTAAGTCCCTCAGGTTCCACTCTATTTGTTTCCATTCTCGTTCTGTCTCTTCCCACTGGGTTGGCAAAGCTTACCTCCGGTCTATCTCTATGTCTGTCTCTTTGAGTTCCATGAGCTTGGGATGTTCCAGCTCCTGGGTGACCAAAGGACACATTCCATCTTGGTTGGGGGAAAATAAATTCACCTTTCCAAGTGTAAGCATGCCTATCATTTTCGGTAACCACAAAGACCCTCTCTGAAGCATGATCCAAGTAGGTCACTCTGCCTGGAGTATCAGGATCTTTGAACTCATATATCATGATTGTTCCTACCTCATTCGGCTGATCAGATCTGTACCTCCAAAAGGCTTCATCAGTCTCTCGGTTCAGGAGTAGTTCTATGCTTTTATTGTCTTGGGGAATCCACTCTGGTGTAATAATCCTAGTGAGAACAGATTTTCCTCGGGGGATTCTAGGTTCTACACCAATGTTTCCTTGCTCTAGGTCACCTAAGTCCGCTTCTGAGATCACATTCCCAAATTCATCTGTGCTATCTGGGTGATTGGTGACTACATATATTGTCCCTTCTTTGTCCAAGTATGCTCCATTTTCAAACTTGACCGCTGGGTGCTCTAGTCCAATGGATTGGTCAGGGTTTTTGATCTGGACCACAGATCGTCCTAGGCCGTCCTCATAGATGCTAGCACCTAATCGGTTGGTCCTAAGGTATTCGAGTTGCGTCTTGTAAGGGCCTTCAACCCTATGTAAATATGGCACTCCGGAGCTTCCTATAGGTCTCTCTACACCGTGGTACATCTCAGACTCGCTAGTCTCAGAGCTAGGGTAGTACGAATGATGGCTCAACTGCTGGGCCCAAGACCTAGCAGTATGATTGACACTAGCCTCTGAAGATCTAAGACTTTGTCTATCTCTCCCTAGGTGTCGTCCTGATCTAAGGTTCATATGCCCAATTGAATGATCTTAAATTTTCCCAAGTACACTTTGCGTTGCTGAGTTCTTTTGTATTAGTCACTTGTTCTTTTTTAATTGCCCTTAAGGTGTCACTTCTTGTCCAAAAAATCCTTGTCGCAAGGAACACTTAAGTTTTATCATACTTTGAGTGTGGTCGCTCAATTTAAGTTCTTTTCCCTTAGGTTGTTTCGCAATTGTAATCTCCTAACACTTGCACTTGAGTGATTAGAGCTCTTGGACTTTTTTTTTTAATGTAAAGGAAGTTCGGCAATAGCCTACTCTCCCGGACTTGAATTAAATAAAGAAAAGTACAAGAGAAGGGGACTAGTGCCCACGGGACCCCCCAAATCCCACAAAGCAGGGGAAGCTTTTACAGAACTTAGATGACATTACAAAGAAGGTTAATTACCCTCTCATCACCCTCATGTGGGGCCCACTTGGGTTTAAGCTTGTTATCGATCAAAAGGAGTACTTGATGATGCCTAAAGGGGGGGGATTTTTTACAGTTGACAATCCTTTTGCCAAGGAGGAACAACGATTTCTCAATTGACCACTCCTTGGGGGAGTCACCGAAGTTGAAAGCACATCTTTCCCGCCAGATTTTCCATAGAACCTCCCCTCTGATGGCGTTCCAGAGAGTCACGGAGCAGCCGATCGCTTCTCCCA
Organism: Ceratopteris richardii; assembly: GCA_020310875.1. Lineage (NCBI taxonomy): Eukaryota > Viridiplantae > Streptophyta > Polypodiopsida > Polypodiales > Pteridaceae > Ceratopteris > Ceratopteris richardii. The sequence continues at coordinate 26,861,792 of CM035441.1, forward strand.
GCAGGGCTTGCTGCCAACTGAGACGTTTTTGAAGTCTAATTCTCTTTCCAACCACCTGCCAGAGTCTGTTGGAGTTGGGGCAGGTAAAGAAGATGTGTGAAACATCTTCGATAGACCGGTGGCAGCGTTTGCACCAAGGAGGGATCCCACAAATTTTGCTAGCCTTAAGGTTGGTCCAGATTCCGTGATGAAGAATTTGCCATAAGAGGACATACTTTTTGATTTCTATGAGGGGGTGCCAGATAGCCATGAACTTCATGTCCCACCGAAGCCGCATCCATGACAGGCACCACTTTTTGTTGAGGTTAACCTGATAGTCGATCGTTTCTTTGATGTTCGGGATTTTTGATAGGCTATTCCCATTGTGCCATTTGAGACCAAGCGAGCTCGGCATGTCGTGTCCCATGAGAAGGCGAACTTTGTGTCGGTCCCAGGCGAGAAATCTGCTTTGCAAAGTGTTCCATTCTTTATGCGAAATGTTGATGCTAGGGTCAATATCCTCAAAGTTGATCCAGCGGTTGGTGTCTTGTTTCCAGAGATGTTTCCATTTTTTGAAGCCTTTGTTCCATAGCTTCTTGGCGTTTTGAATGTTCCAAGATTCCACACTCCGGATGCCATGGATCGGAAACCAGATAGAGTCGTTTTGTCTGATACCGGCAGCCCACTTCCAGTCTTCACTTATTCTTGTGAAGCTTTTGACTTTATTCCAACTCTTCCAAAGGGAGCACACCAGATTAGAGCCTTTCGGGAAGACGGGGATCGGGGAAAACAGCAAGGTCAAGATGTCAAGATTCTTCCAATTTGGGAAACCCATGAGCGCCAACTCATTCTTGTTTCTGAAGATCAGCTTGGCCCACGAGGCCTCCCCGTTGCACCAAGCCTTAGTCATCCATTTGGCCGACAGTTTGTTAGCCATGCACCCAATGTCCAAGATACCAAGTCCCCCACTATCTCTATGGCTGGTGCAGATGGACCATTTGATTTTAGGCACCCCCCTCCTATTGTGGTCGCCCGTCCAAAGGAAGTTTCTACAAATACTATCCAGTTTGGATAGATCTTGCTCTTTCGGTCTCCAACAAGAAAGGAAATAAATGGTAGATGATAAGAGGAACGTGTTGATGACCATAGCACGACCAACAAGATTGATTTGCATACCTCTCCAATAGTTAAGCTTGTTTTCGAGTTTGGCAAGCACCCAGTTCCACCGCTGTTCCATAGAGACGCCAAACCCCAAGGGAATCCCCAGAAGCCGAAAAATTTGGCCCTGCGGAATGATTTGACAGCCATGATCAATGAGAAGGTCGGGCTGTGACCCACCAATATCTCTAAAGGCGGTCTTAGAGTGGTTGATTATGGATCCAGAGGCTTCACAAAAAGTAGCAAGACACTTCCAGAACGTCTCAAGGCTAGTACTATCATTGTGCACAAAAGCGTTCATATCGTCGGCAAAAAGTCTCATGGTGATCTCACTGTGGTCATGCGGCAAACGAAGGCCTTTAATGTTACCAGCTTCCACCTGATGCTCCACCAGCCTGCTAAGCCCTTCTGTGGCAATGGCAAAGAGAAGGGGAGCCAATGGGCACCCTTGTCTGATAGATCTTCTAAGTTTGATCACCTTTGAAAGATTTCCATTAATGTTAATTTGGGTCGATGCGTTTCCGAGAAGGGTCGCGATCATCTTGGTGAATTTCTGACTACATCCAAGATCCTGTAGCGACGGAAGAATATAGTCCCATTCTAGCCTGTCGTAGGCTTTATCAAAGTCGATCTTGAGGAAAACCACTTCTTGTTTAGACTCATTTGCAAATTCAAGACCTTCCCAGATATCTATTATGGTTTCCAGAATTGACCTGCCTTTGATGAAACCTTTTTGGTCCTCGCTTAACCACGCTCTCAAGTGGCAAGAGATTCTGTTGGCAATGACTTTGGCGATGATCTTGTATCCTGTTTGGAGCATTGTAATGGGACGCCAATTCTCTATTCTGTTCTTTTCCCCTTTTTTGTGTACTAACTTGATAATGCCATTGTTGAGGCAAGAAGGAAGCGCGCCAAACTTGAGTGCCTCTTGCCAAACCAAACGAAGAGGGGTGGCAACCACCAACTTGAAGGATTTAAAGAACTCATTAGTGAGCCCGTCGGGGCCCGAGCTTTTACCTGAGGGGAGGGCATCGATGACCTCAATGATTTCGGCTTCAGAGATAGAGGCATGAAGCAGAGAGTGAAGGTTGGGTGGTATCCTGTGGGGGGAAACCCTAGATATGGCTTCCATACAGTCCCTTCTATGGTGGGAGAGGGGGTTTGAGGTCCCCAAGAGTCTCGTGAAGTGCCCTTCAATGATCCCAAAATTATCTTCTTCCGTATTGCATACATTGCCATTTGCGTCTAGCAATAAGGGGATCGATTCTCTGTTGTGTTTCCTTTTGAGGATACGGCACATCTCTTTGGTGGGTTTGTCGGCTTTGCCAGCCCACCACTCCTTGAAGAAAATTTGCAAATTTTTCCTTTGTATCTCTTCCTCATATCTTAGCAGCGCTCTGATTTTTCGAAGTCCTTTCTGGGCTTGAGATTTTCCTTTGTTCACTTCCTCCTCGAGCCGCCAGAGTCTATGATATAGACCTTCTCTACGAGCCCGCCGCACAGTCTCTAGCATCTTCCTGGATCTAATCATGATCTGTCGTGACTTATCGACCGCACTTCTCCAACACTTGGCTGGGGACAAGCCAGAGGCAAATGCCTCCTTCCACACATCAGAAATTTCTTGATGGACGGAGGGGAGAGAGAAGGAGGGCACACTGGCATGGAACCACGGAGCCTTACGAATCTTGGTGGGGGGTTGAAAAGTGATGACGATCGGGTAGTGATCAGAGATGGTGAGGTCGGTGCGTTGCAAGAGGGAAGGGTGGCCCCACTGATGAGTAAAACTCTGGGAAATGTAGCATCTATCAAGTCTAGCTTTCCTCAGGTCCTCGCCTGCTTGGAGATTTGACCAAGAAAAGCCCTTCGAGTCTTTGAATTCGACCAAATCCAAGTGTAGTTTAGTTTTGTCCCACGTTTCTTTCTCCCGGCTATCGATGACCCTACCCTTGCCCATCCATCTGTCCGTAGGGTCCTCAACCATGTTGAAGTCACCACAGATAAGCACGTTGTGGGGGAGCGAGTCCAAGGAGGCCCAAGTGTTAAGTCTCTCTAACTCCCCATCGGGGGCGTACAAAGAAACTAAAGTAAAACAAAAGGGAGCACCGAAAGAAACAGCAATCCATCGATGGCATTCATCTTCAAAGGAGTTCTCGAGCTTTTCAAACCAGAGTTGATTGATACCGATTACCGTTCCGCCGGACCCCCGCTGATGCGCCGTTGAAATCCAAACATGGGTCGAGGAGACATGTCTAAGCCGTTTCTGGAGGTCTTCTCCGTCAATTTTAATTTCTTGGATACATATAAAATCTGGGTTTAGGCTAATGTCGCGAAGCCATTGACCAATGATGGTCGCTCTTGAGGGGTCGGTTAGCCCTCTAGCATTTAACGAGATGATGATCATTGTCGTAGTAATCCCTCTTTGCGGGAGGGAGCTTTGTCCTTTCTTTTCTTGGGTTCATCTTTCTTTTTCGCTCGGATCGGATCCCGAGTTAGCAATAGGTTCTTGTTTACGGTAACTCCATAGGTTGTTTTCCTTTGCGGGATGCCTCCTGCTGGGAAGAACTGGGCACCGTTTTCAGCTCCGTTTCCGGAATAGTCGATCCGATGATGGAGCTTTCACTATCCATGTTATCTTCGTTGCTAGTAGTAAAGCCGTCTTCTTTGCTTGTAGTGTAACCCTCCTGCAAGGTTTCTTTACTGTCAGGGATCTCCAGGCCTTTGACATCGGTGTCCTCCTCAAGTTGGTTCCCACCTGGGTAGTCAAACTCATTGATTTCCTTTTCCAGATTGCAATACAAGTTGCTGGAGGGGGTAACTGACTTGTTGTTTCGCTCAGAGGTTGCCCTAGGGCTTCTTTTCCTTCTTCTTCTGACTTCTATGAACCCGTCTGCATCAGCTTCTGGATTAAGGGGACCCTTGAATTCCTCTACTTTCGTCGAGTGATTCAATGCTCCATTGCTGTCTTGAGCATTTTTGGGGGCTTCTTGATTTCGCTTGCTTTTTCGTCTCAACGGGCAATCTTTGATCCTGTGACCTTGTTGGCCACAACGAAAGCACGCGTTGGGAAGGTTTTTGTAGCTGATGTCTTGCTCCCATACATCCCCTTCGCCCAAGTCCAGTTTGATCTTCGATGGGAGTGGCATACTGAGGTCAGCCTCGACACAGATTTGGGGGTGCCACCGAGCGTTGAACGAGTGTCTTGCACCTTCATAAATGAGACCACCAATGTCCTCGCGTGAGGCCAACGGCTTGCCGATAGGAGAAACGATGTCCCATACGAAGTTGTACAAGAAGTATGGCAGGTTAGGGAGCTCAACCCAGAGGGGGTACCGAAGCGATTTCGATTTGTCAGGAGTAAAATCAGGGGACCATCTAAATAGGCACAGGGTCGCCCGGCCGAGTTGCCAAGTTCCGACACTAAGGGCTCGAAACGCCATATCTTCATTTTCAAAGACTAGCAGCAAGTGGCTTGCCGGTAAGAACTGACACTTACAAACAACTAGCCCGCGGGGGAGCCACTCGTTGCGAAGCCACTGTCGCACAGTTTCGAGCGGGGGCTTAGGGCCGAACATTTGGCCGACGAGGCAAACTTTCTTGAGCTCCTCCTGAGTTGACAAAATTGCGGATCTATTGAGGGAGACCAAGGGGGGTTCAGCACTCTCGAGGGCCCCTTGGGCGGCACAAGAGCCCCCCTCCAACAAAGAGGCTAGGTTATCGGTCTCCCCGGGAGGAGGGGCCAGATTACTTCTCACAAGAGAGGGGGTCACCAAATCCATGACAAAAGAGGGACACCCCGAGAAAGAAGATCTTTTTCTAAAACTCTGAGAAGAGAAGCATCTTGAAAGGCCCAAAAATACCACAATAAAAGGAAGCTCTCTTCTTCTTTTTTTCCTCTTCGAATCTTTTCTCTTTTTTCTTTTTTTCTTTTTTCTTCTTTTTTCTTTTTTTCTTTTCCTTTTTTTTTTCTTTTTTCTTTTCTCTCTTTTTCGTAGGACTACCTGATCAGAAACCAAAATTTTGGCTTTCGAAACAAGAGTACCTTCAAAAATACTTTAAATGAAGTGGGCCATTTGCGCCTGCCATCTCTCAGTCTCACATTGAATGCGTATGAGGACTTTCGAGAAAACAACTTTGAAACGGAACTAAGTTATTCTAAGCTGGAAGCGAAGTTCGGTAGATTATGCTAAAGCCGAACTTCCTTTTATTAAAAAAAGAGTGGATGTCGACTCGAGCGTGAGACAGTTGTAGACGCAAGTTGCAACCTTCAGAGCCAGTTAGACGCGATGCCCGAAGAATCAGCCTTTAACGTTAAGAATAGTAGACATGTGCTGACACTGTCGTGATGGAGGCTCCACCCTGTCAATCGCCACATCTCGAGCGTCGGTCGCCACTGCTGTCAGTCGCGACGCACTACTCCTGTCAATCGCCACAGCAGTCGATCGCGACTGATGCGCTTCCTCACGATGGACACACTTGTGAGTCGCCACAGCAGTCGATCGCGACGGATGCGCTTCCTCAAGATTGACACGGTCTTCCTCTATCTATCGTGACGGAGACTTAAGAAGTGTGTCTATCGCGAGGGTGACTTCTTCTGTCTATCAGGATGGTGACTTCTTCTGTCTATCGCGCCACTCAGAGATCTTCAAAAACCGGAAGAGATGTTGTTGTTACGTTGACTTTTGACTGAGAGCTCCGGCGACGGATATGATTAACAGAGATTGCTGTAGAGCGCGAAGATTAACAGAACCTTGCGCTGAAAAAAATGACGGTCGTGGTCGCTGCTGAGGTCCGTCGCCCGTGAAGAAGTCCGTCAATGCTCCTGCCGTAGTCACCGATTCTGTCGTGGTCGTGGTCGCTGCTGAGGTCCGTCGCCCGTGAAGAAGTCCGTCAACGCTCCTGCTCTCTTAGTATAGTCTTTCATGAGCTTTTGATCATGGTTGTTTAATTCCCACTCAAAAACTCTAGAGCTCTTGGACTTGGTCGTTCTTAACGTGTCCGTAATTAATCAAGACCTCTATCCGTACTTAGCCTATGCTAGGGATTGACAGAGGGTGTTGAGAATTTCCAACCTTGAGTTTCTTTCCTTGGTTGCCCTTGTATGCCCAGGAAGCATGTTCCCAAGCTTGCACTTACTCTTGCTTCGAGTACCCTTTGATGCTCTCAAAGTACCTGAAAAAGTCCCAAAGTTAGCTCGACTTAAATTTGATTGACAGACAGATCACTTTCATGCATCTAATTCACAGACCCAATTGCCTTTTGCCTCTATGGAAAACAGTACCAAGGGAAACTTAGTTTTCCTACCTCAGGATATGGTCACTTCAAATTATCTAATAATCTTGACATTAATTCTACCGTAACCAGTGGAAGTTTTGGTTGTACTCCCCACGAGCTTTCCAACAAAACAAAAATCATCGCAATTGGATTTCGTATGAGGAGGTTATGTCCGTTCAGGGTTTTGGGGCTAAAACAAGATTTAAAACAGGTTAACAGGCAGATAGGACTTCTCAAAATGCTCTGGGTATAGGCCTCACAATGCTCTACTAAACCTTAAAAGTTCCCCACAATTTGCCAAAAAATTAGACCACTATTTTTTTGCCTTAAAAAGTTGGCCAAATTTGCTCGTCAATCGCGTTCGCAAGCTCTGTTAGTCGCAATTGATAGGTCAATCGCGATCGACGTGTCGGTCGCGATTGACACGTCCGTCGTGGCTGTCAATCGCGATTGATGGGTCAATCGCGATTGACACGTGGCCCGGATTTTCAGTCGATCGTGGTCAGTCAGTCGTTGACTCTGTCGGTCGCGATTGACGTGTCGATCGCGATTGACAGGTCAATCGGCAAGTGTCCGTCGTGGTTTGTCGATCGCGATTGATAGGTCGATCGTGATTGACAGAAATCTGAGGAATTTCAAAAATTTAAGCACACATTTAGGATGCCCTAGGCCTATACATCATGGTTATACACTTTGTTTTGCAAAATAGTCAACTTTTCTGTCGTCGCGATTGACAGAGGTCAACGCCTCGGGACCTGCACAATCAAATTGTTTTACCTGCTGAAGCTGGTGCAGCTGCTGGGGATGCTGATTCCTGCTGAAAATCTCAAAAAAAACAGAAAATCACAAGCACACAAATGTTCTCTCACTCTCTCTCACAAGTGAAATGAGGGAAATGGTATGGGTGGGGTGATATGACCAAAAACTGAAATTTTTCGCGATGATGGAGATGGATGTGGGAGATGGTGAGGATGATGATGGAGATGATAAAAACAAAAGAAAATAGATAAAAATGAAGAAAATACCTATGACTCCAATGCCTCAACTCTATGTCTTACCATCACACGCTCGTCCTCAAAGCTTGATCCCCAGCAACGGTGCCAAAATTTGGTGTAGCTCAGTGATGAGTAGCACCTCCTTTAATGTCAATCCGGGAAGACGTGAGGATGGTATGATGACCTCGAGCAAGTGAAGGCACAAGTGCGTGAGTGAGAAGCACACTAACATGCACACACATACACACACACGCGCACACAAAGCAAGACAAAGAGTGAGAAGCAATGGAGTTCTTTAGATTACTTTCAAAAAGCTCATACAAGTTCAAATCAATTACAAGCTAACCTCAAAAATGAGCTCTCTAGCTCTATTTATAGTTTTTGACTAGGTTTTGGCCTTGTCGAGACCTAGTGTCCGGCCTAGTTAAAAATTAGGTTCTCTGCCCTATTTGGAGGTTCAAACGGAGTCTAAAAAATGTGAAAACTGATAGCTAGGTACTTCTAAAGCTCCTCAAGCTCAAGGACTCCTTGGCTTGCACAAAATGGAGCTACAAAGATATGAAATGGTATTTACAATGGTTTTTAGTGATTAAAATCATTATTTTTGTAGGGATTTCTTCTAACATTTTGACATACATTTCCTGGAGCTCCCTACTTGCTCCTTCTTCTTGTGTGCCCAACTCTTTGATGCCTGAAAAATTTAAATGGCCTACTTGCCAGATCTTCTTTGACTACTTTGTTTGCTTGTGCTTTCTCTTCGCTCCGATTCCCTTTGTAGGCTTCCTTGTTTTGTGAATCCTTCAGTTCCTTGACTACTGCCGATAGAAGCTGTAGCTCAATGATGAGTAGCACCTCCTTTAATGTCAATCCGGGAAGACGTGAGGATGGTATGAAGACCTTGAGCAAGTGGCGGCACAAGTGCGTGAGTGAGAAGCACACAAGCATGCACACACATACACACACACGAGCACACAAGGTAAGACAAAGAGTGAGAATCAATGGAGCTTTTAGATTACTTTCAAAATGCTCTTACAAGTTCGTTTCAATTACAATCTAACCCCCAAAAATGAGCTCTCTAGCTCTTTTTATAGTTTTTAACTAGCTTTTGGCCCTGTCCAGACCTAGTGTCCGGCCTAGTTAAAAATTAGGTTCCAGGGCTTATTTGGGGGCTCAAACGAGATCTAAAAATTACGAAAATTGGTACGCAACTACTTGTAAGGCTCCTCAAGCTCAAGGACTCCTTGGCTTGCACAAAATGGAGCTACAAAAATGTGAAATGATATTTACAATGGTTGTTAGTGATAAAAATCACTGTTGTTGTAGGGATTTCTTCTAGTGATCTGCCATACATATCTTCGAGCTCCCTACTTGCTCTTCCTCCCTGCATGTCCATCTCTTTGATTTGTATTAATGTCTTGAAAAAATATTGGCCTACTTGCCATATCTTCTTTGACTGCCCTGTTTGCTTGTGCTGTCCCTTCGCTCTGACACCCTTCTTTGACTTTCACGTCTTGTAAGTCCTGGTGTACCAAGGCTACTGCCAACACCCCCCCCACTCTCGCGTCTGTCGCCCCTGGCAGACCCTTGTCTAGCTGCTTTTTGGACGTAGTATTGTACAACATCGGCGGCGAGGTGGTGTTCTTCTAACCTGAGTCCCCTTGGTAGATCTGTCAGCAATGCATCCCAATTGACTGGCCCTGGGACATCTGGATGTGGCACCCGTAACTGTTCTGAGTGAATGGTTCGCTCCATAGCAAATAAATGGAGGAGATGTGAGGGTCTGGGTACAAATATTTCTGAGTGGTATTCCCAGAACCCTGTTATGAACATCTCTTCGAATGTTTGTTTAAAGCAGGCTGGGAGGTATTTTATTCTGGCGTGCCAAGCATATATCACCTCTATGGAAGGAGTGGTGCTCATGTCATAAACTAAATCTTGGTTTCCTATAAGGAATCCGACGCCTGAGAAGTGTGGGTCCTTGATATTCTTGAATGTCCTGAATGTAATAAGCATTAACTCAAAAATTTTCATGCACATCTGGGCCATTACATCAGGGGTATTCCTTAATCGGATGCTCCAGTGCCGTATAGTGGAAATCATGTAATTGACGGTGGGAGGCCCTTGAGGAGGTGCTAGATAGACGTAGTTTAACCATTTGGCGCATCCCTTGATATTCTTGACTGCAATGGTAAACTCTGGCCATGTGCGTCTGCGGAGTACAGGAACATAACAAGGGTTATATTTAATAAAAAGAGGCATATTCGTCCAGGTGCGAACCATCTCCGGGTAGGTTTCGAGGAGTCGGATCCTCCAAGTGGGTTGATGAATGGATCCTTTTTGAGCGCTCTCTGGGATGTCATCTGGCCCAAATTGTGTAGCAAACGTTGGAGGTTTGCCACATCTGTGTTGGATTTCTGCATTGTAGTCCGCCAGGAGTATACAATATGGCACGTATTGATCATCATTGGTTCCTATCCATCTATGGTGGGACATGCTGCGGAAGTATTCTGATTTAATAATAGTGTCCTCTATCTTTGCCATAGATTGGATTTGAACGGCCACTCGATCTTCATGAGTTGATGCTGTTTTCTCTAGTGTTTGGAGCCACTCAGGTACTTCAATTTCTAATGTATCCATTCCTTCTGCGGTTTGCTCACCACCTGGCATTGGCATAGGAACGTAAGGTTCCTCATACGTCTCATCTACCTCGATGGGTACCAAATCCTCGGGTTCTGGTTTGACAACTGGAGAGGGTTGCCTTTCATGTGTGAGTAATCGTGCCTGTAATTCGGCCACCTGCTCTTTCAATGTCTTGACTTCCTCTGAAGTCGTGGCCGTTTCTGTGATTTTGGGTGCTGTCTGTTGCTCTTGGAGTTGATTGCGCAGCGCATCACGTTCCCTTTCCAAGTCATCATGAGCTTCTAATAGATCTGCATAGCTGTCCAAGATGGTCTTCATTGTCTCTGAGGGCACAGCTTTAAACTGCTCTGGATCAATTTCGTGTGGAGAGCCTTCCATTGCTGCTTCTAGATTTGCTTCATTTTGCTGCTGCAGTCTCTTGTTTTCTTCAAGGGCGGCCGCCATGTGTTTTCTGAGAAGTGCCAGGTTACGCCGGACTTTGAGATTATCGGCTTGGTATACCTCGAGCAAAGCTTCTAGTTGTTTGACACCTGATTCTGTCGATGGTTGGGGTGCCTCCAATAATGTTTGGTGAGCCTGCTCAAGCGTCGTGTAGCGTTGATTCAGTTCTGCATTTTCTGTTTGTAGAATGTGAAATTGTCTTTGTAAGTTCTGATGGTGCGTTTCCAGTTGCTGATACCGGTTGTCCAGAGCTTTGTACTCATTCTGGAGCTGGTATACACATTGGTTTAATGCTAAAAATATGTTATTTACATTAAATAATGCTGGGAGGGGTGAAGATGCAGGGGGAATGGGGGCGGGAATGGGAGAGGTGAATGATGTGGATGTAAGTGGAGATGTGGGTGGAGGGGGTATGGGTGATGAAGGTGGCATGGGGGGAGGGAGTGGTGCTGTGGCAGGTGATGTTTCCATCGTGTCAACTGTTTGAGTGACGGTGTAGATGGGAATCGTGGGTGGAGTGGATGTGACATCGGTGAACAGGGTGGTGAAGGTGGGCATGGTGACTCCCCCGAATTGGATTCCCGGAGAGAGTGGAATGCCCATGACAATGGTAGTGGTAGTGAACGTGGCAGTGCTAGTGCCCTGTGGTGGGGTAAATTGGGTAGTGCGAGATGGGGATGGTGGTGACAACGGTGCTTCTTGATATTCTTCTGATTGCGCTGCCTCGCCTGGTGCTGATGTATTGATGTGAATTTGCTTCCCGGACCTCTTGGGACGAACGGGAACCCTTTTCTCAAACCTGTGAATGTAGGCCACTGCCTCATGAATGGCCTCATCCAGTCCTACGGCGTCGGCATGAAGGTTCATGGACTCAATGAACAACTCGTCCACGCCTTCCTCAGCTAGCAAGTCGTTCATGAGTCTTTTGCCTTGTTCTAGAGACATCTGATGCTGTTCCTGAACCAGTCGCATGGTTCGATATAGTCTCTTGATTTGTGCCCAATATGCTGGGGCACTTGCTAACTCGGAGAGTTCGTCATATTCTTGATGTTGTTCTTCGTCGGCTTCTTCTTCGTCTCCTCCTGCCTCTTGTTCATCTACATCGACTTCTACAACTTGTGGTTGGGTGGGGGCCGATGTTGTTGTTTGGGGTTGTGGTTCCTGAGCTCGCTCTGCTTCAGCTTCGAGGTTAGAGTCATAGATTAATCTGGCAATTTCTTCATCCGTGAGGTCCTCGAGAGTAAATCCCTGTGGAAATTCCAAATCTGATGGAATGGGTGGAAACACCAGATTAGGTCCCTCTGTGCTTGGTCTTGGTAGCCGGATTGTGAATGGCCTAACTCGTCGTGTCTGGGGAGGGGTGATTTCTGGTGTAGTGGTAGCTCCCCTTGGTTGAGCACAGGGTAGTTGGACTCCCCCCCTCATCTTCTTTGATGGGGGACCTGCTGCTGATAGTCTTCTCTGGAATTCTTGGACTCGGGACCATACGAGTGCCCGCTGAACAGGCACGTCATAAGCCAAGCATCTATAAATTATTCTGGTCAGAGCACAACACCCGTGGAGCACATTCTTCTGTTTCTTGTTCCACCTTTGATGGGCTAGGTGGATCTGATCTATGATCCAGTGTGGCACATTGATGGGCAGGCTTTCTGTCTCTGCTAGATACAAGCTGAACCATATTTTCTTCGGAGGCATTGTGAATCGTTCTTGGGCGGGAAAAGCAAAATGTTGCATGATGGTTCGCAGGTGAAGCGCAATGGTAGGTGTCATCGCTACCATGTCCTTCAACTTATTAAGATCTTTGTGCTTCATTCGACCTGGAACCATGGTTTCCTTTTCTGTTGGGATGTGCATGCCATACATGCCCAATGCTTCTCTTACCAGATTGAGGGTCAACTTGAATCTTTTAAGCTCATTACCCGGTAGCAGTGATGGCAAGACAAAGGTGCTGTCGCCTCCTTTGGCCCTGCTTGGCGTGATGGTACTGATCAGATATGAACATCGTAAAAAATCCGGCTTTGGTAAGTGAGCCCTGAAATAACTGTCCACACCCGCTTTGATCCATACTGATCTCATGACTTCGGCGTTTTGATAGCTTTCAAACTCGCGTGTGAAAAAGTGGTATCGACCCCATTTGCCATTGAATTCCAATTCTGCTTCCCAGAAATAGGTTCCATCGCCCAGTGGTCCCGCAACATCACTGAACCAATGCGCATGCTTACCTACTTGAGAAGTGTGCCCTTGAGGAGGATCCTGAATGGGGAGCACATGCACGGCTTGAAGCTCTTGCGGTCTTGCGGTGAGACGTGGCTCAAGGAGAAGTGTTTCTATGTCCACAATCTGGGCACCAGATCCGGCTTGAGAACTGGTACCTGCTTCTGCCATGGCCCTGTTCGCTGGTTGGTTCTGTGAGAATATAGAACCAAGTGTTAACATCGTAATGGACAGAATAAATCCGTTGTTGTCCCCGTTACAACATTAACATGAGGTGGATGGTGAGTTAGTGGTTAGTAAGTGCATGAAGACAGTGTGTGTAGTTAGTGCTTGTGTTGTCCTAGGAGACTACTGCAGTTAGTAAGTGGGTATGAATTTACAAATTGGGGTCGGGGGGTTTATTACAGGCCCTAGGCTGCCAAATGCAGTGAGTGGGCTTTGCCTTCGGTTTCGGAGAGTCTCTATAGAGCCTTCTCGGTGTCGTGGTTTGAAAACGAGGCCTTTTTGGGACCCATTTACAATTGATTACATGTACGCTCTTGGGTTTTGGTGTGTACATGAGTGTCGAGAACGAGTGAAATCTGGCAGTATGCGTCGCTGCGTTATGCTGTTTAGGTTGTGGCCTCAGCGTAGCTACTTGTGCCATCAAGCAAGCCTTAGGCACCCAAATTTGTCTTGATTGTGGGCTTGCCTTCATCGACTTCTTGGGCACCCAAATAGATTTTACTTTAGCACAAGAATTTCTGAAAGACTTGTTATTAGCGTTGTGTTGTTGGTCACTAATAAGAGGCTTTGCCCCTGTAGTTGACGGTGGTGCAACCGGTCGTTCGCCTTTCCGCACCCATACCTGGTTTATTTTCTGGGCCATTCTGCTGCGCAGGTACTTTTGATCTCGGACATAGGTAGTACCCTGCTTCTTCTGCCTTTGATCCACCTTGGGTTGCTGCCTCCTTCTAGCCTTTGGAAAAGAAGGGAGTTCCGTTGCATTCCTGACTCCTTTTTTGCGAATATCATTCCTCTGCAACACATAGTTTTGGACAAGAACAGCATGGTCATCTTCATGTGTACCCCTGGAAGGACCAGGAGTCTGTGCCTTTCCTAGTTCCTTGAGTGCTCCATTGTCTAATTCTACTGTAACTCGACTATGATTGACCCAAACCTGGAGAAGTCCACTTCTTAGGTTTAGATTGACTGCTTGGTCATAGATCCAATCCTGACCCAAGACGAGAGGTTCAGTGAGATCCTCATCTTGACACACTAGTACTTTAACGGTCATTGCCTCCTCGTGAATGTAGAGGGGAAGTTCCACCTCGCCCATGCAAGGGGTTTCCACGCCTCCCAATCCTATGAGGTATGCTTCCACAGGATGGACAGTTAACTGTAACTCTTGACAGTAAGACAACTTAACAGCGCTAGTGGCAGCACCTGAGTCAATCAAGGCTCTTACGGTCCTTGTACTCTTTCCTTGTCCTATGTCTATGGTTATGAAAGGACGTCTATCAATTATTCTATTCGAGCTTGTTCCTGCAACTTCACACATGGCTATGGGAAATCCTTGGTCTGCATAGTCATTCGCTCCAGGCTGATCTCTACCTTGCCTTCGTAATTTCATCCTTCTGATGCGTTCTAAAGCCTCTGCTTGAGCTTCTTCTCTAATTCTCTTTTCTTCCTCTTTGCGTTTCTTAGCAGTGTTGAGTCGGCTCAGCATTTCCTCCGTGAGGGGTTCCTGATACAACTTGACTCTGCATCCGCTAATATAGTTAGGGAGAACATCACCCTCTAATGTGGCCAATTGTACTGCTCCACTTGTGGAGATCCTATTGATGATCATAGGTCCGTAGCCTCTCTTTTCTAGCTTCCTCGCGTGTTGTTTCAGTGTATAGACTAAGACTAGATCTCCCGCTTTCAAGCCTTTATCCTTCACATGGGCATCGAAGTATGCCTTCTGTCTCTTCTTGGCTGCATATATTCCTGCAGCGGCTCTCAGTCTTGTTTCTCCTAATCGTTCAAGATCAAAGATCCTAGAGGAGAGCTCATGACCTGTCCATTCATACTCTTGTGCTACTCTCAATGTAGGAATCAGGAAGTCCAAGGGTAGCACAGCGTTTTGACCGAATACCATCTGAAAGGGGGTGGCTTGGAGTACCGTTTTGTAGGCAACTCGGTATGCCCAAACAGCATGGTGTAGCTGTTTGTCCCAGTCAGAGCGTTTAGTGTTCAGTAATTTCGTCAGTACATTGCATAAAATCTTATTAGTGCTCTCAGCTTGTCCATTAGCTTGAGGGTGATAGGGGGCAGACTTCTTGTGTATTACCAAGAATTCTTGGAGTAGATTTTCAATCACTTCATTTAAGAAATGAGTGCCTCTATCACTTACTAGTTCTATGGGTAGCCCATATCTTGTGAACACATTCTCAAACAAGAATTTGGCAGTTGTCTGAGCATCGTTCTTTGTTGTAGCCTTTACCTCTACCCACTTGGTGAGATAGTCTGTTGCCACAATGATGTATTCCGCATGAGAACCTTTGGCTGGGGGATTAATAGGACCTACGAAGTCTATTCCCCACTTAGAGAATGCACGTCCACCCATCATAGGTTTCAGTGGCATCTCATCTTTGCGTATGGGATACTGAGTCCTCTGACAGACATCACACCGTTTCACATAGGTATGTGCATCCATGTGAAGGGTAGGCCACCAGAAGCCCGCAAATAGTATTGCCTTGATCACCCGATCTGGTCCAAAGTGTCCTCCTGCTACACCTTGGTGAGCAGTTTCTAAGATCTTAAGATACTCACTTTCATGGACACACAGTCTCAGGTAACCATCCTTACCGCGCTTGTATAGATTATCACCAACGAGTGAATAATCCTGGGCTTCTTGTTCCAAACTCCTTTTTCTAGCTAGAGTCATGTCTGGAGGGAATGTGTTTGTCCTCAGGAATGATACTAGTGGTTCGCTCCAATCTGGCACAATGGATACTTGATAGAGAGTGGCATGTTCCACAGGTGGTTTAGTGCAACAGATTGGGCATTCCTTGCACAACTTTTGGACATCCGCTTCCATAGTTGGCCAGTGCACTCCGAATCTCTTTAGAGTCTGTAAAGTTCGTTGTTTTGAATGGTGTTGCTCTAATGCACCTACATGTGCTAATTGCAACCATTTAGCGTACTCATCCTCTTCTACGCAACAAGCCAAGATCCCTTGATCTGTGTGCTTGTACATGCTTCCGGCCATGATGTGATACTTTTGGGCTTTTACAACCTCTCTATTCCGTGTGTTTACCACTGGATGGTTAGGCCCGTATGTCAAGACTGGTACCAATGGCTTAGCCCACTGCGGCACCACCTCCAAATTAAATAGGTAAGCATCAGGAAGGTCATCTGATACTCCTTGTGGGGCTTCTCCAGACGTGAGTCTAGAGAGATGATCTGCTCTCAAGTGAGTCCTCCCTTTTCTTACCACGACCTCAAAATCATATTCCATTAGCAAGAGAAACCATCTTACTAATCTTCCCGTATTGCATGGCTTGTTTACTAGGTATAACAATGCCTGATGATCAGTAAAAAATTTAAACTTATTTGCAAGCAAATAGTGTCTAAATTTCTTGACTGCATATACCATGCCTAATCCTTCGCGCTCTGTAGTGGTGTAATTCCGTTCAGCCGCATTCAATTGTCTACTGGCATAGGCAATTGGAAGATCCATATTACCTTCACCAGTAGGTTGTGCAAGCACACATCCAATGGCATAATTGGATGCATCCACATGAACATGGAATGGCTTATTCCAATCTGGTGTGGTCAAGATTGGTGCTGAACATAATCTTCGTTTAAGTTCCTGGAAGGAATTCTCACATTCATCCGTCCACTCAAAGTTAGTCAGAAGTCCGTACATGGGCTTTGCGATGACCGCATACATGTGGATGAAACGTCGGTAATACCCACAGTGCCCCATGAAGGCTTGTACTTCCTTGACATTCTTTGGTCTAGGTAGCTCTGCTATGGCTCTCACTTTTTCTTCGTCGGTAGATATGCCATTCTTTGACACTATGTGTCCTAGAATCTTGCCTTGCCTTACCATAAAAACGCACTTTTCTGGGTTCAGGCAGACCTGATATTCTCTACATTTGTCAAAGATTTGTCTGAGTTCAGGAATATGGGTTTGTCTAACATTGGAATGAGCACAGAGATCATCAACATAGACTTCTAAACTCTTCCTTAGGAACTCCTTAAACACATGGCACATCAGCCTCTGGAAGGTAGCTGGTGCATTGGTAAGCCCAAATGGCATTACTCTAAAAGCAAAAATGCCCCATTCTGTGGCAAAGGCTGTCTTATGCTGATCCTCTGGAGCTATGGCTACTTGATTGTAGCCCGAGAATCCATCAAGGAAGCTGTACACTTCCTTGCCTGCCACTCTTTCTAACAGATGTTCTGTGATGGGAAGCGGATAGTTATCTCGAATCGTGGCGGCATTAACCTTTTTCAAGTTAATGCACACACGCAGCTTGCCATTCTTCTTGGGCACCACTATGATGGGGGATACCCATTCAGTGTGCTCAATTTCATAGATAAATCCAGCTTCAACCAGTCTATCTATCTCTTCCTTGATCTTAGCAGCATAATTATCGTTATATGTATAAGGCTTTTGCTTAGAGGGTTTGGCGTCTGAAGTCATGGGGATGGTGTGCGAGCATATGTCCGGGTCAACCCCTTTCAAATCCTTGTAACTCCAAGCGAATACATCTCTGTATTCTCTTAGCAAGGCAATCAATTCGTGCTCTTCTTCTTCTGTCAGGTCATGGCCTATATATGTGCATCTCTCCTCTCCTTCTTCTATGGCCACTACTATTTTCTTGGTGGTTTCCTTGTTATCATAGGCCTCTCCTGATTGTGCCTCTTGTTTAGGCATTCTTATCATGACTCTCCTGTCATCTATCTCATACTTCTTAAAATTTTCTAGGACCTCAAACAAAGATTCTTCCTCTTCTGGTAAGGCTTCTCTCTTCTTTCGTTTCTTTCCTTCTTCCTTAGGGGTCATATGCGTTGCTAATCTTACATCATTTGTAACCTCTCCATGCCTCTGGGGTTGAAATTCTATTTCATGGAAGTATTCTTCATCTGATGCAAATGGTGGGTCCATAATGATTGACTCTAGATCGGAGTCACTTGCATCCTCAAATGCATCAGGGCTAGGTTCACATTCTTCTAGAACTGCCTCTCCCATGATTGGCTCTATGGAGAAGACTGAAATGTCATAGCCATCCTCATCACAGTGAGGTGTCCATTGTTCTTCATTGATGGCTACGTCCATTGTTGCTAAAATTTCCGCCCAGCCATGGGGTTCAAACTCCTCATCTGGAAAGACTATAGGTGCATAGGCTGGGTCTTGAATGGGTCTATGAGTTTCGTTCGCACCTACCTCTCTGGCTTTCTCTCTCTTCTCTTCTTCTACTGCTACCTTGCACATCCATAAGTGAGTATCTTCATGCATCCATGAGGATCCCGACCCTATGGAATGCACCGATTCTGTATCATCTTTGGCTCTATGGATGGGATTCCATTGGATAGGAGGGACATCTCTATGGGAATAATCCTTGAGATTGACTTTGGTTGTAACACTTAAGTGCTGCAGGTACAAAGAATTGGTCCCCCAATCCTGTACCACTTGCAACTGTCGCATGAATGGTCTTCCTAAAATCATCTCATAGGCATGATTTTTGCTGAAGTCACATATGGCAAAGGTATGTTCAAACTCGACACCACAAGTGGTGAGAGTTATTCCTTCTAGCAATCCTAGGGGTCTCTCTATGTGACCATCGGCCATCTGCAATTTCATTCTCGTCGGCCTGAGTGCCGGCTTGCCCCAACGCTTCCATAAGGAGGTGGTGGCAATTGCAACTCCTGCACCTGAGTCCAAAATTGCCTTGGTGGTGTACTCCTGGTAGGTAATGGGAAGATAGGTGTTCCCTTCTTCACCTTCGCACATATCTCCTATCTTATCCAAGGGAATTTCTGGCACTGTCCTATGGGATCCTACCCGGGAATGAGGTTTTGCAACTTCAGTTACTCGACTGGCTGCATATTTCCCCGCGTTTGGTCTATCCTCAGGCAGTTCTTTCAAAGTGAGATTGCGCTGCACCTTGGTGTTCGTTACTACCTCCGTGTTCCTTGGTATGACTGAGTCGTCGTTCCTTACCATGACTGTGGGTGCTCTCATACACGTGGATTTTGCTTCCCATGGGCCTGTGAAGTGGGGTAACTCTTGTATGGAATTAGATTCAAAGTCCAATCTCTCGTGAGATTGAGTACTCTCATGTTCCCCGTAAATGGATGGGATGTCTTGTGGGAATTGGTCGTGTGCATTGTCCACAAGTTCAAAAGGAGGGGCGACCTCGCTTTCGTTTTCCCATTTGTCTTCTTGAATCTCTCGTAGGAAGTCTGGTGCAAACCGATTCATAGAAGAAGAAGTGTCCGGCTCCGTAGAATTGGGCACATAAGCAACCTGGGAAGGAGGGCTTATTCTTCCGTTGGCTCTCTCCTTGCTCTCATAAATGGCTGGAGCACAAGCTTCTTGGGGAGGATTGCTTATTCTATTACTCTTCCGAGCAGGCTCATACACTCTCTGGGAAGGAATGTGGGTTACCTGTGGAGGTACGTAAGCTTTCGAGGGAGGCTCCTGTGACTTTTGGGGGGGGAGATAAGCTTCTTGAGGAGGCTTGCTTATCTGTTCTCTCGCCCTTTCCTTTCTTTGAGGGATAGGTTCCTTTTCTGATTGTGCAATTAGCCTTTCTATTCTTTCTAAGGAGGGGAAGTTGTCTGGTTTAGTGGAATTGGCTGCATAAACTTCCGATGGGGAATGGCTCAGGTTTTTGCTTGCTTTTTCTTTCTCCTGATTTTTTTCTTCCTTGTCAGATCTTGCAATTATCCTCTCTAACTTTTCTAGGAATCCATCCAAGTGTAATTGCGTCTTGGCTGAGCCCGAGTAATTGAAAAGGCGACTGGCTTCAAACATAGTCTGAGCCAATGCGACCATTTTCGCGCACAGTTTGGTTCTTTCTATCTCTAGGTCAGCTCTAGGATAGCACTTGTCATGATCCGTGACGTTTGGCCCTTCTTGGATTCTGGCCTGATATGCTTTAAGCATCATGTTTAGGTCTTCAGGAGTGGGATCTGCTAGGACTGATCCTACTCTAGGGGGTGGTGGGATTTGATGAGGCGGTGGGGAAGGTGGTGAGTCGGATGGAGATGGGAGTGGTGGAGGCGGGGTGATGTGAGAGGGAGTTTGAGCTGTGAGTTCAGTTATCCTCGCTTTGGTTTCTCTTATGCTTTCCTCAAGCTCACTCATCTTTTTGGCCCATTGTCGTTTCATTCTTTCTCGACTATCTTTCCATGCTCTAGTCCTTTTCTTTGTTACGCTCTCGGTTTCACTAGCCTCTGGGCCCTTTTCCTGGCTTGTCTCTTGGTTTTGCTGCAATGCCTGAGCTCTAGTGACTACCTGCACTGGTGCAGTGGAAGTGACGCTTCCTGAGGAATCTACAACCAAACCAATCACATTGATAGGAGTGATTTTTGGCATATTATTGGGGTTCTTAGGGCAATCTCGTAAGAGATGTTCTTTTCCACAATCTTGGCAGAAACCTTGGATAGTCACTGACTGGGGTTGTGTAGGTGGAGGTAAGGGACAATCACGAATGAAGTGATCCCCCTGACATCGGTAGCATGGTCCTCTAGGAAAGGGTGGTCGTACCTGCCTAGGTTGAGGCCTAGGGTTGGGGTTTGCATACATGACGTTCGTGTAATCTGACTCCCAACTAGGTTCACTTGGTTCTTCACTATAGTAGGACTCACCATGTTCTGGAGACTGCATGTAGTAAGCCTGGGGACTATCGACATGTGTAGAATCAAAGCTATGGTCACTCGGGTCACTTTCTGAGATCAATGGGGTTACTGGAACTATGGCCCTATTCAGGTTTTCTTCTGCAACAGCATACTTTACTGGAATCACGTTAGAGGGGTTTGGAGGCTGTTGAGCTAGCACCGGTTGGGGTCTCTATTGGGCCTGATATTGTGGTTGGTAGGTTTGTTGGGGTCTAGCATATTGTGGTGGTGGAGGGTACTGGTTCTGGTATCTTCCTTGTTGGTAGGGCTGAGGGTAGGGTTGCCTAACAGTCTGCTTGTTGTATGGGCAATCTTGCGCAGTGTGGTTTGTGTACTTCCGTTCTATAGTGCAGTACTGGCTACTAGGGTTAACTTGGGGTTGAGCCATAATGGGACAGACGTTCGCCATATGGTCACCACCGCATGTATAGCACCTTTTCACAGGGGCAAACCTTGGGATTTGTTTGCTAGTTACACCTAATTTCTGAGCTATCTTCTCAGCGAGTTCCTCAATTGATGTAGATTGCGTGGAAGAGTGGCTAGATGCACTATCTGAATCTTTGTAGATTTTGGAAAGCTCTAGCTCTTCCCCTAGGTTATCTTCAATGTCAATGCACATGCGTACACATTCTTCTATGGTCCTAGGGTCCTTTAGATACACATAGGATCTCAATTTCGTACTCAGCAATCCATCAAGGAATAAGGCTACTTGTTTAGCAGATGTGGGTAGCTCCGAAATAGGGCACCTTTCAAGATATTGTCTAAATCTTCTTCCGGCCAATCTGACAGTCTCTTGGGGGGTCTGTTTGAAGCTGTGAATCAATGAGGAGGTGTTGTGTCTTATGCCGCTCTTAGAGAACTCTACAATGAATGCCTCTAGGAGTTGGTCTATGCTCCTGAACTGACGCTCATCTAATGGCTGAAACCATGTAAGTGTTGTATTCCTAAGGGTTAGACCGAAGGCATTGTACTGCGTGAACAGATCTTCCACTTGTTCAGCTCTCAAGACTTGCTTGAATTCCGCCACATGATCATAGGGATCTCCTGTGCCGTCAAAGTAATTCTTCATGGACTTAACTAGCTGGGTGGGTCTCAAAGTTCTTGTGTGCTCTCTAGGCCTCGGCAGAGGGAATCCATCTACATTTCTTTGGTTCCTGTGGGCTCTATGCATCTCAGGTTCTACCCTATTCGTCTCTGTTCTCGTTCTTTCTCTGCCCACGGGGTTGGCGAAACTTACTTCTGGTTTATCCCTACTTCTATCTCTTTGCGTACCATGAGCTTGGGAAGTTCCAGCCCCAGGGTGACCATAGGATACATTTGATCTTGGTTGGGGGAAAATGAATTCACCCTTCCAAGTGTAGGCATGCCTATCATTTTCTGTCACCACAAAGATCCGTTCTGAAGCATGATCTAAGTAGGTCACTCTGCCTGGGCTATTCGGATCCTTAAGCTCATAGATCATGATATTTCCTATGTCTGTTGGCTGATTAGACTTATACCTCCAAAAGGCTTCATCAGTTTCTCGATTGAGGAGCAACTCTATGCTCTTGTTGTCTTGGGGGACCCATTCAGGCGTGATAATCCTAGTGAGAACTGATTTACCTCGAGGGGTTCTAGGTTCCGCACCCATGTTCCCTTGTTCCAGGTCACCTAAGTCCGCTTCTGAGATTACATTCCCAAAGTCATCTGTCCTATCCGGGTGACTAGTGACTACATATATAGTTCCTTCCTTGTCCAGGTATGCACCATTTTCAAACTTGACAGCTGGGTGCTCTAGTCCTATGGATTGGTCAGGGTTTTTAATCTGGACCACGGATCTTCCTAGGCCGTCCTCATAGATGCTAGCACCTAATCGGTTGGTCCTAAGATATTCCAGCTGTGTTTTGTAAGGGCCTTCTACCCTGTACAAATAAGGCACTCCTGAACTTCCCGTGGGTCTGTCCATACCTTGAGACATCCCTGATTCACTGGTATCAGAGCTGGGGTAGTGAGAGTGGTGGCTCAACTGCTGGGCCCAAGACCTTGCAGTGTGATTGACACTAGCCTCTGAAGACCTAAGGCTTTGTCTTTCCCTTGCTAAATGTCGTCCTGATCTAAGGTTCATATGCCTAGCTGATTAGTCCAATTTTTTTGCCCAGAGTACAACCTCGTTGCCGATCAATTGGTATTAGTTACTTGATTCTTTTTTAGTTAATTATTGTGTTTATGGTCTTGTCTGATATCACGTCGTCAGGAATACTTGAATGTTCTTCGTGCTTTCAGATTGATCGCTCCACGTTAGGTTCTTTTCCTTTATGTTATCGACAGTACAGTAACTCAGTTTTTAGCTTGAACTTGAGTTTTTAGATAGTCTTCAACTTGATAACTGCCTATCGTCCACCTGACTTACTCCTACCTCTTCTCGTTCTTAGCTTGAGCTAGGAAATGACAGAGGGGGTTGAGAATATTCCAACCTTACTTGTTGATCCCTTGCTTTATGGTGCTCAAGAACCCGGTTCTCAAGCTTGCAAAGAAACCTTGCTTTGTATGCTCTCCGTTGCTCTCAATGAACCTATAAAAGTCCCACGGTTAGCTCAATGCTTAGATTCAAAGGACACAACCAACCACTTTCATTCATGTAACACAAACACACATTTGCATTGTGACTTTTAGGAAAATAATTCTAAAGACCCCTGACTTTGATCCCCCTGGGTATGGTCAACTTCAAAATACCCTCTCTGAAAATCAACGCATTATCTTTATAAAAAACAGTTGAGGGCGTGTAGTATATGCCACGAGCTTTCCAACAAGCCCAAGAGCTCAAAAATTGGATTTCGTATGAAAAAGTTATGACTGTTCAGGGTTTAGAGAGTTAAATCAGGATTCAATACAAGCTAACAATCAAACAGGAATACTCGAGTAGCTTGTGGCACGGCCTCGCGATGCAATACTACACCCTAGTGTTTGTCCCACACTCAATCAAAATTTAGACCAATGATTTTGCCTTGAAAATTTGACCTAATTTGCCCTTCTAACGTGTTCGCAAAGTCTGTCGGTCGCGATTGACAGGTCAGTCGCGATCGACGTGTCGATCGCGATTGACAGGTCCGTCGTGGCTGTCAGTCGCGATTGACTGGTCAGTCGCGATTGACACGTGGCCGAAAAGTCAATCAATCGTGGTCAAAGCGTCGTTGACTCTGTCGGTCGCGATTGATGAGTCGATCGCGATTGACAGGTCAGTCGCGAGGGTCTGTCGATCGTGGTCAAACAGTCGTTGACTGTGTCGGTCGCGATTGACAGAGCCGTCGTGGTCTGTCCGTCGTGGTCAAACAGTCGTTGACTGTGTCGGTCGCGATTGATGACTCGATCGCGATTGACACGTGTCACGCGTATGGTCAGTCGGTCGTGGTCAATCGGTCGTTGACCCTGTCGGTCGCGATTGACAGAGCCGTCGTGGGCTGTCGATCGCGATTGACGTGTCGATCGCGATTGACAGGTCTGTCCGTCGTGGTTTGTCGGTCGCGATTGACAGAGCGATCGCGATTGACAGAAATCTGTGGAATTTCAAAAAACTAAACACATTTTTGGGAAGCTCTAGGCCTGTAGGTCATGGATATGCACTTTGTTTAGCAATTAGAGCAATTTTTCTGTCGGTCGCGATTGACAGAGCTCGGCGACACACAGACAGTTACTCAGATTTCCGTACCTGCGCAGGGTGCTGGGGATGATGATGCGGCCAGTACCTGCAGAATGCTCACAAAACATGCAACAAATAGCACATGCAAATTCGCTCTCTCGCTCTCTCTCACAAGTGAAATGAGGGAAATGAGGTGGAGATGGGGATATAGTCAAAAAACTGAAATTTTTGCGATGATGGAGATGGACATGGGAGATGGTGATGATGATGATGGTGATGATGATAGTGAAGAAAGTAAAAGAAAATCGATGAGCGTGAAGAAAATACCTACAACTCCAACGCGTCAACTCTACGTCTTACCATCACACGCTCGTCCTCAAAGCTCGATCCCCGGCAACGGCGCCAAAATTTGGTGTAGCTCAATGATGAGTAGCACCTCCTTTAATGTCAATCCGGGAAGACGTGAGGATGGTATGAAGACCTTGAGCAAGTGGCGGCACAAGTGCGTGAGTGAGAAGCACACAAGCATGCACACACATACACACACACGAGCACACAAGGTAAGACAAAGAGTGAGAATCAATGGAGCTTTTAGATTACTTTCAAAATGCTCTTACAAGTTCGTTTCAATTACAATCTAACCCCCAAAAATGAGCTCTCTAGCTCTTTTTATAGTTTTTAACTAGCTTTTGGCCCTGTCCAGACCTAGTGTCCGGCCTAGTTAAAAATTAGGTTCCAGGGCTTATTTGGGGGCTCAAACGAGATCTAAAAATTACGAAAATTGGTACGCAACTACTTGTAAGGCTCCTCAAGCTCAAGGACTCCTTGGCTTGCACAAAATGGAGCTACAAAAATGTGAAATGATATTTACAATGGTTGTTAGTGATAAAAATCACTGTTGTTGTAGGGATTTCTTCTAGTGATCTGCCATACATATCTTCGAGCTCCCTACTTGCTCTTCCTCCCTGCATGTCCATCTCTTTGATTTGTATTAATGTCTTGAAAAAATATTGGCCTACTTGCCAGATCTTCTTTGACTGCCCTGTTTGCTTGTGCTGTCCCTTCGCTCTGACACCCTTCTTTGACTTTCACGTCTTGTAAGTCCTGGTGTACCAAGGCTACTGCCAATAGAAGCCTAAACTATGTCACATTAACAAGGATTGATATTGCTTATGGAGTAAGTGTTTTAAGTCAATTTATGCACAAACCTAGAGCACCTCACTTAGAAGTTGCCAAGAGGATTTTGCAGTATCTTAAGGGTACTCAAAATCAAGGTTTATACTTTCCATATACTTCAGATTTGGACATCAAACTTTATTCAGATGTAGATTGGGCAGGTTGTAAGGATGGCATAGGCTGAATATAGAGGATTAGCCAATGCTACTCAAGAAACCATATGGATCAGATTGCTATATTTAGATTTGGGACTACATTCTACCTCACCAATGATTTTTGGTCACAATACTAGTTCTTTACATCTTGCAGCAAATCCTATTTATCATGCAAGAACCAAGCATATAGAGGTTCACTATCATTATGTGAGAGAGAAGCTATTGAGCAAGGAGATTCAACTTGCATATGTATCCACTAATATGCAATGTGCAAACTTATTGACCAAAGCACTTGATGGTACTAAACTTTGTAGGTTTAAAGCTATGATTGGATTGCATGACATTCAAGAGGATTGATGAAGAGGAACAAGACAAGATGTTTGGCTTCGGGGGGAGCTGTTGGTGCAAATATCAAGCCATCACACTTGGCTAGACCTTGAAGAAGATGTGTACATCCATTTCATGGAGCGTATGAACACTAGCATGTAATAAGTTGATCATTACCCAATGTAAAATTGTTTTACATGAAGAGAATATTGTAAATCCACTAAATTCATGGAGTTAGGAGAGATAAAAGCTACAAATCATTTTGTTGGAATAACTCCTAAATTGGACGAGAACTATTAGGTAAAGCCAAGCTTGAATTTGAATTCAAACTTGGAGGCAAAGCTCTATAAAAGTAGGTTGTAATCTCACGGCCAAAAGAGCCCCCATTATTGAGCATATTGTTAATCATTTGATGTATTTGAGAGGCTTACACTATAACTACTCCTATTACCATCATTGGGTATCATATTCATTCCAATGATCATGTATAACATTGTTACATAATACATTACATTGTTGGTTACATCTATCTTCATCTCTATCATTGTCACTCAGAATAGTGTACTTGTCTTGCTCATATCTTAGTGATCCCTCCATCATTTTCAATGATCTATAGCTTCTTGGAACAAGCTCAAACTCTACTACAAGCTATCAAAGTTTGAAGAAGATTCATTTAGCAAATTGGGAGAAAAACATCTCGAAGTGGTCACTAGTCATTCTCTACACATCTCCTAAAATATCAGGGGTAAGCTTCTACTTGCTAAAGGCATTGCTCAGTGTGTAGTCTATCATTTTAAGTAGTTCTACTTGGAATCATTAGCTCTCTAAGCTAGTTAGATACCCTCAAAAGTAATTTTTCTAATTGCTATTGTACTGTGAGTACTGAGCAAAACTTCCAACAGGTGTCAAGACCAAAATAACAACTTTTTGGTCACTAACTAGTTGCAAACTTATCTGTTTTGATCCTATTGGTTGAAGCATCATCTCCAAAGCACATAGGGACTTATTTGGTGTCATCGTAAAGCTAAGGGGGGCTACAACACACATTTGAAATAAAATAGGGTAGGTACTAAGCAGGGATTAGCAGTACCAACTCATTTCTTGAGGTTTCCATCCATCTTTCCCAACAAAGTGACTAGCAGGTACTCTCCTCAAATGAATGGAATTGTAGCGAGGAGAAACAAGAGGTTGGATCAACCAGAACAATGCTTGAAGAGAAGAGGTTGCCACATTTTCTATGGGCATAGGCTATTTTAACTGTCTTGTACCTTTTCAATAGACTACCATCCAAATCACTTCAAGGTATGACTCCTTATGAAGCATGTCATGGAAGAAAACCTAGTCTTGGACATTGCAAGGTGTTTGGTTGTTTATCTTATGTTCATGTACCACCACAAATAAGAGGTAATATAGATAAGAGGGCAACAAAGGCAGTGTTTATTGTGTATGAATCAACTTAGATGGGTTATAGGTTCTTTAATCCTTCAACCAAGAAATTCACTACAAGTAAGGATGTTGTGTTTGAAGAACATAGGTCTTGGTATGATGAAGACAAACAAAAGGTAACTCTACCATATGATCTTGATTCTGATTCTCATCAATTAGGAATCAAACATGATACACAGGTCTAGGATCCAAGAAGCAATACAAATGATGAACAAGATGAAAGGGAAAAGGATTACAAACTATGGAAGTCAAGAGGCAAAGCAAAGATGTAGGGTGTGGAGAATGCTCCAAGCAAGCCCCTAGAAGATCAACAAGGGAGAAGAAACAACTAGAAAGGTATGGATATGATTCCACATTTCTTACAAAGCATTCAATCTACTTGGCAAAAGAATTAATTTCAGAAGAACCCTCAACCTATGAGGAGGCAAAGGGAAACCCTAATTGGGAAAAGGCCATGAAAGAAGAAATAGATGCATTGAAGGAGATGGGCATGGAATTAGGTTCCAATGTCACCCAATCAAAATGTGATTGGTTGCAGATGAGTATGTGAACTCAAAAGAAATTTAGATAGATAATTTTCTAGGTACAAGGTAAGATTAGTTTCCAAAGGAGGCTCACAAACTCATGGTATAGACTATGAGGAAACATTCTCACCAATTGCAAAGACGACTACTGTTGATGTATGAAACACCACAAGAAATGAATTAATGTGACACTAGAACACCTCTATGGTCACCATTAACTCATTGCCACTCCAAACTTTGAGAAATGATAGCCTAAAGTGAGAACTTTGCTTCTACAGAAATTCTTAGTCACCGAAATGACATACCTTCAGTATTTTGCTAATTTCTCCTAGCTCAAGCATTATTTATCCATGAAACTTTATGGACTAAAACTAGAAGAGTAGAGCTTTCCAACAAGCTATCATATGCATCAAACTGATCTCTAGAACTCAAGTTATGGCTCTCACAAGATGACCCTGTATGACCTTCCAAAACTGGAAATCTTTCCTGTTATAGTAAGAGCGCCTATTTAAAATTAGAATTCGATGCCTAGCATCGACTTGCAACGAGAATTCGATGCCGGGCATCAACTTGGGATGTTTTTGGCCACTTTTCAGCAGGGTTTCGATGCCGGGCATCGACTTTCCGCATAAAACCTTGATCTTTTGGACACCAAAACTATAGGTGATTTCATGCACACTTAGAATATGACTTATCAACTGGAATTCAATGCCAGGCATCGAGTTGCTCCAACAACATCATGTTTTCAAACACTTCAGTACTGAATGAAAAGGATAAATGAAAATATGACTTATCAACAGAGATTCGATGCCAGGCATCGATTTGCTTGGAAAACTTGATCTTTTTAACTCATCACACAGTAGGTAATTATGGAGATGATGGAGAGAGACTCATACACAGAACTTTACTCAGTTCTTTCTCATAGCTATGAAAACTCAGAAGTTTTACAGATGCTTTCTCACTCAGAGAATCCCGACTATACACAGTCGTATAAATGAACTCCTTCTTCTACTTCTCTTCTCTATTCTCTCTCTCTCTCTCTGCGTCAGTTGATCCAAACTAACTTATATAGATTTTCGTATTCTCGTGATTTTAAAAAACTTCTAGAACTAAAGTGAACTAACTTTACAAATATGATACATTTGTGAATTTTTCCCTTCACATAGGCATGGGGTTTTCTTCCTAAGATTTGACCTTCAAATATATGTCCAGTTAGTGATTGTTTCTCCAATAGCTCCCCCTCAATCACTAATTGACATTCCCTGTTTCTTCATATCATCTTCTTTTCTTTTACTCCTGCCATGCTTTTGAATCTGCTGGTCTTCACACCATCCAAGCTCTTTGTCATTATGTCTGCTATCTGATCTTTAGTAGAAATGTACTCCACTTCAATCTCCTTCTCCATTACCTTTTCTCTGAGAAAATGATACTGTATCTCTATGTGCTTTGTCCTTGCATGAAAAACTGGATTTGCTGCAAGATAAAGTGAACTCATATTATCTCCAAATATTGTAGGTGTACCTTGATCAATGCCTAAGCTCTTGAACAATGTCTGCATCCATATGACTTCCTTAGCTGCTTCCACAAGTCCTTTGTACTCTGCTTCAGTTGATGATAATGCTACTGTATGTTGTTTCTTTGAACACCAACTTACAAGCTTATCACCAATGTATATCATGTAACCATGAGTTGATCTTCTGTCATCCTGGTTACCTGCTCAATCTGAATCACTATAGGCTCTCAACTTCAAATCTGATGTAAAAGGATAATATAATCCTTCTTTTATAGTTCCTTTGATATATCTGAGAACTCTTTGACCTGCAATCCAATGTGGGTCCTTTGGACAATGCATGAATTGTGACAAAACTCCCACTGCATAACTAAGATCAGGTCTTGTTAATGTAGCATAAATCAAACTACCCACAAGAGATTGATACTTCCTCATATCTTTGTATTCTGTACCATCATATTTACTGAGCTTGTGATTAACTTCAAGTGGAGTTGAAGCTTCTCTGCAATTTTCCATATCAAACTTCTTCAATAAATTCAGAAGATACCTTTCTTGTGATACATATATGCCATGATCTGTATAAGTAACTTCCATTCCAAGAAAGTATGACAACTTTCCTAGGTCACTGATCTTAAACTCTTTCTCAAGTAATCTCTTTACCTCCTTGATTCCTTCATCTGAAGTACCTGTGATTATAATGTCATCTACATAAATACAAATGTAGATTGTACCTTCCTCTGTTCTTCTGATAAGTAGACTTGGGTCTGCTTTTGAACTTTGATATCCAAGATCATTGAGATACTTCACCAGTCTATAGTTCCAAGCTCTTGGAGCTTGCTTCAATCCATACAATGCTCTTCTCAACCTGCAAACAAAATTTGGATACCTGGAATCTATAAACCCTTGAGGTTGTTCCATGTATACCTCATCTAATATGTATCCATTCAAGAATGCATTCTTTATATCCAATTGACTTAGGGTCCATCCTTTTGAAGCTGCAATAGCAATGATTGTTCTTATAGTTGACATCTTAGCTACAGGACTGAATGTCTCATCATAATCTATGCCATAGGTCTGGGCATAGCCTTTCACCACCAATCTAGCTTTGTATCTGGCTATACTTCCATCTGCAAGCTTCTTCACTTTATAAACCCATTTATTTCCAATTACTTTCTTACCATTTAGTTTAGGAACAAGTTCCCATGTCTTGTTCTCCTCCAGTGCATTGAACTCTTCCTTCATCGCTTCTTCCCATTGCTTCTTACCTTTAGCTTCATCATAGTTCTGAGGTTCTTCATCATCTTTGACCATATATGCATAGTTCTTCTGAGTTATGTAAGAAGTGTCATAAGAATACCTTTCTGGTTGTCTTCTAGTCCTGCTTGACCTTCTTGGTTCACATTCTTCATATGTGTCTGGATACACCTCTTCATCAAATATAGGAGCTTCTTCATTTCTTCTTGTTAATCCACTTGTGGATGTACTTGCTTGCATATAATCTTCATCTCTATTTACCTGCACAATTGATTTTCCTTTCTCACATCTTCTTACCTCTTCTTCAAATTCTTCAGCTGTATGACTTTGATCTGCATACCAACTTTTCTGTTCATCAAATGTAACATCTCTAGAAACAATAAATTGTTTGGTTAGAGGATTCCACAATCTGTAACCCATCTGCTTTTCATCATAACCAATGAACACATATTTTTCTGCCTTTGGTTCAAGTTTATGCCTAAGTTGTGATGGCACATAAGCATATGCAATTGATCCAAACACTCTACAATGATCTAGTGTTGGTTTCTTACCCCACCAAGCTTCATATGGAGTCATTCCATTCAGAGCTGCACATGGTAATCTATTCACAAGATATGTAGCTATATTTACAACCTTTGCCCAAAGATAATTTGGACAATTCTTCTTCTTCAACATAGCTCTAGCAAACTCAACCAAAGTCCTGTTCCTTCTTTCTGCTACACCATTTTGTTGTGGTGTATACTTGCAAGTTATTTCTCTCTTAATACCTGCATTCCAAAGATAATCATTGAACTCTTGGGAGAAGTATTCTCCCCCTCCATCAGACCTCAGTCTTTTAAGCTTTTGACGTGTTACTCTCTCTGCATATGCATGAAAGTGCTTGAAGGCTCCAAACACTTCTGATCTTTCCTTCAAAACATATAATGTTATCCATCTTGTAGCATCATCAATGAAAAGAACATAATACCTTGAGCCATTGATAGATCCTTCTTTTGTTGGTCCCCATACATCTGTATGAATGAGCTCAAGTACTCCATCATGTTTGAATCCTTTCTTCTGAAATGGTAACCTGTGTGCTTTTCCCATTTGACATGCTTCACATTTATAAACCATATGTTGACTTTGCACATTTGGTAATCCTAGTACAGACTGATTAGCAACCATAGCTTTAATTCCTCTTTCATTGAAATGACCTAATCTCTTATGCCAGAGATCAAGTTTTGTAATCACTCCTTCACCATGTGTGAGCAAAGCTTGACCAATGTTCCCTTGTACTCTTAAAGTAAAGAGTCTACCTTCTTCCTTACCAGAGACAATCTGATTATATCCATTATCTGGATCTTCAACAAATACTCCTTCATTTGTAAACCTGACTTGAAAACCTTTTTCAACTATCTGTCCCACACTAATCAAGTTTTTAGGTATTGTAGGAACATACAAAACATTGGTTAGCAAATCTGCTCCACTCTTGCATTTCACTTTTCCAATTGAATGTACACTATGTCTTGTATTATCACCTGTTTGAACTGTGTGACTAGAAATGCCTTTTTCCAATTCTGACATCAATTCTATGTTTCCTGACAAATGATTATCCAGAGTCAATGTAGAATACCTTTAGATCTTCTTTATCTGATGTGTTGATTGAATTCATCATCAATGATGTATGACTTTCATTCTGTGTGTCATTTGCATAGTTGTAGTAGGTGGTGTTGTAGGATTGATTCTGTCCCCAACTTCTTCCTCCACCTCTACCATAGCCTCCTCTTTGACTTTGTCTACCTCTTTGGAAATTACTTTGATATCTTCCACCTCGACCTCTGCTATTGTTGTTTTGATTCTGGTTTGATCCTTGTTGGTTGTGCCAACAGTCATGAGCCAAATGATTACTCAATCCACAGATCCAGCAAGCCTTCTTGTTGTTATTTTGATTACCTCTTCCTCTTCCAAAACCTCTTGCTCTTCCTCTGCCAGTGCCTTTACCTCTTGCATAATAAGCTTGAGAACTAAACTCCTCTTCATCCTTTGCTTTACCTTTATCTCCTTTCTTCTTATTCTTCATGTACATTGGAACTTTGTCCTTTATCTCCATCTCCCTTCAAGTCTTGCTCATATGTGAGCATCAAACCAAGCAACTGGTTCAAATCTGGAACATAATGATTTAATGAAAGTTCTGTTGATAAGACAAAAGGTTTCCACCTTTCATCCCCTCTCAAACCTGCAAGTAGCTGAGCAATCAATCTGTGATCTTCAACATCTTCATCTATGGATCCAAGACTATCTGCAAGATCCTTCATCTTAGTGACATAGTCACTAATAGTTTGACTTGGCTTCTTCTTGAATGTTGTAAACTCTGACCATAGACTTGCTTTCCGTGCTTTAGTAGTGCTTTGGAAATGATACTCCAATGCATTCCATATATCTTCAGATGATTCCAATCCTCTGATGTGTGGTAGTAAATGATTAGAGATTGTATTGTAGATGTAGGCTTTTGCACTTGCATCCTTCTTCTGCCAATGCTTTAAAGCATCAAGTTCTTCTTTCTTTGGTCGACTTTCATCTTCAAATACTGGCTTCTCTTCTTCACCTGTTACATATACCATGAGATCCTTACTCATAAGTAAGGCTTCCATTCTCATTACCCATGCAGGGTAATTATCTCTGTCCAGTTTGTCAATGGAGATATGATCTGCCATACTCCTTTCCTTCTACTGCAACCTGTGAGCTTAAAGGATAAAGAATAATACCTTTTGGAGTTCTTTGTGTATGAAGATACTTTTGAAGTAACCTTTTGATGCCTTGTGTCTTCAAATGCTTCACCTTTGAAACTTTAATGGAAAACTTTCCAAAACTTCTCGTACCTTTGCCGCCTTCTGATCTTCAAGACCTTTCTGCTCTGATACCACTTGTTGATGTATGAAACACCACAGGAAATGAATTAATGTGACACTAGAACACCTCTATGTTCACCATTAACTCATTGCCACTCCAAACTTTGAGAAATGATAGCCTAAAGTGAGAACTTTGCTTCTACAGAAATTCTTAGTCACCGAAATGACATACCTTCAGTATTTTGCTAATTTCTCCTAGCTCAAGTATTATTTATCCATGAAACTTTATAGGCTGAAACTAGAAGAGTAGAGCTTTCCAACAAGCTATCATATGCATCAAACGGATCTCTAGAACTCAAGTTATGGCTCTCACAAGATGACCCTGTATGACCTTCCAAAACTGGAAATCTTTCCTGTTATAATAAGAGCGCCTATTTAAAATTAGAATTCGATGCCTAGCATCGACTTGCAACGAGAATTCGATGCCGGGCATCGACTTGGGATGTTTTTGGTCACTTTTCAGCAGGGATTCGATGCCGGGCATCGACTTCCCGCATAAAACCTTGATCTTTTGGACACCAAAACTATAGGTGATTTCATGCACACTTAGAATATGACTTATCAACTGGAATTCGATGCGAGGCATCGAGTTGCTCCAACAACATCATGTTTTCAAACACTTCAGTACTGAATGAAAAGGATAAATGAAAATATGACTTATCAACAGAGATTCGATGCCAGGCATCGATTTGCTTGGAAAACTTGATCTTTTTAACTCATCACACAGTAGGTAATTATGGAGATGATGGAGAGAGACTCATACACAGAACTTTACTCAGTTCTTTCTCATAGCTATGAAAACTCAGAAGTTTTACAGATGCTTTCTCACTCAGAGAATTCCGACTATACACAATCGTATAAATGAACTCCTTCTTCTACTTCTCCTCTCTATTCTCTCTCTCTCTCTCTCCGCGTCAGTTGATACAAACTAACTTATATAGATTTTCGTATTCTCGTGATTTTAAAAAACTTCTAGAACTAAAGTGAACTAACTTTACAAATATGATACATTTGTGAATTTTTCCCTTCACATAGGCATGGGGTTTTCTTCCTAAGATTTGACCTTCAAATATATGTCCAGTTAGTGATTGATTCTCCAACAACTACAATCAGAACCTTGATAAGTGCAGCTGCTGGAAGAAATCAGAGACTCCTCCAACTTGATGAAAAAAATGTATTTCTAAATGGTTGGATAAGTGAAGAGGTATACATGTCATACCCTCCAAGTTTTGAAAACCCTAATCATGCATCTTATGTTTGCATAGTTAAGAAAGCATTCTATGGATTGAAACAAGATCCTAGAGCTTGGAATTATAGATTGGTTACATACCTTCAAGATCAAGGGTTCAAACCTAGCTACTTAGATCCTTCTCTATTTATCAAAAGGGATCACAATGAGGTTATCTATCTATGTGTATATGTAGATAGGGGATGATCTGAATGGCATTCAAAGGATCAAGAGACACATGCAAGAGGAGTTCAAAATCAATAATTTAGGTGAGCTCACATTCTTCCTAGGTATGCATCTTATATACAGAGATGAAGGAATGTATTTGACTAAGAGGAGATACATTCAAAATCTACTTCTTAAGTCCAAAATGGAGAACACTAAACCTGCAGGTACACCTTTGGAGATGAATTATAAGCCTAATGTTTATGAAGGTGAGAAAATTTAAGACATTAATGATTATCAAAGCTTGGTAGGTAGCTTGATATATGCTACTCATACAAGGGTAGAAATCTCATACAAGGGTAGGAGTGCTAAGCCAATTCAAGCACTCACCAAGAAGACCACACATGGATGCAGCTAAGAGAGTACTTAAGTACCTCAAAGGTACAATCCATGAAGGTATATTCTATCCTTACTCTTCATATTTGGATATCAAAATCTATTTGGATGCAGATTGGGCAAGAGCTAAGGATGATAGAAGAAGTACCTCTAGTTACTTAGCATTCGTAGGTTTAAATCTAGTGTCATGGAGTTCCAAGAAGCAACCAACATTTGCTTTATCCTCAACTAAAGCAAATTATAAAGTTTTGACCATATCAACTTAAGAGGCAATATGGTAAAAAGCATTGTATATAGATTTGGGACTTGTGAGTTCCAAACCTCACATATTTGGAGATAATGTAAGTTCCATGCATCTAGTAGCAAACCCTATTTTCCATGCAAGAACCAAACACATCGAGGTTCATTACCACTTCATCAAGGAGAAGCTCATGGCTAAGGAGATTGACATTTCCTTTGTTCCAATTGAAAAGCAAGTAGCTGATATGATGATGAAACCACTTGATGGAATAAAGCTTTGCACATTTAAATCAATGGTAGGTATTCAAACTATTAGAGAATGAAGACTCAAGCATAATTTAGTTTACGGGGAGCTCTTGGAACATCAATCTTACACTATGCTTGAGGTGGATTTGATCTACATCAAAAAACTATTGTTTGGATTACATCAAAAAATATCCTTTGAAGATTTTTTTAAATTTATGCTCATTTATTGTATTTCTTTTATTTATTATGGATCATTTACCAATGTAAAAGCCTAGAGCTTTACACATACAAAAGGAGAAAAAGAGAGCACAAATTCCACGAATTATCACTTAAAAGTAGATCAAATTAGATCTTCACTTTTCCTAGATTATAGGAAAGTGAATTGATTCTCTTTAACAAATAGTCCCGCCTTCATTTGAATTCAAAATCCACTTTTAAAAGTCATGGAACACTTCAAGAGTCTATATAAAGAGTTCAAATCACTTGTACATTACATGGAGACAATATACATACACTTTTGGCCATCATTGTCTTGCTCCTTTATTTATGTGCATCATCTTCTTCAACAATAGTGAACTTGTAGAGGATGTTGCTCACTCTAATGAGCTTGAAATTGGATGAATGAAAATTCATTGGAAGGGTTCTAGTTTATTTCTACAAATTTTCAAAGCATTTGTCTTAGTACTTTTGGATAAATCTTAGTTTTTCTATCTCATGGTCTATCTCTGTGCAGCCTTGAAAAATAGGAGGTACCATTATTCAGTGTTAAGTTCATTTCACATACATATTTTGCTTATTACTTGTAATCTTGTGCATTTTATATGCTAAAACCTATTTATAGTATTCCTCCAAAAGGAGGAACTACCAACCGATGTATAGACCATGCAGAATGCAACATCACTATATCAAAGGAATTGACAACTATAGTATCCATACTAACTCAAGAATTTGAAGAAGTTGTGGTCTAGTGCATGAAAGATACAAGGTAAAAAAAATTGAAGCAATTTTTGAACCATTCTATATACCTTAAGGGATTATGAAGGAACATATATGCACACATATAAAGAAGGTGACTGGTAAGATGTTACCGTTAGTGTCCATGTGAAAGGCCAAATGGCCACCAGACACTTCTTCGTATATGTTCTTTAATAAAACATATAGTGGCCTAGTCAGTCACAGATTGTAAGTTTGACCACATTTGTAAGACCTAAAAAGTCTGTCTTCGTGCTCCCTGTGTACTGTGTTTTCTGCGTATTCTGCAGCCTTTGTGAGGAGTACTGCGTGCGGAGCTCGGTTTTCTACTCCGAGCATATCATCATGGAGCTCTCGAGAAGGACAATGCACTGTGGTGCATCGCCATCGAAATAATTCACTGGTATCAAAGCAGTTCAAGGCAAAAGCTTTGTTCCTTTTGTGCGAGCAAAGCGACCCGCCCAAGGCTTACGACTAAGGTGGCAACCGTTGTCAGGATCTTGCTCACGTGCATATAGAGATTATGGATGCTGAAAACACATAGACAAATAGATGCAACAAGAGATGAGACAGAATGCAGTATTGGGTGCAATCTCCCCCCATGCACTCTGTTTCGACAGTGCACAGAGTGCATGTATTTATAGGACTTTTGATTACATCGAAAAGAGTGGTTACATGAGAGCGGCTTCGAAAAGCAAGCGTGAAACTAAAAGTTGGTAACTTTTACAAAAATCCATTGCTTTCAATAACAGAAACTACAGTCTACAACGACCCTTATTCTAACCATTACTTTTCTAACTATTTCTAACAATAGAACCTTCTACGTAGGTTTATTTACAAGCTAAATAATAATTATTTGGATTATTGATATCCGCCCTTTCACGCTTTGCACGCTCCTCACGAACCTTCAGCTGCTATATCAGAAACATCAAAAACACATTAATACATTAATAATTTAACACTCTAACAATGCATTGTTCAATAATAATTTAACACTCCAACAATGCATTGTTCAACATATTCCATGTTACAATCCAACAATGCAGTGGCCAACATATTCCATGTTACACTCCAACAATGCATTGTTCAACATATTCCATAAGTTATATATTCCATGTTACAATCCAACAATGCATTGGCCAACATATTCCATGTTACAATCCAACAATGCGTTGGCCAACATATTCCATGTTACACTCCAACAATGCATTGTTCAACATATTCCATAAGTTATAACATGCCCCTCAGTTGAAAAATCAATTGACCTCAGTTGATAAAATAATAAACATGGATGGCCAGTCACATGTTTCATCACTGAATTAAAAAAATAGGCATGTGCCATGTAAAAACACATGCATGGAAATGTTCATGGAGTTGTTACTTTTTACGAAAAACAATTTCAAAAGGTGCATGACTAGTAGTGGTGTGTGCAGTGTTATTGTAAGCAAATTGAAGCAATGGCAACTTTTCATCCCAGTTATTATGATTATCTAATGAATAACAATGCAATAAATCAAGAATAGTACTGTTTGTAGCCTCACTTTGTCCATTACTTTCAGGATGAAATGCAAAACTAAAATCTATTTTAGAACCAAAATGTTGAAATAAGGCAACCCCAAAATGATTACAAAATCTAAAATCACGATCAGATAACATTACTTTAGGAAATCCATGATGTGGAAAAATGCATTTAATGAATAATTTTGCAGCTTGAGGTACAGTCAAAATTTTTCTATATGGAATGAAATATGCATATTTACTAAACCTATCAACTATTGTCCAAATTATATTATTATGTGATGAAGTGATGGGAAGACCTGTGATAAAATCCATAGAGATTTGTTCCCATGGTTCATTTGGAATGGGAAGTGGCATTAATAATCCAAATGGTTTTCCATGATGACATTTGACACGCTGACATACAATGCATTGAGAAACATAATGTGCAATATCTTTTTCCATGTGTGGCCAAAAGAAGAAATCTTTGCAAGCAGAAATGGTGCTTTGTATGCCTCTATTACCCATGTAAGATGGTTCATGCATTTCTTTAATGACAAAATCTTTAAAAGCTTGGGTTATGCACAATCTATGTTGAAAATAAAGAAAACCATTATGAAATGTATAATGTTCATCAGATAAAGATGCACCATTATTGAATTCATACCATTCACGTGAAAAATACAAATCAGATGCATAAGTGGAAACCATGTCTTGAAAAGAATGAATTTGGATGGCAGAAATATTATTCAAAACAACAAAATGTGAAGGAAAATGGCTAAGAGCATCAGCTACAACATTAGCTTTACTAGGCTGATAATGTATCATGGGTTGGAAATTTTGAATGAAGGATGCCCATTTAAGATGCCTATCAGAGATTAAAGGTTGAATTAATAAATGCTTAATAGCCTGTTGATCGGTTTTGATTAGGACCTCAGAGCCCATAAGATAGTGTTTCCAAATTCGCAGAGCATGCACAACTGCTAACAAATCTTTATCATACGTACTATACTTCTGTTCTAAAGGCTTAAGCTTTCTACTCTCAAATGCAATGGGATGATCATTTTGCATTAAAACAGCACCTATTCCTGAACCACTAGCATCAGTAACGACATGAAATGGTTGTGAAAAATCAGGTAATTGTAAAACAGGTGCATGTGAAAGTGCATGTTTCAGTTTTTCAAAGGACTGTTGTTGGGTAAGTCCCCATGCAAATTTTATTTTCTTTTTCAACGACAAGGTAAGAGGCAATGCTAAATAAGAAAAATTTCGAACAAACTTCCTATAGAAACTACCCAAGCCAAGAAAAGAACGAACATCATTGACTAATTGTGGTGTAGGCCATTCTACTATAACTCTAATCTTTTTCGGATCCACATGCACACCTTCACTTGAAATAATATGTCCTAAATATTCTAGCTTACGTTGAAAGAAGTAACTCTTTTCAGGATTAGCATAAAGTGTGTTCTCTCGTAACAAATGAAAAATTGTTTCAAGCGGCTTTTCATGTTCACTATCATTCTTACTGTAAACAAGTATATCATCAAAGAATACAAGAAAAAAAGCTTGGTAATGAAGAAAAATATTGTTCATCATTCGTGCAAATGTAGCAGGGGCATTGGTAAGTCCAAAAGGCATTATCATAAATTCATAATGGCCAGTTTGAGTTCTAAATGCAGTCTTGAAAATATCACTTTGTGTCATACGAATATGATGGTAACCCGATTTAAGATCAATTTTACTAAAGAGACAAGCTCCTTGTAACTTATCTAAGAGATCATCTATTCGTGGAATAGGGTATCTATTCTTTATTGTGATCTTGTTAAGGGCTCTATAATCAATGCACATTCAATAATTTTTATTCTTCTTCTCTACTAAGAGAACTGGTGCTCCAAATGGGGAAGAACTAGGCCTTATAAGTCCTTTTTGTAGTAAATCTTTTACTTGGTTTTGTATTTCCTTTTGATGTAGTGGGCCATGTCTATAAGGTGCTTTATGAGGAGGAGAACTACCAGGGACTAAGTCTATGCTATGATCAAAGGATCCATGAGATGGTGGTAGTTCAGAGGGATACTCAAACATAAAGCAATCCTTATAAGTACTCATGAAAGGTTCATATGCATCCCGAAGTGTATGAGTATAATCATTGATGACATTGACAAAACAATGCATGAATTGAATCCTTTCCTAAATGCATGCTTTACTTGAGTGTGACTAATCAATGGAAACGGCTGGAAATCATGCCGTGCAGACAAACTAATGACTTGACCTTTAAATTCAAAGTTTAAAGTATGTGTATGGTAGTCAATATGTGGGTTATAATGGTGACGAAAAGGCATACCTAGTATAACATTGTAAGATTGTAAAGGTGCAATTAAAAATGTTCGTGAATCAACATATGGGCCTATGCTAATCGTAACATCGTGCACTTTTCGTGTTACATTATAACGACTACCTTGAAATGCAGCTTTCACTTTATACAAGGAAGGAAACATTTGTAATTTAAGTTCTTGTACTAATAAATGTGAAATGAAGTCATGTGAACTACCATCGTCATGTAGAATTTTAACTAGTTTGTTATTTATTGTACCCTGCATGCAAAGTAGAGAGTGAAGAGAGATATCGTTACCCAAGGTACTTAAGTCCTTCTCCAATGTTTCCTCTGTCCAAACAAGAGGAATTTCTTCATTATGGACCTCCATGTTGTGCAATTGAGCTGTAGACGGTTTCATGTGAAGAGGTCGCAATCTGCACCTTATTTTTGTATGTCCAGGTTTACCACAATTCCAGCAAGTGATTCATGGTCGCTTCTGTTGGGCATCCACCGCTGAAGTTTGAAGGGTAGGTGGTTTGGTTGGTTGGAGAGATGAAGCAACAGGTGGAGTTGAGTAATTGGATTGTGGTGGATGAGGAAAACTAGGGTAAGATGGGGCATTAAAAGTATGCTTCATAGGAAATGTAGGTTTAACAGAAAATGGTCGGTGACGTGGTTGTTGTAGTCGGAGTGACTTGGTTATGGATTGGAATTCTTTTTCTGCATCATAAGCAAAAGATATAGCCTCGTTGAGGGTTGTAGGTCGTAGGGTGTGAAGCTTAGCTTGGAGACCCACCTCCAAACCATCTTCATATTTCTGCTACAAGATATCCTCCGGTACTTCTTCAAGCATTGGAACAAGTAGTAAATTTTGCAAGAACCGCTCAGTGTAAGTAGTAACCGTATCACCCTCCTTCCATGTCAGGGTCGTCCATTCACATCGAACATGCAAATGGTATTGAGGAGGAAGAAAAGAATCCTTCATTTTCTCTTGGAACGCCTTCCACGTTGTTGGACGCTCCGTACTATGCCGCAGGATATTCCACCAGAGTTGAGCTTTACCTACTAAATAGTTAG
This sequence comes from Ceratopteris richardii, assembly GCA_020310875.1. NCBI lineage: Eukaryota > Viridiplantae > Streptophyta > Polypodiopsida > Polypodiales > Pteridaceae > Ceratopteris > Ceratopteris richardii. Next base: position 26,903,402 of record CM035441.1, read on the forward strand.
TGGCAAATTTAACTTTTTCACTTTCAACATACAACTCTTCAGTATAAAAATCATCAAACTGTGACAACCAGGAAAGGACTAAAGGCCCATCCTTTCAGCCATCAAATCGTAGAAATTGGTAGTTTCTAGTACCAATCTTTGAATGAGTAACATCAGATTGGGCAGAAACAATAGCTTTTACTACTCTCGTAAGGTTGTCTTCCTCAGTTTGTATCTTTTGGAGGACTTCATCATGTTGTCGGATCTCATTTTGAGCTCCTCAAAGCTCATGCCGCAAGAGCTCTAGTTGTTGTTCAAGTGTTGCCTCAGGTAGAGGTGAATTACTATAATCCTCCATGGTGCTCTTGGACCCTTAAGCTAGTGCTTTCCTCTCGGAATGTACCCTCAGGGAATGTACCCTAGCCGAAAAGTACCCTGTCTGGATGTACCCTGGTGTACCCTCAGAAGTGTACCGTGAGAAGTGTACCCTGGTGTACCTTGAGAAGTGTACCCTGAGACGCGCCGCGTCGTGTCGCACCGTGCCGCCTTGAAAACTGCAAGTTATGTTAAATTTAAGGAGAGAGAACTTGAGTATCAATACCAAGAGATGGAAGAGTGGTTAAAGTACTTCCCTTGAAAGTAGGAGGTTGTGGGTTCAAATCCTCCTACCTTAGGGACTCTAAATCACTCTACTGCCACTCAAAAATTAAAATTGCCTCGCGCGTAGCCAACGGTCACCAAGGGAGCCTTGGGTGCCAATGTTGCCAATGTATTGCCTAAGTTATTTGCCTTAATCGCGAGATAAGACATAATGTAGTATTGGGTGCAATCTCCTCCCATGCACTCTGTTTCGACAGTCCACAGAGTGCATGTATTTATAGGACTTTTGATTACGTCGAAAAGAGTAGTTACATGAGAGCGGCTTCGAAAAGCAAGCGTGAAACTAAAAGTTGGTAACTTTTACAGAAAGCCATTGCTTTCAATAACAGAGACTGCGGTCTACAACGACCCTTATTCTAACCATTATTTTTCTAATTGTTTCTAACAATAGAACCTTCTACGTAGGTTTATTTACAAGCTAAATAATAATTATTCGGATTATTGATATCCGCCCTTTCACGCTTTGCACGCTCCTCACGAACCTTCAGCTGCTATATCAGAAACATAAAAAACACATTAATACATTAATAATTTAACACTCTAACAATGCACTGTTCAATAATAATTTAACACTCCAACAATGCATTGTTCAACATATTCCATGTTACAATCCAACAATGCAGTGGCCAACATATTCCATGTTACACTCCAACAATGCATTGTTCAACATATTCCATAAGTTATATATTCCATGTTACAATCCAACAATGCATTGGCCAACATATTCCATGTTACAATCCAACAATGCATTGGCCAACATATTCCATGTTACACTCCAACAATGCATTGTTCAACATATTCCATAAGTTATAACAGCAACTAAGGCATAGGCCTTGGCATACCTTGTCATGCGAGTCACCGAAGTCATTGTTGGCACCGTTGGCTGCACGCGAGGGAGGAACTCAACAATCAAGGAATATAGAGGTTCCCGGTACTTCCCGAGAGGTCACCCATACTGTTCCCCCCAGAGCTCGCTTAACCATGGCAATCTCTTGCCACTAAGCTACACTCTTGTGGTGTCTGAAGAAGGGGAAAGACTAAGGTTGACATTACCTTGAACAAGTTTTGGTCCCTTAAAGTTTCATTCTTTGCTTTCAAAGCCTATTTCTGAAGCATTTTTGGGGTGTCTTTTGGAGTACTTTCACACTTTGTTCTCTTGACATAGGTCCAAGAACATCAAGAAGAGTGTTCTTTGTACTTCCCAGACAACAAATATCGACCTTTGGGGATGTATTTTGAGCCACACTCGTAAAACTACAAGTTTCTCGAGAGCTTTTCAGTTTTGGTGGGAGCAATCGCTGCAAATTTATGCAGGTTTTTTTAAAGCCTAAAACATCAGAGTTGACAGACACTTGCAGGTGTTATTGGCTAGTTTTTGGGCTGTGTATTTAGCCTTTTAGTGTCATTTTACTGCATATATTGAGCACATACACACCATGTATGCTTCTATGGATACCGCTTATGTACACCCATGTGGTCATTGATATAGCGGTTACGTTCTTTGCATAAAGTCTTTTATGTTTGATAAAGAGGGTCGTGGTGAGGTTTTCTTAACTGGGACACACCTAGATGTCGGGGTTTCTTTGATGATGCAGGCGGAAGACTTACCCAGCCTCACCATAGGAGATGTATGATAGTTGTTCATAGGTGCTCGATAAGCCTGGTTGGCTTCTATTGGGTAACTGATTATATGCAGTGGAGTCAGTGATTCACTATGCAGGTAGACATGTCAGTACTTGCAGTTTTATGATACTTTGACACTGGTCATATTCTAATTTTGCAGAGGATACTTTGGAAAAATTTTTCCAAAGTTTTGGTTTAGTCAACTATACAGTGGTCGATTTACTCCTTGATACACTTATTTGTTGGTGTTTGGACTCTTCTAGCTCCATTATCATTCTATTCAGTTCTCTACCATCATGGCATCAGGGCTCCCAGGCACATCCGCTGGATCAGGGTCTAGTACTAGTGTTCCAAGGAGGAGCTATAACTTGCAGGGCAAAGACCATTTGAGATCCGGAAATTTGATGGCACAAACTTTGCTCTATGGAAGAATCAGATTAAAGATGTGCTGATTCAAAGGAGACAATGGAAGCTAGTAAATGGGATTCAAAGAAGCCTGCTGACATGGATGAAGATGATTGGGATGAGTTAGATGAAATGGCTAGGTCTACCATTTGCTTGCACCTGGCAGATAATGTTTACTTTACAGTATTAGATTGTGAAAGTGCAGAGGAGCTTTGGAAGAAGTTATGCAATACATATGAAAAAGAGACGGTATCAAATAAAGTGTATCTGATGAGAAAATTTTATGACCTTCGTATGAAGGACATAGATAGTGTTGCTGCTCATCTAAATGAGTTTGATGCTATATTCTCCCAGTTACAGGCTCAGAAAATGGATATGGATAATGAAATGAAAAGCAGTTTGTTGTTATGCACCCTGCCATCATCATGGGATACGTTTTGCATAGCTATTTGCAAGAGTGCACCTAGTGGTAAACTCGTCTATGATGACATATGTGGAGAGAACTCTTGAGTGAGGAGATTCATAGAAAATCTATGGTTGGCACTCAGAGTGGAGATGCATATAATGTTCATGATTCTTACCAAGGAAAGAATCAGCAACGTGGCAGGAGCAAGAACAAGGAAAAGAATGGTTAATGGAAGAAGAGTAGAAGTAAATCAAGGAAGAGGGATATTGAATGCCATTATTGTCATAAGAAAGAACACATGAAGAAAGACTGTTATGCATTAAAGAATGCTAAAAATAAAGGACAGAATGTTGATGGGCATGTTAAACAATTACCTGCACCATCTACTTCGACTGTGAAGATTGAAGAAATTAATGCTATTTCTGATGATGCTGTTGTGTTGACACTTGATAGTACTATGCCATCTGAGGCGCTTATGGCTGATTCTCTTTCCCACACCTGGTTGCTAGATTCTGGTGCTTCTTTCCATGTGACACCACATAGAGAATGGTTCTCTAATTATGCAACAAAGTCTCTTGGTACCGTGAGTCTTGGTGACTCTTACCAGTGTGATGTTGTGGGGATTAGAGATGTGGTTGTGCAACTCATTGATGATTCAAAATTTACTATGCATAATGTACACCATGTACCTCAATTATCATGCAGTTTGATGTCAGTTGGTCAACTCGATGACCTTGGTTACAAGGTGGTCTTCTATGCTCTGTCCTTTCGTATATCAAAGAGAAATATGGTTATTGCAAAAGGAAGCAAAGTTGGCTCACTTTATCCTTTATTTGTATCATAGAAAAAACACTTGTTAGCTGTTACTGAACAGCCTATGGCTTGTATTTGGCATTGTTGTTTGGGCCATATATCTCGTAGTGGAATGGAAAATCTTTCTCATTCTGACTACTTACCTATGTTATCTTTCTCTGATTTTTCATTTTGTGAGCATTGTCAATATGGAAAGCAAACCAGAAATGTGCATAGAACACAAATTGACTCTTCAATTCAGCCTTTAGATCTCGTTCATACAGATGTGTGTAGTCCTATGCCCACTAGGTCCTTAGGTGGTTCTCTTTACTATGTCACTTTCATAGATGATGCTACTAGAAAAGTCTGGGTATATCCTATCAAATCAAAGGATGATGTAATCCTTACTTTCAAAAAATGTCTTGCTTCAGTTGAGACTGAAAAAGGAACTAAGCTTAAGGCTTTAGGTTCAGATAATGGGGGTGAGTATACCTCACATGAATTCAGCCTTTTCTATCAATCTAGAGGGATTCGTAGAGAGTTTTATAGCTCCTTATACCCTAGTACAGAATGGTGTAGCTGAGAGGATGGATAGAACTATTCAAGATAGAGTAGTCTCTATGTTGCATCATGCAAACCTCTCACAAAGGCTTTTGGTCAGAAGCAGTATTGACTTCAGTTCATGTGACTAACCTTTCACCTAGTACTGCCAAAGGTCTGAAAGTGGCACAAGAGTTATGGACAGGGAAACCACCATATTATGATCATCTTCAAGTTTTTGGGTGTGAAGCATATGTTCATATACCCAAGAATCTTAGACAAAAGTTGGACCATAAGTCAAAGAAATGCATTTTTCTTGGATATGGTTGAGAAGGACAATTTGCATATCGCTTATGGGATCCTGAAACACGATTAGTGATCAAAAGTAGTGATGTCATTTTTAATGAGTCTAAGATGCATAAACAGCCCATTAAGGAGGTTGAAGTGAGAAGAGTGGTGTTTGAGGATACTAGTCCTCCGGTTAGCATGCATAAAAATGCTGCACATAGGGATGTTCAAGAGAATGTCCATTCAGATCAGTCTGAACATGTTCTTGTTCAACAACCATTGAGACGTTCTGCACGTGTCTCACATCCACCTGATAGATATGTTCCAAGTTTAGATTTTGTTATGCTAACAGATGTCAGTGAGCCTTCTTGCTACAAAGAGGCTATGCAGACAGAGGATCATGTCAAGTGGGAGCATGCCATGAAGAGTGAGATGGATTCTATTCACAAGAATGGTACTTGGGACTTAGTACCTTTGCCAAAGGGTAGGAAAGCTTTACCATGTAAATGGGTATATAAGCTGAAATTCACATCAGATAGTGCTTCTCCAAAATATAAAGCATGACTTGTTGCAAAGGGCTTTAAGCAACAACATGGTGTTCATTTTGAGGAAATCTTCTCTCCAATGGTCAAGATGACTACTTTGTGCATGTTGCTTGGATTTGTTGCAATGGAGAACTTAGAGCTAGTCCAAATGGATGTGAAAACATCTTTCTTGCATGGAGATCTTACAGATGAGATCTATATTGAACAACCAGAGGGTTATGTGGTTCCTGGCAAGGAAAGTCTAGTTTGTAAGCTCAAGAAGAGCTTGTATGGACTTAAATAGTCTCCTAGACAATGGTACCAAAAGTTTGATGCTTTTATGAAGTCCCAAGGCTATTCTCGGAGCAATGAGGATCATTGTCTCTACACAAAGAGATGCTCTGATGGAAGCTTGATATGCTTGATACTTTACATCGATGATATGTTGATTGCTGGGAAGTCCTCTTATGGTTTGTCAATTCTCAAAAAGAAGTTGAGTCAGACATTTGATATGAAGGATTTGGGGGATTCCAAACATATTCTTGGCATGCGCATTACTCGTGATAGGAGTAAAAGATGCATATACTTGTCTCAAAGTGAGTACATATCCAAAGTACTTCACCGGTTCAATATGCAGGGTGGAAAGGCATTGAATACACCTTTACCCACATATGTGAAATTGAGCAAGGATGACTGCCCCAAATCAGATGAGGAAAAGGAATTCATGATCAAAATTCCCTATCAGTCTATTGTTGGTAGTGTCATGTATGCTATGATAGCTACGAGTCTAGACATTGCATTTGTAGTGGGATTTGTGAGCAGATATATGTCTAATCCTAGCAAGAAACATTGGGAAGCGGTCAAGATGATTTTGAGATATCTGAGTGGCACTAAGGATGAGTGTCTATGCTTAGGTAGAGGGAAAGCATCCATTATTGGTTACACAGATTTTGACTATGCTGGTTGTGTAGACAATCGTAAGTCTACATCAGGGTACATTTTTCATTTTGATGGAGGTGTTATCTCTTGGACATCTCGTCTTCAAGAATGTACAGTTGTTTCCACCATAGAAGCAGAGTATGTTGCAGCAAATGAGGCATGTAAGGAAGCATTGATGCTTTCTCGTCTTGCTTGTGATATGGGTTTACCTCAGCATGTACCTCGCTTGCTCAGTGATAGCCAGAGTGCCATTACTTTGGCTAAGGATCTGGTCTATCATGCAAAGACCAAGCACATTGAGGTAAGGTATCACTTCATGAGAGATTGCTTAGCCACTGAGAGCATTATTCTTGAGAAGGTTCACACTCGAGATAATGCTACAGATGCTTTGACTAAAGCTCTACCATAGGAGAGCTTTCGACACTGTTGTCACTTGATGGGATTTACTTGATTCTTGATCTTATGCAGTCACTTGTATATTGTGTAACATGCCCATCAGGTGGGAGGTATAGTATAGTTTGTATACTTACACTCAGGTATTCTTTATCATTCTTTATTTTTCTCCCATAGTTACTTTGGCCATATTGGCCTTTAGTGGGAGATTGTTACCGTTAGTGTCCATGTGAAAGGCCAAATGGCCACCAGACACTTCTTTGTATATGTTCTTTAATAAAACATATAGTGGTTTGGTAAGTCACAAACTGTAAGTTCGACCGCATTTATAAGGCCTAAGAAGTCTGTCTTCGTGCTCCTTGTGTATTGTGTTTTTTGTGTATTCTGCAGCCTCTGTGCGGAGTATTACGTGCAGCCTTAGGAGCTCGATTTTCTACTCTGAGCATATCGTCCTGGAGCTCTCGAGAAGGAGAGTGTACTGTGGTGCATCGCCATTGAAATACTTCATAAGAGTCCGGACAATGATTTGAATCTCATGGTACAAACATTTGACTACATAGAGCAACAATTCAATGAGATGGATCTAGTAGGGCACAAAATGTTTTTGAAAAAGAAACCCAACATTATGATCACATTGGCAGGATGCCCCCTACTTACTATAAGTTAACCCAAATTTTTTGAGAACCACAACACAAAATAATAATTACCAAGAGATGGTTAAATTTTCCTCTATTACCTAGCCCACCAGATGGATATTCACTCATAGGAGATTGCATGATAAATTCAATAGATATGTGTACATGTACAAGTCCCGTATATTACTATCAAATTGAGAAATAGAATCTTGAGCATGTTTTTAATGGTCCTCAAGGTATTCAAGCATGCTAAATATAGATTTTTGAACTTTATCAAAATAAATCAAGAAGTAGAACGATTGGCATTGAATACCTCAGTAACAGCTAGTCGACAAACATAATGGCATAAAAGATTGATTTTCTAACCTAGCCAATACTTACATACATTCGAGGAAACCTTTTTTGCAGGATCATTTGAGCAAGATTCCAAAGTATTTTTCAAGATCGTCTGCAATATTAATGTGCACTTGACAACATACAAATTATAATTTTTTATAGACAACAGACAAGCTCCAGATGATGAATCAAACTTGAGCAATGGCATAAATTTATGATCAAACATACAATGACCATCAATCATAAAGGACAAAATATCTAGAATGAGTATATTCATCACCAAACCTGCAGTATTGAGGATGATAGAGTTCAAGCAAAGGAATGTGTGAAGAAAACAACCCAACTTGCAACTAGAGGTTTATAATGGACCAAAAGAAAGAAAAGATGAAGACACAAGAAGAAAATAGTTTCCATAGATAATTAAAGAACAAGTGTAGAATCAATATATAAAGGAAGATCCTTAGACCCCAAACCCCACAAGGGCACAAATGTCAAGCTTCAGGGTGTCAAGCCAATGAGTAATGAATAAAATCTTGAAGTATCAAGATTGGGAACTTTTAGAAGATCAAATGGTGATGAAGAAGATCATTCCTCAATTACTTCAAGAATACATACAACACAAAGTACATACCATCACAACCCAGGCATGTCAAGCAAACCCAAAGATGATTTGTCACGAGCAACAAACACTAGAAGGTTGATAATGTTGCAGAAGGAAGAAGACAAAGAGAAAGCAAAAGGAGGAAAGGAGGAACAAAGTTCCAAGCAAGGAAAGAGCTAAAAAAGGGCCCAAAATTCTACTTTTTAAGCAATACATCATCATACTAACAACCTAATCATACTAACACACTTTTAGGAGTCCTCGAGTGTTACCCACTATGCCTTGTAAATTAGTAGCAACCCATAGGGAAAGGGCTGATTTCATTATGCCCATCCAAAATGTGAAAGGAAAAACTTATGGGCTCATATATATAAGCCAATTCTAGCTCTTTTGTAGATATTTTTTGCCATTTTTAATAGAAGAACTAACTTGGAGCAAGGAATTTCATAACTCCTTCTTCTTTCTATACTAGTGTTCATGTCTATGATGTGGAATATGTGCTAGATAGTGTTATTTACCCTATCCCCGACTTTTCCCACTATTTTCTTGCTTCAAGAAGGTGTAGGGAGTCATGAGGTGTAGATAGGTAATTCAGGATACCTAGTTTTTTAGTCATAACTTTGTGCAAAAAACTCGAAATGCTTCCAGATTTTTGCCAATATATGTGTCTGAAGCCCTACACCTATAATGACACCTATGTAGCTAAAATGAAAGAGGAAATTGACAGATTGATTGAAGCCAGATTCATCTATGAAATTGAGCATACTGAATGGGTGTCCCCTGTTGTAGTGGTGCCCAAGAAGATGGAAAGCTACGTGTGTGTATTAACCTTAAAAAAGTTAATGTGGCTACGATTAGAGATAGCTACCCACTTCCAATCACTGACCATTTATTGAAGCGTGTTGCAGGCAAGGAAGTGTATAGTTTCCTTGATGGATTCTCAGGCTACAACCAAGTAGCCATTGCCACTGAAGATCAACACAAAATGGCATTTGCCACAGAGTGGGGGGTCTTTGCATTTCGTGTGATGCCATTTGGACTCACCAATGCACCTGCAACATTCCAAAGGCTCATGGGTCATGTCTTCAAAGAGTTCTTGCGAAAGAGCTTAGAAGTATATGTGGACGATTTATGTGCTCATTCGCAAGAAAGGAGATGTCACATCCCTGAGCTCAGACAGATCTTCAACAAGTGTAGACAATACCGAGTGTGTCTGAACCCAGAAAAGTGTGTGTTCATGGTACGTCAAGGTAAAATCTTAGGTCATATTGTTTCTAAGAACGGAATATCAACAGATGAGGAAAAAATAAAAGCCATAGCGGAGTTGCCGAGGCCAAGGAATGTTAAAGAGGTACAAGCCTTTATGGGCCATTGTGGATATTACCATAGGTTTATTCACATGTATGCAATTATAGCTAAGCCTCTTTATGCCTTGTTGACAAAGTTTGAGTGGAACGACGAATGCGAGAAGTCCTTCAATGAGCTGAAGAAATGCTTGTGCACAGCACCAATACTGACCACTCCAGATTGGAATAAACCATTCCATGTACATGTGGATGCATCCAATTATGCAATTGGATGTGTGTTGTCACAACCCACAGGTGAAGGAAATCTAGATTTTCCCATAGCATATGCGAGTAGACAACTAAATGCTGCAAACCAAAATTATACAACAACTGAGAGAGAAGGCTTAGGCATGGTATATGCTATGAAGAAGTTTAGACACTATCTATTGGCCAACAAGTTCAAATTTTTCACTGATCATCAAGCTTTATTATACTTGGTCAATAAACCTTGCAATACAGGACACTTAGTAAGATGGTTCCTCTTGCTAATGGAATATGACTTTGAAGTGGTTGTTAGGCAAGGTAAGACCCACCTCAGAGCGGATCACCTTTCTCGCATCACTTCAAGAGAGCCACCGCAAGGAGTGTCTGATGAATTGCCCGATGCTTATCTGTTCAATCTAGAAGTTGTTCCTAAATGGGCAAATAAGTTGGTATCAGTCCTAACCTTTGGACCCACAAATAAGAAGGTGAAGACGAATAAGGATGAAATTGTGCGGTCACAAAGCTATCAAATATTGGCAGGAAGCATGTATAAACAAGATACAGAAGGTGTTCTAGCTTGTTGTGTCGAGGACGATGAACATAGTAGTTGGTTGCAACAAGCCCATGAAGGATTTCTAGGGAATCACTATTCTAAACAACGAACATTGCAAAATCTAAAACTTTAAGGAGTGTATTGGCCTAGTATAGACAAAGAAATTCATGAGTGGATCAAGAATTGTCCAATGTGCCAAAAGAGACCCCCGGTGGAGCATGCGGCTCTTTATCACATATCATTAATTCTAGATTGGAGTGTTCCATTGGTAGAATTTATGAGATCAGGAACATTACCTCGCAAGGCTAGTCTAGCAAGAAGACGAAGCATGGAGCAAGAGGCTAAAGACTATGCCTTAGTAGGTGAAAACCTCTATCGGAGAGGCAAGGATGGTTACTTAAGACTATGCGTTCACGAATCAGATTATTTGAAAGTCTTAGAAACTGCCCATAGCATTGTTGCAAGCGGACATTTTGGTCCTGACCAAGTAATCAAGACTATTTTATTCTCAGGACTTTGGTGGCCCACTCTTCATATGGATGCACATACCTATGTGAAGAAATGTGACACATGCCAACGTGCACAATATCCGATTAGAAAAGATGAGATGCCTTTGAGGCCAATGATGGGAGGCTGTGCATTCTCAAAGTGGGGCATAGACTTTGTAGGTCCTATCAAACCCCAACTAGAAACTCTCATGTAGAGTACATTATTGTAGCCACAGATTATCTCACAAAGTGGGTAGAAGTAAAAGCTACGACAAAGAATGATGCTCAAACAACAGCTAAGTTCTTATTTGAGAATGTGTTCACGAGATATGGACTACCAATAGAGTTAGTAAGTGATGTAACAGGCACACACTTCTTGAATGAAGTCATTGAACATCTTCTGCAGGAATTCTTAGTGATACATAAGAAGTCTGCCCCCTATCATCCCCAGGCTAACGGACAAGCTGAGAGCAGAAACAAGATCATATGTAATGTATTGACAAAACTCGTAAATAACAAACACTCTGATTGGGACAAACAACTCCATCATGTTGTTTGGGCATATCGAGTTGCCTATAAAACAGTACTCAATGCCACCCCATTTCATATGGTCTTTGGACAAAATGTTGTGCTACCGTTGGATTTCCTAATCCCAACTTTAAAATTAGCACAAGAGCATGAGTGGAATGGACATGAGTTATCCTCTAGGATCTTTGATCTCAAACGCTTAGGTGAGACAAGGCTACGAGCAGCGGCAGGCATCTATGCTGCAAAGAAAAGACAAAAGGCATACTTTGATGCACATATCAAAGATAAAGGCTTGAAAGAGGGAGACCTAATGTTGGTTTACACACTAAAACAACATGCCCGTAAATTGGAAAAAAGAGGATATGGACCCATGATCATCAATAGAATTTCCACTAGCGGTGTAGTTCAATTGGCCACACTAGACGGTGATATTTTGTCCAACTATATCAGTGGTTGTCGAGTCAAGCTATATCAAGAACCTCTTACAGAGGATATGCTACATAGACTCAACACTGCTAAGAAGCGAAAAGAATAAGAGGTAAGGGTTAAAGAAGAAGCACAGGTAGAGGCTAGAGAACGCATTAGGAGAAATAAGTTAAGATGCCTAGGCCTAGATATCGATAGTAAGGCCCTAAGATACCACATGGCTATGTGTCACACATCAGGTGCAATTGCTTCTCCAATAATTGATCGACGTCCTTTCGTAACCATAGCGGTAGGACACAGGAAGAATATAAGGACTGTGAGAGAATTGATAGACTCCGGTGCAGCAACGAGTGCTGTTAGACTTTCCTACTGCCAAGATCTACAATTGAACATCAATTCCATTGAAGCCTATCTCATAGGACTCGGCGGTGTTGAAACCCCTTGTTTGGGTGAGGTAGAGCTTCCCATCTATCTTCAGGATGTTCCAATGAGAGTCAAAATGCTAGTATGTGAAGATGAGGACCTTACAGAACCACTTGTATTGGGTCAAGACTGGATCTATGACCATGCCGTCAACTTGAACCTCAAAAGAAAAATTCTTCAAGTTTGGGCACATGATCAATGTATTACATTAGAATTAGACAATTGCATGCTCACAAATCCAAAGGTCACACATTCTCTTAGTTCTTTCGACACTAATCTTCGTAACGAAAATGTTGTGTGTGTCAAAAACCCTACGAAGCAAAAGAACTCAATCATGGAAGCAAAAGCTCAAAGGCCAGCAAACCCCTCTTCTTCTTCACATACTAATGCAAGTGTAACTCGACCAAAGAGGCAAGAAAAAATGACAACTGCTATATCAAGCAGACAGACAGAATTCAAGAAGAAAGAAGCTCAAGGCATGAAGCAGATTTGGGTACGAAAAGGAGAACAACCACCAGCCTTGCCACAACCCTTCCCAGTCAGGCAAGTCAACCATGCTAAAAGAAGCACCAAGAAACGAGGACCAGCTCAATCCTAGATTCTTTGACAAATTCGGGTACCAAAGCAATCGAGGGAGGCCAACCATAATAACGTAAAAATATGGGTGCCAAAGAAGTTAGTTGCAACTCAACAAGGGCAATTACAAATGTGGGTACCCCAGACACTCTTACATGCACAAACACCACAAATCTCCCTCACAAGCACAATTTCCACAAAGACGCCAAGGAGAAGCAAGGGTCAACACCAAGCACAAAGAACCAAAGCAGATCAAACCACCTCTTCGACAAACATAACAAGGCAACCAAAAAGGGTATGGGTGTGGAAGTCCAAAGTACCACTAGCTTCCAGAGAGCCAAAGAGCCAACAACGATGGATTCCGAAATTCAGAAACCACCCAAAGATATAGAGGACAGAGCTTATGTCTATAGGGTCAAGTACTATCCTCAAATGGATCCCTATAAGAAGGATTACATTATTTCAAGATCCACTAGCGACCTCGAACAAAGACTGCCTCAACATCCACCAACCACATTGAGAACCTCTACGTGCAACAACCATGTGCCTTTGACATAACCTTGTCTTTTGCACCATTCAGGTCATGCATTTCCAAAGTATGCATTAATATAGGGCCACATTACACCGCCGTGCATAGACACAATTGAGGAACCCAGGCACATGCAACACATCTGACATATGTAAAATATTTTATTGATGCTAACACCTTTTTTCTTGTTTTATTCCATTGTTTGAAAAAAAAAACAGATAAGGATTGTGCGCTTGAAGAATCTCCAATGCGAACCATCAACAACACAAGACAAGCTGATGGTCAATCACCATGATAGAAGTACAACATGAAGAGTTGAAGATCGATGGAACTTTCACCATGGTAAGAATTGTATGTTTCAGCAACAACATGACCATGATCGATTAGGAAACCTCTTCGTCGGCATACCCTTGAGCACTTAGCTCAAGACCCAACTTCTTGCACCATAATTCTTCCAATGCATTTCCCAAGTATGCATGCATAGGACCACATTACAAGGCCATGCACAAGGCACATATCTTGTTAAACCCATGCACTAATGCACTTACACATCATCCATTATGGGTTACAATTACTTGGCATAAAAACGAGGAAAGCCATCTTTGGTAGAACCAGAGGACATCATGGTAACAACTGCAAGGGCACGCTCACAGACACCATCAAGCTGGCGTATAGGGAAGAAGTCCATACAAAGATAGCAATGATAAAATGATGAACCAGACAACTGCCCAAGCTATAATTGGAAGATGGACCACTCTTATGGATACATGATGCACACTATCTCTCCACACACTACATGGAACTACCACTACAACAAGGGTCTGTGTGGGACGACAGACTCTAGAGGGGGGGAGTGTTGACAGTCAAGGTCATGCACAAGCATGGAAGCGCATCAATGAAGTGGACACACAAGAAGAAGATGCAGGTAGGGAGCTCCAAGAAGCACATGTCAAATTTTCAGAAGAAATCCCTATACATATAATGACTTTTGTCACTAAAAACCATTGTAAATACCATTTTCCATTTTCACAACTCCATTTTGTTCAAGCCGAGGAGTCCTCAAGCTTGAGGAGTATCAAAAGTAACATCCTACCAATTTTCAGAATTTTTAGATTCCATTTGAGTCCCCAAATAAGCCTTGGAACCTAATTTTTAACTAGGCCGGACACTAGGTCTAGTCAGGGCCAAAACCACTCAAAAAACTATAAAAAGGGATGGAAAGCTCATTTGAGGGGTTAGCTTGTTGTAGATTTTCAGCTTTGTAAGAGAGTTCTTTTGTAATCAAAGTCCTTCCATTGTTCCACTCTTTGCTCTTACCTTGTGCGCGTGTGTGTATGTGTGTGCATGTGTGTATGCTTTCACTCACTCACTTGTGCACTTCACTTGCTCTTGGTCTTCATACTGGTCCTCACGTCTCCACGGATTGACATTTATGGTGAAGCTTCTCACATTGGTACTTGCCATTGTGCTAGAGTGACAACAAGGGTTTAGGAAAGGTCTCTATTGGTTGCAACATGGTATTGCGCCTCTCATGCGCTTAAATTGGTGCAATGTAGATACTCTACCCTCCTTGAAGGTTTGCTTGTGTTCTAGTCAATGCCCTTTCTATGGGAACATGGCAAGCAAGAAACATATAAACAATTTGTGTAATTGCATAATATTCATTGAGCACTTTCTTTTTGGTCCATCACATGTTAGCTACATATGACTAGTTCATGTTCCAATGTTGGGAGATCAAACTAGGTAAAGACAAAACCAAATTTTCTCGTGTGGTTGGGTAAATCTATCCTAGCCAAGAAATGTGGTGTTGCATACACATGTAAAGTGATACACAAGTTTTGTATGATGGCTGACATTTGTGTGAGCTTTGATATTTCAGTTTTCTTCATTTCATTTGGTATAAGTGTTTGTTTATCAGATGGTACATATGACCTTCCAAATATCTTCAAGGCCTCCCTGACTAGTTTGTGGGTGATGCAAAACTTCTTCAAAAGTTGATTTGGGAGTAGAGATGGCAATAAAAATGTATTGAGTATGTCTGAATCTAACCAAGGTTGTAGTGTATGAATCAAGTAATAGCATTGATAAAATTTTGGTTTCAACATGCAAGCAAATACTTGTCCAACCATGCTTTCTCCCATATGGTCTATAATTCCTTGGAATTCTCTAAGGCTTCAAATTCTTGGGTGAAAAACTAGAAGCGATCTCATTGGTGGGAAAACTCTAATTTAGACTCCCAAATTTAGTTTGTGTTGACCAACAGTTCTACTAATCCTTGAAATTAGTGGGATTTTATGTGAGCCCTTTCAATATTTGACAGGGGGATCTTCTATCAAGATATCTCCTTGGAAACTGCTAAGTTCTGGTGGTGGTAGTAGAGGGTATTCCTCCACTGGTATGGGCCTGTAATCAATGGCAATGGAAGTAGGCCTTACTATTGCCATTGTGATTTGTTACCCTCAGATATCTCACGGAAAGTAGATTCTGTAGCACTTCTTTTGTTAGTGTAAATTACAAGCCTACACATTTGGCTCAAAGGATGCATTGAAGTCTATACATACATGAAGAAGCATAGGAACATATGCTAGTGGTTAATTACCACTTTACCTCATTGTAAAAGTCAAATTGACTTGGAATCTCTTGTAATCACCTACCAAAAGGATTCGTGGAAAAATTAGTTGTATGATTGAAAGAATATCTCCTAGCATTTAGGAGCTTGATCATAGGGAGCCAAAAGTTTGAATTTGAATTCAAACTTTCACTCATTCCTCATAAAAAATGGACATGAAAAGTCGCGAGCAAGAGAGAGCACTCCCGAGCCTAGCATTACTGTTTTTGAGTGTGTGTGGGTCTACACTCTAGCCCACACATCTCTACACCATTTGGCAATGAGATTCATGCAATGGAGTTGTATACAAATGTTCATTAATACATACATTCATATTGTTCATCTCTGTGTTCTCTGTTAGTCTACTCAAAAGTCTGTCAACTTGTCAAGGGCATATCTCACTCAATTCTTCACCAAATTCAGTTATTCAAAGCTTATTGGATTCAGCTTGAAGTAATCTACATGCTAACAAAGTTTGAATACATTCTATTCAGCCATTTTGGAGAATTCTGCGTCGAAGTGATCTCTGGTCATTTTGTGCTACAGTCCTAAAAAGTCGGGGGTATAGCTTAACTTGCTAAATTGATTTCTCTTAGTATAGTTTATCATTTTATTCCACTTGGAATAGGTAGTTTACTAAGCTAATTAGATACCCCTAAAAGGAATTTTTCCAATTCCTACTGTGCTGGTCATACTAAGCAAAATACTCAGCACATGTCAAGCCATAAATAGAAGGTTTTCTTGAGTTTGTGACTTCCAAATTTATCTGTTTTGATTCAATCATTACACACATCATTTCAAAAGTACATAGGAAATTTTATGATGTCATTGAAAAGCTAAGAAGGTCTAGTTATCAACTTTAAAGCAAAAGAGGGCTGGTACAAAGCAGGTTGAGCAGTACCTACTCAGTCTCTTGGAGTATCCATCCATCTTTCCCAACAGTGGTATCAGAGCAAGTTAAGGTAAAATGGGAGATGGTTTTCCTTAATTTATTGAAAAATTGGACAGAAACAACTATCAAGCATGGTCTCTAAGGATGAAGACCTACTTACAAGGTAGGAGTCTCTATGGTTACATCTCAGGAGATGAGGAATTGCCCTCATTCAAAGCAAGAGGATTACCAACCAAGGAAGAACATGAAAAGCTCAACACATGGTGTGCTAAGGATGCATTGGAAAGGTCTTATTTACTCAACTCTATATCTGATTTTCTTTTGCCACATATTAGAAATTGTAAGACATCCCAAGAGACTTGGGAAACCTTGTCATCATATTTTTCCTCCAACACAAGGGCTAGGAAAAATCAGTTGTGGATTGAATTCACAACACTAAGGAAGCAACCTATGCAAGCTGTTTCAGAATTTGTGACCAAGATTAAAGATGTAGCAGATCAATTAGCAAGCATAGGAGAAGAGATTGAAGAAGAACAGATTGTAAGGCAAGTGATCAATGGGATCAAGGCTGATGACAAATGGGAAAGCTTCACCACTGCCATGGATCTCTACATGGACATGCACACTCCAGATCTTACAACTCTCATGGGACAATTGTTTACTCATGAAGCAAAGCTCAACAAAAATGGAGACACATCCAAAGGTAATAACTCTTCTGCCCTATACACTGATAAGAAGTCTAAAGATAAAGGCAAAAGCAAGAAGGTGGAAGATGAAGGCTCTACTTCTCAAGCCAACTATGCAGGGAGAGGTAGATCTTCAAGAGGAAGGAGCAGAGGAGGTAAGCAAGGTAGGGGGAGATCTTATAACTCCTCAGCATGCAACATTTGTGGTTTATCAAATCATACTACAGATGAGTGTTTCATGAATTACAAGAATCAGAGAGGAAGAGGATACCAAAGAGGTGGCTACTCACAGTCAAGAGGTAGATTCAACCATCACCAAGGATACAACAATAATTACAACAACTACTACAACAATAATTACAATGGCAACTACCAAGGAGGATTCAAATCTAGGAAGGATTACAACAACTACACAGAGGAGCAAGATGACTCTCTTCTGATCATGAACATGACTTCAAAGTCAGGTACAAATGATGACCACCTATTCTACATTGAATCAGTATGTTCAAATCATGTGGCTGGCAATGTAGCATTACTCTCTGATCTTGAGGAACCAAAGGGTAAGCATCAAGTCCAAACAGGTGATGACACAAAGCATTCTGTAGTTAAAGTTGGGAATGTTAAGACTTTTGATGGAAATCAGAATTTGTTGAGCAGGGTACTCTATGTACCAACCATTACCAAAAGTTTGATGAGTGTTGGTCAGATTGTGGAGAAAGGTTTGCAGGTTAGATTCAACCAATATGGAGCATATGTGGAGGATCCAAGGCATGGGTTCAAGAGGATTGCTAAAGGAGAAAAATCAGGTAGACTTTTCACTTTTGAGTTGGAAGATACAAAGAATATTGCACTATACAGTTATAAAGATCAAACACTTTCAGAGCTTGAGATTTGGCACAAAAGCTTAGGGCACATAGGAGAAAGAACCCTGAAACAAATGTGCAAGGACCAATGTGTACTTGGGATACCTAATGTATCCAAGCAACATATGATTTATAAGTGTGATGCTTGTCAATTTGGTAAGTCTCACAGGTTACCCTTCTCAAAGAAAGGATACATGCATGAAGACTACCTAGAGCTTGTACACACAGATGTATGGGGACCAAGCAAAGACCCCTCAGTCTCAGGATCAAGGTACTATGTGTCTTTCATTGATGATTATAGCAGATGGACTGTATTATACTTCATGAAGCACAAGGATGAGGTATTTAATTGCTTTAAAAAATATCTTGCATTAGTTGAAAATCAGACATGAAGGAATTTGAAGAGGCTAAGGTCAGATGGAGGAGGTGAGTACTTCTCTGATGAATTTGAAGACTTCTTGCTGGACGGAGGCATCAAAAGAGAGATAACCACAAGGTATTCTCCTGAACAGAATGGGGTAGCTGAGAGAAGAAATAGATTAATTGTTGAGACATCTAGATCTATGCTTAATGAGAAAAAGTTACCTAACTATCTATGGGCAGAGAGTGTTTCTACTGCCACTTACCTCATAAACATGTTACCATCTAAGTCTCTTGATGGCATGACACCCTATGAAGCATGGCATGGTAAGAGACCTTCACTTGACAATTGCAAAATATTTGGATGTGTAGCATATGTACACATTCCTTCTCAGATAAGAGGTAAGCTAGACCCAAAGGCTGAAAAATGCATCTTTATTGGGTATGATTTAAATAAAAAAGGTTACAGGTTTTATAATCCTACCAATAAGGGATTTATGGTAAGCAGAGATGTTGTCTTTGATGAAAATGATTCTTGGTATGAGAATGAATGCAGGAAGGTCAAATTACCCTATGATTTGGAAGAGGAATTTCCAAGTCTTACAAAGGAGGAACCTACTCAGAATGAAGCCTCAAGTTCAGATGATGAAGACACTATCAATCTTGAAGAATTCAAAGCATGGAAGTCCAAAGGCAAAATGAAGATGAAGAAGCTTGAAGACATACCTGAATCCTCAACTCAACCATTTAGAAGATGACAAAGAGAAAGCAAGAAACCTATTAGATATGGGTATGATACGTCTCTTGTTACTAAACATTCTATTTATCTTGCCAAAGATTTGTCAAATGAAGAACCAGGATCATATGAAGAAGCAATAACCAAATCAGAATGGAAAGAAGCTATGGATGAGGAGATTGATGCACTTAAAGAAAGTGACACATGGGAGTTAGTACCTAAGAAGGACTCAATGAAGGTAATAGGATCTAGATGGATCTATAAGCTTAAAAGAAATTCTGATGGCACAATCAATAGGTACAAAGCCAGATTGGTAGCCAAGGGTTTTGCACAAACCCAAGGCATTGACTATGAGGAGACATTCTCACCTGTGGCCAAGATGCCAACCATCAGAGTGTTGGTAAGTGTGGCTGCATCAAAAAAGTGGAATATGTACCAATTGGATGTCAAGAATGCTTTCTTGAATGGATGGATTTCAGAGGAGGTATATATGTCACAACCTCCTGGCTATGAGGACCCAAAAAAGGTAACACATGTTTGCAAATTAAAAAAGGCTTTATATGGATTGAAGCACGCACCTAGGGCATGGAATTACAGGTTAACTACATGCCTCCAAGACCAAGGTTTTGTCATGAGCAAGGCAGATACTTCTCTGTTCATTAAGAGAAGCAATTCAGAGGTAATATACCTTTGTGTTTATGTTGATGACATCATCATTACAGGTAATGATGTCAATGGAATCAGATATATCAAAAGTCAAATGATGAAGGAGTTCAAGATCAATGATCTTGGTCTATTGAAATATTTTTTGGGACTTGAACTAATCTACACTAATTCAGGGATATACATCACTGAGAAAAAATATGTACAGGATATGTTGAAGAAGTTTCACTTGCAGGATGCTAAAGTAGCAAGCACTCCAATGGAGGTAAACCTAAAGCTAAGTGCCCATGAAGGTGATGAAGTCAAGGACATTACAGGTTATCAAAGCATGGTGGGTAGCTTGAACTATGCTACCTTAACAAGGATAGATATTGCATATGGAGTTAGTGTGCTAAGTCAATTTATGCACAAGCCAAGGATACCTCACTTAGAGGCTGCCAAGAGAATATTGAAGTATCTCAAGGGTACACAGAACCATGGTTTGTATTTCCCTTACACTTCAGATATTGATATCAAGATTTATTCAGTTATAGATTGGGCAGGATGCAAGGATGATAGGAGGAGCACTTCTAGATATATCTCTTTTGCAGGTGACAAACCAATTTCATGGTCTTCAAAGAAGCAACCTACTATTTCTTTGTCTTCCACAGAGGCAGAGTATAGAGAATTGGCTAATGCCACACAAGAAGCAATTTGGATTAAGCTTTTGTATACATAATTGGGTTTATTTACTAGGTCTCCAATAATCTTTGGAGATAATACAAGTTCTGTTCACCTTGCAGCTAATCCTATTGACCATGCTAGGACCAAACACATAGAGGTCCATTACCATTATGTGAGAGAGAAATTGATAAGCAAGGATATTCAACTTACCTATGTATCAACCAACATGCAATGTCCAGATTTGTTGACTAAAGCTTTGGATGGAACCAAACTTTGCAGGTTCAAATTCATGATTGGATTGCAGGATATACTTGAAGATTGAAGATGAAGACTTAAGCCAAAATGTTTGGCTTGAGGGGGATCTGTTGGTGTAAATTACAAGCCTACACATTTGGCTCAAAGGATGCATTGAAGTCTATACATACATGAAGAAGCATAGGAACATATGCTAGTGGTTAATTACCACTTTAGCTCATTATAAAAGTCAAATTGACTTGGAATCTCTTGTAATCACCTACCAAAAGGATTCGTGGAAAAATTAGTTGTATGATTGAAATAATATCTCCTAGCATTTAGGAGCTTGATCATAGGGAGCCAAAAGTTTGAATTTGAATTCAAAATTTCACTCATTAATCCTTATAAAAAATGGACATGAAAAGTCGCGAGTGAGAGAGAGCACTCTCGAGCCTAGCATTACTGTTTTTGAGTGTGTGTGAGGTCTACACTCTAGCCCACACATCTCTACACCATTTGGAAATGAGATTCATGCCAATGGAGTTGTATACAAATGTTCATTAATGCATACATTCATATTGTCCATCTCTGTGTTCTCTGTTAGTCTACTCAAAAGTCCGTCAACTTGTCAAGGGCATATCTTAGTCAATTCTTCACCAAATTCAGTGATTCAAAGCTTGTTGGATTGATTCAGCTTGAAGTAATCCATATGATGTCAACGTTTGAAGACATTCTATTCAGCGATTTTGGAGAAATCTGCGTCGAGGTGATCTCTGGTCATTTTTTGCTACAGTCCTAAAAAGTCGGGGGTATAGCTTAACTTGCTAAAGATTTCTCTTAATATAGTTTATCATTTTACATCATTCCACTTGGAATAGGTATCTTTTTAAGCTAATTAGATACCCCTAAAAGGAATTTTTCCAATTCCTACTGTGCTGGTCATATTGAGCAAAATACTCAGCAGGTATCAAGCCATAAATAGAAGGTTTTCTTGAGTTTGTGACTTCCAAAGTTATCTGTTTTGATTCAATCATTACACACATCATTTCCAAAGTACATAGGACATTCTATGATGTCATTGAAAAGCTAAGGAGGTCTAGTTATCAACTCTGAAGCAAAAGAGGGCTGGTACAAAGCATGTTTACCAGTACCTACTTAGTCTCTTGGAGTATCCATCCATCTTTCCCAACATCTTTTTGTATTTAAATTCTGACTGTTGCACTCTCAAGTCTCCGAGAACCCCAATCTTCAGGTATCTCTGGCTTTGCAATGTCGTAAGGAAGGAGCATCCTTATTGTTCTTTGATTGGAAAAAAAATAAAGGGAATGAAATGGAAAAATAAAGTAAGGAAAATCATTAATGGTGTCTTGCAACGTTACCCCCCACTCTTCCCCTCTTACGAGGAGCACATGAAGGGCCGGCGACCGAAGTACGATGAAACTTGCTCCTTTTTGCTAGGTTGGCAAGACCCATAGTCTGATGTGGACGGTGGCTTCTTGGGTGACCCGAACAGAACCTCACCCGACTGTTTTATTCAGTTGGGTCACCCGATTTACACTTTTTATTGAAAGGTCTATCGCCACAATGTAAACTTCCGTCGCCACAACGTAAACTTCTGTCGCCTATCGTATGTGCATTATCTCACAGCGTACAACCCTTGGCTTTGAATCTAAATTGATTTAGCACACTTGCTCATTTTTTCGCATGCCAATGATTTGCGGTGTTTTGTTGCTTGAAAGAACCCGTACATTTGTAGAATATGATTAAAAAATGCTCATATTTATCATTCAATGGTAAATACAATTGAACGATACAACACTGCTATCCGATCTTTAAATAGAAACCATTACTTATAAAAATAATTGGATATGGAAGACTACATTTGATATTCACTTTATCGTTATGAAAGAAAACAATTCTCCGTTAAGGATGAAAATTAACGTCACAACCCACAATAAAGCAGATTTAGAAAACTAATAGATGGTCGATCTTCAGGATTTTAAAGAGAATTGTGGATTATGAGTAAGTTGGAGAGGTAATGAAAATTTTTGATGAAAATCTTTTTAATTGTGTTGACACATGTAACAATAGCATGTATGCAATATCCATGTGCCTCAAATTTTGATCGTTGGAATTCCAGTGACCCAAATGCATGTGCCCCTAATTATGACGAACGCAGCCCATCAGATCTATCATACATGTGCCCCAAATGTTCCGTCCGGTGAACCAAAAAGTGTAATCCGGTCACCTGAAGAAACATGCATGTGCCCTCCCTATCTGTCCGGCATGTGTCGAAGGTGGTGGCAGATTGCATGGGGAAGATATTTCGTGCTAAAAGGGAATGCATAGGGGGTTCTACAGGGATGCCGATGAAGTGGCGGTCCCCCCTCCCGCTAGGGATGGATGGTTGAGGGGGGGACACATTGTTGTTTTTCTCTGCAGAAAGCTATATGCAACAACAGTGCAGTGGCTCCCGAGAAGTCATCCCATTGAGGAAATGAATGGCTTGTGCTACAGGTAGTTCCGTCTATTGAGTTGTCTAATAATGCAAAGTCACGAATACACAGATTAACTGATGGAATTGATGATTCCTCCGTCCAAAAATGAGATATTTGAAAACATAAATATCTATCTACAGAGAGCAAAGATAAGCAGGTCAAAGACGAAGGCAAGAAGAAGATAAAGAAGAGGCCGTCACCTTCTCAACCTCTAGCTCCCCTATCGAGCAACTCAGATGATGAGGGGCAGTTCGTAAATCTTGCTTACCAGGCTTCAATGAGATTAACATTAGCTGCAAAGACCAAGCCACATCCTCCTGAATAGAAATTTTGAAGGAAGGGCACGAAGCCGAAACGAAACACATGGGTTTGCATAGATGTATATTCTTGGCTCGTTGGCTATATTTGTTGGTTGTTTTGGTTGCGTCTGGTCCTTTATAAATATTTTCCCTACCTTTCGCAAGAAATATTGGGACTTTACCTGATCCATCTGGCATAAATCAGGACTTAAGGCTCGACATCCTATTGTTTTTGTGTCGGGCATTGTTACTAGAGGTCCAGCTGCTGGGTGATGAATATGGAAATGTAGAAGCTTTGCATAGCGGTGCTTATAGTATACAAAGAAGGCATCAAAATATATTGAACAAGCATGGAGATCGAGGAAATTTTATTTCTTGGAGCTTAACTCACGTTTGCATGTGGAATGCACACTCTCACATAGTGGATAGCTGAGATCAACTCACTTGGTGCACATTTATGTGTTGTGATGGGTACTCCATTGTGGAAGATTCCAAAGATTAGGCAGTTCTATAGAAAAAAAATGAAGGGGGCAGCTATGATTTTCTGACAAGTACTAGAGAGAAGGCAACGGAATTCAACTTTGATCAAGCTATATTTGTCAAACCAAAAGGCCACTATGTGGAACTTAGAGTGACCAATGAAGATCCTGATGATGGAATCGAAACCCACCAACGACAAACCTCAAGAACTCAGTTGTACAGGCTATCCAAATGTATTTTGGTGAAGATTTAGTGCATGTGGGCACAAGTAGTGTTCTTGGAGAATCTTGGAACGAAAGGCAAGCCCATCAATCATTATCATTGTGGAGGTATCGGCAAAAGATTGTGGACGTGATAGCTCAAACCAAGTAATAATCCATAGTGGAGGAATAGACTGACAAGATGACTCAGGTTCGATCGTTTGTGCATGAAAACTATGGGCTCAATGGGAGGACTAAGGTTCATATTGTTTTTACACCACCAAGGAGGGTTGTTGCTATTAATGTTGTTGAGTGTGTTGCATGGGAAAGAGGTGAACCATTTGGAAGGAGTTTTGGTTATTCAATCAGGCCAAGGAGTGTCCCACCTAACTCTTGGGTAGCATAATATGTTGCACAATAGGCGCCTTGTTGAGAAAACTTCAAAGAAGAGATGGCGTTTGTGCGATATCACATATTATAATCGATGGATTTCATGAACATGACCTAGAAATAGACTTCTTGCTTATCGTCGTATGGGGGCTCCTTCAGAGTTATCCTTCCTTGGGGGTTTTTCATTTGGACGATCTACCACATCTAATGGGTCAATATAACTTTATTGTGCCAAAATTTCCAAGGTAAAGGATTACAGATGAGGGAGAGGTTGACAGGGACCTTGTGGCAATTGTAATATGATGGATTGTTTAGGAATATTCTTAGACCGATGGTTCAATCTCATGTGTTTTACTTAGATTGGACCGTATTATCATGATAAAAGAAAGGCTCCAAAAAATTGCTGGCTGGGAGAAAAATGATAATTTTTCCATTGGAGCCTCAATTGTCTGCTCGAGAATAAAGAGTAGCTTTTGCAAGAGCACCTCGAGGGCTAGAAGAGGCTATTTTGGTGACAAATATTGCAGAGACAAGCATTACTACTGATGTTGTTGTTTGTGTGTTGATAGTGGAGTAGTAAAAGAGAAGCAATATGATTCTTTACTGAACATGAACATGCTATGTGTGCATTGGACATCTCAAGCTAGTGCTGCCGGCATGAAGGAAGGACAGGATGTGTTAGAACTCGATTTTTTCTGGAATATATATTAAATAGGTGTTCTACATTATCCCTGAACATCACGTTCTTGAAATGCAGAGAGTTCCTCTCGATAGTGCAGCTGCAAATACTACTTCTATTGTTAAAAGATTTAGGGGCCATTGACATGAAAGAGAATTTGACGCCATTGGGAATGACATTTGCTAAATTGGCAAGTTGCTAATTTATGATGCCCATTTTGCTCTGGTAAGAAAAGAGTTCAGTACAGATATGGGGAGCTTGTCCAATATGCAGCGGGTGTTGCGCGGGGCAAGCGTGGACTCGAAGCTGTTGGCAAGTGTAAGGATCTTCTTAAGTCCATGGTGCCGACAAATAGACACGTAAACTTTTTGGTCCACTTGAAAACGACGGATCCTTCAATGACAATTGTGGCATCCATGTCAACTCAGACCGGCTCATATGTTAGCAACTCTTCTTTGAAGCAGAAATGCAGACCTGGAGTAAGCGCTGAGAAGCGATGATAGGGACGCCGACGAACGATGGGCTGAAGGCCCTAGAATACTTGTCTCTTCTTTCAAAGGTTTGCACAGAGCTCGAGGCCAACATCGGCTGTTCTGACAAAGTGTTGGCAGAGTTCATTATCGATCTTGCACAGAAAGTGACAATCAAGATACGTTTGCTTAGAATCTCATTAAAAACGGTGTAGAGCTCTCGGAATGCTTCATCAAGAGCTTGCTCATGAGCATACATGCTATTCTCCCTCCTAAAGTTAAATTTGCAGGCTAAGAGTAACACAAAACTAAGTGTTCAGATAGTGTCTTCCAGACCGTGCTATTCTTGATGATAGAAGGAGAATAAAAGATATGCAAAAGGAAATCGAGCTTGAGGCTTGATTGAAGGATGAAGAACACAGAAACAAAGATTACGGTGGGCATAAAAGCAAAAAGGATGGTCACGATAGGAGATATGGGTGAACTGATGCTCATGAAAGCAGTAGTAGGTACAGGGATGATGATGTGGATCATCACAAAGGTCATGGTAGTGTGAGGCACAATGATAGAAGACGTGAAAGAGGAAGAGTGTCCCGTGTTATGGATCATGGCTGTTGTTGAGGAAAGACCTATATTCATTCCAAAAACCTTTGAACGAACTGCACCTAAAATTTTAGATTATGAACTTGTACAAGGACCACTGTTTTGGTGGGAAAGTGGCTCTGACTATGGTGGATCAGGCTGCAAAGCCTCATGCCTGTCCAGTGCAGCTATGGATACTTGAGGCAACACTTGGAATAGTTAGAGCTGGGGGGAATGGTGAGGACCATTCTGCAAAACTGGTAGTAGCTCTGAATGAAATGCCTAATGAGGTCCCGTCAAGAAGATATGTTATTAACACTTTAACCAAAAAGGGATTCTCTGCTTCTGTTGCACAATGGATGACTACAAATTTGAAGCCTGTGGAAGGTGCTCATCCAGCATTCACATGGAGCCTCACCCTACAAGGCGTTTCAAAAAATACCAATCATATGAGGCAACTGATCTATGGCATGTTGTTGAGGATATAGCCCAGGGGGTTGCAACTTCCTTAGGGCATAGAGAAGCTTACACAGATGGGCACATGAGGATATTAAGAGGATAAATATGGCTGAAGCTCTGGCTGCTATCGAGGGTGCAGGAGTAGAGATGCATGTTCTTGAAGATGTTGGCCACTAGGTACATGCAGACAATCCTGATGGACTCTTCAAAATTCTCACAAAGTCATTTCTGGGCTTTTGAGAATAGCACCATCCATGATGCACAACTAGATGGGCTTTTTCAGTTTTTTCTACCAAATGCATTAGCGAAGTGCATGTATCAATGAAGACACAATGCAACTTCATCAATAAAAGATTATTACAGTAAGATCCAAAGGGTTTTATCATAAATTAGAGGGAGGCTTGGAGTGTGAGGGTTGCATCTCTAGATTGATCTCATATTCAGTTTCAAGCAGCAAGGGGAGGCAGCCTTATCTGCTCATAATGTGTTTTATTATCCTACATATGGAGGTTCTATGGATCTTGATGCAATTGTTGATCCCATTCAGTGTGCGTCTAGAAACCCAGTTGTTTCAGTAATGTATGCTTCAGATTGTGAATTATTCCATAATATATGCTTAGTTTTTGGCCAATCTCTTTCCTTTGATGAACATGCTTCTCATTTTGAGCCTATGCTAAAAGTCGTGGTGACACGTGGTGTCACTCTGTAATGGCTTTGAGTGCAATAGTGAGAATCTGCAAGGGTGAGGGGCTTCCTCCATTCCTGATCTGCCCCTCTAAGTATGGAGAACGATCTGTGGGGTTGTGAACAATTTATCTGGGTTCTTCTTTGGGAGAATGGAGTCTGAAGCTCTGCAAAATGATTGTTTTAATCATCAACTTGGAATTAATTCATGATGAAGAATTAAAACAGCGATAAAATTAGCAGTCAAACAAACATTTTACATTGGGCATCAGGACCGATTCATGATTCTATGTGATTCTAAATCTAGATTTGCTAAAACAAGGAAAATACATGTTAATGTGGTTAGATACACAAGTCTAGTATGGTGAGACCATGGTTCCTTTCCAATACTAACATGGATTCCCTTACTTGGACCCTATTCACGCATTGTGAAATTGAGCTCAAATGTGTCCATTGCATGTCTCTAGACCCACCTATATGCACATTGGGCTTTGTGCATGTTCTCTACATGGTCTAAGAAGTTTATGGGAAGCTCATCTATGTTGATTACAACTTTTTTCATATTGAATATTACAAGGTTTATGTACATGACTTTGCCTTCTTAAGGGTTTACAATGACATTCTATTCTCGACGTGTTTTCTTACAACAAGGTTTTGACTAGAGAGATGTGTTTGTACTTTGAGAAGATATGAAAGAGAGACAATTTGGGCATGGTCTTGGGACTATTTAGGGACCCATTTCCACATAGTAAGGGGATAAGGAGTACAATGCTTGTGCATATTTTTTAGCTATGATCTGCTTTGGGTTAAGCTTCAAAATGTTTGCCTAGGTTTCTCGAGCAGGTTTGAAAGGCATAGATTTTTAACAATTACATATTCTTCTACCTAAGATGTATAGAGATTTTTCAATCGACTACTCTTTTTGATGACCATCAAAGTTGATCGCACATCTTTCTTTCCATATGTTCCAGAATGCTTCCCCTCTGATGGCATTCCACAAAGCATAAGAGCAGCCAATTGTTTCTCCAACTAATGCTTGTTTCCAGTCGATTTTCCTTGCTAAGCTCAAACTCTTGGCGAGAGCCTGCCAGATCAAGAAGCTTTTAGGGCATAAGACAAAGAGATGACCAAGGTCCTCTTCGCCTTGGATAGAACACTTACACTAATGATGGGCCTCACATATTTTATTAGCTTTGGCATTGGTCTAGATACCACGCTAGAGGATTTTCCATATACGAACTGATTTTTTGTTCTCAATGAGAGGGTGCCACAAGTCCCCACACATGATGTTGGAAAACAATGTCACATCAGTCCAAAATCCTATTAGGGCAGAAACCCTAATTTTGTTACTTAGTCATTTTTTGCACAAAATTTGGGTAAAATTTTTATGAGCGTATCTTATAGAGCTTGAAGAGAGCTTTCTAAAGGTATATGACATTCAATCATTAGAGATCAGATTTGGGAGAAAACCCTAACCCTAATTCTTTGCTCATTTATGGTTTTTACCTCATTTGATAGCCCTCAGCTTGGAGGTCATAAAAATGTTTTCAGATCATTCATCAAGTGGTCAAATAGTGGAAAAAGCAAGTTAAAATCTATCTTTTGTGATACTTTTAAAAATAAAGCAAAAGCTAGTAAAAACTTGTGATTGAGTTTTAAAAAGCGATAAACTTTATTTTGATCTACGAAAAGCATATTTTTTTGCTAGAACACTTGATGGCCTATATAAGAAGCCTCATGGTCACTTTTGAAGACATCCCACACTAAAGCTAATGCCAACTTTGGCCTCTACTTAAGGAGGTGGTGATCTAGCACTCATGGAGCAGCCATGGTGCACTTTAGGAGAAGCTATGGAGCTATATTGAGGAGAAATCATGGAGTTCTTCTTGGAAAAGAGTGTGCTCACACTCTTGCTTATGGAGAAGACGTACCTATTAGCAGCTTGGTGGTTTGGATAAGCCATCTAGATTCTACATGATGTATTTAAATATTGTCTTCTACATGAAGATTTTGGTGTACTTTAAAGACATTGGATGGAGCTTAACATAAGATTGCATCTTATGTTAATTATTCAGGTACATATTCTCTTTATGCACACAGGTACTACTTGGAGCTTATGGAGGCAGTGGCATCCATATCTGGAGGAGTGCTATTCGGCATACATAAAGGAGAATCAGTACATGCATGCTACATGCATTCAGATGAGGTGTTAAAGAAGGTATTTTCATATGAGTATGAGGATTTCTATCAACAACATGTTAGCATTCTATGCTAATTCTGTAAGTATGTGATCTTCCACACACACATCTAATTTAGGGTCTTCCATAGCTTAAATTCAGGTTAGGGTTTGCTGAATATCAGTTTCAAACTGAGCTTTCCTCTTTCTCTCACTCATATACACTCTTCTACAACCAATCAGGTCATACATCTCATACATATTCAGATTTTTGTCCCTACATCTGAATATTCTTGTAAATTCTGTACATACACTCTTCCATCTATTTCTGTTCACATAGAGTGGTTGAGATTTTGACTCCCACATTGTTATTTGATATTTGTATATATGATAATGTGAGTAAGAAGTGGCTTACATAAAACTTTGAACATGTTTTCTAATCTCTCTCTATCTTTGTCTCATCATTGTATGATTAAGTGTGGTATGTTCATGTTTGTCAATATTGGAAGATACTAGAATCTGTGTTGTAGATCTTGGACCTATGGGACCTATGGAATCAGTTTATGGGCCTACCTAATTTCCAACATCTGGTATCAGAGCTTCCAGACTACCAACATATGGTTTTAGAGTATCTTCTAACATTTGACATATGACATACACACTTAATCTAGATGAGTAGAGATTTGAGAATTAGACAATTCTGTCACATGTTTATTTATGAGTGTGGAGTATGAAGTTGATAATCTGTTAGCAGCAAAATACTTTTGGAAGTATCAAAATACTTTAAAGAAGTATTGCATGAAGAACAAGACTTGATGAAGAGAAGGCTACTTCAAATTCAAGGAAAAACAATGGTTTGGAGAAGACGAAGGAACCAGATCAATATCAAATCACACATATTAGTTTCTACTATCAGATTGCCATTTGCAGGTCATATCTTAGAAGAGCAATTATGAAGAGATTTGAAGGATACAAGAAGTGCTTTTAAACACTTTCATTACTTTGAAAGTTAAAGCATTAGCTACATCAGAATAGGTATGTAGAGGTTGTTCTTGACAGTTTTGATGCATCCCTTTCATGGCAAGAAAGCTCATCTAAGAAGACAAATTTGGAGATCATATCAGTTTTGTTTTCATCCAACATAGGGTTGGAAGTTTTGTTGATCAAAGTTTGTACCTAGAAAGATAATTCAATATTCAGCATATGAGGAGATGGAGTTGAGATGGTAGATGCATGTTTTATTTTCTATACTCACTTCCATTTATATATCATGTTTGTTTTGTCTCTTACTCTTAGCACTAGAGGAAGAGAAAAATTCATTTGAAGAAGTTAAGAGTGCTTGCTACTTCAAAATGAAATCAGTTGGAAGAAAGATGCAGAAGAAGAAAGTCCAACAATTCCAACAGGAAAGTAAGACTTCATTTTTTCTTATGTTTTCCATATACTTTTCCTACTTTTATCCTCTACATCCAAAGACAAGTCTACAAGAACATGTTGTGTGAAAAGATAGTTTAAAGAAGTAGTTTCTTGTCCCTACATCTGAATATTCTTGTAAATTCTGTACATACAGTCTTCCATCTATTTCTGTTCACATAGAGTGGTTGAGATTTTGACTCCCACATTGTTATTTGATATTTTTATATATGATAATGTGAGTAAGAAGTGGCTTACATAGCACTTTGAACATGTTTTCTAATCTCTCTCTATCTTTGTCTCATCATTGTATGATTAAGTGTGGTATGTTCATGTTTGTCAATATTGGAAGATACTGGAATATGTGTTGTAGATCTTGGACCTATGGGACCTGTGGAATTAGTTTATGAGCCTACCTAATTTCCAACATTTGGTATCAAAGCTTCCATACTACCAACATATGGTTTTAGAGTATCTTCTAACATTTGACATATGACATACACACTTAATCTAGATGAGTAGAGATTTGAGAATTAGACAATTCAATCACATGTTTATTTATCAATGTGGAGTATGAAGTTGATAATCTGTTAGCAGCAAAATACTTTTGGAAATATGAAAATACTTTAAAGAAGTATTGCATGAAGACCAAGACTTGATGAAGAGAAGGCTACTTCAAATTCAAGGAAAAACAATGGTTTGGAGAAGACGAAGGAACCAGATCAATATCAAATCACATGTATTAGTTTTTACTATCATTTTGTCATTTGCAGGTCATATCTTAGAAGAGCAGTTATGAAGAGATTTGAAGGATAGAATAAGTGCTTTTAAACACTTTCATTACTTTGAAAGTTAAAGCATTAGCTACATAAAAACAGGTATCTAGAGGTTGTTCTTGACAATTTTGATGGATCTCTTTCATGGCAAGAAATCTCGTCTAAGAAGTCAAATTTGGAGATCATATCAGTTTTGTTTCAGCCAACACAGGGTTCAAAGTTTTGTTGATCAAAGTTTGTACCTAGAAAGGTAATTCAGTATTTAGCATATGAGGAGATGGAGTTGAGATGGTAGACGCATGTTTTATCTTCTATATTCATTTCCATTTATATATCATGTTTGTTTTGTCTCTTACTCTTAACACTAAAGGAAGAGAAAAATTCATTTGAAGAAGTTAAGAGTGCTTGCTACTTCAAAATGAAGAGAATAACAGGTATGGAAGAGAAGTTTGAAGATGTTAACATCATCAGGTGGAAGAAAGATGTAGAAGAAGTAAGTCCAACAATTCCAAAAGGAAAGTAAGACTTCCTTTTCTCTTATATTTTCCATATACTTTTCCTCCTTTTATCCTCTACATCCACAGACAAGTCTACGAGAACATCTTGTGTGAAAAGCATAGTTTAAAGAAGAAGCGGTTTCTTGTTTTGCATTACACGGTCATGTTTTAAGTAGGTTTTGACAAAGAATTGCATTGAGAGAAAGAAAAGCAACGGTTATCTAATTTAACTTATATGTGTATGAGTTATGTTTTAGTTGAAACTTTTGAGCAGGAAACTTATATGTTCCCTCAAAGAATTCTTGGAGTGTCAATTCAAATTGTGATGTACCAATCAGATGGAGAATCTACTTTCTATGAGTGTCTTGACTTTTGGATACATGCTTGTATTCAAAAAGGTGTTCCATCAGATCCTATCACTTGATTGATAAGTGGAGTTAGCCAAAAGAAAGTCAAGCATACACTATCACATTTCACCCGGGAAGAATATGAAGATATGAAGTATCAACTTGCAGCTTTTGGAGTTCTCAAGGTGAGAGTTTGTCCACTTATGTTTCAAGTAGGAATTTCAGATTCTTGGAAAGGATCTAGTTGAAGAAAGTTTTTACAATTTTATGTAAGAAGCATGGATAATTAGAGACATTGGGTTGCAAATCAAACATTCAGTCATGAAGGTTTGATGAGAGCAAATTCTACACAGGTATTTTGTTAGAGAGACCTTATAAGATCTTGATAGATCTTGTGACCTTGAATATCTTGAGTATTTTTGAGTCAGATGTCTATCCTTTGTTTGTAAAATTCTTAACATTGGAAGAAGTAAGTCAAAGATTCAGATTCTATCATATTATTGTTGCAGAGAAATAGAAGAAGATACTTGTTATGTTGCAAAAGATTATGAATCCTAGAATGCTTCAGAAAGGTTTTTGTTATGATAGGATCAGCTAACCTTATTCTAAATTTTGGAAAGTTGAGGAATGGCAGGGAAAGCTATTGGCATGTGTACAGTGCTAATAAAAGGGTTCAGATATTTTGTTTATAAATACAGGTATTGATCACTTAAGATCAGATTTATTGAAAGAAGGAAGGCGTCAAATATTTCATAAAGTTTGATTTAGTTTAAAGGAATTTGGATACTAGTGTTAAATCATCCAAGGGGGTGATGAAACATGAAGACTTATTTTCAGCCATATCTGAAAGGATACAGAATCATACCTACAGGTATTCCTATATTTCCTTTGTCAGTTTCTCTTTATGTTCTAGCTTTTAAAGAAGAAGGAAGAAGGAGAATGTCTGGAGAAAGTTCTTGTTAGGTGTTCCTATTCGGGAGAAAGTTGCAGAGTTCTATTGAAGAGAAGCTTGATATTTCAGAGAGGTATGTTACTTATGAGGTGCACACATATATGATTATACCAGACTCTGAAGGAAACAAGTATGAAGGACTTACAGATAGAACAAGGATGAAGACAAGATGGCATTATAATTATGAAATTTTGGTTAGACTCTCATGAGTTGAGGTGAGTACAATCAGAGCTGAACCAATTAGTGTTCATAATACACTTAGTTGTGAGTTGTCAGTCATAAGTCCCAAGATGGATTTAGTTTCTGATTTTGTTTAGTGTATCTAGATGACACAGTAGAAGTACATTGAGAAACATTTCTTAAGGTAAATGCAAATATGTGAATCCTAGTGTATGCTTACAAGTTTGAGAAGACAGGAGATATTAGATTCAAAGTCAGTACATACTGTTGAGATATCAAGCTAAACATGTGATGATCCAGGATAACACATACCAGTTTTTCATTCTCTGACATGTATAGTGGTCATGCCAATATATGTCAGGGATACTTCATTGAGCTTTATTAGATTTATCTACCGAGAGTGATGGCACATTTGTTTCTTGCCAGCTCACTCATTCGCGAACATTAGGTTTTTCCTTATGTACTGATCTTTATATATTGCGCTAGTTGTATTCTTGCTTTTAGGTCATTCTTGTACATTCCTTTTTATGTAATAGAAGAAGAAGAAGAAGAATACCATTCTTCCTTGCCTCAATCTGTGTGTGTGCTTCTCCTTGAGAGTGAGAGTGTGTGTGTGAGTTCTATTCCTTATCTCCTTCCTCGTGACATGGTATCAGAGCAAGTGTGGCTGTAGAGAGCTTGTGGAGAAGGCAACGCTGAAGACTACATGGCAAGGCATGGAGAAAACGTGATTTCACAAATGGCCTCTATTTGCTACGATCTCCATTTCAAGCCCGCAAGGTGGGGCCCACAAAAAAACCAAGTCAGTTTCAAAAACTGTAACTTGCATTGTGTTTGGCAACACTCATATACTCCAAACCCAGAATTTCAAGCGATTCCGTGTACTGTTGATAAACGAAAATATTGATATATTTAAGTAGTGAGGTGTGTGAACACACTAGGACCACCAGAGCACTTTTTTCCCTCTTTAGGAGGTTTTTCTCCCCGGCTTGTATATACGCCTATTGCCCTAATGGGCTACTTATCTTTGTATATTCTCTAGTAATACATTTAGTATTGTGTGTTGTGCTCCAAACTTCTTCTTCTTCCTTGTGCTGTTAGCGTGCTTCCACAGATGTCTAACTCCAACAATTGGTATCAGAGCAGGTCGTCACTTCATCTAGGGCACCCTCGAAACTCCTCTATTTGCAGTCTCAGAATCACACGAATTTTGGTGAGCATACTCAACGTGTTTTCGAGATCAAAACAGCTTCGTTATGTGGTGCCGAAATCGCGATTTGAGCTCATTTCGGCCTCCGAACACACTATCGTAGTGCTTGTGCAGGCTATTTTGTCTTTTTGTGGCAAATTTATATACCAATTTTATATGCTAGTATAAGTGTCTTGAAATCTCACTTGAAGGAACAGTTGATTTCTGCTGATGAGGTTATACTAGATAGCTCACTTGTGCAGACCGTTCTGAATGGTCTTCCTGATTCATATCAGAGTTTTGCTTCTACTCTTCGGTTGATAATGAAGGGCAATCCAAATACTTTATCATTTGAGGAGTTAGTCTCTGTTTTGTTGTAGGAAGATTAGTCCAGGCAAAACATGTCCATTATGCGAGTTGCAGATCAAGCTTTCTCGGCTAGTCAGAAGGGCAAAGGAAAATGGAGCTCTTCAAGTAGTAAGTAGAAATCTGCTAATTATGCATATTCGAAGAAGGAAGATAAAGATGAGAAGAAATCAGAAAAGCAAAAATTGTTTTCTAAGTACTGTAAAGGGAATAATCATATCATAAAGAGTTGTCCAAAACTGGCTGCTAAAGAGGCAAAGAAGAAACAGGCTAGAGTGGTTGTCGCAGAGGCCTCTACACCAAAAATAGAGTCTGCTAATCTTGTGCAGGAAGAAGAATGGGCATTTACCACTATGTGCAATTTTGACCCATCTTCTCATGAGCAGTGCATGTCTACAGTAGACTCAGATGTTTGGTATTTTGACAGTGGGGCTACCAAACATATTACCTCGCAGCGTAGTTTCTTCTCTTCACTCCATCCTACCCCTACAGGGAATACTGTTACATGCGCCAACAACCCCTCTTATCCTATTATGGGAGTTGGTAAGATCATTTTGACTACTGCTGATGGTAGTTCTTTCACTTTGTTAGATGCTTTATTTGTGCCAGGGATCAAGAAGAACCTATTATCAGATTCTGCATTAGCCAAGATTGGCTTGCTTGTGAAATTTTTTGATGACACGTGTACAATTCATGATCTGTCAAATGGTGATGTGATTATTGCTTCTAGCATTTTATGTCGTGGGCTATATAATCTCATAGACTATGAAAGATCTATAAATGATTTGGCATGTGCAGTAAATGATTCTCAGGCTATGTCAGATGCAAAGCTTTGGCATGCACGCTTTGGTCATGTGAATTTTGCTAGTTTGCTATGCTTGCAGAAATTTGAAATGGTGTCCTCTTTGCCCAAACTTGAGGCACCTAGAAAACATGTTTATGAAGGCTATATTTTGGGCAAAATGCAGTGTTCGTCCTTTCCAAAAGATGGTTCAGTTTGGACTACTCAGAAATTGCAGCTTGTACATAGTGATGTCTGTGGTCCTATGCAGACATCTTCTTTTGGGAATTATCTTTACTTCGTGACTTTCATCGATGATTTTTCTAGGCATGCATGGGTATATCCATTGAAGGCAAAGTTTGAATTGTTCATGTGCTTCAAACAGTTTTTGGTTTTGGCTGAAAATCTATCAGCATGTAAAATGGGCACCCTCCATTCTAATCGAGGGGGGGAATATATGTCTTCTTATTTTAATGCATTTTTGGTTGAACGTGGGATAAAACAACAGTGTACAGTGCCGTATACACCTCAATAGAATGGAGTTGCTGAACGAAAGAACAGGTCACTCATAGAGATGGCGAGGTGTATGGCCAAGAGTCATGCTTTACCACATAATTTATGGCTTGAGGTTGTCATGTGTGCAGCATATGTACTGAACAAGTGTCCCACTAAAGCGCTGCAGTCTATCACTCCATATGAGGCTTGGCATGACCGCAAGCCATCTGTTGCTCATCTGCGTGTTTTTCGTTGTTTGGCATATGCATTAGTGCCTGAACAACATCGCAGAAAATTGGATGATAAAGCAGTAAAATGTATTTTTGTTGGGTACAGTTCTAGAAGTAAAGGCTATCATCTGTATCATCCACAGACTAAACGCATTCTTGTTAGTTGTGATTTGTTTTTTTAAAAGATGTTATTCAGCCATTGCTTTCATGTACTAAGGAGACATTTGTTAGCTCCAAAGACATGTATGATACTTTGCTGCCTTTTTTTACAGGTGGATAGTCTAGTGCTGGTCCTAATGAGGCAACTTTTCAGCCTTTGCAGGTTTCATGTAATGATGCAGATCATTCCATTTCTGATGCAGATGTACATGATGCACTTATTTGATGAGAGAGCTGATATTGAGCAGGCAAGAACTATGTCCAAATGGCTGGTGTAGACCTTGCATGATAGCAAATTAGATGCACCTCTATCATATCGTACTCGTTCAGGCTCTCATAGTGCCTCTTTTGCATCAGATTGCTATGCTATGGCTGCATCTAGTCTCTATGATGAGAATGAGCTTGTTTTGTTTGATGAAGCACCTGCTATGCAATCTGAATATGATGCTTTAATGAGGAATGGTACTTGGTCTTTATGTGACTTGCCTCCTAGTAAGAAGGCCATTGGCACTAAGTGGATATACAAGCTAAAGCGTAAACTAGATGATACAGTTGATAGGTATAAGGCTAGGCTTGTAGCAAAGGGTTATGCACAGGAAAGAGGCATTGATTTTGATGAGACCTTTGCACCTACATGTCGTATAACTACTGTTTGGAACATCTGTGCACTTGCAGCTCATCATGGTTGGAATGTACATTAGTTGGACAGTAAAACAACATTTCTAAATGGTGACTTGCATGAAGAAGTGTATGTTTTTCAGCCCCGTGGCTTTGTGTAGAAAGGGCATGAAAACCAGGTGTGCAGGATAAAGAAGGCATTATATGGTTTAAAGCAAGCACCACGTGCTTGGTATGAAAAGATACATGCCTATCTGATTGCACATGGTTTTGAGAACAGTCCAATTGAAAGCACCTTATATGTTAAGCATGCTCATGATGTGCTTCTGATAATTGTTATCTATGTTGATGACATGGTGCTCACTGGTCCTATTGAGAAGCATATTGCTTATTTTAAGGCTGATTTGCATGCCTCATTTGAGATGTCTGATTTGGGGCATTTGCATCACTATTTGGGCATTCAGTTTATGCAAGTTGATGGTGGAATGGCTTTGTGTCAAACAAAATATATTAACACATTACTATAGCATTTTGGCCTTGAAGACTGTAAGCCTATTGCCACTCCTATGGAGACAGGCTTACGATTGAGTCTTCATGATGCTGGAGATGCATTTGATGTTGTTCTCTATCAAGAGGTTGTTGGATGCTTGATTTACTTATGCATTACTCGACCAAATATTCAGTTTGCTATCTCATAGATGAGCAGGCTTATGCATTTCCCAAGAGTCAAGCATTGGCAGGGAGTTAAGCGCATCTTTCACTATTTGAGTGGTACTCGGCTACTTGGGTTGTTTTATCCCAAGGGGGGATCACTACCGCCAGATTTGCATGCTTTTTCTGACTCTGATTGGGCTGGTTGTTATGACACTCATGTGTCCACTAGTGGCTTTTGCTTCATGCTTAGTAGCTCATGTATATCTTGGTTGAGCAAGAAGCAGCCTACTGTGGCCACTTCCAATTGTGAGGCTAGGTATAGGGAAGCTTTCACAGCGACTATTGAGTGTGTGTGGCTCAGACGCCTTATTGCTGATTTGGGTGTTGGTCAGACTTCTGCCACCATTATCTTCACTTACAGTCAGAGCGCATTGGCAGTTGCGAGGAACCCTGTGTTCCTTGCTCGCACTAAGCACATTGAGGTGCATTATCACTATGTTAGGGAGAGGTTCTCTGCTAGGGAGATCAGCTTGGCATATGTGCCCATGTAGGAGAACATTGCAAACCTTTTCACGAAGGCTCTGCCTAGGGAGAAGTTTGAAGCTTTCCGCAAAGCTTTGGGCTTACTTCCTTTTGTGGAGTGATTTCTACATAGCTTGGCACTTCCTTATACATGAGTTCTAGCTCCTTGTTCACCGCATCACTCCCAGGGGGGATTTGTTGATATATTTAGGTAGTGATGTGTGTGAACACACTAGGACTATCACGGCACTTTTTTTCCTCTTTAGGAGGTTTTTTTCCCCTGGCTTGTATATATGCCTATTGCCCTACTTATCTTTGTACATTCTATGCTCCAAGCTTCTTCTTCTTCCTTGTGCTGTTTATGTGCTTCCACAGATGCCTAACTCCAACAAAAAACTATGTTTTTTTGAGATCAAACTGTCACATCATAGTGTGGTAAACCTGGACACTTTGAACGTGATTGCAGGTTGAAGAATCAAAATAATAGAAGGTAGCAAAAAAAATATGCATCCACAAGTGTAGATGATTCTGAGAAGATGTTCATGGTTCAACATCACATGATGAATATGATGTCTGCTGGTAATTTGAAATCGAATGATAATGTCTCCTATGTTGATTCAGGTACTTCAAATCACATGAGCAGTCATGCAAAATTGTTTAG
Source organism: Ceratopteris richardii (assembly GCA_020310875.1). Classification (NCBI taxonomy): domain Eukaryota; kingdom Viridiplantae; phylum Streptophyta; class Polypodiopsida; order Polypodiales; family Pteridaceae; genus Ceratopteris; species Ceratopteris richardii. Next base: position 26,943,058 of record CM035441.1, read on the forward strand.
TAGTTTGCAAAAAATGCAAGTTCCTGGATATGTTGAAACAGGTGATGATACATCACATCCTATTGAGCATATAGGAAACATAGCATTTTCTATGGAGGATGGGAAGGTAAAACATCTTGCTGATGTGCTCCATGTTCCAAATATAACAAAGAATCTGGTTTCCATTGGGCAAATGGCTGACTAGGGATTACAAGTCAGTTCCAATGCTGATGGATTATATGTAGAAGAGTACAAGCAAGATGGATGATTGGTTGCCAAAGCAAACAAAGTGGGTAGGATGTTCACCTTAAATGTGAAGAATCCTGAAATGAATGCAACCATGTTTGCAAAAGGTGCAAGATTTATTGCAGATATAGAGATGTGGCACAAACAGATTGGACATGCAAACTTGCAAAGGCTGAAATTGATGCAGTCAGAGGAGATTGTCCATGGACTACCGAATTTCAAAGTTGTAGAAATGCAAAAGGTATGTGTAACATGTCAATTTGGTAAACAGTCAAGAGCATCATTTCCACATGACAAGCATGTTAGTGAGAATGTACTAGAAGTAGTACATACAGATGTTTGGGGTCCAGCAAAGACCACATCTATGGGCGACTACAGGTTTTATGTTACTTTCATTGATTACCATACATGAAAACTATGGGTATATTTCATGAAAGAGAAGAGTGAGGTGTTCACTCACTTCAAGAATTTTAAAGCTATGGTGGAAAATCAGACAGGGAAGTACATTCAGACATTAAGATCTGATGGAGGAGGTGAATACATGTCAAATGAGTTCAACAGTTTTCTAAAAAATCATTTGGCGTCAGTTTTCATGTAGGTACACACCACAACAAAATGGCATTGGTAAACGCAATAATAGACATATTGCACAAATAGCAAGAGCCTTGATGGCTGAGAAGAATATGCCTCATTGTTATTGGGTAGAAGTTGTGCATACTGTTGTGTACATCATCATACTGTTGTGTACATCATGAACAGAACTCCGACTACTGTTGTACATCAAGTTACACCTGAAGAGAAGTTTACAGGTAAAAAGCCAAACTTATCACATTTGAAAGTTTTTGGTTGTATTGCATATGTAAATGTCCCAGATGAATTGAGGACAAAGCTTGATCCAAAAGCAGAAAAGTGTGTCTCCATTGGATACTCCCTTGAGCAAAAGGGATATAAATGTTATAACCCACTCACACGATAGGTAAAGGTGAGCAGAGATGTGGTATTTGATGAAATGTCAAGCTTCTATGCAGATGCCAAAGAAGGACTGAGTCTTGAACCAAATAACAAAGAAAATGCTGAAAAATCAAGTGCAAAATCTCAGGTTTTGAGTGGACCAGATGCATCACTAAGCAATAGTTCCAACTCAAATCCATGGAGTGGAAGATTGCGTGGAAACTTCACTCTAGCAAATTCATCAAATACATCCAAGAAAGGTAAAGAAAAGCTTTCTCCTGGTAGTAAAACATGTGCAGGTTTTGAAGATGTTGATGCAGACTCAAGCAGTTCAGAAAAGAGCCTTGATGAGGAACTTGGATTGCCCTCTGTGAAGACTCCAGGAGCAAGAAGGGCACATGCAGATGATACAAGAAGATGTGACCCAGGACCAAGAAGATCAGGGAGGATGCAGAATTCAGTGCAACGATTGACGTATGATAGTTATATGGCTTGTCATTGTGCCTACATGACCAGGGTAATACAAGATGCTGAACCTTCTTGTTTTGAAGATGTAATTGGAAGTGCAGATTGGGAAAAAGCTATAGATGAGGAGATGGCTGCACTTTATGGGAATGATACATGGAAGCTGGTTCCATTGCCGCAAGGAAAGAAACCCATAGGCTGCAAATGGGTTTACAAGGTAAAGCATAATGCTGATGGTAGCATAAGCAGGTATAAATCATGATTGGTAGCTAAAGGATATGCACAGATATATGTCATTGATTATAAAGAAACATTCAGTCCTATAGCTAAAATCTCTACTGTTAGGACACTTGTTGCATTAACTACAGCAAAAGGATGGACTTTGCATCATATGGATGTGAAGAATGCTTTCCTACATGGTGAGTTATAGGAAGAAGTATATATGGACTAGCCACAAGGATATGAAGATTCAAAGCATCCAAAATATGTTTGCAGGTTGCAAACGGCTTTGTATGGACTGAAGCAAGCCCCTCGTGCATGGCATGCAAGGATTGTTGATTACTTAACCAGCATTGGGTTTTTTATGTGTGATGCAGATCACTCACTATATGCAAGGAAGGCTGATGATGGCATCACTATTGTGGCTATTTATGTTGATGACTTGATTGTAGGTGGTGATAATAAAGGAAGCATCAAAGAGGTAAAGAAACTTCTTATGTAGGAATTTGAAATGAAAGATCTTGGTGTGCTGCGCTATTTCTTGGGCATTGAGTTTATACATACAGAAACAGGTGTATGGATGTCGCAAAGGAAATATGCCTTGAATATGTTGGAATTTGAAGTTGGACACTACATCAGGTGAAGCATTGGAAAATGCTACTATGTACAGGAAAATTGCAGGAAGTCTTATATATTTCACAATTACAAGGCCTGATCTAAGTTATACTATTGGACTTGAAAGTCAGTTTATGTAGGTTCCCAGGAAGCCACATTTGGATGCTCTGAGGCGCACTCTACGTTATGTGAGTGCTACTTTGGATTATGCATTGTTTTATGAGGCTGGTGTAGATTTGCAGGTTTATGGATACACCAATGTCAATTGGGCTGCTAGCATTCCAGATAGAAGATCTACTAGTGGTTTTCTATTCTCACTTGGGAGTGCAGCTATTACATGGAGCAGCAAGAAGCAACCCACTGTTGCTTTGTCGATTACAGAGGCTGAGTATAGAGGTGCTTCAATGGCAGCATGTGAGGCATCATGGCTGGAGATGCTACTTGTGGATTTAGGTGTGGAAGTGAAAAAGCCTATCACCATTTATTGTGATAATCTTAGCAGCATACAATTAGCATGGAACCCTGTTTTCCATTGTAGAACAAAACATATCGAGGTACATGATCACTTCATTAGAGAGAAGGTATTAGCAGGTGATATTGATCTTGTTTATGTGAGAACACTTCATCAGAGAGAAGGTATTAGCAGGTGATATTGATCTTGTTTATGTGAGAACAGATGAGCAGGTTGCTGATATTTTCACCAAAGCACTTTGAGCTAAGAAGTTGAAGAAGTTTTGGGAGATGCTTGGATTACAGGATATGGCGTTGAGCTTGAGGGGGAGTGTTGAGATATCAAGCTCAACATGTGATGATCCAGGATGACACATACCATTTTTTCGTTTCTCTAACATGTAAAGTGGTCATGCTAGTATATGTCAGGGATAATTCATTGAGCTTTATTAGATTTATCTACCGAGAGTGATGGCACATTTGTTTCTTGCCAGCTCACTCATTCACGGACATTAGGTTTTTCCTTATGTACTAATCTTTATATATTGCACTAATTGTATTCTTGTTTTTAGGTCATTCTTGTACATTCCTTTTTATGTAATAGAAGAAGAAGAATATCATTCTTCCTTGCCTCAAGCTGTGTGTGTGCTTCTCCTTGAGAGTGAGAGTGTGTGTGTGAGCTCTCTTCCTTATCTCCTTCCTCGTGACACATACTACATATGTTGTCAAGAAATGATTGCTTGATGTATGCTAACACTATTAGATATCTAGTTCGCATATTTTCTCAAGTTTATGGTTCATATTCAACCAATTCAGATTTTTGAAGTTTGAAGAAGTTCGAATTCAATTTTGAAGAAGACTTTTGAAGATAAAGTTTGAAGGTCAATTTTGGAGGACAAGTTTGAAGCTTATGTCAGTTTAAAGATGAATGAAGTTACATATCTAGTTCAGTTTGTACCAATATGACATTGCAGGGGGGGATTGTTGGAAAACAATGTCACATCAGTTCAAAATCCTATTAGGGCAGAAACCCTAATTTTGGTACTTAGTGATTTTTGGCACAAAATTTCGGTAAAATTTTTATGAGCTTATCTTATAGAGCTTGAAGAGAACTTTCTAAGGTAAATCACATTCAGTCATTAGAGATCAGATTTGGGAGAAAACCCTAACCATAATTTTCTACTAACTTAGGGTTTTACCTCATTTGATAGCTCTCAGCTTGGAGGTCATAAAAATGTTTTCAGATAATTCATCAAGTGGTCAGATAGTGGAAAAAGCAAGTCAAAATCTATCTTCTGTGATAATTTAAAAATAAAGCAAAAGCTAGTAAAAATTTGCGATTGAGTTTTAAAAAGCGATAAGCTTTATTTTGATCTACGAAAAACAGATTTTTTCGCTAGAACACTTGGTGGCCTATATAAGAAGCCCCTTGGTCACTTTTTAAGACATCCCACACCAAAGATAATGCCAACTTTGGCCTCTACTTGAGGAGGTGGTGCTCTAGCACTCATGGAGCAGCCATGGTGCACTTTAGGAGTAGTTATGGAGCTATATTGAGGAGCAGTCATGGAGTTCTTCTTGGAGAAGAGTGTGCTCACACTCTTGCTTATCGAGAAGACTTACCTATTAGCAGCTTGGTGGTTTGGATCAAACATCTACATGATGTATTTGAAGATTGTCTTCTACATGAAGGTTTTAGTGTACTTCAAAGACATTGGATGGAGATTAACATAAGATTGCATCTTATGTTACTTATTCAGGTACATATTGTTACTTATTCAGGTACATATTCTCTTTATGCACACAGGTACTACTTGGAGCTTATGGAGGGAGTGGCATCCATATCTGGAGGAGTGTTATTCGGCATACATAAAGGAGAATTAGTACATGCATCCTCCATGCATTCAGATGAGGTGTTAGAGAAGGTGTTTCCATATGAGTATGAGGATCTCTATCAACAGCATGTTAGCATTCTATACTAATTATGTAAATATTTGATCTTTCACACACACATTTGATTTAGGGTCTTCCATAGCCTAAATTCAGAGTAGAGTTTGCTGAATATCAGTTTCAAACTGATCTTTCCTCTTTCTGTCACTCATATATGCTCTTCTACAACCAATCAGGTCATACATCTCATGCATCTTCAAATTCCTTTCCCTACATGTAAATATTCTTGTGAATTCTGTACATACACTCTTCCATCTATTTATGTTCACATAGAGTGGTTGAGATTTTGACTTCCACATCGTAATTTGACATTTGTATATATGATAGTGTGAGTAAGTAGTGGCTTACATAACACTTTGGACATATTGTGTAATCTCTCTCTATCTTTGTCTCATCATTGTATGATTAAGTGTGGTATGTTTATGTTTGTCAATATTGCAAGATACTGGAATCTATGTTGTAGATCCTGGACCTATGGGACCTGTGGAATTAGTTTATGAGCCTACGTAATTTCCAACATTTGGTATCAGAGTTTCCAGACTACCAACATATGGTTTTAGAATATCTTCTAACGTTTGACATATGACATACACACTTAATTTAATTGAGTAGAGATTTGAGAATTAGACACTCCAATCACATGTGTATTTATGAGTGTGGAGTATGAAGTTGATAATCTGTTAGCAGCAAAATACTTTTGGAAATATGAAAATACTTTAAAGAAGTATTGCATGAAGACCAAGACTTGATGAAGAGAAGGCTACTTCAAATTCAAGGAAAAACAATGGTTTGGAGAAGACGAAGGAACCAGATCAATATCCAATCATAGGTATTAGTTTCTACTATCAGATTGTCATTTGTAGGTCATATCTTAGAAGAGCAGTTATGAAGAGATTTGAAAGATACAAGAAGTGCTTTTAAACACTTTCATTACTTTGAAAGTTAAAGCATTAGCTGCATCAAAACAAGTATCTAGAGGTTGTTCTTGACAGTTTTGATACATCTCTTTCATCGCAAGAAAGCTCATATAAGAAGACAAATTTGGAGATTGAATCACTTTTGTTTTCAGCCAACATAGGGTTGAGAGTTTTGTTGATCAATGTTTGTACCTAGAAAGGTAATTCAATATTTAGCATATGAGGAGATGGAGTTGAGATGGTAGACGTATGTTTTATCTTCTATATTCACTTCAAGTTATATATCATGTTTGTTTTGTCTCTTACTCTTAGTACTAGAGGAAGAGAAAAATTCATTTGAAGAAGTTAAGAGTGCTTGCTACTTCAAAATGAAGAGAACAAAAGGTATGGAAGAGAAATTTGAAGATGTTAACATTATTAGGTGGAAGAAAGATGCAGAAGAAGAAAGTCCAACAATTCCAAACGGAGAGTAAGACTTCCTTTTCTCTTATATTTTCCATATACTTTTCCTACTTTTATCCTCTACATCCAAAGACAAGTCTGTTGATATATTTAGCTAGCGATGTCTGTGAACACACTAGGACCGTCGGGACACTTTTTTCCCTCTTTAGGAGGTTTTTTTCCCCTGGCTTGTATATGCGCCTATCACCCTAATGGGCTACTTCTCTTTGTACATTCTCTAGTAATACATTCAGTATTGTGTGTTGTGCTCCAAGCTTCTTCTTCTTCCTTGTGTTGTTTGCATGCTTCTGCAGATGTCTAACTCCAAAAATTGGTATCAGAGCAGGTCGTCGCTTCATCTAGGGTGCCATCGACACTCCTCCAGTTGTAGTCTCAGAATCACATGAATTTTGGTGTGCATACTCAGCCTGTTTTCGAGATCAAAACCGCTTCGCTCTATGGTGCCGAACTCACGATCTGAGCTCGTTTCAGCCTCCGAATGCACTATCGTAGTGCTTATGTAGGATATTTTGTCTTTTTATGCCAAAGGTATATACCAATTTTTGTTCACCAATATAAGCATCTCGAACTCTGCTACAGGTCTAGCGGAATTCCTCTTGGCAGTTTTGTTCAACTTTTTGAGATACAGTTAATTTTTTACATCAAGGTATTTTAGTCACTGGCTATGGCTGAAAGCAGTGATGTATTCTGTATGTTGGCTGTTGAGGATAAGTTGGATGGTAGCAACTACTCGTTATGGGCTTAACTAGTAAACAGAAATCTGCTAATTTTGCATATTCGAAGAAGGAAGATAAAGATGAGAAGAAATCACAAAAGCAGAAATTGTTTTGTAAGTATTGTAAAGGGAATGATCATATCATAAAAAACTGTCCAAAACTGGCTTCTAAAGAGGCAAAGAAGAAAGAGGTTGGAATGTTTGTTGTAGAGGCCTCTACACCAAAAATAGAGTCTGCTAATCTTGTGCAGGAAGAAGAATGGGCATTTTCTACTGTCTACAATTTTGACCCATCTTCTCATGAGCACTGCATGTCTATAGTAGACTCGGATGTTTGGTATTTTGACAGTGGGGTGACCAAACATATTACCTCGTAGCACAGTTTCTTCTCTTCACTCGAGCCTGCCCCTACAGAGAATATTGTTACATGCGCCAACAACTCCTCTTATCCTGTTATGGGAGTTGGTAAGATCATTTTGACTACTGCTGATGGTAGTTCTTTCACGTTGTCAGATTCTTTATTTGTGCTAGGGATCAAGAAGAACCTGTTATCAGTTTCTGCATTAGCCAAGATTGGGTTGGTTGTGAAATTTGTTGATGACAGGTGTACAGTTCATGATCTGTCAAATGGCGATGTGATTATTGCTTCTGGCATTTTATGTCGTGGGCTATATAAGCTCATAGACTATGAAAAATCTCTAAATGGTTTGGCATGTACTGTAAATGATTCTCAAGCTATGTCAGATGCAAAGCTTTGGCATGCACGCTTTGTTCATCTAAATTTTGCTAGTTTGCTACACCTGCAGAAATGAGAAATGGTGTCCTCTTTTCCCAAACTTGAGGCACCTGGAAAACATGTTTGTGAAGGCTGTATTTTGGGCGAAATGCAGTGTTCATCCTTTCCAAAAGATGGTTCAGTTCAGGCTACTCAAGAATTGCAGCTTGTACATAGGGATGTATATGGTCCTATGCAAACACCTTCTTTTGGGAATTATCTTTACTTCGTGACTTTCATCGATGATTTTTCTAAGCATGCATGGGTATATCCATTGAAGGAAAAGTACGAAGTGTTCATGTGCTTCAAACAGTTTTTGGTTTTGGCTGAAAATCTATCAACATGTAAAATGGGCACCCTCCATTCTGATTGAGGGGGGAATATATGTCTTCTAATTTTAATGCATTTCTGGCTGAACATGGGATAAAACGCTGTGGTCGGGGTTCATGGAAAGGAGGGTGGAGTAATGCGAGGATCTTTCTATTGATAGAACTTTTAGTTCAATTAGGGAGTACACTCCAATACATGTTTGAATCAACTAATATTATAAGCGAGAGTATAGTACCATTGATCCATTTTTCCGGCTATTGAAGTGCTTTCTGTATATTGCAATGAGTTATGTTTTATTTTTGGGACGTAAAGACAGTAAAGAATTTATTCTGAGAGTCATGAGACTTTTTCTATTCTTATTAGAGTTACATATTTTCCCTCACGTTATTTCTCTTTGTCAATCTCTCCATGTATTAAGGTAATATTGAGCTCAGTCCATAACAGTCTTTAAATCCTAATGTTAAGGTGGGAAGCCGGATTCTGAAGCAAACTTAGTTTATATAAAAACGAAAAACAAAAATGTAGCACCTGTGAGATTTGGGTTTGATCTCATCATATCAAGGTTCACAAGATGAATCTCAACATTTGCACCACTTCTATAACTGATTTATTTGTTATGGCGGAGATTGAAAGTGAATCTAGTATACCTGATGATACTTCAAGTAATGTGATTCAATCAAATAGAAGTCTTTTCTAAGTATGCGTTGGCATTTAAAGCTAAGTTACGTTTGGTCGGTCTAAGTGCAGAAGGATAAATCAAAATCCTCAAACTGAGTTTAATACAAAAGAACAATCGAAGGGAAGTTTGTATGTTGCATGGCGCAACCGAAAGAAATAAAAGGAGTTTCTAAAAAAAAATAGGGAGTTCATAGCAGTCCAACAACCCTTCACTTCACAAATTTTTCAGAGTAATATTTCAATGCACATTACTTGATATGCTCTTGTTTGACATTCGATGCTCAGAATCAGCCTGCAGTTATTAAATGACCATAGAATCATCCGCGTCCCCTTCAATCTAAAATAAAAACACAATAGTGCAAAACACAGATGATGAAGTTGCCATGACATCAATGCAAGTATGTTAGCGTTGGCCTATTAGGACACGTCCACACATCAAGTATATATTTTCTTTTTCTTCCAAACTTTCATCGTTCATTCCACACTAAATATATGACTCAAAGTACGGCTTGAAAGTAGTCATACATAGTTGTGTGAATGTTAAATTGCAATTAAATCTCTGTACTGATGCCTGCATGCTCTAGTCTGTTTACCTTTTTCTCGATACAATATCAATTGGTACTCATAAACAAGGAAAGAGAAAGTCATAACACCATACTGGAATGCGCCACACACACCTGTTAAGTCGATGATACTAGTGCATCAAATCATACACACGAAATAGGCACCAACCTCCAGGTTAGCAGAACTTTCGCTCTTTCATTTCTTCATACACAGAAAAATGATCATATCAACCCCAGCTGCTCGACTAGCTTCATATAGGCCATTGGCTGTCTCTTCCACACACCAAGATGCACCCGTGGTGTTGTCTAATCCACACAGAAAAGAGTCACGAGTCCTTCCTCCAAGTTGTCTTCGATATCAAACTTCTAAATCTGCACTTTTTCTTCCCCTTCTTCTCTCGATCATGGTTCGGCTCTGAAGACCCCTTGATAACTGCTAACACATTCCTAATAGTGCCGATTGTCTGATTCTCTGAATAAGAGAAGTGCAATAAAGTAGGACCCCTTCCAACATGATAATCTGATATGTCCAGTGCGCCATGCCATGAAGGTGGTGCAACAGGGCCTCCCGAAGATTGAAGAATGTGGAGGGCATCAAGGGCCGATATTGGAAGGCTAAGAATGGAAGGAACTTCAGAAGAGGTATGGAGTCTCTCAGAATGAAGGATACTTGGCCACCCAGGCGTAAGAGGATCACCAAGCTCTCGGAAAACTGTGCCTCTTTGCACACCGTAAGGTGGTAAAAAAGCAGAATCAGGATAAAACCCTTTCTTCCCTCCTCCTGCTTAATCAAAGGGATCGCTATAGATTATATCTGCAGCTGCCCCAGCAACTGAGTGCACAGTAAAAGGGTGCCAGCAATGTCTCTATGCATTGTCCTTTCCCGCAATTCACATTAGCACAAGATAAAGCATGTCTACATAAGCGCGTTTTCTGCTCCAACTTTCAAAAGAACGAAGCTTGAAATCTCAGAAGGTACTTGAAAGTTGGGGAATTACGTGCATCATCATCATCATCGTCGCATGAAGAAAATCCTGGTTACAACTGAAAAAGTTTCATCAGCAGCCCCCAGCTTGCAGCGAGATTCACCCCCTCATACTTCTTTAACCGAAAATTATCACGTTTCAGTATTTTCATCCTTGTGCTGAACAGTGAAAATCGCAGCCTGCTCTGTGCTGTTTGACATCCGTGCCGCTTCAGATTCACTGCGCTTTAGAAACCTTAATATCGTTGGTAACAAACGATCAGAAATATTATGAGACCGAGTGATCAGATCGACGCTGATTCCAGAGACAAAATACACAGTATCTCGGCATCCTTCAATCTCCATGTGTCTATGAAACTCTTTCAAAGCTTTATTTTCCTCTGCGCTGGTACATCTCTTCAACAGAGTCCGCGAATATGTCGTGGGCGACCCAACTCCAGCCTGCCGTACGCGAGCTTTTTTTTTTTCCCTTTTGCCAGACGTCTCTTTTGTGAAGGCCCCAAAAATGGAAGGTTTCTTTCTTCAGCACTGTCGAAGAGCCCCCTTCCTTCGAACTTCAATATTTCCGTGTATCTTCTTTCTCTCAACGCCCTTTTTCCTCCTTGACACATGTTCTCTTCCCTTCTGAAATTGCCAAAAACAACCCTCTCCACCGTCATGCATGCCAAAATCCTCCATGGGAAGCCAAAAGATTTTCTAATATTGAGTACGATGACTGACGGAAAAATTCTACGATAGAGAACCCGAGGTATGGTATCCAGAATACACAGCAGATGAGATGACAAAAAGTGATGAGAAGAAACTCATAGCCACTGCTGCATCAGCTTTGGAACAGAAGTGCCGCGGATCGCGACCACATCCACCCCCTCTGAACCTGTACATCCTCCGGATGTACCACCATCGATCTCGGTATCTGCAAGTCTTCAAGAATCCAAATGTGAGTGAAATCAAGTGCATGGGTTAAAACAAATGTGCCTATGCACGGCCATGTAATGAGCCCTACATATGCATACTCTAAGTGCATAAGAAACAGCATGGTGCAAATAGGGAGGTATTAGGAATTCGGTGTTGAGGATGTACACTCAAATTGAACTCACATTTTCATCATGGATATACAATTCAATACAAGTGCAATCACTCGTCCTTACTCAGATCTGTTCTCTCTTATCACTCAAAACTTGATTTATTATTTTTCAATGATATTTACCTATCTAATTGTGCAGATGGACGTGCTTCTACGGAATTTCAAAGACGTGTTTCTATATATTTTTACATGCATATTTGGCATGCAATGCATCTCAAAGATGGTGCAAAGAAAAGATCAGGGTTAAAGCACGATAGCTAATGAAAAAGATTTTCACAACTTTGTTCTTTGAGTCATCATCTCCATTGGCTTCGCTTGATCATTCCTGCACTCATAGAAACTAAAAAAAAATCATGAGAAACATCACATCAAAATGACATTTTATACATATGCAGTCCATGAAAGAACTTCAAAAACCATTTGCAATAAAACATAAGCATGCAACTCGAAAGTGGTTGCCTCTATACAATCTCTCAAAACTCTAGATCTTCGATCAACTCCATATCAACACCTGTTTATATAAACTCAGAAAACACATTAGTAGCATCATATTCAAAAAGATTATTTTGAAAAATTTTCATTTTCTTGAGAGCTAGATGCATTTTCTTGCTCTATTTATTTATGCAATTATTTGTTTATTTATTTATTTATTTATTTATTTATTTTTATATTTACTTTTATCCATCTCAAAAAATCAAAACATAATTATTAAGTATTTACATACTTATATTTACAAAAGTCACTTTTAAATTTCTTGTGAATTCAAGAAATTCCCTTTCAATACATTTTCACAATTAAATTCTCCAAAGAAGGTATGTTTAAAAACAAGCCATCTTTGAATTGCACCAATCAGTGTTGCATTCATAAATACAGTAAATATGTATACAAGCCACCTTTTTTGCTTGTCTACCTCTTGGCAGCTTGTTTGGTCTTTGTAACTCTCAGAGAATTTGGATATCCATATTTCAATTATCTGAGCATGAATATCTTTATTTATGATTCTTTCAAATTCATCATGTGCAGAGTCATGAATACATGTATATGAAGTTTGAAATTTGCATATGTTTGATTCATAATTGAAATTTTCTTGCAAGCATGTATTTTCTTTTATTTCATGCTTGAGATCATTTATAGGAGTTTTATTCCTTTCAATATCTTCTATCATGCCTTCATCACCATTAAGATGAGGTTTTTGAATAGAATCATTTGAATCCCACTTCAAATGGAAGTGTTCATCATACTCAGACATCAAGACACAGTCATCTTTATTCTCCATGGCAAAATCATTCCTTTCTGACTGAGTTTCGGAAATTATGAAGTCTGCTTCTTTCTCCAATCTTTCCAGGAACTCTTCATCATTGTCTTTTTCCAGATTCACTTGCCCATTTTCATGAAGAGACTCAATATCACTGAATCCAAGAAAGTCTTCATCTTCAATATCACTAGAGACTTTCTTATCAAGATCAAACTCATCATAATTTTTACACCTTATAGGACAGTGCATGTAGATTGACGGGAACTCAACTTCTTTATTCAAGATCCCATCATAGAATTCTTCATATCTCTCAATCATTTCTTGCTCATTCTCTTCAGAGGATGTGCTTAGTCCACCTTCTTCAAGCATTGATTCTTCAATCACTGATTCTTGCTCAAGAATCTCATCATGTATGAGAATCTCAACATACGCATCCAAATCAACTTGAGCTTCATCGTTGCAATCGTTTGGCTCAATAGTTTTACATTGAATATCCTTTGATGCTATACACACATCAGATTTATCATATGTCACAATAAACATTTCATCTGCCACTTTATGCTCAATTTCTTCAACGTGTGGACTCAACTCAACATGATTATTTTTGACATACATATCAGTATTTAGAGGAATGATCAATGGTATTTTCTCATCCTCCTCATTTTCATTCATATTTCTCTCTTCATAGAATGTAGCTTCATTTACATACATATCATTATTTTGAACTCCATCCAACTTATCCTCTTTTTTATGTGTGGGATCTTTGTCCAATGTGACATCACTCAAAAGAATATCAGTATCTTGATCTTGATCTAGACTATCGGTAGAATTAGGATCATGCTTATCACCATCGCCATACACATCACTATCTAGAGGACTTATCATTTGTACATCCTCTAGATTAGCATCATACTCATCTTCGTCATCACACATTTCAACCTCTAGAGGACTCATTATTTGCATATCCTCCTTCATATAAGTAAGTTCGTTTTCTTGCATCTCTGTATGCATGTATAATGCGGATTCCTGCATATCCATTTTCTTACCCATCGGATCTTCTATTGACAGGTCCTTAGATTCAACATCATGTTCCATGGGAGTTCCTTCATGTAATTCAGTCATTAGATCAGAAGTTCTATCCGAATCTTGTGTTAGAAAAGGATCATCACCATCAAGTGACATCCAATCATACTCCACATCTTGCCCGATGTCATCATGTAAAGATGCATCTCGAGCTCGATCTTCAGACATATTTATTAGGTTCTCTATTTGTATCTCATCTTTTATCTCCATTTGGTCACCTATGAGCCTACTAGATATCTCTATCTCTTTGTTTGCATCTTGATATGTTTCTTGATTTGTTTGATTATCTTTTATTCGATGTGAGGAATTTATCAGAGTAGAGGAAGCTTCATCTTGATTTCTTGTTGGGTTTTGTTGGTTTTTGTTTTGTTTTATGTTTGTTGTTTGTTTGGTTTGATGTTGGTTTAGTTTGGTTTGATTTTGATTTAGTTTGGTTTGATTTTTATTAGCTTCTACTTGCTCTTTTGATCCTCCCATCTTCGGGCTTTGTCCACTCATGGCACCTAAAGATATAATCATTGTAAGAAAGTCTAGGGGCTCTTGGCACCTTGTAACCTTTGAGGTTACATCAATCGCACTTTTAGAAGTCTCTTCATATTTCCCATCATCACTATGGATATTAAGCTCATGCATATCTACTTTATGCTCAAATGGGGTCTCTACAATCTCATGGACTTGAACATTATCCACGATTGGTAAAATGCTTGGAACATGGTTATAATTTTCATCTGTTTGAAGATCTGTTCTCCAATCATTTAAAAATTTCTCTATTGTTTGTTGTTTCTTTACGTATTTCATCACAGCTTCATGGACGAGCATCCAATCCTCTGTGAGTCCTGAGTCGGAGTCTATATCTTGAAGAAGTGGAATTAACTCCTCTCGGGCATTAACATCGATTGTTCGAAGAAACAACGAAACCCTTTCATGACTCATGCACCTCTTATCGTGCTCAGAAAGATCATCATATTGTCGCTCAAACTCTTCTTTGATCTCAAGAATTGGTTGGTCTTTGGGCATATGAACCCACCTCAGAAAAGATCTACGAGTTACTTTATCAAGATCCTCTAGCATAAACTGCTTGAGGAGTGTCGCTTTGTATTGGGACCATGTCGTTTGATTTATTCGCATTATTTGGTCTCGCACGTCGTAATCTGACACATAGATAAAGTTTTCACATAATTCTTTTTCCGTCATCGGACTTAATCCGACACCTAGATATTTGGCCTCGAGTTCATATTCTTTGCAGAACTTTGAGACATTCTTTCCATTGAAAAAGCCACACCGATTGACTAGGCGTTCATGAAGTGATTGGATGGCTTTTTGACGCCTATCCTCTTCTTGAAATCGTAGGAATTGAGCTAGGATCTCTTCCATTTTGATTATGCTAATTTTTGTGGTTCTATAATTCACTCACCCCCTCCTTTCACGTCGGGTTCACCAGGTATGTGGTCGGGGTTCATGGAAAGGAGGGTGGAGTAATGCGAGGATCTTTCTATTGATAGAACTTTTAGTTCAATTAGGGAGTACACTCCAATACATGTTTGAATCAACTAATATTATAAGCGAGAGTATAGTACCATTGATCCATTTTTCCGGCTATTGAAGTGCTTTCTGTATATTGCAATGAGTTATGTTTTATTTTTGGGACGTAAAGACAGTAAAGAATTTATTCTGAGAGTCATGAGACTTTTTCTATTCTTATTAGAGTTACATATTTTCCCTCACGTTATTTCTCTTTGTCAATCTCTCCATGTATTAAGGTAATATTGAGCTCAGTCCATAACAGTCTTTAAATCCTAATGTTAAGGTGGGAAGCCGGATTCTGAAGCAAACTTAGTTTATATAAAAACGAAAAACAAAAATGTAGCACCTGTGAGATTTGGGTTTGATCTCATCATATCAAGGTTCACAAGATGAATCTCAACATTTGCACCACTTCTATAACTGATTTATTTGTTATGGCGGAGATTGAAAGTGAATCTAGTATACCTGATGATACTTCAAGTAATGTGATTCAATCAAATAGAAGTCTTTTCTAAGTATGCGTTGGCATTTAAAGCTAAGTTACGTTTGGTCGGTCTAAGTGCAGAAGGATAAATCAAAATCCTCAAACTGAGTTTAATACAAAAGAACAATCGAAGGGAAGTTTGTATGTTGCATGGCGCAACCGAAAGAAATAAAAGGAGTTTCTAAAAAAAAATAGGGAGTTCATAGCAGTCCAACAACCCTTCACTTCACAAATTTTTCAGAGTAATATTTCAATGCACATTACTTGATATGCTCTTGTTTGACATTCGATGCTCAGAATTAGCCTGCAGTTATTAAATGACCATAGAATCATCCGCGTCCCCTTCAATCTAAAATAAAAACACAATAGTGCAAAACACAGATGATGAAGTTGCCATGACATCAATGCAAGTATGTTAGCATTGGCCTATTAGGACACGTCCACACATCAAGTATATATTTTCTTTTTCTTCCAAACTTTCATCGTTCATTCCACACTAAATATATGACTCAAAGTACGGCTTGAAAGTAGTCATACATAGTTGTGTGAATGTTAAATTGCAATTAAATCTCTGTACTGATGCCTGCATGCTCTAGTCTGTTTACCTTTTTCTCGATACAATATCAATTGGTACTCATAAACAAGGAAAGAGAAAGTCATAACACCATACTGGAATGCGCCACACACACCTGTTAAGTCGATGATACTAGTGCATCAAATCATACACACGAAATAGGCACCAACCTCCAGGTTAGCAGAACTTTCGCTCTTTCATTTCTTCATACACAGAAAAATGATCATATCAACCCCAGCTGCTCGACTAGCTTCATATAGGCCATTGGCTGTCTCTTCCACACACCAAGATGCACCCGTGGTGTTGTCTAATCCACACAGAAAAGAGTCACGAGTCCTTCCTCCAAGTTGTCTTCGATATCAAACTTCTAAATCTGCACTTTTTCTTCCCCTTCTTCTCCCGATCATGGTTCGGCTCTGAAGACCCCTTGATAACTGCTAACACATTCCTAATAGTGCCGATTGTCTGATTCTCTGAATAAGAGAAGTGCAATAAAGTAGGACCCCTTCCAACATGATAATCTGATATGTCCAGTGCGCCATGCCATGAAGGTGGTGCAACAGGGCCTCCCGAAGATTGAAGAATGTGGAGGGCATCAAGGGCCGATATTGGAAGGCTAAGAATGGAAGGAACTTCAGAAGAGGTATGGAGTCTCTCAGAATGAAGGATACTTGGCCACCCAGGCGTAAGAGGATCACCAAGCTCTCGGAAAACTGTGCCTCTTTGCACACCGTAAGGTGGTAAAAAAGCAGAATCAGGATAAAACCCTTTCTTCCCTCCTCCTGCTTAATCAAAGGGATCGCTATAGATTATATCTGCAGCTGCCCCAGCAACTGAGTGCACAGTAAAAGGGTGCCAGCAATGTCTCTATGCATTGTCCTTTCCCGCAATTCACATTAGCACAAGATAAAGCATGTCTACATAAGCGCGTTTTCTGCTCCAACTTTCAAAAGAACGAAGCTTGAAATCTCAGAAGGTACTTGAAAGTTGGGGAATTACGTGCATCATCATCATCATCGTCGCATGAAGAAAATCCTGGTTACAACTGAAAAAGTTTCATCAGCAGCCCCCAGCTTGCAGCGAGATTCACCCCCTCATACTTCTTTAACCGAAAATTATCACGTTTCAGTATTTTCATCCTTGTGCTGAACAGTGAAAATCGCAGCCTGCTCTGTGCTGTTTGACATCCGTGCCGCTTCAGATTCACTGCGCTTTAGAAACCTTAATATCGTTGGTAACAAACGATCAGAAATATTATGAGACCGAGTGATCAGATCGACGCTGATTCCAGAGACAAAATACACAGTATCTCGGCATCCTTCAATCTCCATGTGTCTATGAAACTCTTTCAAAGCTTCATTTTCCTCTGCGCTGGTACATCTCTTCAACAGAGTCCGCGAATATGTCGTGGGCGACCCAACTCCAGCCTGCCGTACGCGAGCTTTTTTTTTTTTCCCTTTTGCCAGACGTCTCTTTTGTGAAGGCCCCAAAAATGGAAGGTTTCTTTCTTCAGCACTGTCGAAGAGCCCCCTTCCTTCGAACTTCAATATTTCCGTGTATCTTCTTTCTCTCAACGCCCTTTTTCCTCCTTGACACATGTTCTCTTCCCTTCTGAAATTGCCAAAAACAACCCTCTCCACCGTCATGCATGCCAAAATCCTCCATGGGAAGCCAAAAGATTTTCTAATATTGAGTACGATGACTGACGGAAAAATTCTACGATAGAGAACCCGAGGTATGGTATCCAGAATACACAGCAGATGAGATGACAAAAAGTGATGAGAAGAAACTCATAGCCACTGCTGCATCAGCTTTGGAACAGAAGTGCCGCGGATCGCGACCACAACGCCAGTGTACAGTGTCGTATACACCTCAAGAGAATGGAGTTGTTGAATGAAAGAACAGGTCACTCATGGAGATGGCGAGGTGTATGGTAAAGAGGCAGTCTTTACCACATAGCTTCTAGCTTGAGGCTATCATGTGTGCAGCATATGTACTGAACAGGTGTCCCACTAAAGCACTGCAGTCTATCACTCCATATGAAGCTTGGCATGACCGCAAGCCATCTTTTGCTCATCTATGTGTTTTTGGTTGTTTGGCATATGCATTAGTGCCTGAACAAGGTCGCAAAAAATTGGATGATAAAGTAGTATAATGCAATTTTGTTGGGTATAGTTCTGAAAGTAAAGGCTATCATCTGTATCATCCACAAACTAAACACATTCTAGTTAGCCGTGATGTGGTTTTTGTGGAAGATGCTATTCAGCCATTGCTTTCATGTACTAAGGAGACATCTGTTAGCTCCAAAGACATGTATGATACTTTCTCGCCTCTTTTTACAGGTGGACAGTCTAGTGCTGGTCCTAATGAGGCAACTTCTCACCCTTTGCAGGTTTCATGTGATGATGTAGATAATTCCATTTCTGATGCAGATGTACATGATGGACTTATTGATGAGAGAGTTGATATTGAGTAGGCAAGAACTATGCCCAAATGGTTGGTGCAGACCTTGCGTGACAGCAAATTCAATGCACCTCTTTCATATCATACTCGTTCAGGCTCTCATAGTGCCTCTTTTGCATCAGATTGCTATGCTATGACTCCATCTAGTCTTTGTGATGAGAATGAGCCTGTTTCGTTTGATGAAGCACAAAATTCAGAAAATTGGATGGCTGCTATGCAATCTGAATATGATGCTATAATGAAGAATGGTACTTGGTCTTTATGTATGTTCACACATATATGATTATACGAGACTCTGAAGGAAACATGTATAAAGGACTTACAGATAGAACAAGGATGAAGACAAGATGACATTATAATTATGAAATTTTGGTTAGACTCTCATGAGTTGAGTTGAGTACAGTCAGAGATGAACCAGCTAGTGTTCATAATACACTAAGTTGTGAGTTGTGAGTCACAAGTCCCAGGATGGATTTAGTTTCTAATTTTGTTTAGTGCATCCACATGGCACAACAAAAGTACATTGAGAAATCTTTCTTAAGGTAAATGCAAATATGTGAATCCTACTGTATGCTTACAAGTTTGAGAAGACAAGAGATAGTAGATTCAAAGTCAATACATACTGCATATGTTGTCAAGCAATGATTGCTTGATGTAGGCAAACACTATTGGATATCTAGTTTGCATATTTCTCAAGTATTATGGTTAATATTCAACAAATTTAGATTTTTGCAGTTTGAAGAAGATCAAATTTAGTTTTGAAGAATACTTTTGAAGATAAAGTTTGAAGGTCAATTCTAGAGGACAAGTTTGAAGCTTATATGAGTTTAAAGATGAATGGAGTTAGATATCCAATTCAATTTGTACCAATATGACATTGCAGGGGGGATTGTCAGAAGACAATGTCATATCAGTCCAAAATCCTATTAGGGCAAAAACCCTAATATTGGTACTTAGTCATTTTTGGCACAAAATTTGGGTAAAATTTTTATGAGCCTATCTTATAGAGCTTGAAGAGAGCTTTCTAATGGTATTTAGTCATCAAAGATTAGATTTGGGAGAAAACCCTAACCCTACTTTTTTGCTCATTTAGGGATTTAACCTCATTTGATAGCTCTCAGCTTGGAGGTCATAAAAATGTTTTTAGATCATTCATTAGGTGGTCAGGTAGTGGAAAAAGCAAGTCAAAACCTATCTTCTATGATAATTTAAATATAAAGCAAAAGGTAGTAAAAATTTGCGATTGAGTTTTAAAAAGTGATAAGCTTTATTTTGACTATGAAAAGCATATTTTTTCGCTCGAACACTTGGTGGCCTATATAAGAAACCTCTTATTCACTTTTGAAGACATCCCACACCAAAGCTAACACCAACTTTGGCCTCTACTTGAGGAGGTGGTGCTCTAGCACTCATGGACCAGCCATGGTGCACTTTAGGAGCAGCTATGGAGCTATATTGAGGACAGTCATGGAGTTCTTCTTAGAGAAGAGTGTGCTCACACTCTTGCTTATGGAGAGGGCTTGCCTATTAGTAGCTTGGTGGTTTGGATTCACCATCTACATGATGTATTTGAAGATCGTCTTCTACATGAAGATTTTGGTGTACTTCAAAGACATTGGATGGAGCTTAACATAAGATTGCATCTTATGTTAGTTATTCGAGTACATATTCTCTCTATGCACACATGTAGTACTTGGAGCTTATAGAGGCAGTGGTAGCCATATTTTGAGGAGCCCTATTCGGCATACATAAAGGAGAATCAGTACATGCATGCTACATGCATTCAGATGAGGTGTTAGAGAAGATGTTTCCATATGAGTATGAGGATTTCTATCAACAACATGTTAGCATTCTATGCTAATTCTATAATTATGTGATCTTTTACACACACATCTGATTTAGGGTCTTCCATAGCCTAAATTCGGATTAGTCTTTGCTGAATATCAGTTTCAAACTGATCTTTCCTCTTTCTGTCACTCATATAAACTCTTCTACAACAAATCAGGTCATACATCTCATACATATTCAAACTTCTATCCCTACATCTGAATATTCTTATAAATTTTGTACATACACTCTTCCATCTATTTCTTTTCACATAGAACGGTTGAGATTTTGACTCCCACATTGTAATTTGATGTTTGTATATATGATAGTGTGAGTAAGCAGTGGCGTACATAACACTTTGAACATGTTGTCCAATCTCTCTCTATATTTGTCTCATCATTGTATGATTAAGTGTGGTATGTTCATGTTTGTCAATATTGGAAGATACTAGAATCTGTGTTGTAGATCTTGGACCTATGGGACATGTGGAATCAGTTTATGGGCCTACCTAATTTTTGGTATCAGAGCTTCCAGACTACCAACATATGGTTTCAAAGTATCTTCTAACATTTGACATATGACATACACACTTAATCTAGATGAGTAGAGATTTGAGAATTAGACAATTCCGTCACATGTTTATTTATGAGTGTGGAGTATGAAGTTGATAATGTATTAGCAGCAAAATACTTTTGGAAGTATCAAAATACTTTAAAGAAGTATTGCATGAAGAACAAGACTTGATGAAGAGAAGGCTACTTCAAATTCAAGGAAAAACAATGGTTTGGAGAAGACGAAGGAACCAAATCAATATCAAATCACACGTATTAGTTTCTACTATCAGATTGCCATTTGCAGGTCATATCTTAGAAGAGCAATTATGAAGAGATTTGAAGGATACAAGAAGTGCTTTCAAAAACTTTCATTACTTTGAAAGTTAAAGCATTAGCTACATCAAAATAGGTATCTAGAGGTTGTTCTTGATAGTTTTGATGCATCCCTTTCATGGCAAGAAAGCTCATCTAAGAAGACAAATTTGGAGATCATATCAGTTTTGTTTTCATCCAACATAGGGTTGGAAGTTTTGTTGATCAAAGTTTGTACCTAGAAAGATAATTCAATATTCAGCATATGAGGAGATGGAGTTGAGATGGTAGATGCATATTTTATTTTCTATATTCACTTCCATTTATATATCATGTTTGTTTTGTCTCTTACTCTTAGCACTAGAGGAAGAGAAAAATTCATTTGAAGAAGTTAAGAGTGCTTGCTACTTCAAAATGAAGAGAATAAAAGGTATGGAAGAGAAGTTTGAAGATGTTAACATGATCAGTTGGAAGAAAGATGCAGAAGAAGAAAGTCCAACAATTCCAAAAGGAAAGTAAGACTTCATTTTTTCTTATATTTTCCATATACTTTTCCTACTTTTATCCTCTACATCCAAAGACAAGTCTACGAGAACATCTTGTGTGAAAACATAGTTTAAAGAAGTAGTTTCTTGTTTTGCATTACAATTGGTCTTGTTTTAAGTAGGTTTTGACAAAGAATTGCATTGAGAGAAAGAAAAGTAGCAGATATCTAATTTAACTCATATGTGTATGAGTTATGTTGAAGTTGAAGCTTTTGAGCAGGTAGCTTATATGTTCCCTGAAACAATTCTTGGAGTGTCAATTCATAGCTACTTGGTTTATAACAAGTTGCAGAGAAGTATATTTCTTCTTTACCTAAACTCTTGAGGTAAAAGAGTATTTGTAGCAGATGTTGGAGACTTGGAGTGAGGTTTTTGTGTGTGGAAAAGTTACCTCATATTCAGTATATTCAATATACTCAAAAAGTTCAGAGTTTTTTAGGATGAAAATTCAGAAAATTCTGTATTGTCATATTTTCACTATTTTCACAAAATTCAGAATTTCAATATTTTCAAAAAATTTAGAAAATTCAATATTTTCAAGAAAATTCAGAAAAATTCAGATTTTGTGATGTACCAATGAGATGGAGAATATACTTTCTATGATTGTCTTGACTTTTGGATACATGCTTGTATTCAAAAAGGTGTTCCATCAGATCCTATCACTTGATTGATAAGTGGAGTTAGCCAAAAGTAAGTCAAGCAGACACTATCACATTTCACCCAAGAAGAATATGAAGATATGAAGTATCAACTTACAACTTTTGGAGTTCTCAAGGTGAGGGTTTGTCCACTTATGTTTCAAGTAGGAATTGCAGATTCTTGGGAAGGATCTAGTTGAAGAAAAGTTTTACAACTTTATGTAAGAAGCATGGATACTTAGAGACATTCGACTTGTAAATCAAACATTCAGTCATGAAGGTTTGATGACAACAGATTCTACATAGGTATTTTGTTGGAGAGATCTTGTAAGATCATGATAGATCTTGTATGACCTTGAATATCTTGAGTATATTTGAGTCAGATGTCTATCCTTTGTTTGTAAAATTCTTAACATTGGAAGAAGTAATTCAAAGATTCAGATTCTATCAGATTAGTGTTACAGAAAAATAGAAGAAGATACTTGTTATGTTGCAAATGATTATGAATCCTAGAATGCTTCATAAAGGTTTTTGTTATGATAGGATCAGGTAACCTTATTCTAGATTTTGGAAAGTTGAGGAATGGTAGGGAAAGCTATTGGCATGTGTATAGTGCTAATAAGAGGGTTCAGATATTTTGTTTTCAAATATAGGTATTGATCATTGAAGATCAGATTTATTAAAAGAAGGAAGACATCATAGATTTCATAAAGTCTGATTTACTTTAAAGGAATTTGGAAACTAGTGTTAAATCATCCAAGGGATGATGAAACATGAACACTTATTTTCAGCCATATGTGAAAGGATGCAGAATCATACCTACAGGTATTCCTATATTTCCTTTGTCAGTTTTTCTTTATGTTCCAGCTTTGAAAGAAGAAGGAAGAAGGAGAATGTTTGGAGAAAGTTCCTGTTGGGTGTTCCTATTCGGGAGAAAGTTCCAGAGTTCTATTGAAGAGAACCTTGATATTTCAAAGAGGTATGGTACTTATGAGGGTACGCACATATATGATTATACTAGACTCTGAAGGAAACATGTATGAAGGACTTACAGATAGAACAAGGATGAAGACAAGATGACATCATAATTATGAAATTTTGGTTAGACTCTTATGAGTTGAGTTGAGTACAGTCAGAGATGAACTAGTTAGTGTTCATAATACACTAAGTTGTGAGTTGTCACTCACAAGTCCCAAGATGGATTAAGTTTCTGATTTTGTTTAGTGTATCTACATGACACAACAGTAGTATTTTGAGAAACCTTTCTTAAGGTAAATGCAAATATGTGAATCCTATTGTATGCTTACAAGTTTGAGAAGACAAGAGATAGAAGATTCAAAGTCAATACATACTACATATGTTGTCAAGCAATGATTGCTTGATGTATGCTAACACTATTGGATAACTAGTTTGCATATTTTCTCAGGTAGTATGGTTCATATTCAACAAATTCAGATTTTTGAAGTTTGAAGAAGTTCAAATTCAGTTTTGAAGAAGACTTTTGAAGATAAAGTTTGAAGGTAAATTCTGGAGGACAAGTTTGAGCTTATGTGAGTTTAAAGATGAATGAAGTTACATATCCAATTCAATTTGTACCAATATGACATTGCAGGTGGGATTGTTGGAAAACAATGTCACATCAGTCCAAAATCCTTTTAGGGCAAAAACCCTAATTTTGGTACTTAGTCATTTTTGGCACAAAATTTGGGTAAACTTTTTATGAGCCTATCTTATAGAGCTTGAAAAGAGCTTTATAATGGTATATAACATTCAATCATCAGAGATCATATTTGGGAGAAAATCCTAACCCTAATTTTATGCTGATTTAGGGTTTTTACCTCATTTGATAGCTCTCAGCTTGGAGGTCATAAAAATGTTTTGATATCATTCATCATGTGGTCAAGTAGTGGAAAAAGAAATTCAAAACCTATCTTTTGTGATAATTTAAAAATAACGTAAAAGCTAGTAAAAATGTGTGATTGAGTTTTAAAAAGCGATAAGCTTTATTTTGATCTACGAAAAGCAGATTTTTTTGCTAGAACACTTGGTGGCCTATATAAGAAGCCTCTTGGTCACTTTTGAAGACATCCCACACCAAAGGTAATGCCAACTTTGGCCTCTATTTGAGGAGGTGGTGCTCTAGCACTCATGGAGCAACCATGGTGCACTTTAGGAGCAGCTATGGAGCTATATTGAGGAGAAGTCATGGAGTTCTTCTTGGCGAAGAGTGTGCTCACACTCTTGCTTATGTAGAAGACGTACCTATTAGCAGCTTGGTGGTTTGGATAAGCCATCTAGATTCTACATGATGTATTTGAAGATTGTCTTCTACATGAAGATTTTGGTGTACTTCAAAGACATTGGATGGAGCTTAACATAAGATTGCATCTTATGTTAATTATTCAAGTACATATTCTCTTTATGCACACATGTACTACTTGGAGCGTATGGAGGCAGTGGCATCCATATCTGGAGGAGTCCTATTCGGCATACATAAAGTAGAATCAGTACATGCATTCAGATGAGGTGTTAGAGAAGGTGTTTCCATATGAGTATGAGGATTTCTGTCAACAACATGTTAGCATTCTATGCTAATTATGTAAGTATGTGATCTTTCACACACACATCTGATTTAGGGTCTTCCATAGCGTAAATTCACATTAGGGTTTGTTGAATATCAGTTTCAAACTGATCTTTCCTCTTTCTATCACTCATATACACTCTTCTACAACCAATCAAGTCATACATCTCATACATATTCAGATTTTTGTCCCTACATCTGAATATTCTTGTAAGTTTTTTACATACACTATTCCATCTATTTCTGTTCACATAGAGTGGTTGAGATTTTGACTCCCACATCGTAATTTGACATTTGTATATATGATAGTGTGAATAAGCACTGGCTTACGTAACACTTTTAACATGTTGTCTAATCTCTCTCTATCTTTGTCTCATCATTGTATGATTAAGTGTGGTATGTTCATGTTCGTCAATATTGGAAGATACTAGAATCTGTGTTGTAGATCCTATACCTATGGGACCTGTGGAATTATTGTATGGGCCTACCTAATTTCCAACATTTGGTATCAGAGCTCCCAGACTACCAACATTGTTACCATCAGTGTCCATGTGAAAGGCCAAATGGTCACTGGGCACTTCTTTGTATATGTTCTTTATTAAAACATATAGTGGCCTAGTCAGCCATAGACTGTATGTTTGATCGCATTTGTGAGGCCTAAGAAGTCTTGCTTCATGCTCCCTGTGTACTCTGTTTTTCGTGTATTCTGTAGCATCTGTGCGAAGTACTATATTTGGCCTCAAGAGCTCGGTTTTCTACTCCGAGCATATCATCATGGAGCTCTCAAGAAAGAGAGTGCCTTGTGGTGCATCATCATTGAAATACTTCACTGGTATTAGAGCAGTTTGACGTAAAAAGCTTTGTTCCTTTTGTGCGAGCGAAGCGACCCCTCCAAGCCTTATGACTAAGGCGGCGACCAAGGCATAGACCTTGACATACCTTTTCATTCGAGTCACCGAAGTCACCATTGGTGCCATTGGCTGCGCGTGAGGGAGGACCTCAACAATCAAGGAAGATAGAGGTTCTTGGTATTTCTCGGGAGGTCACCCATCCCAGTACTGTTCCCCCTAGAGCTCGCTTAATCGTGACAATCTCTTGCCATTAAGCTACACTCTTGTGTGTCTGAAGAAGGGAAAAGAGTAAGGTTGACATTATCTTGAACATGTTTTGGTCCCTCAAAGCTTCATTCTTTGTTTTCAAAGCCTATTTTTGAAGCATTTTTTGGTGTCTTTTGGAGCCATTTTGGAGTACTTTTGCACATAGTTCTCTTCATTTATAGGCCCGCGAACATCAAGAAGAGTGTTCTTTGTTCTTCTCTGACAATAAATATCAACCTTTGGGGCTTTGTTTTTCAGCCACACTCGCAAAACTATAGGTTTCAGGAAAGGATTTTTCAGTTTTGGTGGGAGCAGCCGCTGCAAATTTATGCAGGTATTTTAAGCCAAAAACATCAGAGTTGACAGACACTTGCCGGAGTTATTGGCTAGTTTTTGGGCTATGCATTTGGCCTTTTAGTGCCATTTTACTGCATATATTGAGCACATACAAATGATGTATGCTTCTATGGATACCTCTTATGTACGTCTGTGTGGTCATTGATATAGCGGTTACGTTCTTTGCATAAAGCCTTTTACATATGATATTGAGGGTCGTGGCGAGGTTTTCTTAATTGGGAGACACCTAGATGTCAGGGTCTCTTCGGTGATGCAAGTGGAAGACTTACCCAACCTCTTTATAGGAGATGTATGATAGTTGGTCATAGGTGCTCGATAAGCCTAGTTAGCTTCTATTGGGTAACTCATTATACGCAGTGGAGTTAGTGATTCACTATGCAGGCAAACATGTTAGTACTTGCTAACATGTTAGTTAGTGATTCACTATGCAGGCAAACATGTTAGTACTTGCTACTCCTTGATACACTTATTCATTGGTGTTCAGACTCTTCTAGCTCCATTATCATTCCATTCAGTTCTCTACCATCATGGCATCATAGGTCTAGGGCACATCCGGTGGATCACGGTCTAGTGCTAGTGTTTCGAAGAGGAGCTATAACTTGCAGGGAAAAGACCATTTTGAGATCCGAAATTTGATGGCACAAACTTTGCTCTATGGAACAATAAGATTAAGGATGTGCTGATTCAAAGGAGACAATGGAAGCCAGTAAATGGGATTTCAAAGAAGCTTGCTGGCATGGATGAAGATGATTGGGATGAGTTAGATGAAATGGCCAGGTCTACCATTCACTTGCACCTAGAAGATAATGTTTACTTTACAATATTAGACTGTGAAAGTGTAGAGGAGCTTTGGAAGAAGTTATGCAATACATATGAAAAAGAGACGACATCGAATAAAGTGTATCTAATGAGAAAATTATATGACCTTCGTATGAAGGACACAAATAGTGTTGTTGCTCATCTAAATGAGTTTGATGCTATATTCTCCCAGTTACAAGCTCAGAAAATGGATATGGATAACGAAATGAAAGCAGTATTGTTGTTATGGACCCTCCTGGTGGTAAACTTGTCTATGATGACATATGTGGAGCACTCTTGAGTGAGGAGATTCATAGAAAATCTATGGTTGGCACTCAAAGTGGAGATGCATATAATGTTCGTGATTCTTACTAAGAAAAGAATCAGCAATGTGGCAGGAGCACGAACAAGGAAAAGAATGGTCAACGAAATAAGAGTAGAAGTAAATCAAGGAAGAGGGATATCGAATGCCATTATTGTCATCAGAAAGGACATATAAAGAAAGACTATTATGCATTAAAGAATGCTAAAGGTAAAGTACAGAACATTGATGGGCATGTTAAACAGTTACCTATACCATCCACTTCAACTGTGAGGAGTGAAGAAATTAATGCTCTCTTTTATGATGCTGATGTGTTGACACTTGATAATACTGTGCCATATGAGGCGCTTATGGCTGATTCTCTTTCCCACACATGGATGCTAGATTCTGGTGCTTCTTTCCATGTGACACCACATAAAGAATGGTTCTCCAATTATGTAGCAAAGTCTCTTGGTACCATGAGACTTGGTGACTCTTACCAGTGTGATGCTGTGGGGATTGGAGATGTGGTTGTGCAGTTCATTGATGGTCCAAAATCTATTATGCATAATGTACACCATGTACCTCAGTTATCATGCAGTTTGATGTCAGTTGGTCAACTTGATGACCTTGGTTACAAGGTGGTCTTCTATGCTCAATCCTTTTGCATATCAAAGGGCAATATGGTTAGTGCAAAAGAAAGCAAAGTTGGCTCACTTTATCCTTTATTTGTATCACATAAAGAACACTTGTTAGTTGTTACTGAACAACCTATGGCTTGTATTTGGCATGGTCGTTTGGGCCATATATCTCATAGTGGAATGGAACATCTTTCTCATTCTGGCTACCTACCTGTGTTATCTTTCTCCAATTTTTCAGTTTGTGAGCATTGTCAATATGGAAAGCAAACCAGAAATGTGCATAGAACGCACATTGACTCTTCAGTTCAACCTTTAGATCTTGTTCAGACATATGTGTGTGGTCCCATGCCCACTAGGTCCTTAGGTGGTTCTCTATACTTTGTCACTTTCATAGATGATGCTACTAGAAAAGTTTGGGTATATCCTATCAAATCGAAGTATGAGGTATTCCCTACTTTCAGAAAATGGCTTGCTTCAGTTGAGACTGAAAAAGGAACTAAGCTTAAGGCTTTACGTTTAGATAATGGGGATGAGTATACATCACATGAATTCAACCTTTTCTATCAGTCTAGAGGGATCCATAGAGAGTTTACAGCTCCTTATACCCCAGTATAGAATGGTGTAGCTGAGAGGATGAATAGAACTATTCAAGATAGAGTAGTCTCTATGTTGCATCATGCAAACCTCTCACAAGGCTTTTGGGCAGAAGCAGTATTGATTGCAGTTCATGTGATTAACCTTTCGCCTAGTACTGCCGTCAAAGAAATGCATTTTTCTTGGATATGGACGAGAAGGAAAATTTGGATCTCGCTTATGGGATCCTGAAACACAATTAGTGATTAGAAGTAGTGATGTCATTTTCAATGAGTCTAAGATGCACAAACAATCCATTAAGGAGGTTGAAGTGAGAAGAGTGGTATTTTAGGATACTAGTCCTCTAGTTAGAATGCATAAAAATGCTACACATAGGGATGTTCAAGAGAATGTCCATTCAGATCAGTCTACACATGTTCGTGTTTAGCAACCATTGAGACATTCTACACGTGTCTCACATCAACCTAATAGATATGTTCGAGGTTTAGATTTTGTTATACTAACAGATGCCGGTGAGTCGTTAAATCAACAAATTCAAGTAAGAACCAACATAGAATAAAGCGAATTTTATCCCTGAATATTCAGTTTGGTAACCTGCCACTAACTCTTCTTTGGCCTTGCTACAAAGAGGCTATGCAGACTGAGGATCATGTCAAGTGGGAGCGTGCCATGAATAGTGAGTTGGATTCTATTCACAAGAATGGTACTTGGGATTTAGTACCTTTGCCAAATGGTAGGAAAGCTTTACCATGTAAATGGGTATATAAGCTGAAATTCACATCAGATAGTGCTTCTCCAAAGTATAAAGCACGACTTGTTGCAAAGAGTTTTAAGCAACAACATGGTGTTGATTTTGAGGAAATCTTCTCTCCAGTGGTCAAGATGACTACCTTGCGCATGTTGCTTGGATTCGTTGCAATCCAGGACTTAGAGCTAGTCAAATGGATGTGAAAACTGCTTTCTTGCATGGAGATCTTACATATGAGATCTATATGGAACAACTAGAGGGTTATGTAGTCCTTGGCAAGGAAAGTCTAGTTTGTAAGCTTAAGAAGAGCTTGTATGGACCTAAACAGTCCCCTATACAATGGTACCAAAAGTTTGATGCTTTTATGAAGTCTCAAGGCTATTCTCGAAGTAATGAGGATGATTGTCTCTACACAAAGAGATTCTCATATGGCAGCTTGATATGCTTGATACTTTATGTCGATGATATGTTGATTGTTGGGAGGCCCTCTTATGATTTTTCAATTCTCAAAAAGAAGTTGAGTTAGACATTTGATCTGAAGGATTTGGGGGATGCCAAACATATTCTTGGCATGCACATTACTCGTGATAGGAGTAAAAGATGCACATACTTGTCTCAAAGTGAGTACATATCCAAAGTACTTCATAGGTTCAATATGCAGGGTGGAAAGGCATTGAGTACACCTTTACCCACATATGTGAAATTGATCAAGGATGATTGCCCCAAATTAGATGAGGAAAAGGAATTCATGACCTAAATTCCCTATCAGTCTGCTGTTGGTAGTCTCATGTATGCTATGGTAGCTACAAGACCAGACATTGCGTTTGCAGTGGGATTTGTGAGCAGATATATGTCTAATCCTAGCAAGAAACATCGAAAAGCGGTCAAGATGATTTTAAGATATCTGAGTGGCACTAAGGACAAGTGTCTATGCTTAGGTAGAAGGAAAGCATCCATTATTTGCTACACAAATTCTGACTATGCTAGTTGTGTAGATAATCGTAAGACTACATCAGGGTACATTTTTCATTTTGCTGGAGGTGCTATCTCTTGGAGATCTCATCTTCAAGAATGTACAACTGTTTCCACCACAGAAGCAGAGTATGTTATAGCAAGTGAGGCATGTAAGGAAGTGTTGTGGCTTTCTCATCTTGCTTGTGATATGGGTTTACCTCAACATGTACCTCGTTTGCTCAGTGATAGTCAGAGTGCCGTTGCTTTAGCTAAGAATTTGGTCTATCATGCAAAGACCAAGCACATTGAGGTGAGGTATCACTTCATTAGAGATTGCTTAGCCACTAAGCACATTATTCTTGAGAAGGTTCACTCTCGAGATAATGTTGCAAATGCTTTGACTAAAGCTCTACCACAAGATAGCTTTCGACACTATTGTCACTTGATGGGGGTTACTTGATTCCTTATCTTACACAATCACTTGTCTGTGTAACATGCATATCAGGTAGGAGGTATAGTTTGTATATTTACACTCAGGTATTCTTTATCATTATTTATTTTTTCTCCCATAGTTACTTTGGCCATATTGGCCTTTAGTGGGGGATTGTTACCGTTAGTGTCCATGTGAAAGGCCAAATGGCCATTGGACACTTCTTTGTATATGCTCTTTAATAAAACATATAGTGGCCTGGTCAGCCATAGACTCTATGTTGGACCGCATGTGTGAGGGCTAAGAAGTCTATCTTCATGCTCCCTATGTACTGTGTTTTCTATGTATTCTGCAACATCCATGCGAAGTACTGTGTGCGGCCTCAGGAGCTCGGTTTTCTACTCCGAGCATATCATTGTGGAGCTCTCAAGAAGGAGAGTGCACTGTGGTGCATCGTCGTCAAAATACTTTAAACATATGGTTTCAGAGTATCTTCTAACATTTGACATGTGACATACACACTTAATCTAGATGAGTAGAGATTTGAGAATTAGACAATTCAGTCACATGTTTATTTATCAGTGTGGAGTATGAAGTTGATAATTTGTTAGTAGCAAACTACTTTTGGAAGTATGAAAATACTTTAAAGAAGTATTGCATGAAGACCAAGACTTGATGAAGAGAAGGCTACTTCAAATTCAAGGAAAAACAATGGTTTGGAGTAGATAAAGGAACCAGATCAATATCAAATCACAAGTATTAGTTTCTACTATCAGATTGTCATTTGGAGGTCATATCTTAGAAGAGCAATTATGAAGAGATTTGAAGGATACAAGAAGTGGTTTTAAACCCTTTCATTACTTTGATAGTTAAAGCATTAGATATATCAAAACAAGTATCTAGAGTTTTGTTAAAAGCGCTTTTACAAGCCACTTTTAATCTCGTTTCTGGGTTCTTGGGAATGGATAGGGGTCTGACAATGCAGAGGCCCTTTGTTTAATTTTCCCAATTCAACATTCAACTAAGTAGTTAAATGTCTTCCAATTTAATGATTATCACTATGCAGTACACATCACGCGACTTAACAACTATGAATTCGCACATAATTATTAATGTTATCGTAGCGTTACTGTGTTTAATGATTAATTACTGTAATTCAATAAACAAAATATAATACTCGAGATATTTGCAACTCTGCAACACATCACTCCAGCGCGATCGCACAGACAGACAGTCTGGCGAGTCCCGTCTCGCTCTGAAGAGTGTCGTGCCTGCCTTTTCATTATTCAAGGAAAGTTACATCTTTTCACCACTCCTTTTCAGTGCGTGCGAATATAAGAATAAAATTACAATCCCATATAGCAGCTAACACTAGCACATACGATGGACTCAAACCCAAAAGGGAAGAATACAACTAAGGCTCATCAATAATGCCCTGTATATACAAGGTTCGGGCTATTTAAAAGTGAGAGTGATCTTTTGCTTTAAGGAGTCCAACCTATCCTTCAAAATATCCGGCTCGACCAGTTGTGCATCTGTTCAAGCCGAACTAGCAGCAACTACTTGACTCATCAATAATTCAGCCTGCGTCTGCAAAAATGTTTACTGCAAGTAAAAATTGTTGGTTAGTGCAGCATCTCGTCTCAGCTTCATCTCAGCTATCTGTGCATCAATACGAGACAATCTCTCTGCCTGAAATCCCAACTGCTTTTCTCTTCATTCTAGTTCCTTAGCTTGATATTGGATAGTTTTATAATAGGCATCTCTCTCTTTCATAATACCTTCCATCTCTTTCTTTATCTGAATCATCTGGCCCGTGTGTGCTTCCAAATCACGACTCTTCTGGAAAAGTTCGGCAGACACTCTCTTAAGTTCTTCAGTATTCTGCAGGGCCAACTCTACCATTTCTTGTCCCTTCTGTTCTACCAGAGCAAGGTTCGCGTGTGTTTCTTCCAGCAAATTGCCGAGTGCCACACAAGCATCTTCTTTGTCTTGCACCATCTCTTCTAATTTAACGATTTCTTCATCGAGTGCGGCTAGAAGAACGGTCTTCTCCTTCAACTCAGCAAGTGCA
Source organism: Ceratopteris richardii (assembly GCA_020310875.1). Lineage (NCBI taxonomy): Eukaryota > Viridiplantae > Streptophyta > Polypodiopsida > Polypodiales > Pteridaceae > Ceratopteris > Ceratopteris richardii. The sequence continues at coordinate 26,976,276 of CM035441.1, forward strand.
TTGTCCCTTTGGGCAATCGGATTAGCTTGCTCTGCTAACCATTCTTGGAGTTGTTGAAGTTGAATCTGCAGTTCGTGATTCTCTGCTTTGATCGCAATGGCTTCTTCCTGGAGTGGGGCAATATCGGCTTCAAGTAAATCCACTTGACTCTGCAACTCTTGTCGAATATTCTGAGTAGCTAACTTCATTTGGAGGGGCAATTGCTGGGAAAATTGTATAAGAAGACGGCCCATAGACTCCAATTCGGTGAACATGACTGTTGGGGGCGGAAGAGAAGGAGGAGGTTGTGATGACGAGGCAGAGAACAGATGAGGGGAGGGTGGCGGAGAGTAGTCGGGAGAAGATAACTGGATGCCTCGGGGATGGCAGTGGAGATTGCACCAGGAATAACTACAACAAGCTCAAAACTGGTAGTTGGCAGAGGAAGAGGGAGAAGGACGTTCCGCACCAATAGGATTCCGGTCTCATTCTGATTTATCTCCTTAGCAATTTCAAGCACAGCCTTAGCAGTGTGAGTCACTTCCTTGATTGCATTTGCTTCGACACTAACTGCATCTACTTGGCCATCCACGAGTGGTGACAAAGAAGTTTGACAGTCCATACCTTCCATAATGTTGGCGGTCCTTTTCACAACATCCTCAACGGGTTGATGAGATTCCTCCCGCGAGGAAACTTTAGCTACATCTTCCATATTCGTATCTTGATCCGACTGCTTAAGAGAAGAGTATGGAGCGGACTCGACTTGTAATGAGGTGGCAGTGTCGTGGAAGACCTCAACTTCATGGCCTGTAGTGGAACCCTGTACCTGACTCTAGGAGGGACTAACACGTCTGCGTTTGCATTAAAAGAATTGAAGCAAATCTTCATCATCATCATCTTCAATCATCTGAGTAGATTCTTCATGGTGCAACATAGTGGTAGGAGGTGGTTGCGCCGCTTGGAGCACCGAAAAGAGGAAGGCTAGGATATGGGGTAAGCGTGGGCGAGGGATGTCATTCTTGGTGATTTGTTTTGTAACCGCTATGCATCCCCAGTGAATGCGCCTAAAGAAAAAGGATGTGAAATTCACAGGTTCGTGGGAAGCCATATCTATCATGGAATAAAAGGGTCGAGATATACCATAGGTGCATTTTTGCAAATTTAGCGCGGTGACAAGGAATTGTAGAGTAGTACGCTTTGGTTCTGGGCGACAAAGGATGGCAAACTCATTAGATGAGTGCCGGGGAAACAGTTCCTTCATGGTGGCAAGAGGAAGGAGCGGTCCATTCTCCAATCCTTCCTGAAGGAGTCAGAGTCCCTCAGCAAACGTATTGAGAGTGATCACTACACGTGGGTTTAAACATGTAACCGGCCAACACTGCTCGATAGCAGGTGTGGCGGCGATGGCAGAAATAATCTATGCATGGAACGGATGACACTCCACATAATGCCAAGGCAATTCAGCGAAAGTCAGCAATCCCCGAGTGCGCAAGTACTCACTCACCTCTGGAGTGAGAGCTGCACGGAAGGTTGCTATATTAGCGAGAACTTCCATGGCACACACAGAGATACACGGAAACACAGAGTACACAGAGGTCGCAAACACACAAATACAATAGCGATTAACTGCGAAAGACACAAGATTAAGTAAGAGCATGGGAAAAATTAGGTAGCAAAAACCCTAATCATAATGCAGTATTGGAGAGATAGCCTACATAATTGCGATATGCATGCATTCACAAAAACAGCGACACAGAGGCGGCTATTAATCATAATTAGATCAGCAAAATGGAAGGATTACGGTCAGATAGTCAACCGAAACACGGGAAGTAGAAAAAGAAAGCCATTAACAAGCGAAAAAAGAAAAAAAATGATCGAATACACCTCAGGAGTTACTAGACGTCTGGTGATAAGGACGAAGCTTAGAGCCATTAATCACTTTTGGAAGGAAAACACCTGTTAAGGTTGCCAACCAAAAAGTGGCAGGTCCCACTTGCTCAGCAATCCGGTATGGACCGAACCACTGTAACTTAAATTTCCAGCAGATCTGTTGGCTTTAGCATTATAGAATAAAATGAGTTGGCCAATCGTGAAGACAGGGGTTTTTAGAAAGTGATCATGAGTACGGGCTTGGCGTAGTTGAACTTCTTGAAGAATCATGAAGCTTTCCCAATGTTGTTCATCCAACGATCTGAGCACATCCAACCGAAATGGAAAAGATTCTTCTGGTAGCAATTTCTGAGATAAGGAGACTCGCAAGCTCAGCACCACCGCTTCCATTGGTGCAATAGCTTCGAATCCATAAGCGAGTTTAAACGGATTCGTTCCGGTAGCCACTTTATATGTGGTCCGGTATGCCCACAAAACTGTAGGTAAGAGCTGGTCCCAGCGTTCCAGACATTCCAAGATCAATTTCCGAAGAATATTCAGCACAGTCTTATTAGTGCTCTCAGCAAGACCATTCACGCGTGGATAGTAAGGTGAGCTGAATTTGTGTACAATCTGGAAAGTCTGAGTCAGCACCCACATTAAGGTATTTGCAAAATGTGTTCCTTGGTCCGTAACTATCTCCAGAGGTATTCCATATCGAGGGAAGACATCCTTCATCAAACATTTGGCCACTGAAACAGCTGTGGCAGAATGTAAAGCCCAAGCTTCGCCCACCTAGTGGCATAATCTGTACAGGTCAAAATATATCGGTTGTTGGTGAGGGTAGCGGGGGTGTAATTGGGCCAATGAAATCTAAACCCCACTTTTGAAAGGGCTCCAAAGGTAGAATCGGTTGAAGAGGAAAGAAATGTCGCTGCAAGGGCTGTCCAAACCATTGACAGACATCACACTACTGCACAAATTGAACAACATCTCTGTATATGGTAGGCCACTAGATCCCACTTTGCAAGATTTTGCGATGAGTAAGATCAGTTGCGAAGTGTCCTCCAGTAGGTGCTGAGTTAGCCATGGCAATAACTAATGCCGATTCATGTGGAAGGATACATCTGAATAGGACACAAGTCTGATCAATGTAATACAGTTGACCCACAACCAACTGGAATCGTCGACTCGAGACTACAATTTTCCAGCGCAGAACAGCGGGAGTATTAGGAGGGAGATAACCATCAGTGAGAAAAATCATTAACGTATCATAGTATGTAGGGGCAACAGGAAGTTCTGCAGATTCTTCGGGGGCTTCATCGGTTACATAAATAGCTGGTGTTTGTGAAGAGAGATGGTGGATGCAATCCAAAGATGAGTAGGTGCCGCTACAACCAGCTTCACACCAGCCAACTGAGACTTCAGAGTTGATTAGTAGACCCTTTGAGCTTCCTAAATCCACCAAAATATCAGCCAAGTACTTTGGAACATGTATCCCAAAAGTTTAAGTCAAGACAGGCTAGTTGCGAAATGACTAGCTCCCAAAACTTGCTATTTTTGGACATACACCTGCTGGAAAAAATGAACAGTGCTCTCAACCTGGAAGGAATTAGAAAAATTCCTTTTGGGCATAGCAAATAGACTTAGCAAGCTTCCTATTCCAAGTTAAAACACTTCAAATGATGGACTGAGCACTGAGAACAAGTTTCATCAAATTCTGGAACATTCCCACAATTCTCGGGGCTCTGTAGAGATAGACCAGTAAGCAGTAAAATGCAGATATCTCCAAAAGTATAAATCCAATGACCTTGAAAATTTATAGGTAGAAACTAGACAGTGAGAGCTATCCAACGCATTTTAAAACACTGAAAAAGGTTCAGTAAAACTCGAGCTATGACCTTCTGAAGTTACTGCTCTGAGTGAGTATAGCAGAGAACAAAACAGAGAGGTAGATGATAATAAATGTATAGATTCACATATGATTACAACCACATTGGCAATGAATCTTTGCACAATGGGAGTAGAATGATAGAGCTATGGAGTAAGCTCTTCAATCTCTACAAAATGACATGAAGTGGTCACGTACAAGGCTTGCTAATCGCCTCTTCCTTCTTGCTCCTTTTATAGCAATTCTTGGAGGGAGTTTTGAATTCGAATTCGAATGGCTCCACCTAAAAGTGATCCCCAAAGTTAGGAGAGATTCCCTCAGCTCAAAAATTCGTGATTTTGGTAGTTGGAGCCACGAATTTGCTTTTACATCATGGATGAGGTAAGCCATCCTTTTACTTTTTTCTTTTTCCATTTACAAGAGATAAAATGTACTCTTTTACAAGAGGTGTTCACATGACTACTCATGTGACTTACAAATGAGGATAATATCAAGCATATCAAGCATGTAGGCTTGGGCAAAATGCACCAACAGCTCCCCCTCAAGCCTAACATGCTTGGCCTCCAAATAAGTCTTCAATTGTCCTTGATTTCCTGCAAACCAATCATCAACTTGAATCTACTTAATTTCGTACCATCAAGAGCTTTCGTCAACATGTCTGCACATTGCATATCTGTAGAGACGTAGGATAGTTGAATATCCTTGCTCATTAGCTTCTCTCTTACATAATGGTAGTGGACTTCAATATGCTTGGTTCTAGCATGGTATACCGGATTAGCTGCTAGATGTAGTGAGCTTGTGTTGTCACCAAAAATGTGAGGTGTTGAAGAATGAAGTCCAAGATCTGTGTACAAAGATTTTAACCACATGATTTCTTGAGTTGCATTAGCCAAACCTCTATATTCAGCTTCAGTAGAAGATAATGCCCCGGTTGGTTGCTTCTTCGATGACCAAGAAATGATTTTTGAACCTGCAAATGATATATACCCTGATGTGCTTCTTCTATCATCTTTAGATCCGGCCCAATCTGCATCTGAGTAGACCTTTAGCTCAATATCTGAAGTATATGAATAGAACAAACCTTCATTCATGGTCCCCTTTAGGTACTTGAGGACACGCTTGGCCGCTTCCATATGTGGTCTTCTCGGCTTATGCATAAACTGACTCAATATGCTAACACTATAGCATATATCCACCCTTGTGAGTGTTGCATAGTTCAAACTTCCAACCAAGCTTTGATAGCTTGTGATGTCTTCAATTGGCTCTCCTTCATAAGCACTAAGCTTATGATTTTGCTCCATAGGTGTACCTGCACACTTGGTATTTTCCATCTTGAACTTGACGAGCATGTCATGGACATACTTCCTTTGTGTGATGTATATACCTGAATCTGTGTAGATCAACTCCAATCCAAGAAAATAAGTGAGTGGTCCGAGGTCACTTATTTTGAACTCCTCCTTCATTTGACTCTTTACCTATTTGATTCCTTCAAGATCATTGCCTGTGATAATAATATCATCAACATACACACATAAATAGATCACTTCAGATCCATTCCTCTTTATGAACAAAGAGGTATCCGCCTTGCTAGCTTTGAATCCTTGGTCCTGCAAATAAGTAACCAATCTGAAATTCCAAGCTCTTGGAGCTTGCTTCAATCCATACAAAGCTTTCTTTAGTTTGCATACATAGTTAGGATGATGTGCATCCTCATATCCAGGAGGTTGTGCCATATACACTTCCTCAGAAATCCATCCATTCAAGAAAGCATTCTTTACATCAAGTTGATAAAGATTCCAATTTCTAGATGCAGCAAGACTAATGAGAACCCTAATTGTAGGCATTTTTGCAACAGGAGAGAAAGTCTCCTCATAATCAATACCATGGGTTTGAGCAAACCCTTTAGCAACTAACCTTGCTTTGTGTCTATTTATACTTCCATCTGGATTCTTCTTGATTTTGTATATCCATCGAGATCCGATTATCTTCATAGATGGCTTGTTAGGTACAAGCTCCCAAGTGTCATTCTCCTTCAAGGCTTCCATTTCTTCATCCATTGCATCTCTCCAAGCTTTCTTGCTTTGTGCTTCTTCAAATGTGGTAGGTTCTTCATTGGTTGAATCCTTTGCAATGTAGATTGAGTGCTTGGTGACCAAAGAAGTATCATAACCAAACCTCTCTGGTTTCTTCTTCTCCCTCGAAGACCTTCTAAGTGGTTGATGTGAGCTCTCGGGTCCATATGTAGCATCCTGCATCTTTGCTTTACCTTTGTTCTTCCATAGCTTTAGTCTTTCCAAGTCTTCTAGGTCAATCTCCGAATCACTTTCTTCAATCTGCTTTGGCTCCTTTGGTTGAAGTGATGGAAAATCTTCATCCAAGTCATATGGCAGCTTCACTTTCCTGTCATCATCAAACCATGATTTGTTTTCATAAAAAATTACATCTCTACTCACAGAAAATCCTTTATTGGTTGGATTGTACAATCTATATCCTTTTTGGTTTTGATCATAACCAATGAATACACACTTCTCTGCCTTGGGATCCAATTTCCCTCTTACTTGAGAAGGAATGTGAGCATAGGCTAAGCATCCAAAGATTTTACAATGCTCTAGACTAGGTCTTCTTCCATTCCACACTTCATATGGAGTGGTTCCATCTAGTGACTTAGATGGAAGTCTATTTATGAGATATGTGGCTGTCGACACAGCCTCTGCCCATAGGTAGTTCGGCAATCCCTTTTCATTGAGCATGGACCTTGCAGCTTCGACAATAGCTCTGTTCCTCCTCTCTGCTACACCATTGAGTTCGGGTGTATACCTTGTAGTGACTTCCCTTTTAATGCCTCTTTCATGCAAGAAGGCATCAAATTCAGAAGAGAAGTATTCTCCTCCACCATCTGATCTGAGTCTTTTCAAAGTCCTACCTGTTTGATTTTCAACAAGAGCAATATACTTCTTAAAGCAATTAAACACTTCATCCTTGTGCTTCATGAAAAACAGAATGGTCCACCTGCTACAATCATCTATGAAAGACACATAATATCTTGAGCCTGATATAGATGGCTCCTTACTTGGACCCCACACATCTGTGTGCACTAGATCCAAAGGATTTTGATACATATATCCTTTCTTATTGAAAGGTTGTCTATGCGCCTTGCCGAATTGACAAGCTTCACACTTATAAATCATGTGTTGCCTTGTGATATTAGGCAAACCAAGTACACTTTGGTCCCTGCAAATCTGTTTGAGTGTCCTCTCACCAATGTGAGCAAGCCTTTTGTGCCATATCTCCAACTCTGTTAGAGTTTGAGATCCATAGCTAAACAAAGCTATGTTCTTTGTATCTTCCACTTCAAAAGTGAAAAGCCTTCCTGTCTTTTCTCCTTTGGCAATCCTTCGAAAGCCTTGCCTTGGGTCTTCAACATATGCTCCAAATCGATTGAATCTAACCTGCAATCCTTTTTCAACAATCTGTCCAACACTTATTAAATTTTTGGTAATTGTAGGGACATACAAGACTTTGCTTAAGAGGTTCATATTCCCATCTGATGTCTTCACATTACCTATCTTCTCCACTGAGTGCTTTGTGTCATCTCCTGTCTGCACTTCATGCTTGTTATGAGGATCTTCCAAATCAGAAAGTAAAGCCACATTTCCTGCTACATGGTTCGAGCATCCCGAATCAATGTAAAATATGTGATCATCATCCTTACCCTTCTTTGTTGATAGATTCATAATCAATAATGAATCTTCTTGACTTTGGTCCTCTGCATAGTTATTGTAATCTCTTCTTCCTCTATGGCCACTTTGATAGTTGTTGTTGTTGTTGTAATTGTTGTTGTAGTAGTTGTTGTTGTTGTAGCCTCCATTGTACCTACCTCTATTTGATCCATAGCCACCTCTATTGAATCCTCTTCCTCTTGAGTTCCTTGGATTCCTGAAGCATTCTTCAGTAGTATGGTTAGATAAGCCACATATGTTGCAAGGTTGAGATGATTGGAATCTCCCCCTGCCTTGGTTTCCACTTCTGCCTCTTCCTCTAGCTCGTCCTCTACCTGCAAAGTTTGCTTGGAAAGAGCTTCCTTCATCTTCATTCTTTCTATTCTTTGACTTGTCCTTGACCTTAGCTTTATCAGAATATAAGGCAGAAGTTTGATTACCTCTTGAGGACTCACCACCTTTGCTAATCTTTGCTTCATGAGTGAAGAGTTGGCCCATGAGTGTGTTGAGGTCGGGTACATGCATATCCATGTATAAATCCATGGCTGTTGTGAATGACTCCCACTTGTCGTCTGCTTTGATTCCATTCATGATTTGTCTTATGATTTGCTCCTCTTCAATTACCTCTCCAATGCTTCCAAGTTGGTCAGAAATCTCCTTCATCTTTGTGACATAATCAGTCACATTTTGCTTCGGGCTTTTCTTCATTGTTGTGAACTCCATCCACAATTGGTTCTTCCTTGCTCGAGTGTTGGAAGAGAAGAAAGAAGCAAGTGCATTCCAGGTTTCTCTTGATGTCTTGCATCCCTTGACATGAGGTAAAAGAAAATCAGAGATTGAGTTTAGAATATAGGACCTTGCAAGTGCATCCTTCGAACACCAATTCGAAAGTCTTTCCACTTCTTCATGTGATGGTTGCCCTTTGTTCCTCATGGTTGGCATTGCTTCATCTCCGGATATGAATCCATATAGATTCCTCCCTTGAAGGTAAGCCTCCATCCTTAGAGACCATGCCGGATAGTTGTTTCGATCCAATTTGTCAATTGTTGATGGAAATCCATCTCCCATGTTGCTTGACTATGCTCTGATACCACTGTGAAGAGAGATGGTGGATGCAATCCAAAGATGAGTAGGTGCCGCTACAACCAGCTTCACACCAGCCAACTGAGACTTCAGAGTTGATTAGTAGACCCTTTGAGCTTCCTAAATCCACCAAAATATCAGCCAAGTACTTTGGAACATGTATCCCAAAAGTTTAAGTCAAGACAGGCTAGTTGCGAAATGACTAGCTCCCAAAACTTGCTATTTTTGGACATACACCTGCTGGAAAAAATGAACAGTGCTCTCAACCTGGAAGGAATTAGAAAAATTCCTTTTGGGCATAGCAAATAGACTTAGCAAGCTTCCTATTCCAAGTTAAAACACTTCAAATGATGGACTGAGCACTGAGAACAAGTTTCATCAAGTTCTGAAACATTCCCACAATTCTCGGGGCTCTGTAGAGATAGACCAGTAAGCAGTAAAATGCAGATATCTCCAAAGGTATAAATTCAATGACCTTGAAAATTTATAGGTAAAAACTAGACAGTGAGAGCTATCCAACGCACTTTAAAACACTGAAAAAGGTTCAGTAAAACTCGAGATATGACCTTCTGAAGTTACTGCTCTGAGTGAGTATAGCAGAGAACAAAACAGAGAGGTAGATGATAATAAATGTATAGATTCACATATGATTACAACCACATTGGCAATGAATCTTTGCACAATGGGAGTAGAATGATAGAGCTATGGAGTAAGCTCTTCAATCTCTACAAAATGACATGAAGTGGTCACGTACAAGGCTTGCTAATCGCCTCTTCCTTCTTGCTCCTTTTATAGCAATTCTTGGAGGGAGTTTTGAATTCGAATTCGAATGGCTCCACCTAAAAGTGATCCCCAAAGTTAGGAGAGATTCCCTCAGCTCAAAAATTCGTGATTTTGGTAGTTAGAGCCACGAATTTGCTTTTACATCATGGATGAGGTAAGCCATCCTTTTACTTTTTTCTTTTTCCATTTACAAGAGATAAAATGTACTCTTTTACAAGAGGTGTTCACATGACTACTCATGTGACTTACAAATGAGGATAATATCAAGCATATCAAGCATGTAGGCTTGGGCAAAATGCACCAACAGCGTTGTGTCATCAACACCTTCCGGAGTCTCACCAAAATCCAGTCGGGATAAAAAGTCTGCCAAGACATGTGTCATACCTGGTCGGTGAATAACTTCATAATCGAACTCCTATAGTAGTAAAACCAATCATGCAAGTCTGCCACCTAAGTGTTGTTGGCGAACCAAATACATGAGTGCAGCATGATCCACATGAAAAGTGAATCTTCATCCCAACAAGTAATGTCGGAACTTCTTAATAGAGTATACCAAACCAAGACACTCTCGTTCGGTCACAGAGTAATTCCTCTCTGCAGGAGCTAATCAGCGACTCTCATAGTACATAGGCCGAAACCATTTGTCAGTTTGTTGCATTAGCACACTGCCAATTGCTATGTCTGACGCATCCACAAATACATGGAATGGTTGTTCCCAATCAGACGATTGCAAGATCGGAGCCTGCATCAGTAAGACCTTCAAACGATCAAATGCCATTTGACACTCATTAGTCCATTCATACTTCCGCGGGGTGCTGGTCATAATTCGGTTAAGTGGCGTCGCTAGATGAGCCAACCACCATAAATGTCTCCCATGCCTCCGGATCTAGCCAAGGAACCGCATAACTTCTTTCAGTGTCTTCAGGACCGGTGCCTCCAAAACGGCTGCTACTTTATCAAGATCTACTTGTATTCCTTGTTTAGAGATGATATGACCGAGCAACTTTCCACAGGAGACTGCAAAAACTGATTTGGTAGGATTCAAACATAGTCGGTACTCTCGGCACTTTTCAAAGCAACACTGTAAATGATACAGATGTGCTGAAGTGTCACCAAACAATGAAAAATCATCTAGATAGACTTGCATAAACGATAAGGTGAGAATACTTCGTGCATACATCTTTGGAATGTACTCGGGGCATTCCGTAAACCGAACCACATTACGGTGCAGGCATAGACACCCCAGTTGGTGATGAATGTTGTCTTCGGTATATCCTATTCCGCCATCCTCACTTGATTGTATCCACTGTAGCCATCCAAGAAAGAATACATTTCGTGACCTGCTATCCTATCAAGCATCGTATCTAGAAAAGGAAGAGGGAACGGATTCGGTACGGTGGCTGTGTTAAAATTCCGGTAGTCGACACAAATGCGTAACTGTTTATTTTTCTTCGACACTATCACTATTGGTGAGATCCACTCTGCATGTTCAATGGGAACAATGAATCCAACCTTCAGCAAGCGATCAAGCTCTACTTTTACCTGGGCTACATAATGCGAATTCATCCGGTAGTTGGCTTGCTTGAAGGGCCGCGCATCTGGCTTCAAGACCACCCGGTGTTGATAAATCCGTGGGTCAAGACCCTTCATGTCCCTATAATCCCAAGCGAAGACATCCTATAATCCCAAGCGAAGACATCTGAGAATTCACGCAAGAGTTATACCAAATCGTCCTAGAAGTTATATGCTAATCCTACCTTAATTTTGACTGGTTTCAGGTTAACCGTATCTCCCAAATTGTACGTTACCAACTGATCCTCTAGTATATAGAACTGCCGGGGCTTTACCAAATCATCAGCTGGTTGCAACAGTTGTTGTAAGTACTTCCTTGCCTGCAACTCATGCCAACAAATGTTCTGTGATAGAAAGAGGATAATTGTCTCTAATCATGGTGGCATTAACTTTTTTAAGGTCAATACACACACAAAATTTCCCATTCTTCTTGTACATGACCACAATGGGGGATACCCATTCGATATGTTCAATTTCGTAAATAAATCCTGCTTCTATCAAATAATCTATCTCCTCTTTAATCTTGGCAGCATAATTATCATTATAGGTGTATGGTTTCTACTTAGAAGGCTTGGCCTTTGGAGTCATAGGAATTCTATGGGAGCATATATTTGGGTCTACTCCTTTCAAATTGTTGGCATACAAAGCAACAGAGGAGTCATGCACAATACGGCAACAAGGCCAAATCATTTCTTCCATGGACTATTTACAACTCAAGTGATTTTAATCACTACACAAACATTGTAAATCCCGTTTTTGGTAGAATAGACTCCATTTTGTGCAAGCCGAGGAGTCCTCGAGCTTGAGGAGTATTAGAACTAGCGACATATCAATTTTCATAATTTTTAGACTCTGTCTGAGCCCTCAAATAGACTATAGAACCTAATTTTTAACTAGGCCGGACACTAGGTCTGGACAAGACCAAAGCTAGTTAGAAAACTATAAAAAGAGCTAGAGAGCTCATTTTTGGGGGTAGATTGTTTGTGAATTGAGCTTATGTAAGAGACCTATTGATTAATGCAAAGGACTCCATTGTTCCTCTCCTTGTTCTTGCCTTGTGTGCGCGTGTGTATGAATGTGTGTGCATGCTTGTGTGCTTCTCACTCACTCACTTGTGCCTTCACTTGCTCATAGTCTTCATACTAGTCCTCACGTCTCCACGGATTGACATTTATGAGGTGTATCTCCTCACGTTGTTACTCACCATTGTGCTAGAGTGACACCAAATTTGGCGCCGTTGCCGGGGAGAGAGCTTCGAGGACGAGCGTGTGATGGTAAGACGTCGAGTGAGACATTGGAGTTATAGGTAATATCCTTCTTTCTCTTAATTTTTCTTCATTTTTTCCTTACTTTTGCATCACCATCATCACCATCATCATCTCCACCATCTCCCACCTCCATCTCCATCTCCACAAAAAATTTCAGTTTTTTGGTCATATTACACCCCCCACCTCATTTCCCTCATTTCATTGTGAGAGAGAGCGAGAGAGAGCTTGCATGCTATCTGTTTTTGGTGTGTTTTTGAGCTTTAGTTGCAGGAACTTGCTGTACCACCTCCTCCAGCAGTGTGCGCAGGTACGACAGACTCTGCATCTATCGCGACAGACAGAAATCCACGATAGACCCCGTCTATCGCGACAGACACCGTCTATCGCGACAGACCAAAATTCCACGACAGACAGTGTCTATCGCGACAGACACCGTCTATCGCGACAGACAAAAATCCACGATAGAACCCGTCTATCGCGACAGACCAAAATTCCATGACAGACAGCGTCTATCGCGACAGACACCATCTATCGCGACAGACACCGTCTATCGCGACAGACCAAAATTCCACGACAGACAGCGTCTATCGCGACAAACACCGTCTATCGCGACAGACAGCCCCCACGATAGTTTGTGTCTATCGCGACAGACACCGTCTATCGCGACAGACAGACATTTTCGGCAAAAATTAAGGGGTAAATTTTTGGAAATTTAGGCTAAATTTTGGGCATATTTGCACTCTCAAATACTCATACACTTACAAAGGCCTTAGAAAAATGCATTAAAACCCCTGAAAGGTTCTGTTTGTCTAGTTAACCCCCTAAACCCTGAACGGTCATAACTTGTTCATACGAAATCCATTTTTTGAGCTCTAGGGCTTGTCGGAAAGCTCGTGGCATATACTACACGCCCTCAACTGTTTTTTATAAGAATAATGCGTTGATTTTCAGATAGGATATTTGGAAGTTGACACACTGAGGGGTAGGAACACCAAGGGAGCTCTAGAGGAAATTTCTAGCAATACAAAAGGGGGAACAAGGGTCATTAAAAAAGTGTCTGAAATAAATTGTCTGTCAATTGAAAGGTCAACTTGGAGCTAATCTTGGGACTGATGCAGGTCTATTGAGAAGCAATTGAGAGCGTCCAAGCAAGGGTTTTGCGCAAGCTTGAGAATCAACTTCTCGAGCACTAAAGAGCAAGGTTCAGCAAGAAAGGTCGGAATACTCTCAACTCCTCTTCGTCAATTCCTAGCTTAGGCTAAGAACGATTAGAAGTAAGAGTAAGTCAGGGCGAGGATAGGCAACTATCAAGTTGAAGCATACCTAAACTTTCAAGCTCAAGCTAAGGGCATAATCCTTGTACTGTCGAGAACTTTAAAGGGAAAGAACTTAACGTGGAACGATCAACTGTAAGTGCGAAACAACATTCAAATATTCCTGACGACGTGATATCAGACAAGACCTTAAACACGATAAAATAACTAAAAAGAACCAAGCAACTAATATAAAGTAACCAGCAACGAGGTTGTACTCTAGGCAAAGAATTGGGCTACTTAGATAGGCATATGAACCTTAGATCAGGACGACATCTAGTAAGGGATAGACAAAGCCTTAGATCTTCAGAGGCTAGTGTTAACCACACTGCTAGGTCTTGGGCCGAGCAGTTGAGCCACCACTCGTACTACCCTAGCTCTGAGACCAGTGAGTCAGAGATGTCTCAAGGCATGGACAGACCTACGGGGAGTTCAGGTGTGCCATACTTGTACAGGGTGGAAGGCCCTTACAAAACACAGTTGGAATACCTTAGGACCAACCGATTAGGTGCCAGCATCTATGAGGACGGCCTAGGAAGATCCGTGGTCCAGATTAAAAACCCTGACCAATCCATAGGACTAGAGCACCCAGCTGTCAAGTTTGAAAACGGTGCATACCTGGACAAAGACGGAACCATATACGTAGTCACCAGTCACCCAGATAGGACGGACGAATTTGGAAATGTGATCCCAGAGGCAGACTTAGGTGACCTGGAGCAAGGAAACATGGGTGTAGAACCTCGAACCCCTCGAGGCAAATCTGTTCTCACTAGGATTATCACACCTGAGTGGGTTCCCCAAGACAACAAGAGCATAGAGTTGCTCCTCAATCGAGAAACTGACGAAGCCTTTTGGAGGTATAAATCTAATCAGCCAACTGATATAGGAACTATCATGATCTATGAGTTTAAGGATCCGGATAGCCCAGGTAGAGTGACCTACTTAGATCACACTTCGGAAAGGATCTTTGTGGTGACAGAAAATGATAGGCATGCTTACACTTGGAAGGGTGAATTCATTTTCCCCCAACCAAGATCGAATGTATCCTATGGTCACCCTGGAGCTGGAACATCCCAAGCTCATGGAACTCAAAGAGACAGAAGTAGAGATAGACCAGAAGTAAGCTTTGCCAACCCAGTGGGCAGAGAAAGAACGAGGACGGAGACGAATAGAGTAGAACCTGAGATACTTAGAGCTCACAGGAACCAAAGAAACATGGATGGATTCCCCCTGCCGAGACCTAGAGAGCACACAAGAACTTTGAGACCGACCCAGCTAGTTAAGTCCATGAAGAATTACTTTGATGGCACAGGAGACCCCTATGATCATGTGGCCGAGTTCAAGCAAGTCTTGAGAGCTCAACAAGTGGAGGATCTATTCACGCACTACAATGCCTTCGGTCTAACCCTTAGGAACACAGCACTTACATGGTTTCAGCCATTGGATGAGCGACAATTCAGGTGTATAGACCAACTCCTAGAGGCTTTCATTGTAGAGTTCTCTAAGAGTGGCATAAGACACAATACCTCCTCATTGATTCACAGCTTCAAACAGACTCCCCAAGAGACTGTAAGATTGGCAGGAAGAAGATTTAGACAATATCTTGAAAGGTGCCCTGTTTCGGAGCTACCCACACCTGCCAAACAAGTAGCCTTATTCCTTGATGGATTGCTGAGCACGAAATTGAGATCCTATGTGTATCTGAAGGACCCTAGGACTATAGAAGAGTGCGTACGCATGTGCATTGACATTGAAGATAACCTAGGGGAAGAACTAGAGCTTTCCAAAATCTACAAAGATTCAGATAGTGCATCTAGTCACTCTTCCACGCAATCCACGTCAATCGAGGAACTCGCAGAGAAAGTGGCCCAAAAACTAGGCGTCTCTAGCAAACAAATTCCGAGGTTTACCCCAGCGAAGAGGTGCTATACATGCGGTGGTGACCATATGGCAAACGTGTGTCCCATTATGGCTCAACCCCAGGTCAATCCAAATAGCCAATATTGCACCATAGAACGAAGGTACACCAATCATACCGCACAAGATTGCCCATACAACAAGCAGGCAGTTAGGCAACCCTACCCTCAGCCATACCCCCAGCAAGGAAGATACCAGAACCCGTACCCTCCACAACCATATGGCAGGCCACAACAACCGTATCAGCAACCCTACCAAAACCAACAAAGGCCTCAGCCAGTGTTAGCTCAACAACCCCCTGCCCCAGCTAATGTGATTCCGGTAAAGTATGCTGTTGCAGAAGAAAACCTGAATAGAGCTATAGTCCCTGTAACACCCTTGCTTTCAGAAAGTGACCCGAGTGACCATAGCTTTGATTCTACACATGTTGATAGTCCCCAGGCGTACTACATGCAGTCTCCAGAACATGGTGAGTCCTATTACAGCGAAGAGCCAAATGAATTTAGTTGGGAGTCAGATTATACAAACGTCATGTATGCAAACCCCAACCCTAGGCCTCAACCTAGGCAGGTAAGACCTCCATTCCCAAGAGGACCGTGCTACAGATGCCAAGGAGATCACCTCATTCGTGATTGCCCCTTACCTCCACCTACACAAAACCAGTCAGTGACGATCCAAGGCTTCTGCCAAGATTGTGGAAAAGAGCATCTCTTATGAGATTGCCCAAAGAACCCTAATAATATGCCAAAAATCACTCCCATTAATGTGATTGGGTTGGTTGTAGATTCCTCAGGAAGTGTCACTTCCACTGCACCCCTACAGGTAGTCACGAGAGCTCAAGCAGTGCAGCAAAACCAAGGGGTAGGCAAGGAAAAGAGCCCAGACGCTAGCGATACTAAGAGCCAAAATAAAAAGAGAACAAGAGCTTGGAGAGATAGCCGCGAACGCATGAAAAGGCAATGGGCAAAGAAGATGAGTGAACTTGAGGAAAGTCTACGAGAAACCAAGGCTAAAATCATAGAGATCACATCTCAACCGCACTCTCACACATTCCCACCGCTACCATCCCCATCACCCTCCATCCCTCCACCCTCTAAGACACCCCACGTAATCCACCCACCACCCCAAGCAGGATCAGTATTAGCTGATCCCACTCCTGAAGACATAGACATGATGCTTAAAGCATATCAGGCCAGAATCCAAGAAGGGCCAAACGTCACGGATCATGACAAGTGCTATCCTAGAGCTGACCTAGAGATAGAAAGAACCAAGCTGTGCGCGAAAATGGTCGCATTGGCTCAGACTATGTTTGAAGCCAGTCGCCTTTTCAATTACTCGGGCTCAACCAAGACGCAATTACACTTGGATGGACTCCTAGAGAAGTTAGAGGGAATAATTGCAAAATCTGCCAAGGAAGAAAAAAATCAAGAAAGAGATAAAGCAAGCAAAAACATGACCCATCCCCCATCGGAAGTTTATGTGGCCAATTCCACTAAACCAGACAACTTCCCCTCCTTAGAAAAGATAGAGAGGGTAATGACACAATCAGAAAAGGAACCTGCCCCTCAAAGAAAGGAAAGGGAAAGAGAACGGATAAGCCAGCCTCTTCAGGAAGCCCATGTGCCTCCTCAAGAAGCTTATCTTTCCCCCCAAAAGGCAGATGAGCCTCCCTCGAAAGCTTACGTACCTCAACAGGTTGCCTACATTCCTTCTCAGGGAGCGTATGGGCCTGTTCGGAAAAGTAATAGAATAAGTAATCCTCCCCAGGAAGCTTGTGCTCCAGCCATCTATGAGAATGAGGAGAGAGCCAACGATAGAATAAGCCCTCCTTCCCAAGAAGCCTATGTGCCTAACTCTACGGAGTCCGACACATCATCTTCTATGAATCGATTTACACCAGAATTCCTACGAGAGATTCAAGAAGACAAATGGGCTAAAGAGAGTGAAGTCCCTCCTCCCATTGAACTGGTGGATGATGCACAGGACCAATTCCCACAAGACATCCCATCCATTTATGGAGAGCAGGAGAGCATCCAATCTCAAGAAAGATTAGACTTCGAGTCTAATTCTTTACAGGAACTACCCCATTTCACAGGCCCATGGGAAGCAAGGTCCACCTGCATGAGGGCACCTACAGTCATGGTGAGAAACGAAGATTCAGTCATACCTAGGAACACAGAGGTAGTGAAGAACACTAACGTGCAGTGCAATCTCAAGTTAGAAGAGCTACTCAAGGTTAGACCTGAATTATGGAAACATGTCGCCAAACAAGTACCAGAAATAGCCAAACCTCGTTCCCAGGTAGGATCCCATAGGACGGTGCCAGAAATTCCATTGGACAAGATAGGAGATATGTGTGAAGGTGAAGAAGGGAACACCTATCTTCCCATCACCTACCAGGAGTACACCACCAAGGCAATTTTGGACTCAGGTGCAGGAGTTGCAATTGCCACCACTTCCCTATGGAAGCGTTGGGGCAAGCCAGCACTCAGGCCAACGAGAATGAAATTGCAGATGGCCGATGGTCACATAGAGAGACCCCTAGGATTGCTAGAAGGAATAACTCTCACCACTTGTGGTGTCGAGTTTGAGCATACATTTGCCATATGTGACTTCAGCAAAAATCATGCCTATGAGATGATTTTGGGAAGACCATTTATGCGACAGTTGCAAGTGGTACAGGATTGGGGAACCAACTCCTTGTATTTGCAACACTTGGGTGTTACGACCAAAGTCAATCTCAAGGATTATTCTCATAGAGATGTCCCTCCTATCCAATGGAATCCCATCCATAGAGCCAAAGATGATACAGAATCGGTGCATTCCATAGGGTCTGGATCCTCATGGATGCATGAAGACACTCACTTATGGATGTGCAAGGTAGCAGTAGAAGAAGAGAAGAGAGAGAAAGCCAGAGAGGTAGGTGCAAACGAAACTCATAGACCCATTCAAGACCCAGCCTATGCACCTGTAGTCTTTCCAGATGAGGAATTCGAACCCCATGGCTGGGCAGAAATTTTAGCAACCATGGACGTAGCCATCAATGAAGAACAATGGACCCCTCACTGTGATGAGGATGGCTATGACATTTCAGTCTTCTCCATAGAGCCAATCATGGGAGAGGCAGTTCTAGAAGAATGCGAACCTAGCCCTGATGCATTTGAGGATTCAAGTGACTCCGATCTCGAGTCAATCATTATGGACCCACCATTTGCATCAGATGAAGAATACTTCCATGAAGTAGAATTTCAACCCTAGAGGCATGGAGAGCTTACAAATGATGTAAGATTAGCAACACATGTGACCCCGAAGGAAGAAGGAAAGAAACGAAAGAAGAAAGAAGCCTCACCAGAAGAGGAAGAATCTTTGTTTGAGGTCCCAGAAAATTTTAAGAAGTATGAGATAGATGACAGGAGAGTCATGATAAGAATGCCTAAACGAGAGGCACAATCAGGAGAGGCCTATGATAACAAAGAAACCACCAAGAAAATAGTAGTGGCCCTAGAAGAAGGAGAGGAGAGATGCACGTACATAGGCCATGACCTAACAGAGGAAGAAGAGCATGCGTTGATAGCCTTGCTAAGAGAATAGAGAGATGTATTCGCTTGGAGTTACAAGGATTTGAAAGGTGTTGACCCCGATATATGCTCACACACTATCCCCATGACCTCAGATGCTAAACCCTCTAAGCAAAAGCCCTATACTTATAACGATAATTACGCTGCTAAGATCAAAGAAGAGATAGATAGATTGGTTGAAGCTGGATTTATCTATGAAATTGAGCACACTGAATGGGTATCCCCCATCGTAGTGGTGCCCAAGAAGAATGGCAAGCTGCGTGTGTGCATTAACTTGAAAAAGGTTAATGCAGCCACGATTCGAGATAACAATCCGCTTCCCATCACAGAACATCTCTTAGAAAGAGTGGCAGGCAAGGAAGTGTACAGCTTCCTTGATGGATTTTCGGGCTACAATCAAGTAGCCATAGCTCCAGAGGATCAGCATAAGACAGCCTTTGCCACAGAATGGGGCATTTTTGCCTTTAGAGTAATGCCATTTGGGCTTACCAATGCACCAGCTACCTTCCAAAGGCTGATGTGCCATGTATTTAAAGAGTTTCTGAGGAAAAACTTAGAGGTCTATGTTGATGATCTTTGTGCTCATTCCAACATTAGACAAACCCATATCCCGGAGCTCAGACAAATCTTTGACAAATGTAGAGAATATCAAGTTTGCCTGAACCCAGAAAAATGCGTTTTTATGGTAAGGCAAGGCAAGATTCTAGGACACATAGTGTCAAAGAATGGCATATCTACCGACAAAGAAAAAGTGAGAGCCATAGCAGAGCTACCTAGGCCAAAGAATGTCAAGGAAGTACAAGCTTTCATGGGGCACTGTGGTTATTACCGACGATTTATACACATGTATGCTGTCATTGCAAAGCCCATGTACGGACTTCTGACAAACTTTGAGTGGACGGATGAATGTGAGAATTCCTTCCAGGAGCTTAAACGAAGATTGTGTTCAGCACCAATCTTGACCACACCAGATTGGAATAAGCCATTCCATGTTCATGTTGATGCATCCAATTATGCTATTGGATGTGTGCTTGCTCAACCTACTGGTGAAGGTAATATGGATCTTCTGATTGCCTATGCCAGTAGACAGTTGAATGCAGCTGAACGAAATTACACCACTACGGAGAGAGAAGGCTTAGGCATGGTTTATGCAGTTAAGAAATTTAGACACTATTTGCTTGCAAATAAGTTTAAATTTTTTACTGATCATCAAGCATTGCTATATCTCGTAAACAAGCCATGCAATACAGGAAGATTAGTGAGATGGTTTCTCTTGCTAATGGAATATGATTTTGAGGTTGTGGTAAGGAAAGGCAGGACTCATTTGAGAGCAGATCACCTCTCTAGGCTCACATCGGAGAAGCCCCACAAGGAGTGTTAGATGACCTTCTTGATGCTTACTTGTTTAATTTGGAAGTGGTGCCGCAGTGGGCTAAGCCATTGGTACCAGTATTGACATACGGGCCTAACCATCCAGTGGTAAACACACGAAATAGAGAGGTTGTAAAAGCCCAAAAGTACCACATCATGGCAGGAAGTATGTACAAGCACACAGATCAAGGGATCTTGGCTTGTTGCGTAGAAGAGGACGAGTACGCTAAATGGTTGCAATTAGCACATGTAGGTGCGTTAGAGAAACACTACTCAAAGCAACGAACTTTACAGTCGCTAAGGAGACTCGGAGTGCATTGGCCGACTATGGAAGCGGATGTCCAAAAGTTATGCAAGGAATGCCCAATCTGTGGCATTAAACCACCTGTGGAACACGCCACTCTTTATCAAGTATCCATTGTGCCAGATTGGAGTGAACCTCTAGTATCCTTCTTGAGGACAAAAACATTCCCTCCAGACATGACTCTGGCTAGGAAAAGGAGTTTAGAACAAGAAGCCCTGGATTACTCACTCATTGGTGATAATCTATACAAGCGTGGTAAAGATGGTTACCTGAGGCTATGTGTCCATGAAAGTGAATATCTTAAGATCTTGGAAACTGCTCACCAAGGTGTAGCAGGAGGACACTTTGGACCGGAACGGGTGATCAAGGCAATACTATTTGCGGGCTTCTGGTGGCCTACCCTTCACATGGATGCACATACCTATGTGAAACGGTGAGATGTCTGTCAGAGGACTCAGTATCCTATACGCAAAGATGAGATGCCACTGAAACCTATGATGGGTGGACGTGCATTCTCTAAGTGGGGAATAGACTTCGTAGGTCCTATTAATCCCCCAGCTAAGGGTTGTCATGCGGAGTACATCATTGTTGCAACAGACTATCTAACTAAGTGGGTAGAGGTAAAGGCTACGACAAAGAACGATGCTCAAACAACTGCCAAATTCTTGTTTGAGAATGTATTCACAAGATACGGGCTACCTATAGAGCTTGTAAGTGATAGAGGCACTCATTTCTTGAACGAAGTGATTGAAAATCTACTCCAAGAATTCTTGGTAATACACAAGAAGTCTGCCCCTTATCACCCTCAAGCTAATGGACAAGCTGAGAGCACTAATAAGATCTTATGCAATGTACTGACAAAATTAGTGAACACTAAACGTTCTGATTGGGACAAACAGCTACACCATGCTGTTTGGGCATACCGAGTTGCCTACAAAACGGTACTCCAAGCCACCCCCTTTCAGATGGTATTTGGCCAAAACGCTGTGCTACCCTTCGACTTCTTGATTCCTACATTGAGAGTAGCACAAGAGCACGAATGGACAGGTCATGAACTCTCCTCTAGGATCTTTGACCTTGAACGATTAGGAGAAACAAGACTGAGAGCAGCTGCAGGAATATATGCAGCTAAGAAGAGACAGAAGGCATACTTTGATGCCCATGTGAAGGATAAAGGCTTGAAAGCAGGAGATCTAGTCTTAGTCTATACACTGAAACAACACGCGAGGAAGCTAGAAAAGAGAGGCTACGGACCTATGATCATCAATAGGATTTCCACGAGTGGAGCAGTACAATTAGCCACGTTAGAGGGTGATATTCTCCCAAACTATATTAGCGGTTGCAGAGTCAAGTTGTATCAGGAACCCCTAACGGAGGACATGCTCAGCCGACTCAACACTGCTAAGAAACGCAAAGAGGAAGAAAAGCGAATTCGAGAAGAAGCTCAAGCAGAAGCTTTAGAACGCATCAGAAGGATGAAGTTACGAAGGCAAGATAGGGATCAGCCTAGAACGAATGACTATGCAGATCAAGGATATCCTATGGCCATGTGTGAAGTTGCAGGAACAAGCTCGCATAGGATAATTGATAGACGTCCTTTCATAACCCTAGATATAGGACAAGGAAAGAGTGCAAGGACCGTAAGAGCCTTGATTGACTCAGGTGCAGCCACTAGTGCTGTTAAGTTGTCTTACTGTCAAGAGTTGCAGTTAACTGTCAATCTTGTGGAAGCATATCTCATAGGATTGGGAGGCGTGGAAACCCCTTGCATGGGCGAGGTGGAACTTCCCCTCTACATTCAGGATGAGGCAATAACAGTTAAAGTACTAGTGTGTCAAGACGAGGATCTCACTGAACCTCTTGTCTTGGGTCAAGATTGGATCTATGACCAAGCAGTCAACTTAAACTTAAGAAGTGGACTTCTTCAGGTTTGGGTCAATCATAGTCGAATTACAGTAGAGTTAGATAATGGAGCACTCAAGGAACTAGGAAAGGCACAGACTCCTGGTCCTTCCAGGAATACACATGAAGATGACCATGTTGTTCTTGTCCAAAATTATGTGTTGCAGAGGAATGATATTCGCAAAAAAGGAGTCAGGGATGCAAAGGAACTCCCTTCTTTTCCAAAGGCCAGAAGGAGGCAACAACCAAAGGTGGATCAAAGGCAGAAGAAGCAGAGTACTACCTATGTCCGAGATCCAAAGTACCTGCGCAGCAAAATGTCCCATCAAGTGAAACAAGTGTGGGTGCGGAAAGGCGAACACCCGGTTGCACTCAAGCCAACCACACGGGCAAAGCCTCTTATTAGTAACCAACAACACGACACTAACAAGAAGTCTCTCAGAAATTCTTCTGCTAACGTGAAATCTATTTGGGTGCCCAAGCAGTCGATGAAGGCTAGCTCACACTCAAGACAAATTTGGGTGCCTAAGGCTTGTTTACGGGCTCAAATAGCTACACCAGGAACACACCCTACACAGCACGATCCATTCACTCCAACAGTCGGCATCCACTCGTTTTCAACACTCACGAACACACTCAGGCCCATGATCACGAACAGAATCACTTGTAAATGGGTCCCTAAAAAGCCTCATTCTCAAGCCGATACACCTACAAAGCTCTCTAACGTCTCTACGAAACCAAGAGCAAAACCCATCCACTGCATTTGACAGCGTAAGACCTGTAATAAACCCCCGACCCCAATTTGTAGATTCATCACCACTTACTAACGGCATTAGTCTCCTAGGACTACCCAAGCATTAGCTACACACATTGTCTTCGTGCACTTACTAACCACTAACTCACCATCTACCTCATGTTAATGTTGTAACGGGGACAACAACGGATTTATTCTGTCCATTACGATGTTAACACGTGATTCTATATTCTCACAGAATCAGAAGGCAAGAAGTGAAATGGCAGAAGCGACAGGTTCGGGCTCACAAGTAGGGATACTTACTGCAGGAATCGATGTGGATAGTCTACCTGTGGATGTGCCACTAATTGAACGACCTGTGGAGCTGCAGCACCTTCAGCAAATCCCGGTGCCGGATCCACCCACAGGGATCACAGAAAGAGTCCATGCCAATTCTCATTGGTTCAATGGCATGCCAGGTCCATTAGGAGAGGCCAAGTATATATGGGAGTCTAAGTGCGAGTATGACAGATCGTGGGTTCGATTCCAATTTTTCTCCAAGGAGTTCGAGACTTTACAGAACACCGAGGATCTCCAGACCATATGGCAACGAGCAGGGCTAGCAGAATACTTTGAAGCCCCACTACCTAAACCAGATCTCCTCCGATGCTACTATTTGGTCTCCACATTACAAGCTAATGAAGAAAAGGACAAACCCGGATCATTTGTTCTTCCCTCCTTGCTGGGCAACAACGAGTTGAAGAGGTTTGAACTTACTGTGGAGTTGGTGAGCGACGCTTTGAACATGCACGGCACGCATGTACCCTCTGAAAAGGATGCTCTTGTTCCCACTAACATGAAGGACAGGAAACTGTTGAATCTTAAAGACATGGCAGCACTCACACCAAACGTGTCCATCCCTCTCCGTATGTGCATGCAACATTTTGCTTTTCCCCGGCCAAGACCGCTTCACACAACCACAGAAGAGAATCTGGTTCGCTCTCTACTTAGCGGAAGCAGGTGCGTTACCCATTAAGCTACCGGTATGGATTATAGATCAATTGTATGAAGCAAATAAAAGGTCTTCTAGGAAATTAGTGGTGAACAGTTGCTGTGCAATCACACGCATTATTTACCGGTGCCTAGCATACGATGTTCCCATTGAACGTGCCTTAACTTGGGCACAATTACAAATGTTTAAGAAGCTCAAGACGTCCACACATCAATCCAAGCGCATGAGGGGTGCGATCCCTTGTGTCCAGACAAGGGAAGTTTTGACTACTCCTGAGGTATCGCCACGAAGGGAGACCACTGTACCTCCCTTTACCATTAGGATACCCAGGTCGGGATCTGAAACTACGACACAAGCTACCCCATCGGCTCCTCCTGTTCCACCTGAATTCGAATTTGCTGCCATTGGAGATGCTGAAGGAATGGACCCCCAGGACTTCGAAGCATTCCTACAAAGTACACAATTCTCTGATGTGGAGTTTTATTCAGATGCAGAGGAACAAGGCACATCCTCACGAAGAAGAAGAAAGTCTACAGACGGTCGACATGTACATTGGAGTGACGCTCAGCAAGGTCAACAACAAGGACACCTAGAAGAAGAAGGAGCGTATGAAGAGGAGACCACTGAAGCCCTAGCCTATACAGCAGAACTCCGAAGGCTGTATCAGATTATGGAAAGAGTGCGATCGCAACAACTACTCACCGAACAGAGTAGCAGAGTACTCATGACTCAGTTGTTGGAAGAAGCAGGAGTTGACTCAGAGTATAGGGAAGGTCTCTTATTGATGGCAGAAACATATGGGGTAGTGGAAGCAGTGCGCACTGCCATTCGGAGGTCTCCAGTTCAATATGATCCACGAAGGTTCCAGACACGACCACGCTCAGGTAAGAATATCCAGATTCCCATTACAACTGCAGAAGAGCCAACTATTACATCTGAACCTATCAGGACAACCTCCCAAGCAACCAAAACGGCTAGCCAAGAGCACCCAGTCACCCATGAGGAGTCCACAGAGCCACAACCACCCACACCCCCACCATCGCCTCCTAGAGCAGAAACAGTGGAAATCACCTCGACCACTCAACCCACCGAACCAACCTTCATCTTCCGTACTCCCATCTCTAGTTCCACCCTATTCTCTACCACTGATAACCCAATCTTTGAAGCAACCCCCATCACTACACAATCCACCGAACCGCTCATAGAGCCTGCCCTAGGGCAACCATCCCCCATGCCCTCAGCCATAGGTCATCCTGACCCTAGATCCACATTCATGGGTTTCCCTGCTACCACGCAACCCTTCATGCCCTCCTCAAATCTACGACCTCAACCCCCGACCTCCATCTCTCCATTTCTACAATCCCTCCATGACCTCCTTGCTAGAACTTTTCAACCCAGGTCTCAACCATTTCCTTTCTTTTCAGCTCCCCACCCCACTTCTCATCTATTCACCACTTCCACACACACACCACCTACCATTCCAATGTATATGGCAGACCCCACACTCGCACCCACTCCTGAAGGTATGGACATTTCACCACCCACGGCACCTCCCCCCACGATTCCACCTCCTCCCATTCCCCCTCCACCAATTTCACTCACACACACGACTTCAATAGACACATCATTCACTCTTCCCCTTCCCCAATTCCCTTCCCATGCATCTTCCGCTGTAAACACCACCCACTCATCTATAGGAAATGCACTGGACACCATGCTAGCCTGTATATCAAACTTAAGGACAGATTACATTTAGCTCCAGCAACAGAATGAACGCCTGCACGAGCACTCAGAGACACTACAGCACCGCCTCGCGGCACTAGAGGAGGAAAATGCTCGCCTCCACACACAGTTCCAAACTCTCCAAGAAGCTCATGGCATATTGGAGGTACAGTTACAGAACATAGATCAGGAAGCGATACAGGTGGTAGAAGGTCACCTACGGACACAGCTGGAACGCAACTCAAAGCTTCAGCGAAATATGGCTCTACTCAAACGCCATCTTACGGCCGCTCAGGAAGAGAATCGACGCCTGCAAGTACAAAATCAAGAGAACCTGGAGGCAGCTATTGAGAGCACACCGGGGGCACCCATCAGCCCATCCAAGTTTCAAGCAGTGACCCCCGATAATATCAAGATCATATTGGAAGACTATGCCATGCTGCTTGAAGCACATGACCAGCTATCGGAGGAACTGGGACAATTGAAGTAGAAACACCAAAATGGACCAACAGCAGCCTCTCCAACCACCCCCTCCGCGGCTTCACTTCTCACAGACTGAGAGGCCATAAAAGATCTCCAGAAACAGGTCACTGAATTGCAAACACGTCTACTACAATATGAGAGACCACCTTCCCCTCCAGAGGCTCCCACTGACGAAGAAGTAGTGCAAATTCCTGTGGAACAAACGTTTGACGAAGAATACGATCCACAACCATTCCCAGGAGGCCAACAAACAGAAGAAGCTCAGGACACATTCGAGGCACCACGGCCTCCATGGCTACGTCAAGTGGAGGAAATCGGGAGTTCGCACGAAGAGCGCACAGTAGTGCAAAATCAGGCCATGAGGGTCATAGAGGAAACGGTGCTACAGTCGGCTTACTTCAAGAACTTGTCATCGAGACGCCTCATCCTCTCATCTGAACTCCAATACCGGCCTTATTTATATTATCTTGGCTGATTATAATGCAGAAATACAGAGAGTCACGGGTCAGATTCCTACCTTTGCTACCCAATTTCAACCCGAAGACCTTCCTCCAGAGGTGCAAAAAGGCAAAATTTGTCAACCCACCTGGCGGTAGAAACTTCTAGAGACATATCCAGAAATGCTACGCACATGGAACAACGCGCCTTTACACCTCCTATACAATCCATGCTACGGTCCAGTTCCACGCCGCAGGTCTTGGAAGGCATTCAATATCAAAGTGCAGAACAATGCGCAATGCAAAGAATGGCTAAACTACCCGTACATTGCGCCACCACAGGGACCACCATCGGTAGCATACATGATGGGAACAATTCGCCACTGGATGCCACTATTGAAGCCCATGCAAGATGTAGCAGCGCAAATGATGCTTAAAATCTTAGATATGATGCAGGTAGTCCTGAAAACTTTTAGAAATGCAGCCGCACCACAGGTACGTCTCCCGGGGTTCAACAATGGAAATTATGACTTGGTGTATGACATGAGCACCACCCCCAGTATCCGTGTGGCTTACGCCTGGCATGCACGCATCAAATACCTCCCTGCTTGTTACAAACAGACCTTCGAAGAAATGTTCAGATCAGGTTTCTGGGAGTATCACTCGGAGATTTTCGCACCGAAGCCAACACACCTGCTCCATCTTTTTGCTTGTGAACAAGCAATGTACTCTGAGTACTACACCACCCCGCAGCCAGAGGCCCCTGGTGCAATAAATTGGGATGCATTGGAAGCTGATCTAGCAAGAGGCTTAAGGATAGGAGAACATGAACTTGCCACCAATGTCATCCAATACTATATCGACCACCCGAGAGAACAAAGGTCTGTCAGGGGCGACAGACGCTAGGAGGGGGGGCGTGTTGGCATACAAAGCAACAGAGGAGTCATGCACAATACGGCAACAAGGCCAAATCATTTCTTCCATGGACTATTTACAACTCAAGTGATTTTAATCACTACACAAACATTGTAAATCCCGTTTTTGGTAGAATAGACTCCATTTTGTGCAAGCCGAGGAGTCCTCGAGCTTGAGGAGTATTAGAACTAGCGACATATCAATTTTCATAATTTTTAGACTCTGTCTGAGCCCTCAAATAGACTCTAGAACCTAATTTTTAACTAGGCCGAACACTAGGTCTGGACAAGACCAAAGCTAGTTAGAAAACTATAAAAAGAGCTAGAGAGCTCATTTTTAGGGGTAGATTGTTTGTGAATTGAGCTTATGTAAGAGACCTATTGATTAATGCAAAGGACTACATTGTTCCTCTCCTTGTTCTTGCCTTGTGTGCGCGTGTGTATGAATGTGTGTGCATGCTTGTGTGCTTCTCACTCACTCACTTGTGCCTTCACTTGCTCATA
Source organism: Ceratopteris richardii (assembly GCA_020310875.1). Classification (NCBI taxonomy): domain Eukaryota; kingdom Viridiplantae; phylum Streptophyta; class Polypodiopsida; order Polypodiales; family Pteridaceae; genus Ceratopteris; species Ceratopteris richardii. The sequence continues at coordinate 27,004,630 of CM035441.1, forward strand.
GTCTTCATACTAGTCCTCACGTCTCCACGGATTGACATTTATGAGGTGTATCTCCTCACGTTGTTACTCACCATTGTGCTAGAGTGACACAAATCCTTGTAACTCCAAGGAAACCATCTCTATATTCTTGCAATAGCGCTGTTAAATCTTCTTCTCCTTCCTCCATCAAATCATGCCCTATGTATGTGCATTTTTCTTATCCTTCTTCCATTGTTTTCTTTGTTTTTTTCTCAATTATCATATACTTCTCCAATGCTTGCTTCTCTTTTAGGCATCCCCACCATAATTCTTCTGTCTTCTATTTCATACTTTTTAAAGTTCTCCGGTACTTCCATGAGGGGTTCTTCTTCCTCTGTCTTAAGTGATTTCTCCTTCTTCTTTTTGTGCTTACCTTCTGTACATTTTGTTAGTGACTTGGGTTGTTCAATTTGATTTTCCTTTCCCATCTCAGGGGTATTGGCTTCCATAAAGTAAAGATACTCCTCTTCTATCGAGCAGAAGGGCTCCATGAATTTGGACTCTAGGTCCCCATCACTTGTCTCATCTGGCTCTTGGGCCAACGCCCTGCATTCTTCTAGGATGTGATCTTCCTCTAAGGGCTCTATCATAAAGATGGAAATGTCATATATATCCTCATCACAATGAGGGGTCCATTGTTCTTCATTTACTGCTATATCCATGTTAGCTAAGATCTCTACCCAACCGTGAGGCTAGAATTCTTCGTCTGGGAACACTATCGATGCTTAACCAGGGTCTTGAAGAGTTCGTGGATGTCGTTCTGAACCTAATGTCCCAACTTCTAATCGTTCTTCCTCTTGTTTGGCTACCTTACACATCCATAGATGAGTTTCCTTATGCACCCATGATGGATAGATTCTAATGAATACACAAACTCTTTTCTTCAGGGGTCCTATGGATGGTATTCCACTGGGTTGGGGGTACATCGTAATGGGAATAATCCTTGAAGTTAACTTTGGTGGTCACTCTTAAATGTTGTAGGTACAAGGAGTTAGTTCCCCAATCTTGTACAATTTGCGATTGTCGCATGAATGGTCGTCCTAAAATCATACCATACGTGTGATTTTTTGCAAACTCACAAATAGCAAAGGTGTGCTCAAATTCTACACAAGTGGTGAGAGATATGCCTTCCAATAAGCCTAATGGTTTCTCAATGTGAACATCAGCCATTTGTAGCTTCATTCTTGTGGGTCTTAATGCTGGCTTACCCCAATGTTTCCATAAGGAAGTGGTCGCGATGGCTACTCCAACACCTGAATCTAGGATGGCTTTGGTGGTATAGGCTTGGTGGGTTATTGGAAGGTAGGTATTACCTTCCTCTCACTCATCATATCTCCAATTCTTTCCATGGGTATTTCTAGTACCTTTTTGTGTGAACCTCCCTGAGTGTGAGTGGTAGCTGTCTATGGGAGCTAGTTTGCTACGTGCTACCACAACTCAGGTTTGATTTTCAATAATTTGTTTAAAATGAGATGACACTGCACTTTAGTGTTTTTGATCATTTTCATGTTTCTTGGAATTACTGACTCCTCATTTCTAACTATTATGGTGGGTGCTCTCATACTAATAGACTTGGCTTCCCAAGGTCCTGTGAACTGGGGTAATTCTTGTAAGGAACTAGATTCAAAATTCGTTTGTTCACTAGGTTGCTCTTCCTCTACATCGTCACATATAGAGGTAATGTCTTGGGGAAATTGTTCTTGCAAGTCATCTATCTCTTGAATAGGGGGATGGGTCTCTCACTCTCATCTCCACTTCTCCTCTTGGATTTCTCTCAGAAACCCTTGTGAGTACTTATGTATGGAAGAAAGGTTCTCTCCACCCTCAGTATTTGACACTTGAGACAATGATGGTGTATTACCTTCATGTACCTCTCGAACAGTAGAGTTCTACTACAGACTCTTCTTTTTGTTGCTAGCAATCAAGTATTCTAGCCCTTGCAATAGTCCTTGAAGGTGTAACTCTGGTTTTGATATGTTACTCCAATTGATATATCAAGAGGCTTCAAACATGGTTTGGGATAATTCTACCATCTTCATGCAAAGCTTAGTTCTCTCAATTTCTAAGTGTGCCCTTGGATAGTTCTTACTCAATTCAACTGTTAGTATATGATCAATGTCTACCCCTCATGATTGTATGCACATTTTGTAAGGCCCCCTTTATGAGGAGAAGCCAAGCGTGCATTACCCAATTGATGGGAATCCCAACTTGAATGTTGGATGAAGGTCATATTGGACCATTTAAGGTATTATAAGGAAAGGGAGTTACCAGGGTCCCCAATTGTGGGGTCCGGGGCAACAGTGAGCAGCCCCAGCTGGGGGGTCCAAGGGGGCCAGCGGGCCCCCTGGTGGGGGTCCGGGGGCAGCGCCCCCGGCGCGACGGTAAAGGGAATATTCCATGGAATATTCCCTGTTGGAGTCAAAAATCATTTATATTTGTTAGGTCGGTTCAACCAGTCTAAGCTGTGTATGGCAATTACGCGAGCGGTGGCCGCCCACACTCTACCGCCCATGTATAGCCGTCCATGGCAGGTATATACATGACTTCTGCACTACCTAAGACATTGAGTTGAGCCAGCATACCTCTACCTTGTATCTCCCTATCTAGAGTTGTCTAGATCACCATTTAAGCTCTACCTTGAGAGCGCACGGGTGGACAATGCCATCATCTTTGTACTTGCTGCTAGTAGAAAATTGTTGAGATTCTCCTATATCTGTTATCTTCTCTGCTATTGCTCTTGTGTTATATTGCGTAACTATTGTCTTACATCAACTACATGGGGTCCTTCTCTTAATCTTGCATGGTATGCTCGAAACATCATGTCTAGATTTTTAAGTATGGGTTTAGCTAGAACTGATCCTAGTTTCTAGTTCAGGGTCTCCTAGTTTGACTCTTGCAATGCTATTTCTAAGATTTTAGCTCTAATCTCTTTTAGACTTCCTTCCAATTCATTTGTCTTTTTACTCCATTTCCTCTTGATTCTTTCTCATGGATCCTTCCATGATTTAGTTTTTCTTCCACTATAATCTCCAACTTCGCGTGTATCTGCTATTTTATCCAAGTTAAGTTGTTGATTTTGTAACAATACCTGGGCCCTCTTATAGCTTGGATAAGCACATATGTAACCGGAGATCCATATGAGGTGTGCACAATACGTATCACATTTATGGATGTTACTTTTGAGGCATTAGCAAGGTTCTTAGGGCATTCTCTTATGACATGATCTTTACCACATTCTACATGAAAACCTTGAATGTTGTAATATTGTGATTGCCTTGCTATTGGAGGATGTGGGCACTCCTTTATGTAATTATCTCCTTGGCATGTAAAACATGGTCCTTAGGGCCTTGTAGTCTTGGCTGTCTCAATTGGGGTTGTGGGTTAGGATTGGCATGCATGACATGTTGAGATATCAAGCTCAACATGTGATGATCCAGGATGACACGTACCAGTTTTTCGTTTCTCTGACATGTATAGTGGTCATGCCGATATATGTCAGGGATACTTCATTGAGCTTTATTAGATTTATCTACCGAGAGTGATGGCACATTTGTTTCTTGCTAGCTCACTCATTCGCGGACATTAGGTTTTTCCTTATGTACTGGTCTTTACATATTGCACTTGTTGTATTCTTGTTTTTTAGGTCATTCTTGTACATTCCTTTTATGTAATAGAAGAAGAAGAAGATCATTCTTCCTTGCCTCAATCTGTGTTTTTGTGCTTCTCCTTGAGAGTGAGAGTGTGTGTGTGAGCTCTCTTCCTTATCTTCTTCCTCGTGACATGGTATCAGAGCCAGCGTGGCTGTAGAGAGCTCGTGGAGAAGGCGACGGTGAAGACTACGCGGCAAGGCGTGGAGAAAACATGATTTCACAAACGGCCTCCGTTTGCTACAAAAATCTCCGTGAAGGTAGAAAAACCAGATCAGTTTCAAATACTGTAACTTGCGTTGTGTTCGACAACACTCATATATTCCAGATTCAGAATTTCAAGCAATTCCGTGTACTCTTGATACATGAAAACTGTGTTTTTCTGAGATCGAATTGTCACGTCATAGTGCGACAGTGTTCAAGCAGAAGTGCTGCTTGTAGTGTGTTGCGGTGTTGTGAATTGTTGCAGAAATGGCAAACACAGATGGAATGAGTCAGCTTATGAGCGATAAGCTAGACAAGAACAACTTCCATGCTTGGAGATTCAGAATGACGAATTTCCTGATGGGAAAAGGCTACTAGAAGTACATCGAAGGAGAGAATGAAAATGCTCCTCAGTTACCAGAAAGGAATCAGACTGCAGAACAGTTAAGAGCATATGAGGAATGGAATCAAGGAGCATGAAAGGTAATGTATTGGCTATCTATTAGCATACAGGATAGCATGATTGGACACATACAGGATGCCAAGACTCCAAAAGAGGCTTGGAACAGTTTGGTCACTTTATATTGGTCACTTTGTACGAGACCAATATAAAGGCACGGAAATTGCAACTCAAGAACGAGCTGCATACATTGGAGAAAAAGAGCATGTCGGTAAGTGACTACACTCTAAAAATCAAAAGCATATGTGAGTCACTTGCATCTATTGGCATGAATGTAGATGATGATAAGGTGGAAGTGTGCCTTCGTGGTTTAGGAGTTGCATATAAGCAGTTCAGAACTTCTATACATACCAAGGAAAATATTCCGAATTTTGTTGATTTGGTATCTATGCTGATTATTGAAGAAAAGAATCTTGGTGAGGATTCAAACTCCCAAGGAAAGCCCAGTTCTGAGCAGGTATTCTACTCTGGCAGAGGAAGAGGGAGAGGTAGAGGTTTTGGAAGTGGAAGAGGAAGCAATAACCAAGACCAAGGTCAACAACAGAATCATGCAGGAGGAAGAGGACAGTTTTGAGGCAGGGGGAGCCAAAGAGGTCGCAAAAATTTCCAAAGAAATGATTCAGGTAATGATAGTAAAGGATGCTGGAATTGTGGTAGACCTGGACACTTTGAACGTGATTGCAGGTTAAAGAATCAAAATAATAGAAGACAACAAAACAACTATGCATCCACAAGTGCAGATGATTCTGAGAAGCTGTTTATGGTTCAACATCACATGATGAATACGATGTCTGCTGGTGTTTCAAAATCAAATGATAATGTCTGGTATGTTGATTCAGGTGCTTCAAATCACATGACCAGTCATGCAGAATGGTTTAGTAGTTTGCAAAAAATGCCAGTTCCTGGATATGTTGAAACAGGTGATGATACATCGCATCCTATTGAGCATACAGGAAACATAACATTATCTATGGAGGACGGAAAGGTAAAACATCTCGCTGATGTGCTGCATGTTCCAAATATAACGAAGAATCTAGTTTCTGTTGGACAAATGCTTGACTAGGGATTACAAGTCAGCTTCAATGTTGATGGATTATATGTAGAAGATTACAAGCAGGATGGATGATTGGTTGCCAAAGGAAACAAAGTGGGTAGGATGTTCACCTTAAATGTGAAGATTCCTTAAATGAATGCAGCCATGTTTGCAAAAGGTGCAAGAGTTATTGCAGATATAGAGATATGGCACAAACAAATTAGACATGCAAACTTACAAAGGCTGAAACTGATGCAGTCAAAGGAGATTGTCCATGGACTACCAAATTTCAAAGTTGCAGAAATGCAAAAGGTATGTGCAGCATGTCAATTTGGTAAACAATCAAGAGCATCATTTCCACATGACAAGCATGTTAGTGAGAATGTACTAGAAGTAGTACATACAGATGTTTGGGGTCCAGCAAAGACCACATCTATGGGCGGTTGCAGGTTTTATGTTACTTTCATTGATGACCATACACGCAAAGTATGGGTATATTTCATGAAAGAGAAGAGCAAGGTGTTTACTCACTTCCAGAATTTTAAAGTTATGGTGGAAAAGCAGACAGGGAAGTACATTCAAACATTAAGATATGATGGAGGAGGTGAATACATGTCAAATGAGTTTAGCAGTTTTCTAAAAAATCATGGAATTTGGCGTCAGTTTTCATGCAGGTACACACCACAACAGAATGGTGTTGTTGAACGCAAAAATAGACATATTGTAGAAATAGCAAGAGCCTTGATGGCTGAAAAGAATATGCCTCATTGTTATTGGGCAGAAGCTGTGCATACTGCTGTATACATCATGAACAGAACTCCGACTGCTGCTGTACATCAAGTTACACCTGAAGAGAAGTTTATAGGTAAAAAGCCAAACTTATCACATCTGAAAGTTTTTGGCTGTATTGCATATGTACATGGTCCAGATGAGTTGAGGATGAAGCTTGATCTGAAAGCAGAAAAATGTGTCTTCATTGGATATTCCCTTGAGCAAAAGGGGTACAAATGTTATAACCCACTCACACGACAGGTGAAGGTGAGCAGAGATGTGGTATTTGATGAAATGTCAAGCTTCTATGCAGATGCCAAAGAAGGACTGAATCTTGAACCAAATGACAAAGAAAATGCTGAAAAATCTAGTGCAAAATCTCAAGTTTTGAGTGGACCGGATGCATCACCAAGCATTAGTTCCAACTCAAATCCATGGAGTGGAAGATTGCTTGGAAATTTCAGTCCAACAAATTCATCAAATACATCCAAGAAAGGTAAAGAAAAGCATTCCGCTGGTAGTAAAACAGGTGCAGGGTTTGAAGACGTTGATGGAGATTCAAGCGGTTCAGAAAAGAGTCTTGATGATGAACTTGGATTGCCCTCTGTGAAGACTCCAGAAGTAAGAAGGGCACATGCAGATGATATAAGAAGAAGTGACCCAGGACCAAGAAGATCTGGGAGGATGCGTAATTCAATGCAACGATTGACATATGATAGTTACATGGCTCGCCATTGTGCCTACATGACAAAGGTAATACAAGATGCTTAACCTTCTTGTTTTGAAGATGCAATTGGTAATGCAGATTGGGAAAAAGCTATGGATGAGGAGATGGCTGCACTTTATGGAAATGATACATGGAAGCTGGTTCCATTGCCGCAAGGAAAGAAAATCCATAGGCTGCAAATGGGTTTACAAGGTAAAGCATAATGCTGATGGTAGAATAAGCAGGTATAAAGCACGATTGGTAGCTAAAGGTTATGCACAGACATATGGCATTGATTATGAGGAAACATTCAGCCTTGTAGCTAAAATGTCTACTGTCAAAACACTTGTTGCATTAGCTACAACGAAAGGATGGACTTTGCATCAGATGGATGTGAAGAATGCTTTCCTACATGGTGAGTTACAAGAAGAAGTATATATGGACCAACCACAAGGATATGAAGATTCAAAGCATCCAGAATATGTTTGCAGGTTGCAAAAGGCTTTGTATGGGCTGAAGCAAGCCCCTCGTGCATGGCATGCAAGGATTGCTGATTACTTAACCAACATTGGGTTTTCTATGTGTGATGCAGATCACTCACTATATGCAAGGAAGGCTGATGATGGCATCACTATTGTGGCTATTTATGTTGATGAACTGATTGTAGGTGGTGATAATGAAGAAAGCATCAAAGAGGTAAAGAAACTTCTTATGCAGGAATTCGACATGAAAGATCTTGGTGTGCTGCGCTATTTCTTGGGCATTGAGTTTATACATATAGAAACAGGTATATGGATGTCGCAAAGACAATATGCCTTGAATATGTTGCAAAAGTATGGTATGGATGATTGTAAGACAATTTCTATGCCATTAGATCAGAATTTGAAATTAGATACTACATCAGGTGAAGCATTGGAAAATGCTACTATGTACAGGAAAATTGTGGGAAGTCTTATATATCTCACAATTACAAGGCCTGATCTAAGTTATACTGTTGGACTTGAAAGTCAGTTTATGCAAGTTCCCAGGAAGCCACATTTGGATGCTCTGAGGCGCACTCTACGTTATGTGAGTGCTACTTTGGATTATGCATTGTTTTATGACGCTGGTGTAGATTTGCAGGTTCATGGATACACCGATGCAGATTGGGCTGGTAGTACTCCAGATAGAAGATCTGCTAGTGGCTTTCTTTTTTCACTTGGAGGTGCAGCTATTACATGGAGCAGTAAGAAGCAACCTACTATTGCTTTGTCGAGTACAGAGGCTGAGTATAGAGGTGCTTCAATGGCAGCATGTGAGGCATCATGGCTAGAGATGTTACTTGCAGATTTAGGTGTGGAAGTGCAAAAGCCTATCACTATCTATTGTGATAATCTTAGCAGCATACAGTTAGCGCGGAACCCTGTTTTCCATGCTAGAACAAAGCATATCGAGGTACATTATCACTTCATCAGAGAGAAGGTATTAGCAGGTGATATTGATCTTGTTTATGTGAGAACAGATGAGCAGGTTGCTGATATTTTCACCAAAGCACTTGGAGCTGAGAAGTTGAAGAAGTTTCGAAAGATGCTTGGATTACAAGATATGGCATTGAGCTTGAGGGGGAGTGTTGAGATATCAAGCTCAACATGTGATGATCCAGGATGACACGTACCAGTTTTTCGTTTCTCTGACATGTATAGTGGTCACGCCGGTATATGTCAGGGATACTTCAATGAGCTTTATTAGATTTATCTACTGAGAGTGATGGCACATTTGTTTCTTGCCAGCTCACTCATTCGCGGACATTAGGTTTTTCCTTATGTATTGGTCTTTATATATTGCACTTGTATTCTTTTTTTTTAGGTCATTCTTATACATTCCTTTTATGTAATAGAAGAAGAAGAAGATCATTCTTCCTTGCCTCAATCTGTGTGTGTGTGCTTCTCCTTGAGAGTGAGAGTGTGTGTGTGAGCTCTCTTCCTTATCTCCTTCCTCGTGACATGACATTGGTGTAGTCTTGCTCCCAATTGAGTTCCAACGATGGACTCCCATAGTGGTATGTTTCCATGTGTTCTGGCAACTCGGTATAGTATGCGTGTGGACTATCTACATGGGTTGAATTGAAGCTCTTAGAATTGGGTTCACTTTCAGTGATCAGAGGGGAAGAAGTTACTAAAGCCCTACTGAGGTTCTCTTTTGCCACAATGTATTTGACTTAGATTACATTGGCTGGGGGAGGTGGCTACTGAGCTAGAACTGGTTGAGGTCGCAGTTGAGTCTGGTAGGGATAGTTTTGTGGGGGGCCTATAGTAATGAGGATAAGCATTGTATTAACCTAGGTATCTACTATAGAGAGTACATGCATGGAAGCAAAATGAAAAGAAGAGTGTCCTCACAAAGAAAAGAGTGTGAGAGATTCAAAGTGAGTAGACCAAGAAATGGGTAAACTCGCATGGATTAGAAATGAGCTTGCCAAGAGCATGGAGTAGGATCCTCAAGCTTTTAATGAAGTACAAATGGGGGGAGAGGCCCTCCTTATATAGATTCACGAGGGGATCTCCAAAGTACATCTCATGTGGGGTAATTCCCCTTGAAGGAGAATGAACACAATGGTAGAAGCAAATGGCAAGGTACCCAAATACAAAGGAGATACAATATAAAATGGAAATAAACTGGAAATGTAGTGCCTCTTGGATACAAAATGGAGATGCACTCATGTGGACAAAAATATAGATGATTTAGGAGAAATCATGTCGTTAACACCCCCTTTGTAGCTCCATTTTGGAGCGGCTGAATGCTGCAGAGGTCCACCAAGCACTGGAGGGAAACTGGAGGTAGAGCTTTCGTGAACATGTTCGCTAGGTTCTCCTAAGAGGTACACTGCTCTAGAATAATCTCCTGAGATATGAGATTCTCACAGATGAAATGGTACTAGATCTTGATGTGCTTTGATAGAGCGTGGAACACTAGATTCTTGACCATGGCGAAGACTAACTGGCTATCCATGTAGATGCATGTTGGAGTAACCTGCAAAACACCAATGTTAGATAATGAACATCAAAGCCAGATGGCCTCATATGTTGCAAAGTTAGATGCTTGATTCTCGGCCGGTGGATGATAGAGAAACTGTAGTCTACTTCTTGCTTGCCCAAGAGATAGGTCCTGATCCACGCAAGAATATGTAACTAGAAGTGGACCATCGAGGATCAAGATCACCAACCAATTTGAATTTAAATATCTAGATAGTTCGATGCCCCATCTGTACCAAATACCATGATGTCGGGTGAGGGCAAGATATCGAAGTAGTCTTTGAGTAGCATCCCAATGCGTTTGATGAGGATGATGTGCAAACTGACTCAATATACCAACTACATAGGTAGTATTTGGTCTCGTGTTGGCAAGGTAGAGTAATGAGCCAACAAGTTATCAATAATTATGCACATCCAAAAGTGATGATGAATCCTCCAATGTGAGCTTGTTGTTTGGATCAAGTGGTGTAGTTACTGAGTGACATTGGTCCATGTTATATCTGGAAAGAAGATCCGAGCAATACTTTTTTTGTGATAGGAATATGCCTTCTTTTGTTTGCCAAACTTCCATACCCAAAAAGTAGTGAAGGAGTCCAAGACCTATCATAGAGTAGTAGAGGTGAAGGTGTCTGATGATTAATTGGATGTGTTCATCTGAGCCTGTCAAGATCAAGTCATCTACATAGAGGATGATGATGGCGATTAAGGACTTGTTCTTATAGATATATAAGTTTGCATCAACACTACTTCTTTGAAATCCTTTATCTTCAAATAACTTGTGAATCTCATACTAGGCCCTCGGAGCTTGCTTGAGTCCATAAAGTGCTTTGTGAAGTTTGTAGACTTGATCTTACTTTCCTTTAAACTTGAAGGCTTCATGTTGTTCACCATATATTTTTCTTGAAGATCTCCATTGAGGAAAGCACTTTTGATGTCGAGTTGGTAGATGGGCCACTTGAAATGTGCACTTAGTGCTAGAATGATTCTTATGCTGGTAAACCTTGCTATAGGGGCGAAGGTTTCCTCATAGTCAATGACATGTTGTTGCTTATTTCCTTTGGCTACAAGACTTGCATTGTACTTGTCTAATGTGCCATCTGATTTGTACTTAACTTTATAGAGCCACTTAACTCCTATGACTTGATGATTTGTGGGCTTAGGAACAAGGGTCCAAGTCTTGTTCTTCTCGATTGCATCTATTTCCACTTGCATAGCTTCTTCCCACTCAGGTTGGCCTTGAGCTTCTTTTTAGTTGGAAGGCTCTATAATTTGTTGAATCTGATGCATCAGTGCATAATTGACATAATGACTTTGTTCTCACTACTGCTTTTCAATAAGCCTTTGTGATCTTTTGGGTGGATGTGAAATACTTTCTTCTGATGTATGCTTTGAAAAGACTATGTCTCCCTTTGAAGTGTAGATGGGTGGAGTGAGACTTGTATTTGGATCTTTGGTTGAGTATCTTGAAGCTTCATTAAAGATAACATCTTTTGAAATTGTGATGGAGTGGTTCTCAAGATCGTATAGTCTATATGCTTTTGATTGTTCACTATAGTCGATGAATATATGCTTCTTAGACTTGGACTGTAACTTGTTGTGATCTTCTTTTCGTACATGGATAAATGCTTCACTTCCAAATACTCGAAAGTAATTGACATTAGGCTTTCTTCCATAGTAAGCTTCAAAGGGTGTCTTGTTGTGCAATGCACTAGTGAAGCCTCGATTGAGTATGTGCATGACAGTGTGCACTGCTTTTGCCCAAAACTTGTAGGGTAAATCTTTGTTGTGAAGCATGGTTCTTTCCATTTCCATCAGACTTCTGTTCTTTCTCTCAGCTACTCCATTCTCGGATAGAGTGTGCAGTTGAGTACCTTGTTGTTTTATCCCCTTTTATTTTAACAAGTTGTCAAATTTGTGATTGATAAATTCACCACCGCCATTAGATCAAATATTCTTGATTGTCTTTGATGCTCCATTCTATGATGGGTAGGCTCTTGTTGTTGCCTAGGTAAACTTTTCTAGTATGGTCTTCAATTTATTGAAAGGAATCCCGATCCTTACACATGTGCAATGTCGCACCACTGTCAAAGATCCATTCGTGAGAAGAACTGAAGGTTACCAAAGCATTGGCCTCCATGGAAATAAATAGGTCTTCACTAGAACAGTGAGACCTATGTTGAGATGTTTTTGAGGAGTTCTTGGAACTAGACGGTTTTGATGTATGCTTCTTCTTATAGCAAAATTTTTCCAAGTGCCCCGTTTTTCCATAGAAATTGCAAGTAAATTCCTTCAATGAAGTGTTGGAGCCTTGCTTTGGTGTGTTGCTAGTATTATGACTAGCATGTTTACCCTTGTGGAAGGGTCTTTTAGCCTTCATTGTTGTTTCTTGGGAGGAAGTTGACTTTGCTCATGAGTCATGGAGGAGCACATTAAGGAAAAAAATGAACCCTGCATGGGCCTTTTGGATTAAGGAGTGATTAGTGATGGACCAATTGTTACACTTATGTGTTCCTCGAGTAGCTTTGATGTGAACCTTTTCCCTATACATGGGCACTTTTTACTCGTGCTGGCTAGAGGTTTTTTCCCCATGTTACCACATACTTGATACTCTCATATGTGGTGGTACTTTGTAGTTAGGGATATTATTTAGCTCTTACTTTAGTTCAGTTCATCGTCAATAGAGAGAGTTATTCCAGCCATCATCTTCTCCGTCTGTCTTGCTATGTTTATGCTCCTTGTGTGTGCTTCTCATGTGTCTCTTGCACTTCTACACACACCCAATAGTGGTATCAGAGCAGGTTCAGCTCCTTCTCAAGTTTTGGTTTTTCGCGTCGCGGCACACATGCACTTTTAAAAGTGCAAATCGACTTTGGAGCATAAAAGAGTGAATTTCAGCTGCCAATAAACATTTCCAACAAGTGTGTTGGGGTTTTACCCCCATTTCAAAGTCATTCGTGCAGTTAGAATTGCCATCAGAGTGACGGTTTGTGAGTTGAAATTTCAGCATTCATTTCAATTTTCATCGAAGTGAAGATTTTGTCACATTTTTGTTCTTTTGTGAAATGGCGGGCAGCAATGACTTGTTTGGCATGCTTTAAGCTGAAGATAAGCTTGATGGGACCAACTATCTGATGTGTATGAAGCATGTTCTTATTGCTAAACAAATTTGGAACATAGTGGCAGATGTAGATCGAAAACCCGCAGTTTCTTCTACTTCACAATCTACTGTCACAAATGGAGCTTCTTCTTCGAGTACAGTGGTTTCTCCTTCTCTACCTACATAGGAGTAGCTTAGATGGGATGGAAAAGATGCTCAGGCTCATGTTTTGATTGCGCTTTCTGTGAAGCATCATATAATTCCATACATTCAGTCATGTTCTCCATCACAGAAGGCATGGGGCACTCTTGCTTCTTTGTATACCATGCGTAATGAAGCACGTGTTGCATACTTGAGGAAGCAACTTGAGGATGTATGTATGGATGAAAATGAGTGAGTGAATGTGTATGTGACATCCATTAAGGACTTGAAAGAGCAATTGGAAAACATAGATGAGATAACTCCAGATGCATCACTCATTTCTACATTGTTGAAATGATTACCGGATTTTTTTCAAAGCTTTGCTACTACACTCCGTTTGGTTGCAAAAGGAAATCCTAATATGTATGCATTTGATGAGCTTGTGTCTCTTCTTTTGCAAGAAGAGCAATCTAGAGTGAATAAGAGTGGTTTGATTGAGGGAAGGCAAGCACTTGCTATCTCACAAAGGGGGAAAAGCAAGTATGGTTCAACTTTGGGTTCATCAAAACCAAAGCCTCAACCTTCCTCTTCCACTCATTCCTCCAATGATGGTGATTTGCAAAAGAAGAAGAGATGTAAATATTGCCGGAAGGCTGGTCATACTATTGATGAGTGTAGAAAGCTTTCTAAACGCAATGAAAAGAAGAAGGAATCCGACATGTCTATTGCTGAAAATTCAGCAAATGTAAAGAATGATAAAGCTAACATGGCTCAAGATTTTTGGGCATGTGTTGTTACATGTCATTATGATGCTTCTTTGCATTGTAAATGTATGGTTGTGAGTGAGGCTGATTCTGATTGGTTCTTTGATAGTGGTGCTTCAAATCACATAACATCATGCAAAAGATTTTTTGTCTCTTTGAAAGATGCACCCAAAGGAGGACATGTGATGTGTGCAAACAATGCTCTTATCCTATCATTGGAGTAGGAGAAATTGAGCTTACGACTGCAAATGGAGGTGTGATTCTCTTGATAAATGAATTGTATGTGCCCGACATCAAGAAGAACTTAATTTCAGTTCCGTTGATTGCCAAAGCTCGACTTCATGTAGACTTTGTTGATGATAAGTGTATGGTTCATGATTTCAACAATGGTGATGTTATCGTGATGTCCGGTACATTATGTAATGGTTTGTATCGCATGGATACATACAAGAGGGATGTCTCAAATGCCTTGGTTGCTCATACTTCTTCCATGGCTGAAATGGAGCTTTGGCATGTTCATTTTGGTCACTTGAACTTCAATAGTTTGCTCTACTTGCAAAAGAAGGACATGCTTATTGGATTGCCTACACTTGAGTCCATTGAAAAACATGCATGTGAAGGTTGCATTCTTGGAAAAATGCATCATGCTTCTTTTCCAAAAGATATTCCCACACACACTACAAGAAATTTGCAGCTTGTTCACAGTGATGTATGTGGTCCCGTCAAGACTCCATCTTTTGGGAAGCATGTATATTTTGTTACCTTCATTGATGATGCTACTCGTCATACATGGGTGTATCCTATGAAAGCAAAGAATGAGGTATTTTCTTGCTTCAAAGCATTTTTAGCTATGGCTAAAAATTTTTCTTCACAAAAGCTTGTGACTTTACGCACGGATCGTGGTGCTGAATACATGTCACATGAGTTTAATGCTTTTCTTCATGAAAGAGGTAGTTCACACCAATCTACGATGCCATATACACCTCAGCAAAATGGTGTTATCGAGTGTAAAAATAGAAATCTACTTGAAATGGCATGATGTATGGTTGAAGGAAAGCATATTCCTGATAAGTTTTGGATGGAAGCGGTCATGTGTGCAAACTCTGTGTTGAATCGCTGCCCTACAAAAGCATTGAGAGTCATCAGTCCTTATGAGGCTTGGAGTGGTCATAAGCCCATGGTTAGTCATATGCATGTGTTTGGTTGTTTGGCATATGCTCTTGTGCCATCGCAACAATGTCACAAACTTGATGACAAGGCAAAGAAATGTATATTTGTTGGTTATAATGCTGAAATTAAGGGATATTGTTTGTATCATCCAATGATGAACACAATTATTGTGAGTCGAGATGTGGTATTTGCCGAAAATTCAATTTTCCCTCTACTTGAATGCAAAAAACAGCCAACAGTAAGCTCACAAGATGTGTTTGATACACTTGTGCCTTTGTTATAAAATGGTGCGCTTGACTATGGCCATGTAGACCAGCCAACGGGGGCTCAAAGGGCTGAAAAATTCCAGCAAAATAGTGTTAAAAATGCAGAGAATTTCCATCCAAACATGGCTGAAAATTTTCAGCCAAGAATTTGCAAAAGTGCTAGAAATTTCTAGCCACATGTGGCTGAACATTTGCATCAAAATATGGCTGAAAATGAGCATGAAATTCAGCCCACGCATGATGTACATATTGAAGATGTTTTACATAATGAATGCATGTCTATCAAGAGTGCACAAACTATGCCAAAGTGGCTGAAACAAACTTTGTAGGACAGCAAACTGAGTGCACCTTTACTTGGTAGAACAAGATCAAGCTCTCACCATGCATCAAGTAATTAAGTGGATTATTCTCTTATTGCAATAACATGTAATGAGAAGCCACTTTCTTTTGAAGATGCATGTGATGATCCACAATGGATGAGTGCTATGCAATCAGAAATGGATTCCATACATAGGAATGGTACTTGGGAGTTATGTGAATTGCCAAAAGGAAAGAATGCCATTGGTACAAAGTGGGTTTATAAGATTAGGAGAAAATCTGATGGTAGCATTGATTGCAACAAAGCTAGATTGGTTGCCAAAGGATATGTGCAACAATATGGCATTGATTATGAGGAAACATTTGCACCTACTTCACGCATGACTACCATTTGTACCATGGTTGCATTGGCTGCCCATCGAGGTTGGAAAGTGCATCAGTTGGACATAAAAACAACCTTCTTGAATGGTGATTTGCAAGAAGAGGTTTATGTGAAGCAACCTTTTGGATTTGCTATGAAAGGGAAAGAGCATATGGTTTGTTGCTTGCATAAAGCCTTGTATGGTCTCAAGCAAGCTCCAAGTGCATGGTATGAGAAAATCCATAAGCAGTTGATTGCTCTTGGCTTCACATGTAGTCCAATTGAAAGCACGCTCTATGTATGCAAAAATGGGGTTGATCTTACAATGCTTGTTCTTTATGTCGATGACATACTCTTGACTGGGTCATGTGATGCAAAACTTGACATTCTTATGGTTGATTTGTAGCATACTTTTGTGTCACTTATCTTGGTCTTTTGAGCTACTATCTTGGCATGCAGTTTGTATCTGTTGAGGGGGGAATTGTTATGCATCAAGCAAAGTATGTTGAAAAACTACTTCAGCATTTTGACTTTGAGGATTGCAAGCCACTTTCCACACCAGTTGAGACAGGATTCAAGTTCTCGATTGAGGATTCCAGTGATGCATCTGACACTTCTCTTTATCAGCAAGCTATGGGATGTCTTATATATGCATGCAACACAAGACCAGATATACAGTATGCAGTTTCCTAGTTGAGTCGATTCATGCATAGCCCTTCCACTAAGCATTGGCAAGCACTAAAATGTTTGTTTAGATATCTCCAAGGCACTTTGAGCTTAGGTCTCTTTTATGGCAGATATGTTCAGCCATGCTTGCATGCTTTTACAGATAGTGATTGGGCTGGTTGTTATGATACTCGCGTGTCCACTAGTGGTAATTGCTTTTCCTTGGAGACTCATGCATATCTTGGTTGAGTAAGAAGCAACCTACAGTGGCGACATCGAGTTGTGAAGCTGAGTACAGGGCACTTTTCACAGCTACAGTGGAATGTGGCTGAGACGCCTATTGTGGATCTTTGCATGGAGATTGATGTTGCTACACATATTCTCACGGATAGTTAGAGTACTTTGGCTGTTGCACAAAACCCAGTGTTTCATGCACATACCAAACATATTGAGGTGCATTACCACTATGTGAGAGAGCGCCTTCATGTAGGAGATATTGATTTGGTATATGTGCCTACACAAGATAATGTAGAAGACATATTCACCAAAGCTCTTCCACGCGAAAAGTTTGAAGCTTTTTGCAAAGCTTGAGGCTTATTACCTTGTGAGGGCTGATTTGTCACTCCTTGTATGTGTTCACATCATTCGCTCCAGGGGGGTTTGTTACACTTATGTGTTCCTCGAGTAGCTTTAATGTGAACCTTTTCCCTATACATGGGCACTTTTTACTCTAGTGTTGGCTAGAGGTTTTTTCCCCATGTTACCACATATTTGATACTCTCATATGTGGTGGTACTTTGTACTTAGGGATATTATTCAGCTCTTACTTCAGTTCAGTTCCTTGTGAATAGAGAGAGCTATTCCAACCATCATCTTCTCCGTGTGTCTTGTTGCATTTATGCTCCTTGTGTGTGCTTCTCGTGTGTCTCTCGCACTTCTACACACACCCAACACCAATGAGAGGAGGGTGGTGGACACAGTCTATAGCCGATAAGTCACTAGGCTAAAGGGGGATGAGGGGACATGATTCCCTTATGTTCAAGTTTTGCCTCTAGAGAGAGAAAGGAATCTCGTAACTTACTTGGGCCCAAATATTCAAAAATTTTAGAAAGTTATAAAACTCATCATAATACCATTTAATGATCCCCCGACCACGTTTTAGGATCAAAAATTTTATTTTTGAGTCCTAATCAAAATCTGTGCATGAATTGACCCGAAAAAAGTGATTTTTTCAAAAATAACTCAAAATGCAACTTTCATACCCAGGTCCCAAAAAGTCATCTTTTTCCACTACTTTCTCTCCCTAGCATACCATTGCAACTCCTGCGTCTCCATTTCTTTCTCTATGCATCTTCTTCTTTGAATTTCTACTATCACTTCCATAGCCTAAACTCCAATGGAGAAACCTAAATCTCATAGACGTCCAAAAGATGAGGTTATCGCGATAAAATTGTCACAATATCAAGGCTATAGAAGGAATTTGGCTAGGACATGAGTTCTGCAAAGGTGCATGGATGTACATGCAACCCTTTGGTGTTGGTCCTCATCGTGTAAGAGACAATGGAGACTTGGATCTTCATTGCAAAGGGAAGTTGTTAGGCTTCAAAAAGCTCAAAAATGGTGAAACTGTTGCCATTGTACAACATGTTTTCACAATGTCAAGCATGAAATTGGACAACTCAAACAAAATGGGATATCCTATCAACTGTAAGTATTACTGGTTAACTTTTGTTCAAATTTCATAATATACCTTGTTAAATTGTGTAGTTTTTTGTTGTAGACATATTTCCTTCTACCTTGGTGGAAGAACAACCACTTCATAGTCTTACATGTACTTTCCAAGCATTGCATGTAGATGTTGGGTCGATAGTCTTTCCACAAGCCCGTCCTACTCAGCTATTACATGAGAGAGTTTTCTTTTACAAACATATATATGTTGTACCCTCTTCATCAAATGATTTTGATAGGTTAGAGATGATTAAGGTAGATTCTCTTTTAAAGCTCGAGTGGCCTGATAAACCTCTTAGTCCAAGGGAAATTTCATATATGTGCTTGTGTTTTGCTCCACAAACACAAAATCACAAAAACCATGCTTACATCCTCGTTACCACTTTGTTGACTCGATCGCTTCATATCTTACTTACCATCCATGCACTCTTTCCTTTGGCCTTCACCTCTGTTCCTGCATCATCCATCAGACCCAAATCCAACCATCACAAGAAAACTTACCATATATAGACGTACCAGCCAGCATCCTTCTTTTCCATCGCACGTGTAACCTCACACAACTCAACAAAAAGGTAAGAACCAAAAAGATGTATCAAAACCAAAATCATCATGTATAATCCGCATGCATATAGGCATCTTCCCTAACTAATCATATGCAAACCAGACAAAGTCCGACACAAAACCTAACTCGCACAATCAAAAAGAGACCATCTCCAAAAAATAGAACATGACCAAAAGTAAAAGAATCAGAGTGGTATACCTCATTGCCATCTTTAGAAAGAACCTGTTGACAAGAATAGAAAAGCCAAACATAGTGAGTAGGTAGCAAGCAAGTCAAATACACATGTGAATACCAGTCCTCGTTGGCGTTGACGTTAGGCAGATCAATCTATCAACAATCACAAAAAAATCACAAAAAACATATACATGCATGGCACACCCATCCGGACGACCATCGTCCTCCTCCTTTCTGTCTCTCCCCCTCAGGGACGGGAACAGGGGCATCGTCGGGCACACCAGAGATTGGCTCCTCATTAATTATTCAAGATAAATGGTCAGCAAGTATGTGGACTTTCCCTGGTTTAGTTACCACCGTGAATTGGAACTCTTGCAAGAGTAACATCCACCTCATCAACCGTCCTGATAGTTGGGGTTTATTGATGATATACTTTAGAGCTTCATGGTCCACATAGAATGTAAAATGCTTGCCCATCAAATAGTGTCGATACTTATTCACCGCAAAAATCATCGAGAGGCACTCCTTTTCCGTAGTCGTGTAGTTCCACTCTGCACTATTCAAGTTCCAACTTGCATAATAAATGGGGTGATGCAACTTCTTCTCGTCAGCTTGACATAGCACTACTCCTACCGCAGTATGGGAAGCATCTGTATGCACATGGAACTCTTTCGTCCAATCAGGTGCTACCAAGATCGGCGCATTTATCAGTTTCTCTTTGAGAGAGTCAAATGCAGTCTGACACTCCACGTTCCATTGGTATTGCTGGTCTTTTCTTAGAAGGTTAGTCAACGGTGCGGATATAGATGCGAAATTTAATATGAATCTTCGGTAATAGTTAGCATGTCCCAAGAAGCCTCTGAGTTGCCGCAAGTTATGAGGAGGTGGAAGTCGTCCGATTTTTTCTACCTTATCCTCGTCAACGGAAATCCCTTTTTCAGAGATCACATGTCCCAAGAGCAAGCCCTTTCGTACTCCAAACATGCATTTTTCCGGATTCAATGCGATGCCTTTTTCAATACTCCTTTTCAGGATGGCTTCGATTCTGTCCGCCATATTTTCATAATCTCCTTGGATGTGGAAGTCATCAAGGAATATTTCCATCCAGTCTTGTAAATAATCTTGGTATGCCGCGATCATTGCTATCTAAAATGTAGTTGGCGCATTGCATAGCCCAAACGGCATGACTCGATAGGCATATGTACCCCACTCTATGGTGAAAGTAGTCTTCGACTGATCCTCATCATAGATTTGAATCTGATTGTACCCGCTGAAGCCGTCTAAAAAGGAGTACAAATTATGACCTGCCACTCGATCCAAGATTTGGTCCGTGAATGGCAACGGAAAGTGATCTTTCTTCGTTCGCTCGTTCAGCTTTCAATAGTCCACACAAATGCAAATTCTATTGTTCTTTTTCGGGACAACCACGATTGGTGACACCCATTCGCTGAATGCAACTGGGTATATGAATCCTGCTTTCAATAACTTGGTCAATTCCAATTTGATCAAGTCCGAGTATGCTAGGTTTGTCCGTCTAAGCCTTTGACATATTGGCCTAGTCCCTTCTTCCAAGTCAATATAATGCTGACAAATCTGAGGATCGATCCCTCTTAGATCATTGTATGACCATGCAAAGGCCTTGCTGAATTTTTTAGTACTGATTGAATGTTTTCTCGTACGCCTGCTGGTAACTCTGATCCCACACTTAGGAATTTTTCTGGAAACACTTCCCACTTTTCCACTTGGTCTTCCCTCGAATACCCCTCACCTTTCCTTGTCACTTTGATCGGAATATGTTCCCCGATCACACGTGCACGGCTGGCTAATAAATCATTGGATTTTTCCTTTTGGATTGGGTCCAATTTCTTCAACTCGGCCTTTGTGATCATTTCCCACACTTTGGTCTTATCTCTCTCTTCTATTTCCGATTCTTCGTCTCTCCTTTGGAGCTCAATCTCTAGCACTCTGATCCTTTCTCTACATTGCTTTACTTCTTTTGACGAAACTAGTTCGAGCTCTGGCTCTTCTTCTAAAGTCCCCTTCCCCTTGGACTTGGTAACTTTGCTTTCCCCTATATCTATACTCACCATATAGCAGCCAAGTTCGCTTGTGCGCTTTAGCCATCCTAGCAACTCTTGGTCCGAGTCATCCTTGTAGACTAGTGGGTCCTTATACTCTCCCATCTTTGCATTTTGGAATTTAAACAATTGCAAATTAAATCCATCTTGGAGGAGATCTTTGTGAGTCTCCATGTGTAAGGCAAATTGCACCCGTGCCATTTCTTGCCTGACCTTTTCCTTTGCTTTCCTCTCCATCTCCTCGACTGTCATCGACTTCTTGCTTGTCGAGTTTGGAGACACTTGAATTTGTATTGGATCAGTCTTTTGTTCGATGGTAATAAATCCTATGCGCCAGTCATGCACACATTCGGCTTGCATAAGCCACGGCCGTCCAAGTAGGATTGAGAAAGTGGCTTCCGAGGATCTCGGTCGAACTATCAAGTAATCGATGCTAAACTCCAATCCTCCCACGACTGTGCTCACATTTCTTAGAAGACCGGCTGGCTTCACTTGTGTCTGATCTGCCATCCTTAGAAACATCGGAGTTTCTTCTATGTGGTTCAAGCCTAGAGCCTTCATCATATATTCAGTCATCAAATTGACAGTGGCTCCACTATCCGATTGAGCGCTTGGGACCGCATATCCCTTAATCTCGACTGTCACAACTGGAGCAGTTGAGTCGATTTGCGTTGTAACGCTCTGAATAAGACCTTGGACGTCTTTTTCTTTCTCCTTCTTATCTCAAGTTTTCCTTGGTTTCTTGATATATTCGTTGTAAAATTGCTTCCTATATGTCGGGGAACATTTCAACAAGGTGCCAATGTCCAATGTGACTTTTGTTCCAGCCAACAATTTCACGATATCAACTTATTCTGAGCTTTGCTTGTCCTTTCAACATTTTCAGAGCCTTCAACCTTTCAGGGAATGGAGCAGCGCCTGGCACAAACTTCTTTGCCACTGGTAGAAGTATCTCCACTTCATCTCTTTCTTCCAGTTCTACTTGCTCCAGAGTTCCTTCTGCTCTTTCCTTTACTTCACTATACTGAGGTGCCCTCCCTTTGCTCGCATTTTCAGTTCTTTTCTCCACATCCTTTTTCAAATATTCTTGTGTCCGCGTGACCATTGCCACAGTTGGCTCTTTCCATGCACCCTTGCCATGGTTAGCCTCTACAAAGTGCATTGATGAACTGGATCCCTCCTGAGGATTTGGCGTCCTAAAAACCACTCCAATAGTGGGGACTTGCTCTTGTGCTCTAGGGGTGGGATATGTCTGAGTATCCACGTAATTGGACGATTCAGCTCTTTCTTTCCCTTTTTCAGTGTCCGCTTTCCTTTTTTGGCAGTCTACATCGAAATGGCCCTCTCCACTGCAATACCTACACATCGGGGTATAGTCGACAGGTTTCTTTTCGTTTGGACATTTAGCTTGAGTATGCCGCAATCCATGGCATCTCCAACACTGGATTGGACCAATCCTCCTTGGATCATGTGCAGCTCTTCTCTGATATCCTCCTCCCTGACCTTGGGCACCATCTCCATAAGCCTCTCTGTTTCCCCGACGGGATGTAGGTGGAATGCCTTGTGCAGGCAACCCCGTGTAAGCATGCTTCCTTGTATTTACTGATTGCATGGTTCGGCTTTCATAGGCTATTTTATGATGACACCGATCCTCTATATGATTTTTCCTACCACAAAAGGTGCAAAGCATCCTAGGTGGTGGTCTTTCCAAGACTACTCTTGAGACCGTAGGGCACTCCGAAGCCATATGACCGTAGCCATGACACTTCCCACACCATGTATGGGTTCTGAGCACCTCTTGATTAGGGGGCATGATTGCCTCTTGTTTCACTGTATATGCTTCTTGGGCTATCGTGGCAGCCTTTATGGCTTGCGTCACTAATTCTAGAATTCGTTCTTCAGTCAAATGAGGCTTCACCTCGCTTGTTGTACTAGTGGTGGCTACAACAGCCGAAGTCTTCAGCGTAGGACTCCCTTGGCCCGGATCTTGTACAGGTACACTTCCTGGGCCTCCTAATGGCTTGTACAAGAGCTCGATCCTTCTTTGCTGACATAGTTGTACTTCTTCCCATAGTCTTGCTTGTTCTTTAGCAACCAGCAAATTGGCAGGTTGTGTAAGGCTAATGTGTTGTTGCACAGTAGGATCCCTAAGCCAAGCAATAAATCTTCTTTTCAGAGTCTCATCGTTCGGGGCATTTGCACCCATCTTTCTTGCCAGGGTTTCCATCCTCTGGATATAGTTGTCGATGCTCTTGTTGACTCCCTGCTGCAGATAGTCCATTTGTTGAGATAGGCGATCTTGGAAACCTTGCCTACGAAACTTAGCCAAAAATGCATCCTTTAGCATTTGATACGTTTGTCGTCGTGGCTCTTCCAAGTTCTCGTACCAATTGGCAGCCTCATCTCTAAATTTGGCTGGCAAGATTCAAAGTCTTTCCGCCTGGTCGACCACTTCATTTGCTTCCAAGTGACCTCGAACAACTCGATAAAGCTATCCGGATCCTCATCCCACAATCCCGAGAATTTGGGAAAGTCTCCTAGATGCATTTGGACTCATTGTGCCATTTCAAATAATGGCGTAATGTCAATATCCTCTCGATCCCAGAAATTTAGTGCACGCAGCCTTAGGATCCCTCCTTCAAACTTTTGCACTTGATTCGTGACTCTCCTACGAGAGTACACTTTTTTTATAGATCCCGTCCTTCTAGTCAAGGTCGACTCACCTTGCGACCCCCACCTTTGCCTTTCTCTTTCAAGGGCTCTTCTCTGAGCACGCTCTTCTCTTTCCATTCACGTTCTTCCTAAGGATGAGCTCCCCTCGCTCATGTACTAGATTTGGGGTCCGCAAGCTCGGCCAACATGTGGCGCTAGGTGAACCTATGGCACTCTCTTATAGAGACGTACCAAGCTTTTCCCGGCAAACGCACCAAAATGATAAACCTCTTTAGTCCAAGGGAAATTGCATATATGTGCTTGTGTTTTGCTCCAGCTTCCCAAAATTACTTCACTTGCCTTTCTTCAAATCACTAAATTGTATGTGAATGTACTCCCAGGTGCTTCCTTGCTCACATGCTCCTGTGCCACTTAATTCCCGATTCCCCTATTTTCTCTTACTCTTGCTCCTACCCTTAGCTCCTTCCCCGCACTCCCTCACGTGCACCTATACTCGCATACATACACTCACATGTTTTCTTTTTCTCACTCACCCTAGCTTTCTTTCTTCATTTCTTTTTCTCTCTCTCCCACTCGGTTCCACTTCTCTTTCTCTTTCATACACCCCTACTCACCTCCTACATAGATATCTATGCTCTCACGAACATATGCTCATTCCCCAAACACACACTCCTACATTCACCCATGAAGCACCCACATTCTCATATGCACATGCTCACATATGCCGCCCTCACATACATACATACCTACGTCCTTCTTCTCCTGCCCTCACGCTCTTTTCCTCGCACACTTAGCTTTAATTGCTCATGCACACTTACTCCTTCACTCCCAGGGATTCCCCACATACACACACGTGCATTCGTACTCACTTTCACCCCCCTACCTCAGCCTACACTCCTACTCTCACCATTTCTCTCACGAACTCTTTTCTACTCAAATATGTGCATCTCCCTCGCTCACCTTTTCTCTTCCTTTCCTTTCCACTCTCTTCCACCTTAACTCTCCTCCTACATCCTATTCCCCTCTATGAATATTGAATGCATCCATCGTCATTAAATGTGCAAAAGCAGGTACCACATTGATGCACTGAAACGGTAACCCGGCAGGAGACATAAATCAATCAAAGTGAAATATCCACATATGGTAGCTCCATCGCCTCTACATGAAGCATCTTTTTTTTTTCTTTGCAAAACACAATTCTATGGGATGTCAGGTGTTAAGATTGCTTACTATAACAAACACAGTCTTCTTTAAAAAACTCCCCTAAGTGATAGGGGATGAGTAGGGCAGCAGACCACAGAGGGATATTTCTAAGCAATTATTTCGCGAAGGCTCATGAACTCTAGTGGGTCAACCAACTGATATACAACCAAACATAACACCCTTATAACTCACCATACCAGTTCAATGATCATACGGAAGTCTCACAGAACATTCCCAAACACTGAGCATTCGTAGTTGGGAACATGATCGTGAATTACAAACAACATATAAGCTTAGATATCATGACAAAGTACACACAACATCCACCAGAACATGAACCCAAAATCAGGCTATTCCTCGGAATCAACAGGCACCATGAAATGGATCATGCAGTAGCTCATTCACTATTTACTTGGCTTTTCTAGAGTTATTTCCTATGGTGCTGGACCTCATCAATCGGATTCATTGATAGTTCATGAGGTCATAATCTTTGCCCCACTTTTGCCTGGCCAACTTCAGGGCACAAAAAGAATTACTTCAAAAATGGAAATGCAGTTCAGCAGTTCTGTAGAAGGCAATTAGTACAGCAAAAACGACAGTAATTTTAATTCCTAATGGCATGAAAGCATTCTAGCATAGCTCCATTCTTCCCTTTTGTATGGATCCAATCACACCTGTAATGCCTACATCAAGCATAAATATTACCAACTGTCCCACTAATTAATACACCAAAAATCAACAACAACCGGCGCTAACATGACCACAACTTGATATATGGACATTAACATCTTTGAAGCATAAGATGGTGATGGACATACACAACTCTTCGAAATTGAAAAGAGTTTCAAGATCTGTAAGATTACATTAGTGTGTTCCTATTCATTGTTTTGTACATTTATTCCAGATATTCACAATTCTAGAGACTTCAATAATGTTCATGTTAAAAGATATCACGTATGAGCAGGTAGAGGATTTACTAGGTGAAAATTGGGGACTTGTAGAAGGATGCACCAAAAGGGATAGATACCTTTGTAAAATTGGTGCAACAAGCATAGGATTTCGATACTTGAAACATCGTACTTCATTGTACACTAGATTCTATTATGATCGTTGGATGTGTAAACTTGGTGAATGGATACCATTACAAGGTTCTGAGGGTTTTTTAATTACATTTGAAATTAAGATAAATCTACCTAACAACGAAAATGGAAGTTATTTCAGTAAATCATCATTGGACTCTTGCCAACGTGAGAGAACATCTAGTAATAATGGGATTTGAGGATCTCGATCAATCAAAGTTTAGAATACAAGGGCATAAGGTAAACAAAATATGGTATTTTTCTTTTGTTTATACGAATTTTTATATTCAAATATGTTATTTTAAAGTTTTCTATTTGTCTGCAGATTGGTAAGAGGTTGGAGGATAACATAAAAGTCCTTCCTGAATGGAGTGTAGATGGAACTCAACTTTCATTGTCATAGCTCAAGAACTATTTGACTGCGAGAGTGTACACACAACCTATGTTCCATTCATAATCCTTCCTCTGCTACAATGTATTTAACATGCAAGATATGAAACATGTAAAATTTTTTGATCTCAATATGATGTACAATTTGCCAAATCTTTGATTTTTCCAATGGCAATTTATTATAATTCTAAACTTCTGAGAATTTATTTTTTCTATTGTGTAGATGTGGTGTATATTATTTTGCTTAATGAATTTGTTCAATATTTTTTATGAGCCAAAGGTTTTTGAGAGTTCTATGCATGATTCTTTTATTTGAAGGTATCAATTTTAGTTTTAAAATGGGTCCCACTCACTTAAAATTTTTGAAACTACTATAAAAGCAACATTTATTCTCTCATTTCTCACTTTTGCAACCAAGAAGAGCTAGAAGCACTCGTAGAGCACACACACAAGCTAGTATCACACAGAATGGCTGCCTCAACCTCCAGTACCCTACAACCCAAACATCCTGGAGAACTCTTCAATGAGTTCTTGGAATCAAATGAGTTTAAAGGTCAAACACACTTGTATGACCTATTGTCTAGAGTCCCTGATCTAGACAAAACAATTCAATTGAACTCTGATGTGCTCGAGGAAATCATAGAGTTCCTTGAGTACTACATAGTGCATTACTCTATAGAAATACCACCTTATGAGGGTAAATGGGTCCTATGTGACCTTTTACTCTACATACGCAAAGGCGATGAAGCCTTCATGAAGCACCTTAAGTGCTTCATGACAATTGCTGAAAATGCAGGGCATTCATTAGATGACTCTGTGCATTAATAAAGAAAGTTAACAAAAAGAAGAGGATGGGTACAAAGTACCTTTCCTACATTACAACAACATATTTTATCATCAATGAGGAGCTAGAACCTACACCCGTCGATCTCCCCAACCTTGTCACAGGGGGCTTTGTTAAGGAGAAGAATGAGCCTCAACCAGAGGCCATAAATTTTGCAAAAGAAAGCATTACAATCCACCAAGACTTCCCTGGTGGTGTTGAGGACAAACTACATGAGCTATCAAGCATGGAGGAGGCCCCCCTTCAAATATCAACCCCTCTGAGCCCACATTATGAGAGGTGGAAATGGAATATCTCTCCATCATTGTTGTGGATGGAGAGGAATTTATTTTTCTTCATGATATTGAGAAGGCATTTGGTCTACATTTAGACGAATGCCTGAGTATTTTCTCCACAATGTTAGATGTTTTTCTTGACAACACATCTGACATAGTTGAAAAGAAGGCCATCCCACTTGGAGATTCTATGGCAGACACCATAGCAATGGTGTGTGCAAATATCTTAAAAGATGACAACAAGTATACTACGGAGGAGGAGTTCAACGCAGCGCGGGTGAGGATAATGAAGCAGAACGTTCCTACATCCCCTCTAGCAGAGCAGAGTGGCATGGCCCACTCTAGCATTGATCTTGATGCACCTGGAAGAGGGGAGGAAGAAGACAAGCTTCATGATGTAAGTGGTAATTAAATTAAATAACTGAATAATTTAAGTTAGCAAAGTAAGAGCTTGAATTCTCATTTTTTCTTAATAGGAAGCAATTGAGCTAGACAAGTTAGCCGCAAGATCTGGTGGGGATCGAGCTTCTCGTGGGAGTGGTTCATCCTTGGAAAACTACATGAAAAGTTGCCAAAGGATGTATTTGTTATCAAACATAAAGACTACAGTCGGGATGGGCACTTCATGACTTGGTGCTTGAAGGCTCTTAGTAAAATTTTGTGTCTATGTACAATTACCCAAGGCAGTAATTGTGTCATTTTGGTTAGGAATTCCTTAGTTGTAACTACATTAGGACTTAATTTTAGAGGAAAAGTACTAGGGTAAATAGGTATTGCCATGGGTCTGGGAATGCAAGACCCCATGTAATATCAAGATCTGTATTGACTTACTAGATGCCTAAATATCTCCAAAGGAAAAAGAAACTTGTAGAGAAATTGAAGCTAACTGAGAAATGATGTAAATGTTTGGATAATATAAACTTTAGTTTTTCTTATTTTGTATAGTCCTGTGTATGAAATGTGCTTCATAAATTGAACCTACCATTGTCTCCACAAATTTTGTGTAATTTTAAGTTTTTTTCTTCATCTAACTGTTGCCTATGGTCTAATGTATCTTAAGAAGCATAAAATAGGCCAAAAAAGCTCCAACCATAGGAACACGGGAATCAGCCCTGCAAAACTTTTGTAGAGCTGATTCCTGTGTTTTTGTGGCTATGGCTTTTTTGGCCTTTTCTAGTGTTTATAAGGGCTCTAGAGCGTAGGCTAGTATGATATTATTCAATTTCTATAGCTTATGGGTGACATCAACTATACACTAAAGTTTGAGCAAGCCAAAGATTACCTGGAGTGACTAACCTCCATATTGTACACTCTTAACATCTCATCTATACATAGGGCATAAACAAAGCCATAAAATGCAAAAAAAACCTAACCACAAAAATGCGGGATTCAGCCCTGCAAAAAATTATCAGGGTTGAATCCCGCATTTCTGTGGATAGGGTTTTTTTTGCATGAAAATGACCCCTGGGGCAATATTCGGTATAACATGTACATATCTAGTCAAAAACAATAGGCAAATGCATGTAGGTTCAACTCATTCCATATATAACTAACTGAAGCAAAAATTATTTGCATACCCTTATGATGGAGACTCAAAGATAGAGGGAGTGAGAGAGAGAGAAAAAAAGACACAAAGAACATATAGGTAAGAACAAAATTTTCTATTAATCATTGTATTACATTGCAAAGTAGGCCTATCAAAGGGTACAATATACACATGTCATGGGTTATTTCCTCTAATTCTTCTTGCTAGTTGAATGTCCTTGGGTTGTATGGTTACTCTCTTGGCATGGATAGCACACACGTTAGAGTCCTCAAGCATGGAGATGAGGTAGGCCTCAATTGCCTCTTGAAGTGCTTCAAGTGTTATCCCTTGTATTCGTAGACCTTCACAACAGCTTTGTAGTTCTTCTTTTACTACCCTTGCAAAAGCTCTTCGTGGTATGAGTAGTTCAATGGACTTTTGGTAGTGTCGTATCTCAATGAAAGCCTTGGAGTGCCTCCTTCATCTTTGTGGAGCTCTTGTGTTGGGAGGTATGTTCGGCTGTTGTTGATGTCTATGTCGTGGTTGATAGTTTTTCTTTCTCCGATGTACACGATGTGAGGATCCAGCTTCATCTTGCACATTTTGTTGTCGATGTGGTTGCTGACTTTGCTCTCTTTCCTCCACTGTTGGTATTTGCCCTTGTCCTTGTGGAAGTGTCTTGCCTCCATGTGTCACCCTATGACTCGTTGGAATTTGCATATCATTCCATGGTGGTTGATTGTTGCTTTTGTCATTTGGGGATGACTCCTCATTGCTCTTTGATACAACCCTTCTCATCACCTTTTGTTTGGGTCTTGCCTTGATGGGTGTCCTTGTTGGTGGCTCATCATCTAAATCTGACTCTGATCATCTTGGAGTGAAATACTCTTGTCTATTGGACACTTCATGTTCTCATGATGGATTGCTCCCAGGTGGTGTGCCATTATGTGAAACAGGCACATATGTGCTTTGGGAACCACTTCAAGGTCTTTGGGGGCATTGCAACCATGGTGGGCATTGTGTCCCTAGATGAGGGCTAGGAAAGGACACACAATCTTTCCTTGCAGTTTGCTTGGTGCATGCCATTCTCTTGAGTTGCAAAAAGTGTGAAATGAAGTGAGTTCTCTCTATTTATAGAATTTTTTGAAAAATTGTTTGTTCACACTGGAATGGAAAAAACCTGTTTTAAAACATACAGAATATTATAAAATAAATAATAACGCATTGAAACCAAGATTACAATAATCATAGGTTTTACCATATAATGGGAAATAACGAATTCACTTTACTTCCAAGCTCAATCTTCTCGTAGTCTCCTAGCACGCCACTGAGCATGATGCAGAGGTCCTAATGATGACTTCCATTTCTCACTGGCAATGTTGTGTTGCATCCTTCTCGCAAGTTTTGCCAATTTTGAATCCCTAAGTCATTCCACAAAAAATGTTCTCGAGAATGTAGTGCAGTAAAACCAATTAAACATCTCCTCCATGTAGTTTGATTGCATTGGACCACCACCATGTTGCGTGTTTTTGAAGTAGACACCCCTCACTTTGTAGTGTGACTTTTCCATTCCTTGGGTACTGAAAATATCTAATGACCCATATCGATGCATGAAATAAGCTCCATGTGAAAATAAATATGCTTAAAATTATTAAGTACATTGGAAAAAGGTAAGTGCAATGAACACTTTTAGAAGAGGATTACACTTACAATGTAGTGAGTTATATTGCTTTCTCCTCAAGATTGAATGAAACACTTGGTGAACTCCACTAATGTCTCTTGAAACAATTGATGTTGAATAGCACTAGACCTAGTCAGACCCATTAAGCCTACCAACTTATCAAAGGTTGACCAAGCCTTCTTTCTCTTATTACAAAGATCAACTTGAGAGTCATTGTCTGTTGTGATCATGCATAGGTCTTTCCACAGCTCATAATGTTCATTATTTTGAGTGCTAGTACCTCTTCTAAAAAAATGTCTTGCTTTATTCTTTGTCATTGGCACTTGTTGCAAACTATCTTGAGATTCTCCAACTTTCTTAACAACTAGGGTTACATTTCCACCATAACAACCAATTGAATTAAGTAGTTCCTCCAATTTCTTTGTAGCTTGAATAGATTTATCAACTGGCTTCATGGCAAATGCATATTCTATATCGAGTTTCAATAGTCTATCGAAAATTCTCATGAAGGCATGCAAGGTGTAAAAGTGGACATTGACTAAAGGGAATGGAATAATGGGATTCCAATCCTTATTTGACATGTCAGGATTATGTGTACCTAACATGGGACACCTCATTAAAGGTATATCCCATTCAGTAGATGGAGATGCATATGTGTCATCAACTAAATCATCTATGCTGTTTTGTTTTCTCTTTGTTCGTTTATAACCTCGTGTGCAATATGGACAAGGATAGAGATTAGATGCACTTTGTTTGCACCCTAACATGCATTTGATAGTCTTTAAGTCTCCACCTAAGTTCCACTCTACTTCAAAATCACCTAGGCCTTCTACAATGATTTTGGCACCATGATTTTGAGAAGTTATCACCTCTATGATCCATGGGGTCTTACTGAAAATCCATGTAAGAACATCATTGGATTCTTTAGGTACTTCAATAGCACCTAACCACCATATATCTTTCTCAAATTGGACACTATATGTAAAGTGATGGGTAGATTCTTCACTTTCATCAATAATGGCATGGGCCATAGCTTCATGCATGAGTGTCACACTAAGTCTCTCCATACATCGTCCCTTTATGATTTGACATTCATCTAGCTTCTATACAAACTTGAGTTTGGAACCACAATCTACATCAAATAACAAACATTATATTAATAAAAATACTATGAATGTGATTATCACAACAATGGATATACCTTGAATTTTTGGATTTGTAAAATTTAACCATTTCCTTTTGAAACCTCTCCAAATTGACAAATATATTCTTGTACTTTTTGTAGATGAATCCCTTTCTAGATGCATTTTTATAACTCTTTCTTTGATGTAGATGAATGATAAATGGATGCAGGCATAACATCTTCTATATGCAAGTAATTTCCAAGAGTATTGGTTACATCCTCATTCGTCATCTTCTTCTTCAAAGATATCTTGTAAGGGCATGGAAAAATGCTTTGGAAAATACCTTTGTTTTGCAGAGCCTACTTCAAAAGATTGTACAATGCAGTGTATGCTCTAGTACTAACACCTGCTCATCACATACCATCTGTACCTCATTAGGACTAATAATATCATCTAAGTTGCCTGCAAAATCTTTAATCACTTGAGTTTTGATGTGATTTTCTATTGGTGAATCCAAAATCATAAGCACATGTTTGTTGCTAAGACAAGAATTAAGAAACTTCAATTAATCCTCAAGCACTGGCATCTTCAACAAATGACCTGCACAATAAGAAACTCAATCTAAAAGTCTTTTAACATAAATAAACAAGTGAAACACATACCTAAGTGCATAAACATGTCGCTTCCCTACTCCACCACCAGTTCAAAGAGCTTGAAAGGATGATAATGGTCATTTCCTATATCTCATCCCCAGTGGAGTCTCTTTTAGTTGTGTAAGATTGGCTTTTAACTTTGTAATTGTGCTCTCCTTTTCTTCCACATCTTGTTGGAGTCTATTATTGTGCTCATCCAAAGATTTGATAGCACTTTCTAAAGTGTGTATAGCACTCTCTAAATTGTGTACCTTGAAATGGTTGTGATGACATTGTTGCATCCAATAATTTGCTATAGATGTACAATGGTAAGACAATCACTTGCAATAGCCTAGCAGTCCATCTTCACTACTACCAAGGAATTGTGGAAATGTGGAGATACTATGGAATATAGGATGAACAATAGACATTCGATATAAGGGATACAAAGCACCATTGACCCAAAGATCAATATTCTTCTCTCTAGCTGCACGTCGCTCATTTTGAGAATCTATGTCATTACTACCTCTAGTTGTTGGTGCAAATTCAGTTGGAACACGAACATGTACACTCTTTGAGTGAGGAGCATGCGTTGGTGCTGGTGTCATGTTTGTAATACATGTGAGCACCGTGATGTTCCAAAACTCCAGTAACGAATAGGAAGAAGCATAGAGATGGTTGGAATGGCTTGTACAGTAGCTATGTGCAAGAAAAGTGTGTTTTGGTATGTGGATAGGTCAAAATGTCCTTTTTCAATGTATAAGAGAGAAAATAAGTTTATTTTCAAAAATTCATGTTTTGGGGCAACCAAAGTTAGGAGTTTGATGATGTGGCACTTAACTTTTGGAGGGATTTTGAAAAGTATTTTTTTTAAAAGTATTTTTTATAAAAACAAGACTAAAAAAAATAACTTCTGAAATATACATAAAACTATGGGCCATTTTGAATAAAGAATAGTTGAAAAAGAGACTTTTTTAGAAAAGTCATTTTTTAATTCATAAAGATGTACAGATTTGATGAGGTGGAAGTGGTTTTTCTCTCTCTCTCTCTCTATGCGTAGAAGAAAGAGAAGATCCTTGCTCACCCTAAAAAAAAATCCTACTTCAGCCTACCAAAAAGTGCTCTATTAAATGCACTTTTTCCCCTTAACAAAGTACAAGATTAAGCTTAATCCCTAAAAATTAGGAATCCTTACAAGGCCCATGCAGGGTTCACTTTTTTTCCTAATGAAAAATTGACGGACCTCTTCCCAAGTTAGAACTTGATCTTTGTTATACAGAGTGGTCACGAATGTTTCATAGGACCTAGGAAGCTTGTTAAGTAATTTTATGGCCATGTCTTCACTTGAAATTTGTCATCCATAAAGTGCTAACTTGCATTGATAATTTTCAAATTGGGCTATGAGTTTTGTGATAATGTCTTGTGGAAGTATAGTGAGATTGTGAAATTCGACTTCTAAAGCATAGATCTTGGAAGGTGTTTTATCTTTATAAAGATTCGCTAGAATATCCCAAGGTTCCTTTGAAGTTTTACATGCAATGATGTGACCCTTTGTCAGTTCTTCATATGCTAGGAGAAGTTAGCCTAATGTTCGCTTGTCCTTTACATTCTATATATTCAAAGCACCTAGATTGGTTTCCTTATCACGCTCTCATTCTGTACTGTCAATGACCTCGTACAACATGTTTTTATAGAGATAGGTCCTAATTGTATCCTTCCATAAGTTGTAATTTGTGCCATTTAGCCTTTCATCTTTTGGCATGAATATCGGCATAAAGGAGGGTAAATATAATTGACTTGATGATATGGCATTTGAAATCATCAACATTTTTGCTATTGAAACAAAGTGACCACACTTGTGAGAAAAATTGGTTCACAAAACTGAGTTGGGGTAGGGGTGGGGGGCTTAGAGTAGCCCTACACATGCACCAAAATTGAAGTAGACACCTTGGAGAGGGGCGACCTAGAATAGCTTGATGCTTGCATAAAAACCGAGACAAGTCAACACGAGAAGGAGGGCTTAGAGTAGCCCGTTGCACATAGATGGTCTCAGAATAGGCTTGAGAACTCAAGAAACTATGTGGCTGGGCTAAGACTAGCCTCCAACCCACAAGTGCACACATAGTCACTATCTTCTGCTTATATGTTTGAGTTTATAAAGTTGAGGATGGCACTTAGTGTCAAATTAGTGTGCCAAAGTGATTGTTGAAGGCCTTTGGAAATACAAACAAGAACCCCTTAGGTAATACAAAGTGGAGAATGCAAAAATATATACCTTCAAAAGAGGGTTGTTCTAATCCAAAATGGCCTTTTGAGAGATGTTGAATTAAGTGCCACAAGGAGGATGAGATGACTCTGGAGTATTACAACAATCAAGTGTCGACAATGATGCCAAATCCAATGGAGAAGTACCCTTAGTAAAAAAAAAATAATTCCTTAATGAGGAGTAACAAAAAAACTTTTACATCTGAAATTGTTCGTGCAAAATACCTCGTAGCTTCAATTGCCACTTGCAAGAAAAAGAACAGATTCCTGATGTGTGTCGTGATTCGATGTGGAGACTCAATGTCTAATGCATCGAATTTGGACATGTGGACGTGATGAGAAATACATCATGACTGATGTTATTGCATTCCTATGCCATGTATAGCAGATGAGGTGCTAAGTTCATTTGAAGGGTGGTGCACAAAAGAAATGGGTGGCATGCACAATTACAATTACTCCACATTTTGCGTGAGTTTATCTTGCAATATGTCATGTAAATGAGCCACGTCATGTAACAGTGCTAACGTCCAAGTTGAGCCACGTGATATTATAGTGCTGGTCCAAGGTGCGTGTGGAGAGAGCATTAAAATGGATACTTCGCCACAATCCCGCTTGCTTTGGCGGTGGAAAAGAGGATTCGGAGTTTTGGATCCATAGTCTTTCTCATCGTGAATAGAGAGAGCTGTTGGAGTTAGACATATGTGGAAGCACGCGAACAACACAAGGAAGAAGAAGAAGCTTGGAGAACAACACACAATACTGAATGTATTACTAGAGAATGTACAAAAGATAAGTAGCCCATTAGGGCAATAGGCGTATATATGAGCCGGAGGAAAAAAACCTCCTAAAGAGGGAAAAAAGTGCCCCGGTGGTCCTAGCGTGTTCACACACATCACTACCTAAATATATCAACAAATCCCCCCTTGGGAGTGATGCGGTGAACAAGGATCTGGCACTCATGTATAAGGAAGTGCCAAGCTATGTGGAAAACACTCCACAAAAGGAAGTAAGCCCAAAGCTTTGCGGAAAGCTTCAAACTTCTCCCTAAGCAGAGCCTTCGTGGAAAGGTCTACAATGTTCTCCTACGTGGGCACATATGCCAAGCTGATCTCCCCAACAGAGAACCTCTCCCTGACATAGTGATAATGCACCTCAATGTGCTTAGTGCGAGCATGGAACACAGGGTTCCTCGCAACTACCAATGTGCTCTTATTGTTAGTGAAGATGGTGGTGGCAGAAGACTGGCCAACACCCAAATCAGCCATAAGGTGTCTGAGCCACACACACTCAATAATCACTATGAAAGCTGCCCTATACTCAGCCTCACAACTGGAAGTGGCCACAGTAAGCTGCTTCTTGCTCAACCAAGATATACATGAGCTACCAAGCATGAAGCAGAAACCACTGGTGGACACACGAGTGTCATAGCAACCAGCCCAATCTGAGTCAGAAAAAGCATGCAAATTTGGCGGTAGTGATCCCCCTTGGGATAAAACAACCCAAGTAGCCGAGTACCACTCAAGTGGCGAAAGATGCACTTAACCACCTTCCAATGCGTGACTCCTGGGCAATGCATAAACCTGCTCATCTGTGAGATAACAAACTGAATATCTGGCCGAGTAATGCATAAGTAAATCAAACATCCAACAGCCTGCTGATAGAGAACAACATCAAATGCATCTCCAGCATCATGAAGACTCAATCGTAAACCTGTCTCCATAGGAGTGGCAATAGGCTTACAGTCTTCAAGGCCAAAATGCTGCAATAATGTGTCAATATATTTCATTTGACACAAAGCCATTCCACCATCAACTTGCATAAATTGAATGCCCAAATAGTGATGAAAATGCCCCAAATTAGACATCTCAAATGAGGCATGCAAATCAGCCTTGAAATCAGCAATATGCTTCTCAATAGGACCAGTGAGCAGCATGTCATCAACATAGACAACAATGATCAGAAGCACATCATTAGCACGCTTAACATATAAGGTGCTTTCAGTTGGACTGTTGTCAAAACCATGTGCAACCAGATAGGCATGTATCTTCTCATACCAAGCACGTGGTGCTTGCTTTAAACCATATAATGCCTTCTTTAACCTGCACACCTGGTTTTCATGCCCTTTCTGCACAAAGCCACGGGGCTGAAAAACATACACTTCTTCAAGCAAGTCACCATTCAGAAATGCTGTTTTAATGTCCAACTGATGTACATTCCAACCATGATGGGTTGCAAGTGCACAAATGCTTCGAACAGTAGTCATACGGCATGTGGGTGCAAAGGTCTCATCAAAATCAATGCCTCTTTCCTACGCATAACCCTTTGCAACAAGCCTAACCTTATACCTGTCAACTGTACCATCAGGTTTACGCTTCAGCTTGTATACCCACTTAGTGCCAATGGCCTTCTTGCCAGGAGGCAAGTCACATAAAGACCATGTACCATTCTTCATTATAGCATCATATTCAGATTGCATAGCAGCCATCCAATTTTCTGAATTCTGTGCTTCATCAAAAGAAACAGGCTCATTTTCATCACAGAGACTAGACGCATCCATAGCATAGCAATCTGATGCAAAGGAGGCACTATGAGAGCTTGAACGAGTACGATATGACAAAGGTGCATCTAATTTGCTATCACGTAAAGTCTGCACTAGCCATTTTGGCATAGTTTTTGCTTGCTCAATATTAGCTCTGTCATCAACAAGTGCATCACGTAAATCTGCATCAGAAATGGAATGATCTGCATCATCATATGAAACCTGCAAAGGCTGAGAAGTTGCCTCATTAGGACCAGCACTAGACTGTCCACCTGTAAAAAGAGGCATCAAAGTATCATACATGTCTTTGGAGCTAACAGATGTCTCCTTAGTATATGAAAGCAATGACTGAATAGCATCTTCCACAAAGACAACAACACGTCTAACCAGAATGCGTTTAGTTTGTGGATGATACAAACGATAACCTTTACTTTCAGAACTGTACCCAACAAAAATACATTTTACTCCCTTATCATCCAACTGCCATACATTTTACTCCCTGGCACAAATAAAGCATCTGACAAATGAAAGAACTACCATCTGCAGTAGTCAAAATGATCTTACCAACTCCCATAACAGGATAAGAGGAGTTGTTGGCGCATGTAATAGTATTCCTTGTAGGGACAAGCTCGAGTGAAGAGAAGAAACTGTGCTGCGAGGTAATATGTTTGGTCGCCCCACTGTCAAAGTAATAAACATCTGAGTCTACTGTAGACATGCACTGCTCATGAGAAGATGGGTCAAAACTGCAAACAGTAGTGAATGCCCATTCTTCTTCCTGCATAAGATTTGTAGACTCCGTTTTTGGTGTAGAGGCTTCTGCAACAACCATTCCATCCTCTTTCTTCTTTGCCTCTTTTGCAACCAGTTTTGGGCAGTTCTTTATGATATGATCATTCCCTTTACAACACTTACAAAACAATTTCTGCTTTTCTAATTTTTTCTCATCTTTATCTTGGTTCTTTGAATGTGCAGCATTTGCAGATTTCTGCTTACTAGTAGAAGAACTCCATTTTCCTTTGCCCTTTTGACTAGCTAGGAAAGCTTGATCTGCAATATGCATAATGGACCTGTTCTACCTGGACTGATCTTCTTGCAATAGAACAGAGACTAACTCCTCAAATGACAAGTCCTTTGGATTGCCTTTCATCATCAATTGGAAGAGTAGAAGCAAAACTCTGATATGAATCAAGAAGACCATTTAGAAGGGTCTGCACAAGTGAGCTATCTAGTATAACCTCATCAGCAGAAATCAACTGTTCCTTCAAGTCTTTGATCTTTGTTAGGAAACTATCCATAGAATCACCTTCATTCATGTGCTCACTCTCCAATTGTTTTCGGAGGTAAGCAACACGAGCCTCATTCCTAGCTTGGTACAATGTGGTAAGTGTATCCCAAGCATCCTTAGCTGTTCTCCAAGAGAAAATATGAGGAATAATGGCACGTTTAACAGACAAAGCTATCAATGCATGTGCCTGGGCATCTCTGCCATCCCAACGAATCTGCTCTGTAGTAGGTGCAACAGAAACAATAGCACGAACAGGAATCTGCAAAATATCATCTTCGACACTACCTCCATCAGCTCCAGCACCTGTATTTGCAGTACCTGTTGTTACAGGTGTAACAGGACGTCTTTCAACACCCTGCACAAACGGTTCCACAATACTTTTGCAACGCCCATAATGGGTAGTTGGTACCATCCAACTTATCCTCAACAACCAACATACGGAATACATCACTGCTTTCAGCCATGGCCGATGACTAAAATACCTTGATGCAGAAAATTGATTGTATCTCAAAACGTTAAACAGAGCTGCCCATACGAATTCTGCTAGACCTGTAGCAGACTTTAAGATGCTTATACTAGCTGTTAAACGCTGTTCTAACTGTCAGAAGTGCGTTTAAACGTTTATTGGGTTCTTGGGAGTGGAAGGGGTCTGTAAAGACAGAGGCCCTATGCTTGTTTCCCAAAATGACTTCACACCACAATATACTAACATTCAAGACTTCTATTAAGAATTGGTATACCCTTCTCAATCTTTACGGTTCGTCATTCTAACTCTTCCAGAGTCTATCGAACACACTGTACCAGACTATTAGTATCGTGATACCGAGTTACCTCAGAACCTTTTTTTTCGAATACACACTATTGTAACATTAGGAACAATAGTGCTCACCATCAGATGAACCGAAGACACAGACTTCACCGAATAGTGCTCACCATTAGACGAACCGAAGACACAGACGGACTCAACAGTTCCAAACACACAGTGCTGAAGATTCAGTACGCAACTTAGGAAGACCCTTACTATAGCTTAATCTTGCCGTATGAAGATAGATCTCAACACTGAAGACAACACAAGACAGATCCGAATACTAGAAACACTACCACAGCTACACAGACTTCACCAAAACAACTGGCAGAACATTCCAAGAAAGAGTAACACCACGATACGCGTAATTAACACAACAATCGCAATAGAGACTTGCAAACGACTCACTCAGACAACAGTCCGACGATCTACTGGATGTCGAGGAAACTCACAACAAAACAGGTATCGATAGACAACAGAATAGAATCAGAACCATACACTACAGTATACTCACAATGGCTTCAACAACACTACAGCAACGCTAAGTCAATCACCCAGACAGACAGTCTGGTGATCTCTCGGAACGTCACTCTGTGTTTTTTTTCATTGCTTTATATAAAGATTACAAAGTGTCTGCGTAACAACCTTTCGCACGTGCGAAAAAAAGATTCAGTTATACAACTTCCAATCCGGTGGCCGATAACACTCTGGCACGCACGGTGGACTCAAACCCACAAGTTTTACAAAATTACTATTTTTCTATAATGCCATCTAAATACATGTTTCTAGCTAATCTAAAGGTTCAGGTAATTTTCTTCTTTAAATCTTCTAACATCTTTTTGAGAGTATCCGGTTCTACTAATTGTGCATCTACTCTTACAGAACTTAATGCAATAGCTTCGGTCAGCAAAATTTCTGCTTGCGTTTGCAGAAAAGCTTCTTGTA
The DNA here is from genome assembly GCA_020310875.1 of Ceratopteris richardii. Lineage (NCBI taxonomy): Eukaryota > Viridiplantae > Streptophyta > Polypodiopsida > Polypodiales > Pteridaceae > Ceratopteris > Ceratopteris richardii. The sequence continues at coordinate 27,045,073 of CM035441.1, forward strand.
GGTAGAAATCGTTCGATAAGGCCGCATCTCTGGATACTTTCATTTCTGCCACCTGTTTCTCCATGTTGATTATTCTTTCCTTCTGATTATTGAGTTGGTTGTCTTTTTTGTCGATCTGCTAATTTTGGAATTGAATTGTTCTTGAGTAAGCGTCCCGTTCTCTGTGAAGATCTGATATGACTTTTTGCAGTTGAGCTTCTACGGTCAATTTTCGTTTGAGAATACTGTTTATGTCTGATAAATCTATTTTACATCTTTGAAGTTCTTCAAGTGTTTTCATAGCCAAATTGTGTTGTTCTTGGCCTCGTTGTACCACTTCATCTAACATCTGTCTTGTTTCTTCCAATAGATTCCCTAAGGTGATTCTTGCATCTTCTTTATCCTGTATTTCTTGCTTCAACTGAATGACTTCGGCATTTGCATTATTTAATAATTCGTCTCTCTGTCTGATCTCTGCCAGTGCTGCATCTCTTTGTGCTGTAACTTCTACCTGGTCGGCCATTTGGGCTTGTAACTGTTTCAACTGTTCTTGTAATGCTTGATTTTCGGCTTTGGCTACTAACAATTCTTCTTGTAGAGGACTAATGTCGGCCTTCAGTACATCTACTTTATGTTGAAATTCATTGCGAATATTCTCTGTTACTTGCGTCATTTGTGCAGGTAGTTGTTGTGATAAATTGATCAGCAGTTGACCCATTGATTCTAACTCAGCAAATACGGGAATGGAGGGGAGTGGGAGATGAGGACGAGGTTGGGAAGAGGATGCTGTGAGAAGCTGTCGGGAATTTGGTGGGGAGTAATTAGGTGATGAAGATGAAGAGGCTGCGGGTTTGTTGGGGAGAATGGGTGGAATAGGAAGGATGGGGTTGAGTGGAGGTTCCGGTGGAGGAGTGGGAAGGACAAGGTTAGGTTCTGTTACCTGTTCTATGGTTTGTTGTGTGTCAGCGGTGTCGGCAGCTGTGGACTCAACTGCTTTCAGTAGCTCTTCGAAAACTTCTTTAACGATTTGTTCCTCATCTCCTTGCTGTTCCTGCTCAGATTGTTGCTGAGATGCTTCTTGTGACGAGCTTGTGTCAGAGTCGGTGTGATCCTCCTGTTCTTGTTGCCCTTCTGACGAAGACTGTGCTGATGATTCGTGCTGCATAGATGTTGCGGTGTCATGGAAGGTTTCTTCATCATGTTTTTCTTCTTCTTTGTTATCTTCTGTATTTCCTTTGTCTGAACCCTGTGCTTCACTTTCAGATGAACTGATTCTAATTCTTTTCCGGCGGAAGAGTTGATTGAGTTCCTCTTCGTCTTCTTCATCATCTTCCAATAATTGGGCCGACTCTTCATGGTGCAAGACCGGGCCTCTGGGTGGTGGTTGTGCTGCAAGAATGGCTGGAAAAAGGAAAGATATGATGTGCGGCAGTCTGGACCTTGGCATTCCTCCCTTATTTACCTGTTTGATGATTGTAACACATTCTTTGTGAATGCGGTGGAAGAAGTACGATGCAAAATTTATAGGCTCTCGGCTAGCTAAGTCTATGGCGGAGTAGAAGGGACGAGATATTCCATATGTGCGCTTTTGGAGATTGACGATGGCTACTAAGAATTGTAGCGCGGATCTTTCAGGTTCAGGACGGCAGAGAATGGCGTATTCGTTAGAGGAACTCCTAGGGAATAGTTGGTTCATGGTGGCTATTGGCAGATTCGGGCCATTTTCTCGACCTTGCTGAGGGAGTCTAAACGCCTCAGCAAAAGCTTGGAAGGTGATTACGGTACGGGATGGTAGGGAGGTAATCGACCAATTCTGCTCGTTGGCAGGAGCAGCAGTGATGGCAGTGATTATCTAGGCAAAGAACGGGTGGGATTCCACTGAATGCCACGGCAGTTCAGCGAAATTGGCCAACCCACGTATGCGCAGAAACTCTCCTACATCGGCAGGGAGTCCGTCACGGAAAGCAGCATAGTTTGCCAGAGCTTCCATGGTGCTCATAGAAAACGCAAGTACAAGACACAAAGCACATGGTTTACACAATCACACAAATCACGCAAACACAATAGCGATTTTCGGAGAAACGGAGAAGGTTAAGTAGATGCGCTACAGTGGAGAGCAATCAAAATCACTAATCATCGTGCGACGTTGAGATGATAACTTCTTAATTTTGGTGTGCATGTATGAGCAACTGAAATGACAGGGCGGCTGTTGACATAATTAGGTATCAAAACGCGGATATTTACAGACTTATTTTATTAAGCGTGCAAAAACAAAAGAAAAGAAAAAAGAGAAATAAGAAAACGCAAAATACGTGGACCATCCGCAGAACGTTTCAGTGTGGATCGGATGCTTGTTGATATGGCCGCAGCTTTGATCCATTTATCATCTTTGGAAGAGGAATTCTGGTAAAAATATTCAACCGAAAAGTTGCAGGGCCCACCTTTTCAGAAATCCGGTAGGGACCAAACCATAGTAACTTGAATTTGCCACCAGAGCGATTCGACTTGGCATTGTAGAAGAGTACAAGTTGTCCCACCGTAAAAACTGGAGTCTTTAGATATCAATCATGTGTTTGAGCTTGTCTTAACTAAACTTCCTGGATAGTCAGAAAACTTTGCCATCGGTGCTCATCCAGTTCTCTGAGTGTATCCAACCGAAAGGACAGAGATTCTTCAGGTAACAGTTTCTGAGTGATGGCTACACATAAACTTGGCACAATAATTTCCATGGGTGCTATGGCTTCCAATCCATAAGCCAATTTGAAAGGGGTTAATCATGTTGCTGCTTTGTATGTAGTCCGGTACGCCCATAATACTGCAGGTAATAGTTGATCCCATCTTTCCGGTGATTCCAGAATTAATTTTCGAAGCATATTCAACAAGGTTTTGTTTGTACTTTTCTGCCAAACCATTTGCACGAGGATAATATGGTGAACTGCATTTATGCGTGATCTGAAAAGAATGTGTGAGTGCTTTCATTAGATTGTTGACAAAATGAGTGCCTTGATCTGTAACAAGCTCTAGAGGTAAGCCAAAACGCGGAAAGACATCTTTCATTAGACATTTTGCCACCGAAACAACTATGGCAGACCTTAAAGCCCAAGCTTCTGCCCATCTGGTAGCATAGTCTGTACATGTTAGAATATAACGATTATTACTGAGTATGGCAGGAGGTGTAATAGGTCCAACAAAATCTAGGCCCCACTTCTGAAAAGGTTCTAATGGCAAGATAGGTTGTAGAGGGAAAAAATGGCGCTGCAACGGCTGTCCTGATCTCTGACAATTATCACATTTTTTGACAAACTGCAATACATCCCTGTACATAGTAGGCCACCAAAGTCCGCTCTGCAGAATTTTACGGTGCGTTAAATCTGTTGCAAAATGTCCACCGGAAGGAATTGAGTGAGCCAAAGTCATGACTGAGTTAACTTCATGTGGTGGAATACAACGAAGTAAAACTCCAGTGTGATCCATATAGTATAATTCTCCAGCAATCAACCAAAATTTGCGACTGTATACTGCAATCTTCTTGCGTATTGCAGGAGATGTTGTAGAAGGAAGGCATCCATCAGTCAAAAAAGTTAACAATTGATCATAGTAATTAGTAATTATTTCATCATTAGTTGGTTCAATGCTGTAAATCGCTGGTGTGGTGTCATCAACACCGACCGAAGCTTCACCGGAATCTAAACGAGAAAGGAAATCTGCTAAGGCATGTGAACTGCCTGGCCGATGAATAACTTCGTAATCAAATTCTTGTAAAAGCAGAACCCATCGTGCTAATCGACCACCTAAATGTTGTTGCCGAACCAAATAGACAAGTGCAGCATGATCTACATGAAAAGTAAATTTGCGGCCAAGTAAATAATGCCTAAATTTCTTGACAGAGTATACTAAACCCAGACATTCCCTTTCAGTTACAGAGTAATTCTTTTCAGCAAGGGCAAGTCTTCGACTTGCATAGTATACTAGTCTGAACCACTTATCGGTTTGTTGCATTAGAACGCTCCCAATTGCTATATCTGAAGCATCAACAAATACGTGAAATGGGCGATCCCAGTCCGGAGGCTGTAAGATTGGAACCTGTGTTAGTAATCCCTTTAGACGATCAAAAGCAATTTGACATTCTTGGGTCCACTCAAATTGTCGAGGAGTCTTGGTTATTAATCGGTTCAGTGGTATTGCCAAATGAGCAAGCCACCGTAAGTGTCAGCCATGCCATCTTACTTGGCCCATGAAGCGCAATACTTCCTTAGGTGTAGTGGGTACAGGTGCTTCTAACACAGCTGTGATTTTATCTGGATCCACCTGTATACCCTGTGCAGATACAATGTGGCCAAGTAGCTTTCCATATGAAACCGCAAACACAGATTTGTTTGGGTTCAAACAGAGTCTGTATTCTCTGCACTTCTCAAAGCAGCATCGTAAATGGAACAAGTGTGCTACCATCTTACCGAATAACGAAAAATAATCAAGATAAACTTGCATAAATGAGGTAAGGTAAGGGGAGAATATTTCCTGCATACATCTTTGGAACGTACTAGGGGCATTTCTTAATCCAAACCACATTACGATACAAGCAAAAACTCCCCAATTGGTAATGAAAGCGGTCTTTGGTATATCCTACTCAGCCATTCTAACTTGATTATACCCACTGTATCCATCTAAGAATGAATACATTTCATGTCCTGCTACTCTATCAAGCATCGTGTCAAGAAAAGGTAGTGGAAATGGATCAGGCACCGTAGCTGCGTTCAGTTTTCGGTAGTCCACACAGATTCGTAGTTGCTTATTCTTTTTAGGAACAATAACAATTGGTGAGATCCATTCAGCATGCGCTACTGGTACAATGAATCCGACTTTGAGTAGCCTATCAAGCTCTACCTTTACCTGTGATGCATAGTTCGAATTCATCCGGTAGCTGGGTTGTTTGATCGGTTTTGCTTCCGGCTTCAGCATGACCCTGTGTTGATATATGCGAGGGTCCAAATCCTTCATATCTTTGTAATCCCATGCAAAAACGTCAGAGAATTCTCGGAGTAGCTGGATTAAGTCTACTTGAAATACTTCCAGTAGGCTTTCCCTTATCTTGACAGGACGTGGATGGTCCTCATCTCCTAAATTATAAGTGATCAACTGATCTTATGGAACATAGAATTGTCGGGACTTCTCGGCATTATCAGTTGGCTTAAAAAGTTGTTGTAGATCAGTGTCATCTATAGCAGTGGTATCTTCCATCTTATCTTCTTTTGTTACAGGCATCACTGTACAGACTCTGGGATTCCAATTATCTACAACAGATTGTAGATCAACAGTTCCTAGGGAGATCAAGTCAATATTGTTCTTTAAAAACTCTTCTTCTTCATCATCTGACAGACCATCTAACATATGAACTGGTTCTGCAAAATACGGTCTAGCATGCAATTCGCAAGGCTGTATAGCATCTAATTTTACAACATATTTACGATTGTTGTCTTTGAAAGTGAGTTCCTGTGTAGACCAATCTTGTATAACCTTAGCTTGCTTCAGCCAAGGACGGCCAAAAAGAAGATTATAATCAAGGGTGGATTCTGGTAATTCTAAGACGACAAAGGTCATTTTAAATGTGGTACCTTGCAAAGTTATTGGTACATTTCGTACAAGTCCTACTGGATGGACTCTTGACTGGTCAGCCATTCTGACAAAGAACTGAACTGGTTCGATTTCGATCCATCCTAACTTCTTACATAGTGCAGCAGTATCAATGTTGACACCAGATCCTCCATCAATTAGTAACTGTGTAATTTTATGATTTTTATACCATACCGTAATTAAAGGAACTGAATGATCGACCGTAGAATCAGGTTCCGGTTGCACTATCGCTGTTGCTGGAATGCAAGAAGGTACATGACTGAACTGTTGTTGGAATTGTTGCCGAACTCCTGGTACAAGTGCAAGTAATTGGCCAAGAGGAAGAGTAATGGACGCTTTAGATAAAATTTCCGAGGCCTTATGTGATTGAATTGTGTTTTCCACAGATTTTGAAGATGATGCGCCGATTGAAGATGATGTATCTGCTGAAGATGATGTGCCTGCTACTGAATTAGAATCTTGTTTTTGTGTTCCTTCCTTGGTTAGCAGAACCTGGGTCATCGGAAGAGGATCTCGAAACACTGGAGGTTCGGCGGTGGTCCATTGAATGGCCTTATCATACATCCTTTGTTGTTCACGTATGCCTGGTTCAAATGCTTCTGTTGCTGGTTGCAGTTGCTTACCGGATCGGGTCTGAATTACTGCAGCTTGCGTTTCTACTGGTGTGATTTGTACCATATTAGTCATTGGGTTTTGACGTTCTTTCTTTCTCTGATCATACTCAGCTGCATCCTTACAAAATCTTCTAATGTGACCAAATTCACCACAAAATGACAGCGCGGTGGTGGCAAATTAGTATTTTCCTGTGCTGGTCCGGCCTACCAGCGATTTGCATTGTAGTTATTATTTCTCTGTCCTCTGTAATTTCGATAGCCTTGTTGCTGGTTGTTTCTCATTTCCGGAGGTACATAATGATTGGCTGGCTATCCTGGTTCCTGTATAATAGCATTGACAGTTGTTGGTCCCTGTACTTTGGCGTTATATGCACAGTTTTCGGTGGTATGTCCAGTCATATTGCAGATAGCACAAAACAACTGATTAAGTGCACAAGTGGCACTATTGTGCCCTAAATTCTTGCATGTGGTGCAGAACATTTGTCTGGTCAGATCTTTTGCAACATTTTTATTTGCTTTTAACCATTCCAGGTCTTCTGTAAATCCTCCAACCTTGTTTTCAAGTTGTAAAGCCATTGCAATCACTGCATCTAGTGTTATAGCTCCTACACAGCATATGATCATAATCTGTTTAAGTTGCGGAGTCAATCCATTGATAAACCATTGTGTGATAACGTCATCCGGCAAGTTGGCATGTGCTGGTGGTAATTGCCTCAAATGAGTTCTGAATAGGGTGGCATATTCCTGTACTGTTTGATTTATCTTCTGTCTATTGTTTTGCAAGTAGTCAAAAATTTCAGTTGGATTCTTCTTTAGCCTGAATCTCTGCAAAAATGCATCCCTTACTGCTTCATAGGCGTCGAAGTGGTTAATATCATATTCTGTAAGCCATCTGGCTACTTCATTAACCAATGTAAACTGGAAGACAATAGCTTTATCCGCCGGATCAGGTGGATGATTGAGCATTGCATAACTTATTTCAAATGTGCGTACATGAGCATTTGGGTCATCTCCTGGAAATCCACCAAATTTAGTGTATGTTACTCCTGTTGGAGGCGGCCTGGGTGGACATAGTTGTTGTTGTTGTCCACTCATCTTGCTAGCGGTTGTATCGTGACTATCTTCTGTATCCCGAGGCGGACTATCTGAACCGTCAGAGTCTGTATCGTCGGTCTGTGCTCCTTCCAATACGATAATATGGTTCAGTATGTTTCAGATTTCGGCTTCGAACAAGCTACCTTCCTTCTTGATGTCAAATGTAAGATAGATTACCCCCAATAGCGGTGACTGGACTGAAGATTCACCAAGAAATGGTAAACCGTTACTGAAAAACTATGAATTCTCGGTAACTTGTACCGAAATAACACCGGAAGGTGTCGATTTTTCACCAAAACAAAGTGATCCTTCTCCTTCACTGGTTTCTTTGGCCAAGACGTTTCTATTCGTAAACAAATTTGAATCTTTCTGTACTGGTGTTAAATTAACTTCATGTTGCGTCCTGGTAGATTCTGGAGTTACTATATCTTCGACAGACTGTGCCGAAATCGCATTGGAATCTGCCAGAGATGTAATACGATCCACCGGAATATGACCGGAATCACTACTAACGTTCTTCACTTTCTTGACAACTGGGTAGGACCTTTCTGCGCTTCTACCTCCTGGAGGCGTCCTTAGCAAATTAGGTACCCAAGGCTGTCGGTTCTTCGGATACGTTTCACCGGATCGAGTAATCGGCATGTATCATCTTTTGTACTAATCGCGTACTATTATTGTCGATTTACAATCTATAGTCGCGTTACCACAATCGATTTGCAACAATCTGATCTGTTGCCACCTTCCCACAGACGGCGCCAGTGTTAAACGCTGTTCTAACTGTCAGAAGTTCGTTTAAACGTTTATTGGGTTCTTGGGAATGGAAGGGGTCTGTAAAGATAGAGGCCCTATGCTTGTTTCCCAAAATGACTTCACACCACAATATACTAACATTCAAGACTTCTATTAAGAATTGGTATACCCTTCTCAATCTTTACGGTTCGTCATTCTAACTCTTCCAGAGTCTATCGAACACACTGTACCAGACTATTAGTATCGTGATACCGAGTTACCCCAATACACACTACTGTAACATTAGGAACAATAACAGTAGTTCAACCTTCACCGAATAGTGCTCACCATCAGACGAACCGAAGACACAGACAGACTCAACAGTTCCAGACACACAGTGCTGAAGATTCAGTACGCAACTTAGGAAGACCCTTACTGTAGCTTAATCTTGCCGTATGAAGATAGATCTCAACATTGAAGACAACACAAGACAGATCCGAATACCAGAAACACTAGCACAGCTACACAGGCTTCACCAAAACAACTGGCAGAACATTCCAAGAAAGAGTAACACCATGATACGCATAATTAACACAACAATCGCAATAGAGACTCGCAAACGACTCACTCAGACAACAGTCCGGCGATCTACTGGATGTCGAGGAAACTCACAACAAAACAGGTATCGATAGACAACAGAACAGAATCAGAACCATACACTACAGTATACTCAGAATGGCTTCAACAACACTACAGCAACGCTAAGTCAATCACCCAGATAGACAGTCTGGTGATCTCTCGGAACGTCACTCTGCGTTTTTTTTCATTGCTTTATATAAAGATTACAAAGTGTTTGCATAACAACCTTTCGCACGTGCGAAAAAAAGATTCAGTTATACAACTTCCAATCCGGCGACCGATAACACTAGCGAACAGAAACTAGTATATACCTTAGGCACAAAAAGACAAAATAGCCTACACAAGCGCTACGATAGTGCATCCAGAGGCCGAAACGAGCTCAGATCGTGATTTCGGCACCACAAACCGAAGCTGTTTTGATCTCTGAAACACCCTGAGTATGCTCACCAGATTTCGTTGGAATCTAAGACTACAAACGGAGGAGTGTCGACGGCGCCCTCGATGAAGCGACGACCTGCTCTGATACCAATTATTGGAGTTAGACGTCTGCGGAAGCACGCGAACAACACAAGGAAGAAGAAGAAGCTTGGAGCACAACACACAATACTGAATGTATTACTAGAGAATGTACAAAAGATAAGTAGCCCATTAGGGCAATAGGCATATATACAAACCGGGGGAAAAAGACCTCCTAAAGAGGGAAAAAAGTGCCCCGGTGGTCCTAGTGTGTTCACACACATCACTACCTAAATGTATCAACAAGAGCTATTCCAGCTGTCATCTTCTCCGTGTTTCTTGTTGCGTTTGTGCTCCTTGTGTGTTCTTCTCGTGTGTCTCTCGCACTTCTACACACACCCAACACCAATGAGAGGAGGGTTGTGGATACAGTCTATAACCTATAAGTCACTAGGCTAAAGGGGGATGAGGGGACAGGATTCCCTTATGTTCAAGTTTTGCCTCTAGAGAGAGAAAGGAATCTCGCAACTTACTTGGGCCCAAACATTCAAAAATTTTAGAAAGTTATAAAACTCATCATAATACCATTTAAAAAGTGTTATTTTTGAGACCTAATCAAAATTCATGCATGAAATGACTTGAAGAAAGTAATTTTTTCAAAAATAACTCAAAATACAACTTTCTCCCTCCAAAACCTCACATTTTCATACACAGGCCCCAAAAAGTCATCTTTTTCCACTACTTTCTCTCCCTAGCACACCATTGCAACTCCTACATCTCCATTTCTTTCTTTGTGCATCTTCTTCTTTGAATTTCTACTATCACTTCCATAGCCTGAACTCCAATGGAGAAACCTAAATCTCATAGACGTCCAAAAGATGAGGTTATCTTGATAAAATTGTCACAATATCAAGGTTATAGAAGGAATTTGGTTAGGACATGAGTTCTGCAAAGGTGGATGGGTGTACATGCAACCCTTTGGTGTTGGTCCTCGTCGTGTAAGAGACAATGTAAACTTGGATCTTCATTGAAAAGGGAAGTTATTAGGCTTCAAAAAGCTCAAAAATGGTGAAACTGTTGCCATTGTACAACATGTTTTCACAATGTCAAGCATGAAATTGGAAAACTCAAACACAATGAGATATCCTATCAAGTGTAAGTATTACTGGTTGACTTTTGTTCAAATTTCATAATATAGCTTGTTAAATTGTGTAGTTTTTTGTTGTAGACATATTTCCTTCTACCTTGGTGGAAGAACAACCACTTCATAGTCTTACATGTACTTTCCAAGCATTGCATGTAGATGTTGGGCCGATAGTCTTTCCACAAGCCCGTCCTACTCAGCTATTACATGAGAGAGTTTTCTTTTACAAACATATATATGTTGTACCCTCTTCATCAAATGATTTTGATAGGTTAGAGATGATTAAGGTAGATGGACATTAACATCTTTGAAGCATAAGATGGTGATGGATACACAACTCTTCGAAATTTACAAGAGTTTCAAGATCTGTAAGATTACATTAGTGTGTTCCTATTCATTGTTTTGTACATTTATTTCAGATATTCACAATTCTAGAGACTTCAACAATGTTTGTGTTAAAAGATATCACGTATGAGTAGGTAGAGGGTTTACTAGGTGAAAATTGGGGACTTGTAGAAGGATGCACCAAAGGGGATAGATACCTTTGTAAAATTGGTGCAACAAGCATAGGATTTCGATACTTAAACATCGTACTTCATTGTACATTAGATTCTATTATGATCATTGGATGTGTAAACTTGGTGAATGGATACCATTACAAGGTTCTGAGGGTTTTTTAATTACACTTGAAATTAAGATAAATCTACCTAACAGTGAAATGGAAGTTATTTCAGTAAATCATCATTGGACTCTTGCCAACATGAGAGAACGTCTAGTAATAATGGGATTTGAGGATCTCGATCAATCAAAGTTTAGAATACAAGGGCATAAGGTAAACAACATATGGTATTTTTTCTTTTGTTTATACAAATTTTTACATTCAAATATGTTATTTTAAAGTTTTCTATTTGTCTGCAGATTGGTAAGAGGTTGGAGGATAAAATTAAAGTCCTTCCTGAATGGAGTGTAGATGGAACTCAACTTTCATTGTCATAGCTCAAGAACTATTTGAGTGATAGAGTGTACACACAACCTATGTTCCATTCATAGACCTTCCTCTGCTACAATGTATTTAACATGCAAGATATGTAGCATGTAAAATTTTTTGATCTCAATATGATGTACAATTTGCCAAATCTTTGATTTTTCCAATGGCATTTATTATAATTTTAAAGTTTTGAGAACTTATTTTTTCTATTGTGTAGATGTGGTGTATCTTATTCTGCTTAATGATTCTGTTCAATATTTTTTATGAGCCAAAGGTTTTTTTTGAGAGTTTTGTGCATGATTCTTTTATTTGAAGGTATCAATTTTAGTTTTAAAATGGGTCCCACTCACTTAAAAATTTTGAAACTACTATAAAAGCAATGCTTATTCTCTCATTTCTCACTTTTGCAAACAAGAATAGCTAGAAGCACTCGTAGAGCACACACACAAGTTAGTATCACGCACAATGGCTACCTCAACCTCCAGTACTTTACAACCCAAACGTCCTCGAGAACTCTTCAATGAGTTCTTGGAATCAACTGAGTTCAAAGGTCAAACACACTTGTATGACCTATTGTCTAGAGTCCTTGATATAAACAAAACAATTCAACTGAACTCCGATGTGCTCGAGGAAATCATAGAGTCCCTTGAGTACTACATTTTGCATTACTCTATAGAAATACCACCTTATGAGGGTAAATGGATCCCGTGTGACCTTTTACTCTACATACACAAAGGCGATGAAGCCTTCACGAAGCACCTTAAGTGCTTCATGGAAATTGCTGAAAATGTAGAGCACTCAAGATGAATTTGTGCATTAATAAAGAAAGTTAACAAAAAGAAGAGGATGGGTACAAAGTACCTTTCCTACATTGCAACAACATATTTTATCATCAATGAGGAGCTGGAACCTACACCCGTCGATCTCCCCAACCTTGTCACAGGGGGCTTTGTTAAGGAGAAGAATGAGCCTCAACCAGAGGCCATAAATTTTGCAAAAGAAAGCATTACAATCCACCAAGACTTCCTTGGTGGTGTTGAGGACAAACTACGTGAGCTATCAAGCATGGAGGAGGCCCCCCTTCAAATCTCAACCCCTGCGAGCCCACATTACCAGAGGTGGAAATTGAATATCTCTCCATCATTGTTGTGGATGGTGAGGAATTTATTTTTCTTCATGATATTGAGAAGGATTCGGTCTACATCTAGACAAATGCTTGAGTATTTTCTCCACAATGTCAGATGTTTGTCTTGACAACACATCTGACATAGTTGAAAAGAAGGCCATCCCACTTGGAGATTTTGTGGCAGACTCCATAGCAATGGTGTGTGTAGATATCTTAAAAGATGACAACAAGTACACTACGGAGGAGGAGTTCAGCGCAACGTGAGAGAGGATAATCAAGCAGAAAGTTCCTACATCCCCTGTAGCAGAGCAGAGTGACATGACCCACTCTAGCATTGATCTTGACGCCCTTAAAAGAGGGGAGAAAGAAGACAAGCTTCATTGATCTTGAAAGGCTCTAAGAAGATTTTTCAGAGAAAGAGCACATCTGCAAGCTTCACTATGGAGAAAATGCTCTCTCTCTCTCTCTCTCTCTCTCTCTCTCTCTCTCTCTCTCTCTCTCTCTCTCTCTCTCTCTCTCTGTTGCACAGAAGGTAGGAATGGCGCAGGTGGCTGTTGGTGTCCGTGTGCTACTGAGAGGTTCGAATCATATGCGCAACTCTGTGAGAGAAGCGTGGCCCGGGTGTCTGCTACACACGGAGATTGTTGACTGCTCCCCCATGTGTGCTTTCTTGGAGCGCACGCTTTAACACCAGCATTCTCATTTTGCAGAAGAATCGCACAGTTCCTTGTTTGAGAGGAACATCAGGAGTCACAATGTCGCAGCACTTTGGTGGCTGTGCTCGTGGGTGTTACCTGGTCGACTTACGGAAGGAGTCACAAGTCCAGCAAAGTCACAAGTGCAAATAATGTTCTACCACCATTCTTTGCTGCTTGGCTTCTCAAAACAATTTTTGTCACAGAAAGTGCTCTTTGGCTTGGATTTTTGGCTTGGATTTTGAGCAAGCGACAGGAACCGACGGCTGCAGAAGCTGGTACAGATGCTCTCTCTTTCTTTCTCTCTCTCTCTCTCTCTCTAGCTCTCTTTCTCTCTCTCTTCTCCGCTTTCTGCCTTGTTCCCATAGAGAAAATGGTGCAAGTGCACTGATAAGGATAGCTCTCTTTTTCTCTCTCTTCTCCGCTCTCTGCCTTGTTCCCATAGAGAAAATGGTGCCAGTGCATTGATAAGGATGCAGAAGCAGTCACGCAGCAGAAGGATGGTCTCGTTTTCTGTGTTGATCGAAGGAGGCATCCTTCCTTCTCAGAGATGCGCGGATTGCTGCAGCAGATTGTTAATCAGTGAACAATATGTCGAGAAAGCGGAGGGGTTCTTCAACTGCTGAGAGTGCATTGTGAAGAAGGACGAGTTTGATCTGTAAGGCTCTATCGGCTTCTTCATGCAACTCTGGTATCGGCTACTCGTGTAAAACTGAAGGAAGCGCAGCTCAGATCAAGCTGCGAGATTGTGTGTAACCAAATTGACAACATATCTTGATAAGCATAGAGATTAGAGGTTGTTCATCGATGTAGTAGAAGCACTGCAGCCCCGGACATGCACAACCTCTATGTCATGGAGTCAGTCAGAGATACAACATGACAGGCAGAGAAGGACTGATAGGTTCATATCAGAGAAACATCAGACATACAGCTGAAGGTTGTGGGCGTTAACTTATGAAGAAGCATGAATCATGCTATAGACAAAAATGCTCGAGAAAACTTCATGATTACAAAATGAATGTATCTTACTATTTACAAACACTCCTGAAAGCGATAGATGAATTAAGAAACCCACAAATTGGCTATGCACAACGATAACATTGATATAGAAAGACTTCACGCAAAGGGTGAGAGGGAGGGAAGATGGGGGTAAGGTGGGAGATAATGAATGACAAAAGGGTGGGAGGGTGGGCAAATGGGCAAAGTGGATCCCAAGAAATTGATGGCAAAAGGCTTCTCTCAATGAGGAGAAAGCACACCATCAAAGTAACACATCACCGCCACCAAAATCACCACCAAACACACCACCAAGACCTCCACCTAGCGCTTTGATACCATGTAGAGAGTACACATACGGAAGCAAAATGAAAAGAAGAGTGTACTCACAAAGAAACGAGTGTGAGAGACTCAAAGCGAGTAGACCAAGAAATGGGTAAACTCACATGGACTAGAAATGAGCTTGCCAAGAGCATGGAGTAGGCTCCTCAATCTTCTAACCAAGTACGAATGGGGGCAGAGATGCTCCTTATATAGATTTGGGAGGGGCTCTCCAAAGTACATCTCATGTGCGATAATTCCCCTCAAAGGAGAATGAACACAATGGTAGAAGCAAATGGCAAGGTACCCAAATACAAAGGAGATACAATATAAAGTGGAAATAAATTGGAAATGTAGTGCCTCCTAGATACAAAATGGAGATGCACTCATGTAGATACAAATATAGATGATGTAGGAGCAATTATCTCATTAACATCTACCTGGTTGGGGATATGCTTGCAGGTAGTTATGTCTGACCACTTGTTTGTTGTACGGATAGTCTTGTGCCATGTGATTAGTGTACCACCTTTCAATTGTGCAACATTAGCCACTAGGGTTCGCTTGGAATTGTGTTACATTAGGACACACATTTGCCATATGATCACTGCCGTAGGTGTAACAATGTTTAATGAATGTTAACCTGGATATCTGTTTGTTAGAGATGCCTAGTTTTTGAGCTACCTTCTCAGCTATGTCTTCTATGGAGCTGGAATGCTTTGAGGATGATTGAGAGGAGCCATCCCAATATTTGTAGACCTTTGAAAGTTCCGATTCATCTCCTAAATTATCCTTATCAACTCAGTAAATGGTTGGTTTTTATGCACTAACATGTTTTTATTTGGCAGAGAATATGCTTGGTTACATGTATTTTTGCAAGAAAAAGATAGTTGAAATGATAAACCACAATCAAATGTGGTGGCTTGGTTATAATTATCTCCTTTCTGGTTGGTTTTAACCCTCAAGGGAGTCTTTTAAAACAAGGTAGGAATAATTGTCCAGGGCATGACATGTCCAATTGGAAACGCTGATCATCTAAAGAACCTTTTCAAGAGTACTATAGATAGATATGTGCAAGTAGACATTGTTCTTGCCCATGTAGCTGTTAGTCCTTCAATAGATCCTATTATGTGTATGTGAGAGGCTACATTAGAAGAACTGTGGGACAATGAGCGGACCGACATTCTGCTCATTCAAAATATGGCAGGGATATGCCCATTTATGCATACGCAAGGGAAGTTCAATTTCGGGGAATGTGGGTGTCCTTCTATGGGGGAGTGCCCCTAAATGCTCTCACAAGGGGGATTTTTGGAGATAAGGAGGGGAGATATCAAATGTGGGGGACTTTTTTTTCTCAGTTCCTCCCACTTGCGATCCGTGTGTGCTCTGGGAAGTGGGCATTAGAAGTTAGGGGCGAGCTTGATTGAGGTGTCGAAGGGGGCTGGTGCTAGAAGAGGTGGAGGAAGAGGTTTCTTGGCTGTCCATTGGCTGGAGGTGTAGGCGGGAAAGACAAGGAGCAACGAGAGGTGCACAAGAGGCATCGAGGAGGGGATTGTGCAAAGGAGGAAGATGGAGGAATCAGGTTGGTGTTGAAGCCAAAGGAGAAGAGAAGCTGAGGAGTGTTGAAGGGAGGAGATCTGTGAGCTGTGGATTGAGGGGATAAAAAAGGAAGAGATCTCAAGAGAAATGATTGGGGACATCACCATCACACATGAAAATCAGGGAGCAGACATGAAGAAAGGGAAAGACTCTATGGTGCGGGAAGGCTGAATAGGGCAATAAAGGTAATAGGGAGGCAAGAGGTTTTGCAACACTATGAGAGCATGATGCACGTTGCTGAAGTATCAGAAGTTTGATTTCCAAGGAAGAAGGATAAAGAAGGTCACTCGCATGTTGTGGGAAGATGCGACATTTAGAGGAGGATTTTGTAGGATGGAAAAGGAGCTGAAGCTGTGCGACCATAGGTGAAAAATATCTGAAGATAAGGCTCAAAAGTATAGAAGAGCGAAAAGACACAACCTGAGGGACTTTGGAAGATACAACTCAAGAGCAAGACTAGCTTGGAAATGGTGCTGCATGAGATTGAGGGGTACAAAGTAACAAGGAGGGCTCAAAACCAGCTTCAGAACTCGCCTATGCTTCTGTTTCTAGCTCAGCCCACATTTTTTGAGGCATTATGATAATATTTAAGAAGCTAATGATGTCTGTTTACCCATTAACACTAAGACTATAGGGAGAGCTTCCCATAATACTCACACTAGGGCTAGTGTAAGTCCTTCAATCCAAGATCACTCAAGGGGTATTTAAACACCCTGGTCAAGTTCCCCACGGTTGTCATCTCATTGGGATCTAGCTTCATTGATCTCTACTACACTCAATCTGCGTATACCTAGAGGAAACAACGATGGAAGGCCAAGTTTAGTAATGGCACAAGTGCTTACAAGATGGGTGATTCAGATGAGGAGGAAACTGGTTGGTTTCAAGCAACACTTTGGCTTGCAGCTGATCTCCTAAAAAGAATGCATGACGTTGCAAATTCAAGCCTACAATAAGGTGCTGGACTGTGGAGGGTGTGGACAACCATGCAGCAACAAGCACATGGGCTTGAATGTCAAATGTAATTGAAGTTGATGGGCAAAGAGTGAAGCAACCAGCATCATCAGACTGGCAATTGTCTTGCAAGGGATTCAACGAAGCTCAAACCTTTTGCAATCGATATATACATATTCAGAGGTTCATGTTTTTGACTTTAGGTTGATGTGTATTAAAGCTATCCGATTCTCTTTGCACTTCTAGTGTATGATTTTGTCATGAACATGAATCAAGTCTGTGCCAATACCCTAGCAATACTCAATCCATTCATGAGCATAAGTCTGATCCCCCCTCATGATATGATGCTCAAAGCTGGCGTAGCCTCATCTAGCTCAATAAATAAATAGGATTTTCATGATTATTGTATTTTTTACAACTTCTAATTGAGTATTCATAGTTTGCCAATCATTTTTCAAGTAGCTCCTCTGTCACTAGGTACGCGTGATCCTACTGATTAGTGCCCGAAGTTGGTTGATCTGCCTACCTCTTCATATATGGAGTAACAACTTCAAAGTTGAGCAAGGGTCTACTTCACGAGCTTCTGACCACATCCCTTTTTGGGGGTTTTTACGAACAAGATTTTATGTTTGAGAAGGGGTATTAACTACTACAGAAATTAAAATTAATGAGAAATGAGTGAGGAGCTTTTTCATGTACACATCTCTAGAGGATATGAGAGATGAATGGAATAGTGTTTTTATAAGATGATGACATGGTTATGAATGGACCATCATGGTAAAATTTAAATGGGAGCAACATTGTTTTATTATGCATTTTATAATCAAAGACTGTCCATGACTCCTTCAAGTAGTTGTTTCTCTCTTAAAAAAATAATACAAGTATTAGACAAGGCCTCTAATCCTTTATATTGAAAAAAGGTATGAGTGTGAGTATGTGGTGGGGTTATACATGCGGAGAAGTGCGTGCAAGCATATTTGCAAGGGTGTGTGTATTTAATCGTGCGGGTGTGTGTGTGTGGAGAGAGTGAGAGGGGATTTTGTGAGTATTTGTGTGCATGAGTGTATGTGTGGGAAAAGTGAGAGTGAAAGGGAGAAAGAGGAAAAGATGGTCGAAAGAGAAAAGGAGAGAAAAGGTGTGAGAAGGTGCATGTGTGTGTAAGAGTGGGAGTGTGAGAGAGAAAGAGGGAAAGTGCGAGAGTCCATGCATGTGTGAATGGAAAGACAGAGGCAGAAAGGGAGCAGATGTGTATGAGTGTATGAGTGTATGTGTGTGTGTTTGTGCAAGAATGAGTGAGTGTGTGTGGGTATGGGATATGTGTGTGTAAGGAATCGAGATAGTGGAAAAAGAGGTAGGAACGTGTGAAAAGGAAAGAAGAAAAAGGGTACACGAGAGTGGGGGTGTGTGCACATTTGAGTATAAGTGTCGAGAGTGTGTAGGTTTCTATGTGTGTATGAGGGAGGGTGAGAGTGGACAGGGAATGGAGACTGTGTTAAGGTGGAAAAAAAAACACGAAGTGTAAGTGAAGCTGCATGAGATAGTGGGTGCAAGCAAGAGCTTATCATTTAGAGCTAACATCGTGGATCCCAAGAAATACAATTGGACCAATTCTTAGAGTTTTTGGACAAAACATCAATGTGTATAAGCATCTATTCCTTGGGTTGAGGACCTAACATTTTAGCGATCTTACTGGGGATAGCTTGGTGTGTCTCTATAAGAGAGTGCCATAGGTTTTCTTGGTGCCACATGTTGACCAAGCTTGCAGATCGAGAGGCTGGTATATGAGTGAAGGGAGTTCATCCTTAGGGAGAACTCTAAAGAGAAGAGCAAGCCACTCGGATTGCTAACACTCAAGAGAAGTATAGACAAGTGATGGAGAGTGTTAATCTCCAAAAGAACAAGCTATCCTTGATGTTAGAGCACCTCTATATCAAGAATAACTCAAAACCTTTAGCAATTTCGACGACCAATACCAGATTACCAAAATTTTGAACTAACTGTGAACACACTCATCACACAGAAAGTCTGCTTCACTTTATCCACTCATAGACTATTAAAACATGTAAATTTTTCAATGAAACTTTGTAGAAGGTGTCCCATTAAGGTTACACACCTTCTCCAAGTTAAAACATCTCAAAAGGTTTAGTAAATCTTGAGATTTACTCCAAACAATTCACCTATGTCTAAACTTGTACCTCTATACAGTCGACTTCGACACCTATAACTTCTAATGCATAGTTTTCTCAAATTACAACCCATTTATTCAAATGCTTTTAGCCATATGCAGTTTACCTTCCAACTCAAAGAATGAGTACTTGCTTGCTCAAAACTTTACACTGTGGAAGGAGAAATGACCAAAACATTATCATTGAATTTGCACCTGCTACAGTCTTCTCTTCTTCACATTTATACATGTAAATGTTCCTACTCTTAATTCTCTCAGTCTGATCATAATTGGGATCTAAAAATTTGTACAAGGTTCAATCAACTATAGACTTAGAATTGTACAAAAGAATTCTACAAAAGATTAAACATAGAAGGAGCACCAAGCAAAATATCGGGTGCAACTTTTCTTCTATTCATGAGAAACTTTACATCCAATTGATGAGAGAGATCTTCTTTACTTCTAAAGTGTCTAATGACTCTTATAACTGATCATTCTACTTCTTCCATACTCTCTCATACATGCCCCAACTTTTCTACTTGTATATATAGGTATTTTTGTACAAACTCGTGACTATTACAAAGGTATAAGCATGTTTAATGTACATGTATATACAAGCCTTCACTCTCTGATTATGCACTATCTTCAATATTCATTTATTGGTCTTTGCTTCATCCTTTTGTTGATATATTTAGGTAGTGATGTGTGTGAACACTCTAGGACCACTGGGGCACTTTTTTCCCTCTTTAGGAGGTTTTTTTTGTTGATATATTTAGGTAGTGATGTGTGTGAACACACTAGGACCACCGGGGTACTTTTTTCCCTCTTTAGGAGGTTTTTTTCCCCCGGATTGTATATACGCCTATTGCCCTAATGGGCTACTTATCTTTGTACATTCTCTAGTAATACATTCAGTATTGTGTGTTTGTGCTCCAAGCTTCTTCTTCTTCCTTGTGCTGTTCGCATGCTTCTGCAGACGTCTATCTCCAACAATTGGTATCAGAGCAGGTTGTCGCTTGTTCTAGGGTGCCGTCGACACTCCTCCGTTTGCAGTCTCAGATTCGCATGAAATTTGGTGAGCATACTCAGGGTGTTTCCGAGATCAAAACACCTTCGTTGTGTGGTGCCAAAATCGCGATTTGAGCTCGTTTCGGCCTCCGAACGCACTATCGCAGTGCTTGTGCAGGCTATTTCATCCTTTTGTGCCAAAGGTATATACCAGTTTCTGTTCGCTAGTTTAAGCGTCTCGAAGTCTGCTACAGGTCTAGCAAAACTCGTCTGGGCAGTTCTGTTCAACTTCTTGAGATACAGTCGATTTTCTGCATCAAGGTATTTTAGTCACCGGCCATGGCTGAAAGTAGTGATGTATTCCGTATGTTGGCTGTTGAGGATAAGTTGGATGGTACCCACTACCCATTATGGGCTTATATGATGCGACATGTACTGGTTGCAAAAGGATTGTGGAACATTGTGCAGGGTGTTGAAAGACGTCCTGTTACGCCTGTAACGACAGGTACTGCAAATACAGGTGTTGGAGCTGATGAAGATGGTGTCAAAGATGATATTCCGCAGATTCCTGTTCGTGCTGCTGTTTCTGTTGCACCTACTGCATAGCAGATTCGCTGGGATGGCAGAGATGCCCAGGCACATGCATTGATAGCTTTGTCTATCAAACGTGCCATTATTCCTCACATTCGCTCTTGCAGAACAGCAAAGCATGCTTGGGATACACTTACCACTTTGTACCAGGCTAGGAATGAGGCTCGTGTTGCTTACCTCCGAAAACAGTTGGAGAGTGAGCACATGAATGAAGGTGATTCTATGGACAGTTTCTTAACGAAGATCAAAGATTTGAAGGAACAGTTGATTTCTGTTGATGAGGTTATACCAGATAGCTCACTTGTGCAGACCGTTTTGAATGGTCTTCCTGATTCATATCAGAGTTTTGCTTCTACTCTTCGGTTGATGATGAAAGGCAATCCAAATGCCTTGTCATTTGAGGAGTTAGTCTCTGTTCTGTTGCAGGAAGATCAGTCCAGGCAGAACAGGTCCATTATGTGTATTGCAGATCAAGCTTTCCTGGCTAGTCAGAAGGGCAAAGGAAAATGGAGCTCTTCTACTAGTAAGCAGAAATCTGCAAATGCTGCACAATCAAAGAACTAGGATAAAGATGAGAAGAAATAAAAAAAGCAGAAATTGTTTTGCAAGTACTGTAAAGGAAATGATCATATCATAAAGAACTGTCCAAAACTGGCTGTTAAAGAGGCAAAGAAGAAAGAGGCTGGAATGGTTGTTGCAGAGGCCTCTACACCGAGTCTGCAAATCTTGTGCAGGAAGAAGAATAGGCGTTTACTACTGTCTGTAGTTTTGACCAATCTTCTCATGATCAGTGCATGTCTGCAGTAGACTCAGATGTTTGGTACTTTGACAGTGGGGCGACCAAACATATTACCTCGCAGTGTAGTTTCTTCTCTTCACTCGAGCCTGCCCCTACAGGGAATACTGTCACATGCGCCAATAACTCCTCTTATCCTGTTATGGGAGTTGGTAAGATCATTCTGACTACTGCTGATGGTAGTTCTTTCACTTTGTCAGATGCTTTATTTGTGCCAGGGATCAAAAAGAACCCGTTATCAGTTTCTGCATTAGCCAAGATTGGCTTGGTTGTGAAATTCATTGATGACAGGTGTACAGTCCATGATCTCTCAAATGGCGATGTGATTATTGCTTCTGGCATTTTATGTCGTGGGTTGTATAAGCTCATAGACTATGAAAGATCTGTGGATGATTCGGCATGTGCAATTCATGATTCTCAGGCTATGTCAGATGCAAAGCTTTGGCATGCACGCTTTGGTCATCTGAATTTTGCTAGTTTGCTACGCCTGCAGAAATCTGAAATGGTGTCCTCTTTGCCCAAACTTGAGGCTCCTGGAAAACATGTTTGTGAAGGCTGTATTTTGGGCAAAATGCAGCGTTCTTCCTTTCCAAAAGATGGTTCAGTTCGGGCTACGTAGAAATTGTAGCTTGTACATAGTGATGTCTGTGGTCCTATGCAGACACCCTCTTTTGGAAATTACCTTTACTTCGTGACTTTCATTGATGATTTTTCCAGGCATGCATGGGTATATCCACTCAAAGCAAAGTCCGAAGTGTTCATGTGCTTCAAACAGTTTTTGGTTTTGGCTGAAAATCTATCAGCATGTAAAATAGGCACCCTCCGTTCTGATCGAGGGGGGGAATATATATCTTCAGATTTTAATGCATTTCTGGCTGAACGTGGGATAAAACACCAGTGTACGATGCCGTATACACCTCAACAGAATGGAGTCGCTGAACGAAAGAATAGGTCACTCATGGAGATGGTGAGGTGCATGGTCAAAAGTTAGGCTTTACCACATAGTTTCTGGCTTGAGGCTGTCATGTGTGCAATATATGTACTAAACAGGTGTCCCACTAAAGCGTTGCAGTCTATCACTCCATATGAGGCTTGGCATGACCGCAAGCCATCTGTTGCTCATCTGCGTGTTTTTGGTTGTTTGGCATATGCATTAGTGCCTGAACAACATCGCAGAAAATTGGATGATAAGGCAGTAAAATGTATTTTTGTTGGGTACAGTTCTGAAAGTAAAGGCTATCGTCTGTATCATCCACAGACGAAATGAATTCTGGTTAGCCGTGATGTTGTCTTTGTGGAAGATGCACTTGTTGATGAGAGAGCTAATATTAAGCAGGCAAAAACTATGCCAAAATGGTTGGTGCAGACTTTGCGTGACAGCAAATTAGATGCACCTTTGTCATATCGTACTCGTTTAGGCTCTCATAGTGCCTCCTTTGCATCAGATTGCTATGCTATGGCTGCGTCTAGTCTCTGTGATGAGAATGAGCCTATTTCTTTTGATGAAGCACAGAATTCAGAAAATTGGATGGCTGCCATGCAATCTGAATATGATGCTATAATGAAGAATGGTACATGGTCTTTATGTGACTTATCTCCTGGCAAGAAGGCCATTGGCACTAAGTGGGTATACAAGCTGAAGCGTAAACCTGATGGTACAGTTGACAGGTATAAGGCTAGGCTTGTTGCAAAGGGTTATGCGCAGGAAAGAGGCATTGATTTTGATGAGAGCTTTGCACCTACATGCCGTATGACTACTGTTCGGAGCATTCGTGCACTTGCAGCCCATCATGGTAGGAATGTACATTAGTTGGACATTAAAACAGCGTTTCTGAATGGTGACTTGCATGAAGAAGTGTATGTTTTTCAGTCTCGTGGCTTTGTGCAGAAAGGGCATGAAAACCAGGTGTGCAGGTTAAAGAAGGCATTATATGGTTTAAAGCAAGCACCACGTGCTTGGTATGAGAAGATACATGCCTATCTGGTTGCACATGGTTTTGTGAACAGTCCAACTGAAAGCACCTTATATGTTAAGCGTGCTAATGATGTGCTTCTGATCATTGTTGTCTATGTTGATGACATGCTGCTCACTGATCCTATTGAGAAGCATATTGCTGATTTCAAGGCTGATTTGCATGCCTCAATTTAGATGTCTGATTTGGGGCATTTGCATCACTATTTGGGCATTCAGTTTATGCAAGTTGGTGGTGGAATGGCTTTGTGTCAAACGAAATATATTGACACATTATTGTAGCGTTTTGGCCTTGAAGACTGTAAGCCTATTGCCACTCCTATGGAGACAGGTTTACGATTGAGTCTTCATGATGCTGGAGATGCATTTGATGCTGTTCTCTATCAGCAGGCTGTTGGATGCTTGATTTACTTATGCATTACTCGGCCAGATATTCCGTTTGCTGTCTCACAGATGAGCACGTTTATGCATTGCCCAGGAGTCACGCATTGGAAGGCAGTTAAGAGCATCTTTCGCTACTTGAGTGGTACTCGGCTACTTGGGTTGTTTTATCCCAAGGGGGGATCACTACCGCCAGATTTGCATGCTTTTTTTGACTCAGATTGGGCTGGTTGCTATGACACTCGTGTGTCCACCAGTGGTTTTTGCTTCATGCTTGGTAGCTCATGTATATCTTGGTTGAGCAAGAAGCAGCCTACTGTGGCCACTTCCAGTTGTGAGGCTGAGTATAGGGCAGCTTTCACAACGACTGTTGAGTGTGTGTGGCTCAGACGCCTTATGGCTGATTTGGGTGTTGGCCAGTCTTCTACCACCACCATCTTCACTGACAGTCAGAGCGCATTGGCAGTTGCGAGGAACCCTGTGTTCCATGCTCGCACTAAGCACATTGAGGTGCATTATCACTATGTCAGGGAGAGGTTCTCTGTTGGGGAGATCAGCTTGGCATATGTGCCCACGCAGGAGAACATTGCAGACCTTTTCACGAAGGCTCTGCCTAGGGAGAAGTTTGAAGCTTTCCGCAAAGCTTTGGGCTTACTTCCTTTTGTGGAGTGATTTCCACATAGCTTGGCACTTCCTTATACATGAGTGCCCGCTCCTTGTTCACCGCATCACTCCCAGGGGGGATTTGTTGATATATTTAGGTAGTGATGTGTGTGAACACACTAGGACCGCCGGGGCACTTTTTTCCCTCTTTAGGAGGTTTTTTTCCCCCGGCTTGTATATATGCCTATTGCCCTAATGGGCTACTTATCTTTGTACATTCTCTAGTAATACATTCAGTATTGTGTGTTTGTGCTCCAAGCTTCTTCTTCTTCCTTGTGCTGTTCACGTGCTTCTGCAGATGTCTATCTCCAACATTTTTCCCCTGGCTTGTATATACGCCTATTGCCCTAATGGGCTACTTATCTTTGTACATTCTCTAGTAATACATTCAGTATTGTGTGTTGTGCTCCAAGCTTCTTCTTCTTCCTTGTGTTGCTTGCATGCTTCTGCAGACGTCTAACTCCAATAATTGGTATTAGAGCAGGTCATCGCTTCATCTAGGGCATGGTCTAGACCTTTCCGGTTGTAGTCTCAGATTCGCATGAAATTTGGTGAGCATACTCAGGGTGTTTTAGAGATCAAAACAGCTTTGCTATGTGGTGCCAACATCGCGATCTGAGCTCGTTGCAGCCTCCAAATGCACTATCACAGTGCTTGTGCAAGCTATTTTGTCTTTTTGTGCAAAAGGTATATAGCTATTTCGGTTTGCCAGTATAAGAGTCTCGAAGTCTACTACAGGTTTAGCAGAACTCGTCTCGGTAGTTCCGTTCAACTTTTTGAGATACAGTCAATTTTCCACATCAAGGTATTTTAGTCACCGACCATGGCTGAAAGCAGTGATGTATTTTGTATGTTGGCTATTGAGGATAAGCTGGATGGTACCAGCTACCCATTGTTGGCTTATATGATGCGACATGTATTGGTTGCAAAAGGACTATGGAACATTGTGTAGGGTGTAGAAAAACGTCCTATCATACCTGCAACTGTTACAACTATAGGTACTGAAGCTGATGTAGAAGGTGTCAAAGATGATGATATTCTGCATATTCCTGTTCGTGTTGTGTTTTTTGCTGCACCTACTATAGAGCAGATTTGTTGGGATGGCAAAGATGCTCAAGCACATGCATTGATAGCTTTGTCTATCAAACGTGCCATTATTCCTCACATTCGCTCTTGGAAAACAGCTAAGGATGCTTGGGATACACTTAGCACATTGTACCAAGCTAGGAATGAGGCTCGTGTTGCTTACCTCCGAAAACAGTTGGAGAGTTAGCACATGAATGAAGGTGATTCTATGGATAGTTTTCTAACAAAGATCAAAGACTTGAAGGAACAATTGATTTTTGCTGATGAGGTTATACTTGATGGCCCACTTCTACAGATCATTCTGAATGGTCTTCCTGATTCATATTAGAGTTTTGCTTCTACTCTTTGACTGATGATGAAAGGCAAACCAAATGACTTGTCATTTGAGGAGTTAGTCTCTATTCTATTGCAGGAAGATCAGTCTAGGCAGAACATGTCCATTATGCATGTTGCAGATCAAGCTTTCCTGGTTAGTCAGAAGGGCAACAAAAAATGGAGCTCTTCTACTAGCAAACAAAAATATGCAAATGCTGCACATTCGAAGAACCAAGATAAAGATGAGAAGAAATCAGAAAAGCAGAAATTGTTTTGCAAGTACTGTAAAGGGAATGATCATATCATAAAGAAATATCCAAAACCTGCTGCTAAAGAGGCAAAGAAGAAAGAAGCTGGAATGGTTGTTCCAAAAGCCTCTACACCAAAAACGGAGTCTGCTAATCTTGTGTAGGAAGAAGAATGGGTGTTTACTACTATTTGAAGTTTTGACCCATCTTCTCATGAGCAGTGCATGTCTGTAGTAGACTCAGATGTTTGGTACTTTGACAGTGGGGCAATCAAACATATTACCTCGCAGCACAGTTTCTTCTCTTCACTCGAGCCTGCCCCTACAGGGAATACTCTTACATGCGCCAATAACTCCTCTTATCGTCTTATGGGAGTTAGTAAGATCATTTTGACTACTGATGATGGTAGTTATTTCACTTTTTTAGATGCTTTGTTTATGCGAGGGACCAAGAGAAATCTGTTATTAGTTTTTGCATTAGCCAAGATTGGCTTGGTTGTGAAATTTGTTGATGACAGATGTACAGTTCATGATCTATAAAATGGCGACGTGATTATTGCTTCTGGCATTCTATGTCATAGGTTGTATAAGCTCATAGACTATGAAAGATCTGTAAATGATTTGGCATCTAATACATGATTCTCAGGCTATGTCAGATGCAAAGCTTTGGCATGCACGCTTTGGTTATCTGAATTTTGCTAGTTTTCTATGCTTGCACAAATGTGAAATGGTGTCCTCTTTGCCCAGACTTGAGGCACCAGGAAAACATGTTTGTTAAGGTTGTATTTTGGGTAGAATGCAGCGTTCCTCCTTTCCAAAAGATGGTTCAGTTCGGGCTACTCAAAAATTGCTGCTTGTACATAGTGATGTCTCTGGTCCTATGCAGACACCTTCTTTTGGAAATTATCTTTACTTCATGACTTTCATCGATGATTTTTCCAGGCATTGATGGGTATATCCATTGAAGGCAAAGTCCGAAGTGTTCATGTGCTTCAAACAATTTTTGGTTTTGGCTGAAAATTTATCAGCATGTAAAATGGGCACCCTCCATTCTGATCAGGGGGGATATATGTCTTCTGATTTTAATGCATTTCTAGCTGAACGTGGGATAAAACACTAGTGTACGGTGCCATATACACCTCAACAGAATGGAGTTGTTGAACGAAAGACCAGGTCACTCATGGAGATGGCGAGGTGTATGGTTAAGAGTTAGGCTTTACCACATAGTTTCTGGCTTGAGGCTGTCATGTGTGCAACATATGTACTTAACAGGTGTCCCACTAAAGCGCTGCAATCTATCACTCCATATAAGGCTTTTCATGATTGCAAGCCATCTGTTGCACATCTCCATGTTTTTGGTTGTTTGACAAATGCATTAGTGCCTGAACATCATTGCAGAAAATTGGATGATAAAGCAATAAAATGTATTTTTGTTGGGTATAGTTCTGAAAGTAAAGGCTATTGTCTATATCATCCATAGACTAAACACATTCTGTTTAGCTGTGATGTTGTTTTTGTGGAAGATGCTATTCAGCCATTTCTTTCATGTACTAAGGAGACATACGTTAGCTCCAAAGACATGTATGATACTTTGATACCTCTTTTTATAGGTGGATAATCTAGTGCTTGTCCTAATGAGGCAACTTCTCAGCCTTTGCAGGTTTCATGTGATGATGCAGATCATCCCATTTCTGATGCAGATTTACATGATGCACTTCTTGATGAGAGAGCTGACATTGAGGAGGCAAAAACTATGCCAAAATGGCTGGTGCAAACTTTGTGTGACAACAAATTAGATGCACTCTGTCATATCATACTCGATCAGGCTCTCATATTGCCTCTTTTGCATCAGATTGCTATGCTATGGCTGCATCTAGTCTCTGTGATGAGAATGAGCTTATTTCAATTGACAAAGCACAAAATTCAGAAAATTGGTTGGTTGCTATGCAATCTGAATATGATGCTATAATGAAGAACAATACTTGATCTTTATGTGACTTGCCTCCTGGAAAGAAAGCCATTGGCACTAAGTGGGTTCACAAGCTGAAGCGTAAGCCTGATGGAATAGTTGACATGTATAAGGCTAGGCTTGTTGCAAAGGGTTATGCATAGGAAAGACGCATTGATTTTGATGAGACCTTTGCACCTACATGCCCTATGAATACTGTTTGGAGAATCTCTGCACTTGCAACCCATCATGGTTGGAATGTACATCAGTTGGACATTAAAATTGCATTTGTGAATGGTGACTTGCATGAAGAAGTGTATGTTTTTCATCGCTGTGGCTTTGTGCAGAAAGGGCATGAAAACCAGGTGTGGAAGTTAAAGAAGGCATTATATGGTTTAAAGCAAGCACCACATGCTTGGTATGAGCAGATACATGCCTATCTATTTGCACATGGTTTTGAGAACATTCCAACTAAAAGCACCTTATATGTTAAGCGTGCTAATGATGTGCTTCTGATCATTGTTATCTATGTTGATGTCATGCTGCTCACTGGTCCTATTGAGAAGCATATTACTGATTTTAAGGCTGATCTGCATGCCTCATTTGAGATGTCTGATTTGGGGCATTTGCATCACTATTTGGGCATTCAGTCTATGCAAGTTGATGGTGGAATGGCTTTGTGTCAAAGGAAATGTATTGACACATAATTGTAGCATTTTGGCCTTGAAGATTGTAAGCCTATTGCCACTCTTATGGAGACAAGTTTATGATTGAGTCTTCATGATGTTGGAGATGCATTTGATGCTATCCTCTATCAACAGGCTGTTGGATGCCTGATTTACTTATGCATTACTCGGCTAGATATTCAGTTTGCTATCTTACAGATGAGTAGGTTTATGCATTGCCCAGGTGTCAAGCATTGGTAGGCGGTTAAGTGCATCTTTTGCTACTTGAGTGATACTCGGCTACTTGAGTTGTTTTATCCCAAGAGGGGATCAATACCGCCAGATTTGCATGCTTTTTTGACTCAGACTAGGCTGGTTGCTATGACACTCGTGTGTCCACTAGTGGCTTTTGCTTCATGCTTGGTAGCTCATGTATATCTTGGTTGAGCAAGAAGAAGCCTACTGTGGCCACTTCCAGTTGTGAGGTTGAGTATAGGGTAGCTTTCATAGCTACTGTTGAGTGTGTGTGGCTCAGATGCCTTATGACTGATTTGGGTGTTGGTCAGTCTTCTGCCACCACCATCTTCATTGACAGCGAGAGCGCATTGGCAGTTGCGAGGAACCCTATGTTCCATGCTCGCACTAAGCACATTGAGGTGCATTATCATTATGTTAGGGAGAGGTTCTCTGCTGGGGAGATGAGCTTGGCATATGTGCCCACGTAGAAGAACACTGCAGACATTTTCACGAAGGCTCTGCCTACGGAGAAGTTTGAAGCTTTCCGCAAAGCTTTGGGCTTACTTCCTTTTGTGGAGTTATATCCACATAGCTTGGAACTTCCTTATACATGATTGCCAATTGTTCACCGCATCACTCCCAAGGGATTTGTTGATATATTTAGCTAGTGATGTGTGTGAACACTCTAGGACCATCGGGGCACTTTGTTCCCTCTTTAGGAGGTTTTTTTTCCCTGGCTTGTATATATGCCTATTGCCCTAATGGGATACTTATCTTTGTACATTCTCTAGTAATACATTCAGTATTGTGTGTTGTGCTCCAAGCTTCTTCTTCTTCCTTGTGCTGTTCGCGTGCTTCCGCAGACATCTAACTCCAACACCTTTGACTCCTGCTCTTTGTTTGAAACATCAATTGTTGATTGTCATGCAGCAACAGCTCCCCCTTAATCATCAATTGAGGTTTTATCCATCTTCTTTAGATGTGCCATGTCTTTGAAGTTTTGTAGCTTTGGTCCATCTAAGCTTTTGGTTAGCATATCTGCAATCTGATCTTTTGTTGAAGTATGTATAACTTCAATCTCTTTATGATTCACCTTCTCTCTCAGAAAGTGATATTGAATCTCAATATGTTTAGTCCTAGCATGAAAATCATGGTTAGAAACTAGATACAATGAACTCATGTTATCTCCTAGTGGGTGTACTCTATATGATATCAAAACTCTTCATGAGAGTCTCCAACCATTATGACCTCCTTTGCAGCTTCAACCATACCTTTATACTCTGCTTCTGTAGATGACAAAGCATCTGTGTGTTGCTTCTTAGAACACCAAGAGATTAGCTTATCTCCCACATAACATAAGTACCCATAGGTTGACCTTCTATCATCAGGACAACCTGCCTAATCTGTATCACTATATATCTTGATGTTTGTATCTGATGTGAAACCATAATACAAACCTTCTTTGAGTGTATCTTAATGTATCTTAACACTCTTTGACCTGAAATCCAATGTTCCTTCCTAGGACAATGCATGAATTGAGACAACACTCCTACTGCGTATGACAAATCAGGCCTAGTTAATTTAGCATAGATTAGACT
Source organism: Ceratopteris richardii (assembly GCA_020310875.1). NCBI lineage: Eukaryota > Viridiplantae > Streptophyta > Polypodiopsida > Polypodiales > Pteridaceae > Ceratopteris > Ceratopteris richardii. Next base: position 27,075,704 of record CM035441.1, read on the forward strand.
ACCAACTAAACTCTGGTATAACTTCATATCCTTGAATTCTTCTCCTCCATATCTGCTCAATTTGTGATTCAACTGCATTGGGGTAGGTGCTACCCTACAATCTTCCATTTTAAACTTGATTAAAAAGTTCTTCAAATACCTTTCTTGAGTCACATATACTCCATGTTGATTATATGAGACCTCCATGCCCAAGAAATATGACAAGTCTTCCAAGTCACTAATCTTAAACTCTTTCTCCATTTGTTTCTTTAGGCTTTGTATGCCCTGCTCATCTATACCTGTAAGAATTATGTCATCAACATATATGCACATATAAATGAACCCATCATCACTTGCTTTTATAAGCAAGCTACTATCTGTTTAGACACTTGGAAACCAAGTTCCTTTAAAAACTTCACAAGTCTATAATTCCATGCCCTTGGGGTCTGCTTCAAACCATAAAAAGCTATCTTGAGCTTACATACATATTCTGGATACCTTTTATCTCTGAACCCTTCTGGTTGCTCCATGAAAAAATCATCTGAAATATAACCATTAAGAAAAGAATTCTTGACATCTAATTGACATAATTTCCAACCTTTACATGCAACAATGGCTATGAGTGTCCTTATGGTTGTCATCTTTGCCACAGGACTATAAGTTTCATCATAATCTATACCATATGTCAGAGCGTACCGTTTCACAACAAGTCTAGCTTTATATCTAGATACACATCCATCTGCATACCTCTTTGTCTTGTAGACCCATTTGCATCCAACGATCTTCTGACTATTTGGTTTTGGAACCAAATCCCATGTCTGATTCTCTATCAATGCATCATACTCTTCTTGCATAGCTTTCTCCCAATTTTCTTTACCTTTTGCCTCTTCATATGTAGAAGGGTCTTCCTCTGCTTTCACCATATAAGCATAATCTTTAGTTGTAAAAAAAGAAGTGTCATAGCTATACCTTGTAGGTTGCCATTTGTGTCTTGATGACCTTCTGAGTTGTCCACTTCTTGAAGTTTCTGTTTCATCACATTCTGGATCAAACCTTGGCACTTCTTCAACTTCAACTTGTACTTCATTATTCTCTTCTTCATCAAATATTTGAACCTTTGATTTACCTTTCTTTTGATTCAATTTCTCTTCATCACCTACATGAGTATTAATTGTACTTGCATACCAAGTACCTTGCTCATCAAATGTAACATCCTTTGATATAAAAAAATTGCTTTGTAGATGGACTCCACAACCTATAACCCATTTGCTTATCATCATAACCAATGAATACATACTTTTTAGCTTTAGGTTCCAATTTATGCCTCAAATGAGATGGCACATATGCATAAGCCACCATGCCTCATAAGGTGTCATACCCTGCAAAGCCTTACATGGTAGCCTATTAGCCAAATATGTAGTTGTATTTACAACCTCAACCCACAAATAATTTGGACAATTTTTCTCTTTCATCATTGACCTTGCAAACTCAACAAGAGTTCTATTTCTCCTTTCTGCTACACCATTCTATTGAGGAGAGTACCTACAAGTAACTTCCCTTTTTATACCTGCATTCCATAAGTAATCACTGGCCTCATTAGATAAATAATCTCCCTCCATCTGATCTTAGTCTCTTCAATTTTTGACCTGTGATTCTCTCTGCATACACATTATAATGTTTAAATGTGTTGAACACCTCTGATTTATCTTTGATCACATATATAGTGATCCACCTGGTAGCATCATCAACATAAATCACATAAGATCTTGAACCATTAATACTGAAATCCTTTGATGGTCCCCACACATCTGTGTGTACCAACTCAAGCTTCTCTGAATACATGAAACCATGCTTAATATATGATTTCTTATGAGCCTTACCTAATTGACATGCCTCACATATGTATGTCATATGTTGACTTGCAACATTAGGTAATCCAAGCACTGAACCATTGTTAACCATATCCTTAATACCTGTTTCATTGAAATGTCCAAGCCTTTTATGCCAAAGATCTAACTCAAAGATCTTATGTCCTCCATAAGTGAACAAGGCATGACCAATATTTCCTTGAATCTTCATTGTGAAGAGTCTTCCTTCTTTCTTCCTTGAAATGATTTGTTTATACTGGGGAGGTAAACTTGATGCTACGAACTAAACCTTGTTGGAAGTTCAAAATCACTTCTATTCTAGATTCATATGAGCTTTTGGAGACTGTTCTTGGGACTGATCATGAGCCCCAAGAAAGGCCTGATCCAAATAATCTTGGTCGAATGATTCCTCTTGATGCTGATCTTCTATGTGCTTGGAATGTAGAAATGCAGATGCACTTTGTGCTCTAGTTACAAGTACTTGTGATAGTGTTCTGATTCTCATTCACCGTACTACGAAGGCATGTGAAGCATGGAACATATTGAGAAATCAATATGAAACTCATAATCAGATATGGATTCAGAACTTGGAGAATCAGTTTGCAGAACGGTTTGCTGATGGGGAGACTATAGAGGTGTTTATCACTCGCATAAAGAATCTGCGAGATCAAATGGCGAGAGCAGGTGTTCAAAAGTCAAGTGAGGAGCTAGCTCAACATTGTCTTCGAATTTTTCCACCTAAGTTTGATGGTTTGGTAACTACTCTTAACACTCAAATCAGACCTCAACCACTAACTTTTGAAGAATTTAGTGCCTTACTCATGGAGGAGGAGCTACAACTCAAGGCAAGGAGTGGTGTAGCAAAGGAGATGCTACATTCACAGCAAATGCCAAAGGAGGCAAAGTAGACTCTTCAAAAGATGGAGACAAAAAGAAGAACGATAAAAAGAAGTTCAAGGGAGAGTGTTTCCACTGCAAGAAGAAAGGACACAAAATCCAAGACTGTCGCATCAAGAAGGCAAAAGAGAAGAGTGGCACTTCAAAAGGTGGCAAGGGCAAGGAGTCTGCCAACACAACAGAAATAGAACTTGAGTATTTGTTACGATAGAGGAGGTGTGCTCCTCGATTGAAGATTCAGGAATAGATGACTCATGGGTGTTGGAAAGTGGTGCACCTTGTCACATGACGAGTAGAAAAGACCTTTACAATTCCTTAAAACCTCTAAAGGAACCCATCATAGTAAAGGTAGGGAACAATGCAAGATGTCCTACAGAGGGTGAAGGTATGGTTTCTTTCATTAACTCTAATGGAAATATCAGAAAGCTTTAAAATGTGTTGTATGTTCCACAAATAAAACAAAATCTGCTTTCAGTAGCTTCCATAACTGATCAAGGTCATCAAGTATCTTTTAGTAAGACAGGAGCTAAGATTATGGACAGTATCAACAACATTGTTGGGACTTGCATAAGGAGAACAACCTGTATGAATTGTGTGCTCTTACAACCACTACAAACGAGGGCACAAGTAAGCTATGGCATGAGAGATTCGGCCACATTGGATACCCTGTACTAAAGGAGATGCATTGTAGGGGTATGGTTGCACACCTACCGTCGATTGCAGAAATGAAGGAACCATGTGAAGCTTGCATGATGGGCAAGCAATAGAGGAAGGCATTTCCACAAGAAAGCAAGAACAGGGCAAGCTATCCTCTAGAGTTGGTGCATGCTGACTTGTGCAGAAAAATGCCTACACAGGCCTTGGGCGGATCTTCCTACTTCATGTTACTTGTCGATGACTATATCAGGAAGATGTGGGTGTACTTCCTCTACGATAAGGCTCAAGCTTTCGGTAAGTTTAAAGAATGGCTTCAACTTGTTGAAACTGAAACAGGGAAGAATATGAAGAAATTTAGGATAGACGGTGGTGGTGAGTTCACATCAACAGAGTTTGAAGATTTCTGCAAGAGTAAGGGAATCAAGCATCAACTCACAGTGGCACATAGTCCTCAACAAAATGGCTTTGTAGAACATCGAAATCAAACCATCATGGAGATGGCAAGGTGCATGTTGAAAGGAAAAGGTTCGCCTAATCAATTTTGAGCAGAGGCTGTCAACATTGTTGTCTATATCTTGAATCAAAGCTACACCAAGGCACTTGATGGAGAGACTCCACAAGAAGCCTACACTGGTAAAAAACCTTCTGTTTCCCATTTCAAAGTATTTGGAAGTGAATGTTATGTACATGTTCCAGATAGGGAGAGAAACAAGCTTCAACCAAAAAGCATCAAATGTATCTTCCTAGGGTACAACGAAGATAAGAAGGCTTATAAGCTTTATGATCTTGAGGCTAAGAAGATCATGGCAAGTCGTGATGTGGCGTTTAAGGAGGAGCAGCCACATGCAGTGGAGGAGGAAAAGAGAGCTTCCACTTTATCATCAAGCGAAGGGGCAATCCACTATGAACTTGGCCCAAGAGCCATCCCTTCTACACAAGAGAAGGAAGCATCATCTTCAGATGATGAGTCTGAAAATCACCAACCTATCGACACCCAAGCGGAAAAGCCATTGCCACGTTGGGTGAGGTAGCTCTATGATTCTGCAAACCCCATCCTACAATCACTAGAACAGGTTGCAGATGGAGCAAGACGATCATAGAGAATAGAGGAACAGAGATGGACAAGCACCCATATTGTAAACACGGCCTTGATGGTTGATCTCATTCACAAAGAAGCAAAGGAACCAACAAATGTGGAAGAGGCACTCCATGATCCGAGTTGGAGGGCTGCCATGCAAATAGAATACAACAATATCATGAAGAATGGAACTTGGGAGGTAATGGATTGACCTGCTAAGCATAAAGTCATTGGCACCAAGTGGGTCTAGAAGCTAAAGTAAAAGGCTGATGGTACTCTAGAAAAGTATAAAGCAAGACTTGTTGCACAGGGCTACTCACAAGTTGAAGGCATTGACTTTTGTGAATCATTTGCCCCAACTGCAAGAATGAATACTATCTGAGTAGTACTAGCTGTGGCTGCACATAAGCATTGGCCAATCTATCAAATGGATGTCAAATCAGCATTCTTGAATGGAGACCTCAAGGAGGAGGTATATGTGTCTCAACCACCAGGGTTTGAGGCTCCCCATTTAGAGAACAAGGTTTGTAAGCTGAAGAAGGCATTACATGGGCTAAAACAAGCACTTAGAGCATGGTACAAATGGATAGATAAGTATCTCTTGGATCTAGGTTTCAAAAGATGTGGTTCTGATGCTAACTTGTATGTTCTAAAGAGAGGAGGGAAGACAATTGTGCTTGTACTCTATGTAGATGACCTTGTGATTACAAGAAATGATGATGCTCTTCTTCAACAAACAAAAGATGCGCGGAGTTCAGAATTTGAAATGACAGACTTGGGCTTAATGCATTATTGCTTAGGTCTTGAAGTTTGGTAGGAACCAGGGGAGATTTTCATCTCTCAACAAAAGTATGCAAGGCAGATATTGAAGGCATTCGACATGGAGGATTGCAAGGAAATTTCTACACCTATGAAGGTGAACACAAAATTATCTATTGAGGATACTTCAACTCCAGTGGATATTGGAAGATACAGGAAATTAGTTGGGAGTCTCATCTACTTGTGCAATAGCATAACAGACATCTCTTATGTTGTTGGAGTAATAAGCAGGGTCTCTAATAAGCCTTGCCAAACGCATGTTGATATATTTAGGTAGTGATATGTGTGAACACTCTAGGACCGCCGGGGCACTTTTTTCCCTCTTTAGGAGGTTTTTTTCCCCCGGCTTGTATATACGCCTATTGCCCTAATGGGCTACTTATCTTTGTACATTCTCTAGTAATACATTCAGTATTGTGTGTTTGTGCTCCAAGCTTCTTCTTCTTCCTTGTGCTGTTCGCGTGCTTCCGCAGACGTCTATCTCCAACAATTGGTATTAGAGCAGGTCGTCGCTTCTTCTAGGGCGCCGTCGACACTCCTCCGTTTGCAGTCTCAGATTCGCACAAAATTTGGTGAGCATACTCAGGGTGTTTCCGAGATCAAAACTGCTTCGCCTTGTGGTGCCGAAATCGCGATCTGAGCTCGTTTCGGCCTCCGAACGCACTATCGCAGCGCTTGTGCAGGCTATTTCGTCCTTTTGTGCCAAAGGTATATACCAGTTTCTATTCGCCAGTTTAAGCGTCTCGAAGTCTGCTACAGGTCTAGCAGAACTCGTATGGGCAGTTCCGTTCAACTTTTTGAGATACAGTCAATTTTCTGCATCAAGGTATTTTAGTCACCGGCCATGGCTGAAAGCAGTGATGTCGTATGTTGGCTGTTGAGGATAAGTTGGATGGTACCAACTACCCATTATGGGCTTATATGATGCGACATGTACTGGTTGTAAAAGGACTGTGGAACATTGTGCAGGGTGTTGAAAGACGTCCTATTACACCTGCGACTACAGGTACTACAAATACAGGTGCTGGAGGTACTAGAGCTGATGAAGATGGTGTCGAAGATGATATTCCGCAGATTCCTGTTCGTGCTGCTGTTTCTGTTGCACCTACTGCATAGCAGATTCGTTGGGATGGCAGAGATGCCAGGCACATGCATTGATAGCCTTGTCTGTCAAATGTGCCATTATTCCTCACATTCGCTCTTGCAGAATAGCAAAGGATGCTTGGGATACACTTACCACTTTGTACCAGGCTAGGAATGAGGCTCGTGTTGCTTACCTCCGAAAACAGTTGGAGAGTGAGCACATGAATGAAGGTGATTCTATGGACAGTTTTCTTTCAAAGATCAAAGACCTGAAGGAACAATTGATTTCTGCTGATGAGGTTATACCAGATAGCTCACTTCTGCAGACCGTTCTGAATGGTCTTCCTGATTCATATCAGAGTTTTGCCTCTACTCTTCGGTTGATGATGAAAGGAAATCCGAATGCCTTGTCATTTGAGGAATTAGTCTCTGTTCTGTTGCAGAAAGATCAGTCCAGGCAGAACAGGTCCATTATGCGTGTTGCAGATCAAGCTTTCCTGGCTAGTCAGAAGGGCAAAGGAAAATGGAGCTCTTCTACTAGTAAGCAAAAATCTGCCAATGCTGCACAATCGAAGAACCAAGATAAAGATGAAAAGAAATCAGAAAAGCAGAAATTGTTCTGCAAGTACTGTAAAGGAAATGATCATATTATAAAGAACTGTCCAAAAGTGGCTGCTAAAGAGGCAAAGAAGAAAGAGGCTGGAATGGTTGTTGCAGAGGCCTCTACACCAAAAACAGAGTCTGCAAATCTTGTGCAGGAAGAAGAATGGGCGTTTACTACTGTCTGCAGTTTTGACCCATCTTCTCATGATCAGTGCATGTCTGCAGTAGACTCAGATGTTTGGTACTTTGACAGTATGGCGACCAAACATATTACCTCGCAGCGTAGTTTCTTCTCTTCACTCGAGCCTGCCCCTACAGGGAATACTGTCACATGCGCCAATAACTCCTCTTATCCTGTTATGGGAGTTGGTAAGATCATTCTGACTACTGCTGATGGTAGTTGTTTCACTTTGTCAGATGCTTTATTTGTGCCAGGGATCAAAAAGAACCTGTTATCAGTTTTTGCATTAGCCAAGATTGGCTTGGTTGTGAAATTCGTTAATGACAGGTGTACAATCCATGATCTCTCAAATGGTGATGTGATTATTGCTTCTGGCATCTTATGTCGTGGGCTGTATAAGCTCATAGACTATGAAAGATCTGTGAATGATTCGGCATGTGTAGTTCATGATTCTGAGGCTATGTCAGATGCAAAGCTTTGGCATGCACGCTTTGGTCATCTGAATTTTGCTAGTTTGTTACGCCTGCAGAAATCTGAAATGGTGTCCTCTTTGCCCAAACTTGAGGCACCTGGAAAACATGTTTGTGAAGGCTGTATTTTGGGCAAAATGCAGCGTTCTTCCTTTCCAAAAGATGGTTCAGTTCGGGCTACGCAGAAATTGCAGCTTGTACATAGTGATGTCTGTGGTCCTATGCAGACACCCTCTTTTGGAAATTACCTTTACTTCGTGACTTTCATTGATGATTTTTCCAGGCATGCATGGGTATATCCACTCAAAGCAAAGTCCGAAGTGTTCATGTGCTTCAAACAGTTTTTGGTTTTGGCTGAAAATCTGTCAGCATGTAAAATGGGCACCCTCCGTTCTGATCGAGGGGGGGAATATATGTCTTCAGATTTTAATGCATTTCTGGCTGAACATGGGATAAAACACCAGTGTACAAAACCGTATACACCTCAATAGAATGGAGTTGCTGAACGAAAGAACATGTCACTCATGGAGATGGCGAGGTGCATGGTCAAAAGTCAGGCTTTACCACATAGTTTCTGGCTTGAGGCTGTCATGTGTGCAGCATATGTACTAAACAGGTGTCCCACTAAAGCGTTGCAGTCTATCACTCCATATGAGGCTTGGCATGACCGCAAGCCATCTGTTGCTCATCTGCGTGTTTTTGGTTGTTTGGCATATGCATTAGTGCCTGAACAACATCGCAGAAAATTGGATGATAAGGCAGTAAAATGTATTTTTGTTGGGTACAGTTCTGAAAGTAAAGGCTATCGTCTGTATCATCCACAGACTAAACACATTCTGGTTAGCCGTGATGTTGTCTTTGTGGAAGATGCTATTCAGCCATTGCTTTCATGTACTAAGGAGACATCTGTTAGCTCCAAAGACATGTATGATACTTTGATGCCTCTTTTTACAGGTGGACAGGCTAGTGCTGGTCCTAATGAGGCAACTTCTCAGCCTTTGCAGGTTTCATATGATGATGCAGATCATTCCATTTCTGATGCAGATTTACATGATGCACTTGCTGATGAGAGAGCTGATATTGAGCAGGCAAAAACTATGCCAAAATGGCTGTGCAGACTTTGGGTGACAGCAAATTAGATGCACCTTTGTCATATCGTACTTGTTCAGGCTCTCATAGTGCCTCCTTTGCATCAGATTGCTATGCTATGGCTGCATCTAGTCTCTGTGATGAGAATGAGCCTGTTTCTTTTGATGAAGCACAGAATTCAGAAAATTGGATGGCTGCTATGCAATCTGAATATGATGCTATAATGAAGAATGGTACATGGTCCTTATGTGACTTGCCTCCTGGCAAGAAGGCCATTGGCACTAAGTGGGTATACAAGCTGAAGCGTAAACATGATGGTACCGTTGACAGGTATAAGGCTAGGCTTGTTGCAAAGGGTTATGCGCAGGAAAGAGGCATTGATTTTGATGAGACCTTTGCACCTGCATGCCGTATGACTACTGTTCGGAGCATATGTGCACTTGCAGCCCATCATGGTTGGAATGTACATCAGTTGGACATTAAAACAGCATTTCTGAATGGTGACTTGCATGAAGAAGTGTATGTTTTTCAGCCCCGTGGCTTTGTGCAAAAAGGGCATGAAAACCAGGTTTGCAGGTTAAAGAAGGCATTATATAGTTTAAAGCAAGCACCACGTGCTTGGTATGAGAAGATACATGCCTATCTGATTGCACATGGTTTTGAGAACAGTCCAATTGAAAGCACCTTATATGTTAAACGTGCTAATGATGTGCTTCTGATCATTGTTGTCTATGTTGATGACATGCTGCTCACTGGTCCTATTGAGACACATATTGCTGATTTTAAGGCTGATTTGCATGTATAGGGCAGCTTTCACAGCGACTGTTGAGTGTGTGTGGCTCAGACGCCTTATGGCTGATTTGGGTGTTGGCTAGTCTTCTGCCACCACCATCTTCACTGACAGTCATAGCGCATTGGCAGTTGCGAGGAACCCTGTGTTCCATGGTCGCACTAAGCACATTGAGGTGCATTATCACGATGTCAGGGAGAGGTTCTCTGCTGGGGAGATCAGCTTGGCATATGTGCCCACGTAGGAGAACATTGCACACCTTTTCAGGAAGGCTCTGCCTAGGGAGAAGTTTGAAGCTTTTCGCAAAGCTTTGGGCTTACTTCCTTTTGTGGAGTGATTTCCACATAGCTTGGCACTTCCTTATACATGAGTGCCAGCTCCTTGTTCACCGCATCACTCCCAGGGGGGATTTGTTGATATATTTAGGTAGTGATGTGTGTGAACACTCTAGGACCGCCGGGGCACTTTTTTCCCTCTTTAGGAGGTTTTTTTCCCATGGCTTGTATATACGCCTATTGCCCTAATGGGCTACTTATCTTTGTACATTCTCTAGTAATACATTCAGTATTGTGTGTTTGTGCTCCAAGCTTCTTCTTCTTCCTTGTGTTGTTCGCGTGCTTCCGCAGACGTCTATCTCCAACAACGCATTGGAAGGCAAGCATGCAGATACTCAGGTATGTGAAAGGAACCACTGATTATGGTATTCTTTATGAAGAAGGAGCATCTCTAGTTGGATACTGTGACTCAAATTGTGCAAGAGATATTGATACCAAAAAATTAGTTTTTGGATATTGCTTTTCTTTAGGATAAGGGATTTTCTCTTGGATTAGTAGGAAGCAACCGACTGTAGCATTATCTTCTACTAAAGCTAGGTACAAAGTTGCATGCATTGCAGCATGTGAAGCATTATGGTTGAGGAGGATCCTATGGCACACATGAATACAAGGACAGGAGGCTATAGAGTTGAAGTGTGACAACCAAAGTTGCATGGCCATCGCCAAAAATCCTATTTTCCATGCATGTACCAAGCACATAGAAATCCAGTATCACTATGTGCATGAGTTGATTGAGGAGGGGGTCATGGAGATAAGCTATTGTCCTACTGAAGAAAATGGAGCAGACATCTTCACCAAGGCTCTTGGGAGAGAGCAACTTCTTCGACACTTTCCAAAGCTTGGGATTGGATCGAGGTAGTTCACCGTAGGGTGGACATTGAGGGGGGGGGGTGTCAGATATGCTGAATACTTCACCTCATGTGACCACAAATGATCCATGGCGCTTTAAGTTGTAGGCCCCCATTATGAGGAGAAGCCATTATGACAGCCCGGACATTTGTGGAACCCTAACTTCCAAGTTAGATGAGGTCTATGTGTGACGGTCGATGGTTGTAGATGATCTTTATGAGCCTAACCATTAGGTTAGGTAGGGCATAAACTTCCAAGCCATTCGGTTGCCATCTAAGGTGAAAATAAAAGCCTTATGGCATCGCACAGTTTCCCCATAGAACATTAATGGGGGGCATGCAGAGGGGGGCTTGCCCCTTTCTGCGGGGTCTGGGGCACCTATCCCCCCGACCCGTAGGACCAAGATGGTAGGACTTCTGGTCATGGAGATATTGTCGGATTATATATTTTACCGACTATTTTGTATCTCCTAATTATGTTTATCTATACCAAACCGCCTTGTAAAAGCTATATAAGCATGACCCAGGTTGAGCTTTACAATGCATTATGCACTAGTAAGACCGTCATCTAGAGTCTGTCTAGATCACCATCTAAGATCCACATTGGGAGCACAAGGGTGGACAATACCATCATTATAACTGCATTACGCTCGACAACTTCAGAATTTGAGTTCTCTATCTCTCAGGTTGTGTCTATCTTTGTCTGCGTTTTTCTCTCAACTAGAGGATGGAAACCTTAGTAAGGAAGATGGGTGTGAATGCCCCAAATGATGAGACTTTGAAGAGAAGGTTTATCACCGGGTTGAGGAATGCGACAATGAAGCAATATATCAGCCTTACACTACCCACCACTTTGATAGCTGCCAAGGAGCAAGCTAGGTTATGGGAGGAGGTGCAATTAGGTCAGCAGAGGAGGATAGAGCTCCTATACGAGCAGAGAAGAGGTCTAAGGAGCATACCTGTAAGAGGTCCTGGCTAGGGAAGTCCTACATTGACCACTCTGGCTTTTGTTGCCACCACTAGTATACCACGCGAGGTGAAGCCTGCACTGACCGAGGAACGAATATTAGAATTGATGATGCAAGCGGTAAAAGATACCACATTGACCCAAGAGGCATACATAGTGAAGCAAGAGGTGGTCTCAAACCCCAATCAAGGAGTGTTCCAATCCAACACATGGTGTGAGAATTGCCATGGCTTCACTCATCTGGCTATCAAATGCCCCACAGTCTCAAGACTTGTCGTGGATAGACTACCACCTAGGTTGTTTTGCACCTTTTGTAGTAGGACAAACCATACGGAGGATCGATGTTATAATAAGAGGGCTTATAAAGAACAAACCATGCACTCAAGAAATACGAGAGAGCATCCTTATATGTGATTGCCAGCTCAAAGTGTCCCACCCATGCCTCATTGGGAGAACAGAAAGACCTATGGGCATGGTGTTCAAGGTCAAGAAGGTAGCTATCTTGGAAGAGCAGTGTAGGATCAGAGGAGGCCTACTCGGATCTAGTGTTGGAGATGCCACGATTTTGGGCATACTCAAGCTAGGTGCCCAAATGAAAAGAAACCAATTGACTACACCTCGTTGTGTAGGTACTGCAGTGGAGATGGACACTTCGATGAAGAGTGTTCAGAAAGGAAAGCTGATATTGGCAAGGGAAAAGGGTTAATAGAGTCCCTGAACTATGTTGAGACCTAGGTGCATCCTACTCCTAGAGTACAAGAGCAAGTTTCCACAATTGAAGTGGTGTTTAGGACATCGAATCCTCCGGAAGGACCTAGTTCATCCATGCACTTTGTGGAAGCTGACCAAGGAAAGAGTGCATGAAAGGAGCCTATTATGGAGTAGTCACGTGGACGCAAGAATATTTGAAAAAGATGCAGAAGGAAGAAGTAGAAATGCTAACAAAGAAAAGGCATCTAAGCATGGCAAAGTAGAGGGAAGAGTGGAAGGACTTTTGGAGCAACGAGAATCAGAAGAAGGTGATGAAGTGGAGGTACTTCCACTAGTAACAAACAAATTCATGCTGAGCATTGCTCCATTCCCTAAGAGGCTGAAGGTTCCGAAAGGTCATAAGGAAAGGCAAAGCATGGAAGAAATTGACATTGTGCAAATGCTGGCCGAAATGGATGTTACTCTGGACATCTGTGCTCTGCTAAGATATTCCCTTGCATGTAGGAAGTATTTTTACAATGAATATATAAAAAAGCCTCGAAAATCCTAGGATAAGAAAAAATGAGAGAAAGACATCGAAAGCATCATTCAAAGTATCACAACCCAGATTGATTCGAATGCTCCTACTGTGATAGTTGAGATTAGGGGATATGCAGTCCTAGATGCTCAGTTGGATAGTGGGGCGGTTGTAAACCTAATGACTAAGTACATGATGAAGGCTCTGGACCTAAACCATACGGAAGACATGTCAATGTCATTAAGGATGATGGACCAAATGCAAGTGAAACCAACTGGTCTTCTAAAGAATGTAAGCACAATTGTTGGAGGGTTAGTGTTTAGTGTAGACTACCTAATAGACTGAGGACTTCAAAAGCCACATTTTTTATCTTATTGGGATGGCCATGGCTAGTACAAGCCAATTGTGTGCATGACTAGCACACAAGCTTTATAACAATTGAGCCAAAGTCTGACAGAATACAAATCCAAGTTTCTTCAAACTCAAGTCGCAAGAGGTCAACAATAGAGGAGGAAATGAAAAACAAGGTAAAAAAGAAAGTAAGGCAGGAAATGGCACGAGTAAGGTTTTCCTTGAACACAGAGACTTTCAAGGATCTGCTTCAAGGTGGGTTCAACCTGCAACTATCCAAGTCCCAGAACATGAGGATGGGGGAATATAAGAATCCACTACTTTACAAGGATGATTATGATCAAGAGTTATTGGGATGGTTGGTAGGTGCATGTCAGGTGGAGTGTTGTACAATGCATATAGAACCAACAAAGGGCAGGCCAAACAACGCGCTAGATGGAGGAATCTTAGAAACTGAAACCAATGTTGAATTGGCTACCGTAGTAAAAGTACAACAGTTGAGGGAAAAGATTGAAGCTTGGAAAGTTGAGCCCGAGGATAGATGGCCAGGGATGGAAACAATGATGGAAAAGAAATCAAATATACGAGGATTGGATGCAAGAGTTCAGTTGGAGGAAGTAACTCTGAAGCGGGAAGGCAAAGCTAGAAAATTGTTGACTAGTGGTGCGTGCTTATTATTAGGTCAAGAGGAAGCCATGACGGATGGAGGAGAGGCGATAAAGGTTATATACATATTCAGAGGTCCATGTTTCTAACTTTAGGCTGATGTGTATTAAAGCTATCCGATTCTCTTTGCCCTTCTAGTGTATGCTTTTGTCATGAACATGAATCAAATATGTGCCAATAACCTAGCAATACCAAATCCATTCATGAGCATCAGTCTGATCCCCCTTGTGATATGATGCCTCAAAATAGACCCAACCTCATCTAGCTTAAGAAGGGAATAGGATTCGTCATGACTATGGTATTCGTTACAACTTCCAATTGAGTATTCGTTGTTTGCCAAGCATTTTTCAGGTTGCACCTCTGTTACTTGGTACGCACGATCCTACTCATTAGTGCTCGAAGTTGGCTAATCTACCCAACTCTTCATATATGAAGTAACAACTTCAATGCTGAGCAAGAGTTTACTTCACGAGCTTCTGACCAGCAGTGTGGCATCCCTTTTTGGGGGTCTTTACGGACAAGATTTTATGTTTGAGAAGGGGTATTAACTACTAAAGAAAGTAAAATTAATGAGAAACGAGTGAGGAGATTTTTCATGAACGCAGCTATAGAGGATATGAGAGTTGAGCGGAATAGCATTTTTATAAGATGATGACATGGTTAGGAATGTACCATCATGGTAAAGTTTAAATGGGAACAACATTGTTTTATTATGCATTTTATAATCAAAGACTGTCCATGACTCCTTCAGGCAGTTGTTTCTCTCTTAAAAAAATAATAAAAGTATTAGACAAGGCCTCGAATCCTTTACATTGAAAAAAGGTGTGAGTGTGAGTATGTGGTGGGGCTTATACATGCGGAGAAGTGCGTGCAAGCATATTTGCAAGGGTGTGTGTATTTGATTGTGCGGGTGTGTGTGTGTGGAGAGAGTGAGAGGGGATTGTGTGAGTATATGTGTGCAAGAGTGTATGTGTGGGAAAAGTGAGAGTGAAAGGGGGAGAGAGGAAAAGGTGGTCGAAAGAGAGACATAGAGAAAAAGTGTGAGAAGGTGCGTGTGTGTGTAAGAGTGGGAGTGTGAAATAGAAAGAGGGAAAGTGAAAGAGTCCATGCATGTGTGAATGGAAACACAAAGGGAGAAAGGGAGTGCATGTGTATGAGTCTATGAGTACGCATGTGTGTATGTGCAAGAATGGGTGAGTGTGTGTGGGTTTGGGATATGTGTGTGTAAGGAAGAGAGGTAGTGGAAAACGAGGTAGGAACGTGAGAAAAGGAAAAGAAGAAAAAGGGTACAAGAGAGTGGGGGTGTGTGCACATTTGAGTATAAGTGTTGATTGTGTACGTGTCTTTGTGTGTATGAGGGAGGGTGAGAGTGGACAGAGAATGGAGAGTGTGTGAAGATGAAAAAAAAAACAAGAAGTGTAAGTGAAGCAGCGTGAGATAGTGGGCGCAAGTGAGGGCTTATTAGAGCTAACATTGTGGATCCCAAGCAATACAATTAGACCAATTCTAAGAGTTTTTGGACAAAACATCAATGTGTATAAGCATCTATTCCTTGGGTAGAGGACCTAACAATCCTCAATGTCTATACATATACATACACACTGCTCTAGAGTTTTGAGTTCCTTTAGATATACATAAGATCGTAGTTTAGAGCTCAAGAGGCCATCCAAAAACAAAGACACTTGCTTGGCTTGAAATATTTCATTGGCGATGCACCACACTGTGCTCTCCTTCTCGAAAGCTCCACAACAATATCCTCAGAGTAGAAAACTGAGCTCCTCGGGCCGCATACGGTACTCCGCACAGAGGCTACAAAATATAGAGAAAAACACAGTACAACGGGAGCACGAAGAAAAACTTCTTAAGTCTTACAAATACAGTCGAACTTACAGTCTGTGGCTTCCAGGCCACTATATGTTTTTTTAAAGAACATATATAGAGAAGTGTCTCATGGCCATTTGACCTTTCACATGGACACTAATGGTAACAATCTCCAACTAAAGGCCAATATGGCCAAAGTAAATATGGGAGAGAAATAAAGAATGATAAAGAATATCTGAGTGTAAGTACACAAGCTATACCTCCCACCCGATGGGTAGGTTACACAGTATACAAGTGAATGTGTAAGATCATGAATCAAGTGACCCCCATCAAGTGACAGTAGTGTCGAAAGCTATCCTGTGGTAGAGCTTTAGTCAAAGCATCTGCAACATTATCTTGAGTGTGAACCTTCTCAATAATAATGTGCTCAGTGGCTAAGAAATCTCTAATGAAGTGATACCTCACCTCCATGTGCTTGGTCTTTGCATGATAGATCGGATTCTTAGCCAAAGCAATGGCACTCTGACTATCATTGAACAAACGAGGTACATGCTGAGGTAAACCCATATCACAAGCAAGACGAGAAAGCCACAATGATTCAGTACATGCCTCACTTGCTACAACATACTCTACTTTTGTGGTTGAAACAATTGTATATTCTTGAAGACAAGATCTCGAAGAGATGACACCTCTAGCAAAATGAAAAATGTACTTACGATTATCTACACAACTAGCATAGTCAGAATCTATGTAACCAATAATGGATGCTTTCCCTCTACCTAAGCATAGACACTTGTCCTTAGTGCCACTCAAATATCTCAAAATCATCTTGGCCGCTTCCCAATGTTTCTTGCCAGGATTAGACATATATCTTCTCACAACTCCCACTGCAAATGCAATGTCTGGTCTCGTAGATACCATAGCATACATGAGACTACCAACAACAAACTCATTGGGAATTTTGTTCATGAATTCCTTTTCCTCATTTGATTTGGGGCAATCATCCTTGCTCCATTTCACATATGTGGGTAAAGTTGTACTCAATGCCTTTCCACTCTGCATATTGAACCTATGAAGTACTTTGGATATGTACTCACTTTGAGACAAGTATATGCATCTTTTACTCCTATCACAAGTAATGTGCATGCCAAGAATATGTTTGGCACCCCCCAAATCCTTCATATCAAATGTCTGACTCAACTTCCTTTTGAGAATGGACAAGTCATAAGAGGACTTCCCAGCAATCAACATATCATCAACATAAAGTATCAAGCATATCAAGCTGCCATCTAGGCATCTCTTTGTGTAGAGACAATGATCCTTATTGCTTTGAGAATAGCCTTGGGACTTCATAAAGGCATCAAAATTTTGGTACCATTGTCTAGGGGACTGTTTAAGTCCATAAAAGCTCTTCTTGAGCTTACAAACTAGAATTTCCTTGCCAGGAACTACATAACCCTCTAGTTGTTCCATATAGATATCATATGTAAGATCTCCATGCAAGAAAACAGTTTCACATCCATTTGGACTAGCTCTAAGTCCTCCATTGCAATGAATCCAAGCAACATGCATAGGGTAGTCATCTTGACCATTGCAGAGAAGATTTCCTCAAAATCAACACCATGTTGTTGCTTAAAACCCTTTGCAACAAGTCCTACTTTATACTTTGGAGAAGCACTATCTGATGTGAATTTCAGCTTATATACCCATTTACAAGGTAAAGCTTTCCTGCCCTTTGACAAAGGTACTAAATCCCAAGTACCATTCTTGTCAATAGAATCCAGCTCACTCTTCATGGCACGCTCCCACTTGACATGACCCTCTATCTGCATAGCCTCTTTGTAGCAAGAAGTCTCACTGGCATCTGTTAGCATAACAAAATCTAAACCTGGAACATATCTATCAGGTGGATGTGAGATACGTGTAGAGCATCTCAATGGTTGCTGAACAGGAACATGTGTAGACTGATCTAATCGGACATTCTCTTGAATATCCTTGTGTGGATCACTTTTATGCATGCTAAGTGGAGGACTAGTATCCTCAAACACCACTCTTCTCACTTCAACCTCCTTAATGGGATGTTTATGCATCTTGGACTCATTGAAAATGACATCACTACTTCTTATCACTGACTGTGTTTCAGAATCCCATAAGTGATATCCAAATTGTCCTTCTCGACCATATCCTTTTTCAGTATCAATTGAAGCAAGCCATTTTATGAAAGTAGGGAATACCTCATCCTTCAATTTGACAGGATATACCCAGACTTTTCTAGTGGCATCATCTATGAAAGTGACAAAGTAAAGAGAACCACCTAAGGACCTAGTGGGCATAGGACCACACACATTTGTAAGAATGAGATCTAAAGGCTGAATTAAAGAGTCAATGTGCATTCTATGCACATTTTTGGTTTGCTTTCCATATTGACAATGCTCAAAAAATGGAAAATCAAAGAAAGATAATACAGATAAGTAGCTAGAACAAGAAAGAATTTTCATTCCACTATGAGATATATGGCCCAAATGACCATGTCAAATACAAGCCATAGGCTGTTCAGTAACAGCTAACAAGTGTTCTTTCTGTGATACAAATAAAGGATAAAGTGAGCCAACTTTGCTTCCTTTTGCAATAACCATATTGACCTTTGATATATGAAAGGACTGAGCATATAAGACCACACTGTAACCAAGGTCATCAAGTTGACCAACTGACATCAAACTATGTGATAATTGAGGTACATGTCGTACATTATGTATATTAAATCTTGAACCATCAATGAGTTGCACAACCACATCTCAAATCCCCAGAATGTCACATTGGTAAGAGTCACCAAGTCTCATAGTACCAAGAGACTTTGCTGCATAATTAGAGAACCATTCTCTGTGTGGTGTCACATGGAAAGAAGCACCAGAATCTAGCAACCACGTGTGAGAAAGAGAATTAGCCATAAGAGCCTTAGTTGGCACAATACTATCATGTCAAAGCATCAGCATCATCAAAAAAAGCATTGATTTCTTCAATCTTCACAGTCGAAGTAGATGATGCAGGTAACTTTTTAACATGCCCATCAACATTCTATCCTTTACCTTTAGCATTCTTAAATGCATAACAATCTTTCTTCATATGTCCTTTATTATGACAATAATGGCATCAATATCCCTCTTCCTTGATTTACTTCTACTCTTATTCCGTTGACCATTCTTTTCCTTGTTCTTGTTGCTGCCATGTTGCTGATTCTTTCCTTGGTAAGAATCAAGAACATTATATGCATCTCCACTCTGATTTCCAACCATAGATTTTCTACGAATTGCCTCACTCAAGTGTGATCCACATATGTCATCATAGACGAGTTTACCACTAGGTGCACTATTGCTAATAGTTAAGCAAAATGTATCCCATGATGATGGCAAGGTGCATAACAACAATACTGCTTTCATTTCATTATCCATATCCATTTTTTGATCCTGTAACTGGGAGAATATAACATCAAACTCATTTAGATGAGCACCAACACTATATGTGTCCTTCATGCAAAGTTCATATAATTTTCTCATAAGATACACTTTGTTTGATGTTGTCTCTTTTTCATATGTATTGCATAACTTCTTCCAAATCTCCTCTACACTTTTACAGTCTAATACTCTAAAGTAAACATTATCAGCCAGGTGCAAGCGAATGGTAGACCTATCCAATTCATCTAACTCATCCTAATCATCTGCATCCATGTCACCAGGTTTCTTTGAAATCCTATTTACTGGCTTCCATGGTCTCCTTTGAATCAACACATATTTAATCTGATTCTTCATAGCGCAAAGTTTGTGCCATCAAATTTTTGGATCTCAAAATGGTCTTTGCCCTGCAAGTTATAGCTCCTCCTTGGAAAACTGGCACTAGACCCTGATCCACTAGATGTGCCTGAGACCTTTGATGCCATGATGATAGAGGACTGAATAGAATGGTAATGGAGATAGAAGAGTCCAGACACCAATGAATGAGTGTATCAAGGATTAAATCAACCACTGTATAGTTGACAAAACCAAAAATTTGGAAAGATTTTGCAAGAGTATCCTCTACAAAACAAGCATATGACCAGTGTCAAAATATCGAGCACCTATGAACAACTATAATACATTTCCTATGGAGAGGCTGGGTAAGTCTTCCACATGCATCACCGAAGAGACCCCAACATCTGGGTGTCTCCCAGTTAAGAAAACCTCACCACGAGACTCTTTATCAAATGTAAAGGGCTTTATGCAAAAATGTAAGCGCTATATCAATGACCACATGTACGTACATAAGCTGTATCCACAGAAGCGTACTTGGAGTGTATGTGATCAATATATGCAATAAAATGAAACGAAAAGGCTGAATGCATAGCACAAAAACTAGCCAACAACGCTTGCAAGTGTTTTTCAACTCTGATGTTTTATGCTAAAAAAACTTGCATAAATTTGCAGCGGTTGCTCCCACCAAAACTGAAAACCTTTCAAGGAAACTGTAGTTTTATGAGTGTGGCTGAAAACATAGCCCCAAAGGTTGATATTTATTGTTGAAGAAGTACAAAGATTACTCTTCTTGATTTTCTTGGACCTATGTGAAGAGAACTATGTGAGAAAGTACTCCAAAAGACACCCCAAAAATGCTTCAAAAACAAGCTTTGAAAGCAAAGAATGAAGCTTTGAGGGACCAAAACATGTTCAAGGTAATGTTAAGCTTAGTCTTTCCCCTACTTCAGACACCGCAAGAGTGTAGCATAGTGGCAAGCGATTGCCACGGTTAAGCGAGGTCTGGCGGGAATAATACTAAGATGGGTGACCTCTCGGGAAGTATCGAGAACCTCTATCTTCCTTGATTGTTGAGGTCCTCCCTCGTGCATAACCAAAAGTGCCAACGATGGCTTCGGTGACTCGGATGACAAGGTCTATGCCTTGGTTGCCGCCTTAGTCGTGAGCCTTGGAGAAAGCCAAGGGGGATTCTCAACATTCTTCATCGAAGTAATTTTTCATCGACTTTACTAACTGGGTAGGTCTCAACATTCTTGGATGCTCATGGGGTCTAGGTAGAGGAAAGTCATCTCTACCGCCTTGTATTCTTGGTTCTCTCAGTCTCTCCATTCTATCAGTTTCCATGGCCGTTCTATCTCTCCCTATGTTGTGAGTGAAACTCACTTTTGGCTTTTCCTTGCTCTTTTCTCTTTGGGAATCGTGGGTTGAGGATGTCCTAACACCTTGATGGCTAGTGTTTGCATTCGCTCGTGATTCCCATACCAACTAACCACTCTATGTATAAGCATGTCTTGCATGATTGATACTACTAACACTTGTTCTGATGTGTTGTCTAGGTATACTACCTTTCTAGGCGTATTAGGGTCCTTGAATTCGTAGATGGTGATTGAGCCTATTTCATTGGGTTGTTCCATTATATACCTCCAAAAGGCTTCTTATTCAAAAATAACTCAATGCTTCTGTTATCCTGAGGGATCTATTCTAGGTAGTCTTGGTTCTCTCGATCTCTCCATTCTATCAGTTTCCATGGCCGTTCTATCTCTCCTTATATTGTGAGTGAAACTCACTTCTGGCTTTTCCTTGCTCTTTTCTCTTTGGGAATCGTGGGCTCAGGATTTCCCGACACCTTGATGGCTAGTGTTTACATTCGCTCCTAATAGGGGAAATACCAACTCGCCTCTCCATGTATAAGCATGTCTTGCATGATTGATACTACGAACACTCATTTTGATGTGTTGTCCAGGTATACTACCTTTCTAGGCATATCAGGGTCCTTGAATTCGTAGATGGTGATTGAGCTTATTTCATTGGGCTATTCCGTTCCATACCTCCAAAATGCTTTATGAGTGTCCTTATTAAAAAATAACTCAATGCTTTTGTTATCCTGAGGGATCCATTTTGGGTTTAACATCTTGGCCGTGAGCCTTGGAGAAAGCCAAGGGGGGATCTCAAAATTCTTCATGGAAGTAATTTTTCATCGATTTTACTAACTGGGTAGGTCTTGCCATTCTTGGATGCTCACGGGGTCTAGGTAGAGGAAAGTCATCCCTACCGCCTTGTAGTCTTGGTTCTCTCGGTCTCTCCATTCTATCAGTTTCCATGGTTGTTCTATCTCTCCCTATGTTGTGAGTGAAACTCACTTCTGGCTTTTCCCTGCTCTTTTCTCTTTGGGAATCGTGGGTTAAGGATATCCCGACACCTTGATGGCTAGTGTTTACATTCACTCGTGATAGCAGAAATACCAAATTGCCTCTCCATGTATAAACATATCTTGCATGATTGCTACTACGAACACTCGTTCTGATGTTTTGTCCAGGTATACTACCTTTCTAGGTGTATGAGGGTCCTTGAATTCGTAGATGACGATTTAGACTATTTCATTAGGTTGTTCCATTCTATACCTCCAAAGTGCTTCATGAGTGTCCTTATTCAAAAATAACTCAATGCTTTTGTTATCCCAAGGGATCTATTCTAGGTTTAACATCCTTGTCAATATTGATTTCCCTCTAGGTGTTTTATGTTCGTCTCCTAATGGTTCTTGCCCTTGGGCTCCTGCTTCTATCTCGGGTATGACTACACCAAACTCGTTAATGAGGTCAGATAGATTACTTATGATATACATTGTTCCTTCCTTGTCTAAGTAAGCATCTCTGTTGAACTTAACCACTGGATGTTCCAATCCGATGGGTTGTCCAGGGTTGTGCAATTGAACAACTGACCTTCCAAACCATCCTTGTAGATGCAAACACCTTAGTGGTTGGTTTGGACATATTCTAATTGGGTCTTGTCGAGTCCTTTAGTTCTTTCTAAATAAGCTACACTTAACCCTCCTTCCAGTCTCTCCATGCTATAAGCCATTTTAGACTCACTTGTCTCTAAGCTCAAGTCATATGGATAACTATTCAATTGTTGAGCCTAGGAATGTGTTGTAGTCTTCACACTTGCTTTTGATGACCTAAGGCTTCATCGACCTGCCTTACCTATGTACGTTCTTGATCTAAGGTTCATTAATTTATTTCCCTCGATCACTCAATATGCATTGTTGTAGCTTCTACTTCTTTGTTCTCAGTTACTTGTTTCTTTTTTATTTTTTTTAAATTTTGTCTTGTCTTAATGTATACGTCGATCTCCTTTTTGTTGTATGTTTAAGTTCTCGTACCACTGAAATTAAGTTCTCTTCTTTAGGGTTTTGGTTATCATAATCTCTTAACTTATACTTGGACTTGAAAAAATTAGTGCTCTTGTACTTGATGCATTCCTATCATAGTCCTATTTCAATCAACAATGCTACACACACTTAGTCTAAGCTAGAAATTGATTGAGAGGGTTGAGAGTTCTTCCAACATCAAGTAAGCTTTGTTGAACGTTGTGGTGCCCAAGAAGGTGTGCTTCCCAAGCCTCGCTTAGCTCCACCCTTTGCCTTACTTTGGATGCCCTTGGGTGACTCTTAATAGACCTATAAAGATCCAAAGTTTAGACCAATACTTGACCTTAATGAAAAAACACTTTGATTCATACACTTTTAGGGGTCCTTTTTCTCCTTATGAAGTCCTCAAGTGCCCCCTTGGTTTCCTAATCCCACAGAAAGGTCAACTTCAATTTATCCTATCGAAATATCAACACGTTATTCTTAAGAAAAATAATCAATGCCACATAGAATTTGAAACGAGCTTTCCAACAAGCTCTAGAACTCAAAAAATAGATTTTGTATGATAAAGTTATGACCGTTTAGGCTCTCGGGGGTTACAACAAGAAAATAGGATCTCTTCAAATATAAGCTGGGGAGCCCCTAAGATGCACCAATTACTCAAATTTCACTCAAAATTGGCCTTAAAATTGCCAAAAATTCAAAGCCTAATTTTTTGCATTTTAGCCAAACCATCCTGATGGTGTGCTAAGATCGTGATGGTCTCAGACCATCGCAATGGTCTGTAGGAAATGAGTCATCATGATGCTCACTATGTGGTCATAGTCATGATGGCTAATCTATCATATAATCACAATGGTATGAGGTAAGCAAGACATCATGATGGTCAACAGTATGTGCATCATCATGATGGTCTAAAGTGTACGTGATGCGATGGTCTGAACATAGCAAAGCGTCACGATGACATGAGCTAGTCATGATGGTTTCATCTCGTCATTATGGTCTAAGTCAAATGAGTGGTCGCGATGATGTGAGCCAATTGTCATGATGGCGTGAGCCAATTATGATGGTTCAGAGTCAAGCAGGCTCTCGTGATGGTTCAGGGACACATGGTCTCGAGGTGCCGTGATGGCATGAGCCAATTGCAATGGTGTAGGGTAGGTGTGATCGTCGCGATGGTGCACCTATATCGTCGCGATGGTGCACCTATATCGTCACAATGGTCTCAAATCATCGTGATGGTCATAGACACACGAAAAATCTAATAGAAAATGGACATTCTTATCTTTTCAAAGCTTTCCTATTGTACTAGAGTGCTTTTTCTGCATAAAAACTCAAAAATATAGATAAACACTTTTGCTCAAGAGCTCTCTCTCTCATGCATGCACAAATGAGAAAAATGGACTGAATAGGTCCCACGGTTGATCTGATCCACCAGCCATTAAACTTGCGTGCCTACAGTGGGCCATGGTAATCAATACCTTTCTCATCTCCTCGACCATTTACTTTTTCTCCTACTAGAGACCACAGGATCAAGAGCTCTGCAAATTGGAAATAATCTATAGAAACCTTCTTTTGGATGGGGGACCACAATAGAAGGGGGGTTCCCAAAATTAAATGATCTACCTACATTAGCCAAAAGGATTGTGGAGGGTTGGGCACAGGATCAAGAGCTCTGCAAATTGGAAATAATCTATAGAAACCTTCTTTTGGATGGGGGACCACAATAGAAGGGGGGTTCCCAAAATTAAATGATCTACCTACATTAGCCAAAAGGATTGGCGGTTAACTTGATCATCAGGGCATGGTGCAACTATGAGATCTCTTGGGCCAAGCTCTTTTTTGGAAATAAGAACGTGATGATGCTGGTGGGCCTCCCTCATTGGAAGGACTTGGGCCTCCTTACCCTTTTATTCTCACCAATTCATGTTTCCCCTAAAGGCTCGAATCTTGTGTGCTCCCTATGGAAGAGTTGGAACATGTTCAAACAATTTATCAGAATCAGAGAAGATTGGAAATGGGCGATCAACATCAGACAAAATGACTCAATCTAGTTTTTAATCATGGGCATCAAGGTTGTGGCTTCTTGGAACCTCCAAGATGCTAAGAGGCTCTGGAACAAGGGTTTCAAACAATGGAAACACCTCTGAAAACAAGAAATTGGCCAGTGGCTCAGCTTTGAGGACATAGACTTGGAAATAAGAGTGAACTACAAAGAATGGTCTCTCCTGCAAAGCAGATGCATGGCTTGGGAATGATCAAAAAGTTGTCTCCTCATTTGGACAAGACCCACCATGCCATGAGGCTCTTGTTTGGCACAATGGCAATTGCTTGTCCAAAATCCCTAGAATCAAGGTGAACATGGACTTTCATATCTTAACAAGAAGTGATGCCTGAATTGGATAAGGTTGCATTGGGATTAAAAGGATTTGAAGTCCATGTCTATCTAGGATCCCCTCATCGAGATCAAAAAGTTAGTTCTCATGTGGCAAATTCTCCATTGTGGTATTTGGAACAATCTCAAGGCTAGTAAAATATGTGGGGCTCAGTCGTCATGCAAGCGATGCCATTGTAGTGTCGAGGATTTGGGTCACATCTTCTTCACGTGTCCCAAGTCTCTTCGGCTTTGGTGGACCCTTGGGAAGCGATCGGCTTCTGAGCTACATTGTGGAATGCTATAAGAGGGGAAACCCTCTCAAAGATTTGGAGGGTGTGATGTGCCGACAACTTTGGACACCCTCCTAAAGAGTGGACGATCAAGAAGTCGTTGTCTCTCCTTGGTAAAAGAATCTCCAATTGCAAGAAGTCCCCACCCTTTAGACATCATAAAGTGTTTCTCATTGAGAACAACAAGCTCAAACCCAAATGGGCCTTGCATGAGGGGGATGTGAGGGTTATTAACCTCCTTTGTAAATCTCTCTAGATCTATAAGTTCTACCCTTCCCTTGTGGGATTCAGAGGTCCCTAGTGCACTCGTCCCATTCACTTGTAAATTTTTCTTCTTTAATTAAATTCTGGGAGAGTAGGCCAAGGCTGAACTTCCTTTATATAAAAAAAGAAGATGGTGCAAGTAGCTATTTTTAACATGCCCATCAACATTATGTCCTTTACTTTTAGCATTATTTAATGCACAGTCGTCTTTCTTATGACAATAATGGCATTTGATATCCCTCTTCCTTGATTTACTTCTACTCTTATTCTATTGACCATTCTTTTCATTGTTCTTGCTCTTGCTATGTTGTTGATTCTTTCCTTGGTAAGAGTCACAAACATTATACACATCTCCACCTTGAGTGCCAACCATGGATTTTCTATGAATCTCCTCACTTCAAAAGTGCTCCACATATGTCATCATAGACCCGTTCACCACCATGTGCACTATTGCTTATAGTTGTGCAAAATGTATCCCATGATGATGGCAAGATGCATAACAACAAGATTGCTTTCATTTCATTATCCATGTCCATTTTCTGAGCCTCTAACTAGAAGATTATATCATCAAACTGATTGAGATGAGCAGCAACACTCTCTACGTCCTTCATGTGAAGTTCATATACCTTTTTCATCAGATACACTTTATTTAATGCCATTTCGTTTTCATATGTATTGCATAACTTTGTCCAAAGCTCCTCTGCACTTTCATAGTCTAATATTGTAAAGTAAACATTATGTGCTAGGTGCAATCAAATGGTAGACCTAGCCATTTCATCCAACTCATCCCAATCATCTTCATCCATGTCAATAGGCTTTTTTGACATTCCATTTACTAGCTTCCATTGCCTCCTCTAAATCACCACATCATTAATTTGATTCTTCCATGGAGCAAAGTTTGTGCCATCAAATTTTTGGATCTCAAAATGGTCTTTGCCCTGCAAGTTATAGCTCCTCTATGGAGCAATGCCACTAGACGTTGATCCACCATATGTGCTTGAGACCTTTGATGCCATGATGATAGAGAACTAAATAGAATGATAATAGAGCTAGAAGATTCCAAACACCACTAAGGCTTAAAAAGGATGACCAAGTGTCATATTCTCGAAAAAAATTCAGCTGAGAGTTCCCATAAAAATGAATTAATGAATATTAATGACCAACCAAAAGGATTACGTGAGAATAAATGTGCTCACACCAATAAGTGTATCAAGAAGTAAATCAACCACTATATAGTTGATAAACCAAAAAATCTAAAAACTTCTGCCATAGTATCCTCTCCAAAATGAGCTTATGACCAGTGTTAAAATCTCATAAAACTGTAAGTACTGAGATATTAACCTGCATTGTGAATCACTAATTCCACTACATATAATCAATTACTCGAAAGAAGCCAACTAGGCTTATTGAGCACCTAGCAACAACTAGCATACATCTCTTATGGCAAGGCTGGGTAAGTCATCCACCTACATCACTGAAGAAACCTCAACATCTGGGTGTCCCCTAGTTAAGAAATCCTCACCACGACCCTCTTTATAAAACGTAAAAGGTTTTATGCAAAAACATTATTGCTATATCAATCACCACATGGACGTACAAAAGTGGTGTCCACAAAAGCATACATAGTGTGTATGTGCTCAATATATGCAGTAAAATGGCAGTGAAAGGTTGAATTCATAGCCCAAACACTAGCCCAACAAAACCTGCAAGTGTTTGTCAACTCCTCTCTTCAGGCTCAAAACACCTGCATAGACATGCAATGGTTGTTCCCACCATAACTAAAACCTTTCAAGAAACATGTAGGTTTACTAGAGTGGATGAAAACATAGCCCCAAAAAGGTGAATATTCGTTGTCAAAGAAGTACAAAGAGCACTCTTCTTGATGTTGAACCTGTGTAAAGAGAATTATGCACAAAATTACTCCAAAATGGCTCCAAGAATCACCCCAAAAATGCTTCAAAATAGGCTTTCAAAGCAAAGAATGAAGCTTTGATGGCCCAAAACATGCTCAAGGTAATGTTATTCTTAGTCTTTCCCCTTCTTCAAACACCATAAGCGTGTAGCTTAATGGTAAGAGATTCTCGGTTAAATGAACTCTAAGGGGAATAATACTGGGATGGGTGACCTCTCAGAAAGTATCGGGATCCTCTATCTTCCTTGATCATTGAGGTCCTCCCTTAGGCCCAACCAATGGTGCCAATAGTGACTTCGATGAATTAGATGACAAGGTATGCCTTGGTTGTTTCCTTAGTCATAAGCCTTGGAGAACTTGGGTGGCTGGGTGGGTGCTTGCTTTGCTTGCATAAAAGAAACAAAGCTTTTGCATCCAAATGATCTGATACAAGTAAAGTATTTTGATAGTGATGCACCTCAATGGACTCTTCTTCTCGACAGCTCCAAGATGATACCCTTGAAGTATAAAATCAAGTTCCAAATTCCACACAGAGTACTCCACACAGAGGCTACAAAATACACAGAAAACTCTTAGTACACAGTCCACAAACATAGATTTCTTAGGTCATACAAATGCAATCAAACTTACAATTTGTGGTTGACCAAACCACTATATGTTTCAATTCCTATACAAGATTTTGTAGGGTCTAAGTGGAAAAAATACGTTCTTTAAAAATGTACATCGGCATATCAATGTGCTAGAAAATCCATCTACAAGTGAATTTCAGGCTATAGATTGCCTTTGATAGTCTTTGCAATTACATGAATTTTCATTTGATTTGCTGATAGTGCATTTTTTACCATAATTTCCAAAATTTGACCAACTTTGATCGCTACCATGATTTTCTTGATTTCATTCCAAACTTTGCGTGTGAACTGCCTTTGACATCGTTGATGCATCTTCGACTTTTCAGGGAATTTTAGCTACTTCATCGAATGTGTTTCATATAGGCCTTCACAAGTGAGAGAGGAAATTTATTTCAAGTTCAATTCTATCTTCTTAAAAGGCACACACACAAGGAAGGGCAAAAAGTGCTACATATTTGATGCATTTGTCTCTTACTTTGACTTTACGTAGTAGTTTTCTAAGCTTTTGTAGATGAATTCAATTAGCTATGGAAAAAGAAATTACCACTTGATAGCTTCAAGAATCTCATTATCTGAAATGGGCATGTCTAGGAGAGACTTCAGATCGTGTAGTATTCTTGAGGGAGAGACTCTCGGGATGGTCGCCATGCAATCTCGCCTATGGGGAGAAAGTGGTGTCAAAACTCCCAGGAGTTGAGTGAAGTGTTTGACAACAATAGCATTGTTTTCCTCTTTTGCTTTGCATTTGAATCCATTACTACATATCAAGAAGGGAATAAACTCTCTTGTTTGCTTCCTCTTGAGGATGCCACACATCTCTTTAGTGGTCTTGTTGGCCTTACCCACCCACCAATCTTTAAAGTATACTTGTAAGTTTTTCCTTTGAATCTCTTCCTCATATCTTAGCATGTCTCTGATTTTCCGTAGTCCCGTCTCTTATTGGTAGTTCCCTTTGTTCACTTCCTCCTCAAGATGCGAGAGCCTCTCATATAGTTCCTTTCTTTGCCTCCACCAAACATTGCGAAGCATCTTGTGAGTCTTGACTAGAATTTGACGAGTATTCTCAACCATAGCCCTCCAAGTTTTGGTCGGTGAAGCGGCATTGGCGAACACTGAGTTCCAAACCAAGGTAATTTCCTAATGGATAGAAGGAAGGGAGAAAGACGTTGGATAAGATGAAAGCAAGGCGCTTTCTTGAGTTTGGCACTTGGTTTGAAAGTGACATTAAAAGGGTAGTGATCTGATATGGGGATGTCAATGTGTTGAGAGATGGCAGGTTGGCCCCATTGGTCGATAATGTTTTGCACTATGTAGCTTCTATATAGTATTGCTTTCCTCAAGTCACCCCTAGATTCTAGGTTTGACCAAGAGAAGCAAGGGAAGGCTCATATATTTGTTGATATATTTAGGTAGTGATGTGTGTGAACACAGTAGGATTGCTAGAGCACTTTTTTCCCCCTTTAGGAGGTTTTTTTCCCCGGCTTGTATATATGCCTATAGCCCTAACGGGTTACTTATATTTGTACATTCTAGTGGTAATACATTCAGTATTCTGTGTTGTGCTCCAAGCTTCTTCTTCTTCCTTGTGATGTTCATGTGTTTTCATAGACATCTAACTCCAACAATTGGTATCAGAGCAGGTTGCCACTTCATATAGGGCATCATCAACACCCCTCTAGTCACAATCTCAAAATCACATGAAATTTGGTGGGCATACTCAGGGTGATTAGCAGATCAAAACAGCTTTGGTGTATGGTCCAGAAATCGCGATCTAAGCTCGTTTTGGCCTTCGAATGCACTATCGCATAGCTTGTTCAGGCTATTTCATCTGTGCCAAATTTATATACAAGTTTCAGTTCGCCACTATAAGCATCTCCAAGTTTGCTATAGGTCGTCTAGCAGAACTTGTTAGGGTAGTTTTATTCAACTTTTCTAGATATAATCATTTTTCTGCAGCAGGGTATTTTAGTCAGTGGCCATGGTTGAAAGCAATGATGTATCCCATATGTTGGCTATTGAGGATAATTTGGACGGTACGAATTACCCATTATGGGCTTATATGATGCGACATGTATTGGTTGCAAAAGGACTATGGAACATTGTTCAAGGTGTTGAAAAACATCCTATTACACCTACAAATATAGGTATTGAAGCTGAAGCAGATGGTGTTGAAGATGTTGATAGTCTTTAGATTCTTGTTCGTGTTACGATTTCTGTTACACCTACTATAGAGCAAATTTGTTGGGATGGCAGAGATGCTCAAACACAGGCATTGATAGTCTTGTCTATCAAGCATGCCATTATTCCTCCCATTCACTCTTGTAGAACAACTAAGGATGCTTGGGATACACTTACCACATTGTACTAGGCTAGGAATGAGGCTCGTGTTGCTTACCTCCAAAAAAAATTGGGAGTGAGCATATGAATGAAGGTGATTCTATGGACAATTGAGAAGAAATAAAAAAAGCACAAATTCTTTTGTAAGTATTGTAAAGAAAACGATCATGTCATAAAGAACTATCCAAAATTAGCTGCAAAAGAGGCAAAGAAAAAAGAGGCTAGAATGGTTGTTGTAGAGGCCTCTACACCAAAAACAAAGTCTCCTAATCTTATGTAGAATGAATAATGGGTGTTTAATACTATTTGCAGTTTTGACCCATCTTCTCCTAAACAGTGTATGTCTGCTACAGTAGACTTAGATGTTTGGTACTTTGATAGTGGGGCAACCAAACATATAACCTCGCAGTGTAGTTTCCTCACTTCACTCGAGCATGTCCCTATAGGGAATATTGTCACATGCACCAACAACTCCTCTTATAGTATCATGGGAGTTGGTGAGATCATTCTGACTACTGTTGATGGTAGTTCCTTCACTTTGTCGGATGCTTTATTTGTGCCAGGGATCAAGAAAAATCTGTTATCAGTTTCTACATTAGCCAAAATTCACTTGGTTGTGAAATTTTTTGATGACAAATGTACAGTTCATGATCTATCAAATGGCCGACATGATTCCTGCTTCTTCCATTTTATATCATGGGCTATATAAGCTTTTAGACTATGAGAAAATGATTCGGCATGTGTAGTACATGATTCTCAAGCTTGGATATATGCCTATAGCCCTAATGGGTTACTTATCTTTGTACATTCTAGTGGTAATTTATTCAGTATTGTGTGTTGTGCTCTAAGCGTCTTCTTCTTCGTTGTGCTATTTGCATGCTTCCGCAGACATCTAACTCCAACAATATTGGAATATCATTTGTCTCTGATAATAAATGAAGAACCAATCTCATGTGTACCCAATGAACCTCCTGATGGTCATCTATTTCATGTCGAATCCAAACTCCCATGGTATGCCGATATGGTAGATTTCTTGTGCATGACGAACTATCCCCTACGAGCGACCAAAAGAGAAAAACAAAAGCTATTATCTTTGGCAAAATATCATAACATTATTGGTGGGCAACTTTATCAATACTTTTTTCACGAGAGAATCTATCAAAGATGTCTTGAAGAAGAAGAGGCAAAGACAATTTTAAAGGTTTTGCATGATGAACCTTGTGGCAAACACTTTGCAAGAAATCGAATGGCTAAAAAAGTCCTCATGGTAGGATACTGGTGGCCAACTCTATTCAAGGATTGCCATGCTTATTGTAAAAAGTGTGACAAGTGTCCAAGGATGGGTAAGCCTACACTGACACATGCACCACCCCTCACACCTACACCTCTTTTGGCTCTAAAGCCTTTTGACAAATGGGGGATTGACTTCATAGGATCCATCCATCCTCCCTCAAGACGTAGATCGAATAGATACATCTTGGCATGCACTAACTACATCACAAAATGGGTAGAGGCCAAAGCTCTTAAGACAGATCAGACCATTGATATTGCAAAGTTCTTATATGAACAAATAATCACTCGATTTGGATGTCCATTGGAGATTGTAAGCGATAATGGATCGCATTTTTTCAATGAACTAATTGAGGAACTGATGGAGCTATATAAAATCAAAATTAAAAAGAGCACGCCATATTATCCAAGGGAAAATGGCGAAGTTGAAGTCACCAAAAAGATACTCTAAAAAATCTTGACAAGGATATAGAAGAGATTGGGATGAATGGCTTCTAGAAGCCTTGTAGGCATATCGAACCTCTTATCGAGTGACAACCAAATGCACTCCATTTACACTAGTCTATGGAGAAGAGGCCATTTCCAATAAAAAAAGAAGTTTTAACTCTAAGGATAGCTATCCAAGCTAGGTTAGGAGAGGAGGAATCATTGGAAGAAAGATACATTCAATTGGTCAAGTTAGAGGAGAATAGACTTCTAGTGCAACAAAGTCTCGAGGTGATTCAAAGAAGAAGGAAGGACAGGCATGAGTAAAGACTCAGAACATATGCAATCAAAGAAGATGATCTAGTTCTGGTCTATGATAGTAAGTACTACTGATTTCCTAGAAAATTGTAGACTAGGTGGGTAGGCCCATTCAAAGTAGTTGAAGTTAATCCAAATGGCTCCCTGCGAATCCAAGATCTTAGGAGAGAAAGTGCCCCAT
Organism: Ceratopteris richardii; assembly: GCA_020310875.1. Lineage (NCBI taxonomy): Eukaryota > Viridiplantae > Streptophyta > Polypodiopsida > Polypodiales > Pteridaceae > Ceratopteris > Ceratopteris richardii. The sequence continues at coordinate 27,108,610 of CM035441.1, forward strand.
TAAAGGTCAATGTGTTTTGGGTAAAACCCTATTTTATTTAGAAGGATGCAATCAATATTGAGTAGATGAGCAAGAGTGGAAAGATGATATTCGAGGAAGGAGAATTTGTATATATGTATATATTTTTCTTGCTTTCCTTGTAATTGAGTAAGTATGATCTTTATTAATTATTCATATTTATTGTTAAAATTATCATCATTTCACCAAAAAAAATATAAGCAAATGTGTTGAAATGCAATGATCCTTATGGGTTAGGAGATAGATGGCAGATTATGTAACCCATGCATACTTGTACAACCTCGTGATGTACTTCTCGGATCATGTTTTGGAAAGCATGGATATAGACACGGGAAGCTTGGAAATGGAATACGACGTAGAGCAAGCATGTTGGTTGGTGAGTTTTCTAAACCAAGAACTACGAGTCATTTTTTACTTGGAACAATTTAAGAGGTATTTTCCCGAATGTGGGGGATGCACAACAGTAGATACTATTATTTTGACTCCTCGAAAGAAATGCCTAATGAGGAGAATGATATCACTTGGGCTTGTGCACATATCTTGAAGATAGGTAGTGACTGTAGAGTGCCTGAAGCTGAGCCTAACTTGCCCTAGGAGAGTTGTGTGACATGAGCACGAGGTGAGGCTACATGAGACATCTAGGATGCACACACCCTATGATCATCCAAGGATAGGTATATGAGAGATCGAGGCATATCCGTTCATGTGTACCTAGTGAAAAGTCAAATCTATTATGCATATGTAGGATCTAAGAGAGTGGGGGTAGGGAGAAGGTCGTTCCGTCAAAGGCCAAAAAGATGTATGTTTGTACGTATGTGTAGCAAAGGTGAGGTAAAACCCTTTTTGTCTCTCCCTAATTCTTAGGAATTAGGAAAATTATTAAAAAGAAAAGAGAGAGAACGAAAAACAATTGTGTTGTTTGCGTTTGAGCCAATGCGCTATGGTGGGCTAGTAGGCGGGTGGAATCATCCTAGCTAGATAATTGGGACCACGAGCCTTTGCTTCTCTCTTTCTTCAATCACTTCTTTGTTTTACTTCTTTGCTTCTCTTTCGTCTTCAATCACTTTCTTCACTTCATATAATCTCCAAAATCATCAACCAGCCCAACCTGGAAAAAATTTCTACAAGCAAGATCCACGGGGGATACTCTTTTCTTCAGTCTTCAATCACTTTCTTCACTTCATATAATCTTTGAAATCATCACCCGCAACCTAGAGCTCGCGAGAAGATCCACAAAAATGTCCACGGGGAGTAAGATAAAAAATCATAAGTACATTTTTGAATACACACTCAGAAAGAACATAATAGCAGCAAAATTTCATGAGACTCTTTGGGAAAAACAACTTATCATAGATTTGTTCCAACATTAATTTTGAATTCGGAAAAAACAATCCATCATTTATTTATTCTCATGTGTTAGGAAAGTTCTTTCGATTCTCAATCCATTCTATTCATGTCTCTTCATCAAAGCCAATGGTTTATCTCTTACCCTCATTTCTTTTTAAGTTCGATATCCCAAGTAATAAGCCTTCAAAGTACAAATAAATGTGGCTTCTCTTGGTTTTTTTTTTTGGAATCTTTACAATAAAAATCCCTCCATTTAACATCAAAGTTAGTCACATTATTTCTAGTCTCATCATCTTCTACATTCCCACATTCTTTTAACGTTGTGCAATAATGTCTCAAGGTTTGGTGAGACACCATCAAGTTCCATTTGAGTAAAAAAAAAATCTTGCTTTTTCAGTATGTCCATTCTCTACATATCCTTTAAACAAACAATTCCACACTCTTATGTTTCGAAACAAGAGTTTTCCAAATACAATTTGAGCTTGAGCATCCTAACTAAAGTGGTCCTCAAAATTATGTCCACCTCCAATAGTCCCCTTCTTTCAATTTTCCCATTGTTTTTTTTCAATCCTCTTCACCGACCTTTGTTTGCGGAGTGCACTGCCATCAGTTGACCACAATTATTCTCTCTCTCTCTCTCTCTCTCTCTCTCTCTCTCTCTCTCTCTCTCTCTCTCTCTCTCTCTCTCTCTCTCTCTCTCTCTCTCTCTCTCTCTCTCTCTCTCTCTCTCGGAGTTCTTTGCCTGGTGTAGGTTCTGCATGCGAGTCGCCTATAATCTCTCTCTATTTATCTGTCAGTAGATAGAGTAGCGCTACCATATTTCTCTCTCTTCTGCCAATCACGTAGTGCTAATGGTTCTCCCTCTTCTTTTGTCCTCATTATTCAATTCTTTTAACTCAGAAAATAGACAATGTTATTTCTTTTAACAGAGGCCATCTTGATATAGCTATGATATATTCAGAACACAAGAAAATCCCGTAGAGAAACCTCTCCCTCTCATATGCATCGATTGAACTATCTATAGCACGTGGCCACCTCTAATCCTGATAACCAAAGGGTTTCAAAGATCAAACCTATTGTGCATCACATAACCAATTAAATCAACAGAAACATGCACAGTTTATAACTCTTTCTTGGTCAAAACATCACACAATAATCAATGAACTTTGAAAAAAAATGATGCACACTTCCCTGAGGGATTTCATCCCGACATTTGCCCCCACTATAACTGCACATCGTCTCGATGGGCCAACCTGCAAAATCCAACAGAAGCGTATCATGATTCTTTTTAAAGTTCTTTTTGATTTTTATGTTTTTCTCTTTAAAAAATTGAAACATGATCTCATGCACTCCATGCAACTTTATAAAGATTAGTAAAAACTTTTGTAGAAAATTAAGTAGATGCAAGCTTCACAAACTGCATACTATGTTTTTGCTTTTGCAATCTGACAAGTAACCATATGAATAAACCATTGGCTTTCTAGATCTTCTATTTGTTCAATATATTAAGTAATAGTCATCCTAAGTCCTCAGCTTGGTATTTATTCTTTTTATCTTTATTTTCACAAATCAGCCTATGTTAAAATTGGGTGCGACTCATGGACTTGTCCACCCGGCCAAGTTTACCCCACATGTCTGCCGATCCAAGATAGCGCATGACATACACAACATCAGCCCTACATGAAATCGATGTCAGCTCATGGCTCTGACCACCCAGCCAGAGTGACTCCACCCACCTACCGACCCATGTAGATGCATGACAACAGATAGGTCAGGCCTACGATGAAACTAGCTACAGCTCGTGACCTTGATTGCCCGACCAAGGTGGTTCCACGTCCCTACTAGCCCATTGTAGCATGCTAACAACATGCACATACATATAAACTGGCTTGAGTATGGAGGTTTTTCATAAATCATGATCCATATGGAGGTAAGATCTCGCAAGAAATAAATAGTAAGGTCCAAATAATCCCACTCACTAAGCGTTCAAATCAATCAGCATATACACGCACTCAGTTTAAGCATGCCATCACATTCCAAGATTTCACTCCCAAAAGTCTCTAGTCCGCTAACTGATTCAATTTATATAATTTCTAGCCATTCATACTTCATGCAAAACCAGAATAGATATTTGCTATCTTCATTCTACATGATTTTCTTAAATTCGTATATATCTTTATCATTCACACAAATGAAATGCAAATGCTCTTTTGAAAAAGAAATTAAAATTTCAAATTGGAAACATTTCACGTGGTCATTTTAGTCCATCTTCATCCTTTCTCGATCCAGCTTTTCTTCAATTTTCTTGGTTTATCATTCTTCATTAGCATCAACCTCAGTGTCATCAGCATCCTCCAAAATCATCATCATCATAATCATCATCAATCATCATCATCAATTATCAATCATTATAATCAATGATCATTATTCATTGATCATTATCTTTCATTTTTCATCATCAACAATCATCATCTTTCATCATCATCAATCATCAATAATCATCCACCATCATAATCATTATCATTAACCATCATCATCATCATCAATCATCATTCATCAATCATGAATCAACAATCATCATCATCAATCATTCATCATCATTCATCAATCATCATCATTCATCCATCATTATTATAATTCATCATCATCAATCATTAGAAACCATCATCAACAACATCATAATCATCAATAATCATTATCATCAATCATTCATCATCAATCATCATCATCATAACCATCATCATCATAACCATCATCATCATAATCATCATATTTCATCATCATCAATCAATAACTCTTGATCATTTTTATACATTTTCATTATGATTCTTCTTCAATCATTCCTCAATATTTGTAAACATATCTTGAAATTCTCTTGTTCTTTTTCAAGGCTCAGAAGGTTTCGAAGTTGTCTTTACATTCCCCTCAATTTGCACAATAATATCATCAAGCAATTGTTTCTCTGCTTTGTTAACTTGCTTGTTAGATTCTATATCTTCTTGAGTTTCTTCTTTACTCTTTTCTTGTTCAATTCTTTATCAAGATTTAATTGGGATTGTAATTTTGCAACTTTCTCGTGATCGAATAGATTCTCATTAGTCAAAAGTTTTGGATCAAATGAAACATATACATCCTGCTCTTTCTTTAATTTCTCTCGGAATTCTCTGTCAGATTCTCTTTTATGATCAATTTCCATTTGGTCTCTTAATATTTGCTCAATATTTTGTTTTTCAACCTTTATCTATTTACTTTTGGTTTCTTCAGTTGGTTTCTCTTGACTCTCAATAGATGTCATTCTTGTTTTTTCATCAGATTTACTGTTCTCAAGTCTGTTTGGTTTCCACACCCTTTGAATTGATTTTGATCTAGATTTGGTCTCTTCAAAATATTCCTTCATCCCACCTTTTCCTACATTCAAAGGTAAAGGTATCTCCTCCTGATATTTACAAACTTCTCCTTCATGCTGACTTACTAGTCTATGTCTACATGCACTCTCATACGCTATGCAATCCCAAAATATATGTCCAAACTGATCGCACCAAAAACATCGTATAGGTCTCTTCTCAGCCCAACTTGATTTCCTAGGTATCACTCTATGCGTAGAACTTCTAAGACATAATGACTGTTTATGTGTAGATTCACTCGTGGTAATTTCCATTTCCTTAAATCGCTCTTCATATTTCCTAAACTATTCTTCAATCATTTTTTTCATTTTAATTTCTTCTTTATATGATCTAAGTTGAGAAGTAGACTCAATCTATGCATCAATAGAAAAGTGCACACTTGTATGATCAAAACTGATGCAAAAATTGGATGATCAAAGTCAGGCAGTCAAAAGCAATCTTTCTGCTCAAGTGTGTGGAACGATGCAAAAAATTTAAAGAACTTGAAATGCTAGTACTTGGAATATCTGACTTCACGCTGAGGTTCCTGTCTCTCTTCTCAAGGAGTGGGTGGCGCATCGAGGATCACGAAGCAACCACCTCTCTTCGTGTCAGGTTCAGGGTGTTGGGAAGGAGTCAGGTGAAGGGAAGAGTTGGCACTAGGTTGGATCAGGCCCTTGTGTGCACCGTTCCCTCGTCAGGTGATGGGAAGAGCTGGTGCCGGGTTGGATCAGGCCCTTTTGTGCACCGTTCCCACGTCCAGTGAGGGTGTCGGAAAGGAGTCAGGTGATGGGAAGAGCTGGCATGAGGTTGGATCAGGCCCTTGTGTGCACCGTTCCCATATCCGATGAGCGGTGTCTGCGTGCTGGGTGCCTCACCCTCTCTCTAGTATCGCAATCATCGTAGGCCCCTACCCCTCAAAAGAGACAAGCGAATGTGCATATGCATATGACTGTAGGCATCGGGAACAAAAAAATCCAGATACAATGATACCACTGGGGAAGTCACCGGATGGATGTGCAGACAAAGCTCAATAATACAATGTAAATGCAACTGAAGTCATCCAATAAAATCTTAGTGATACAATGATTCCTGCTACAGTGCAGGTCAGTGATATAGCAAACCGCTACAATGTGGAATGGTGATACAATATGCCGCCGATATAGTGCGGATCGGTAATACAGTGCAGACTTCTCACCATAGTGCGAGAAGGTGCCCATAGGCTTCTCTTCCTTCAATTTTGGTCTTCAAACTTCATAAAATTTAAGTCGTTGGTCTTCGATCTTCAATCTTTAACCTTCTCAACAAATCATGGGAAACATGCACCTAGAAAGAGGATCCACAAGCAAGATCCACAGGGAGTAATTCTTTGGTCTTCAAACCTTTCTTTTCACTTCATATAATCTTTCGATCAGTGCTTTCAAATCAAGAGAATCATGGACCTAGAAAGAAGAACCACAAAAATGTCCACGGGGCCGGGTGAGTAAAATCATGTTAGTACATTAAAACTCATGCCAAAAAGAAAACATACTAAGCACACATATAGACATATGGAGGAAAATTTTCCTATGCATTAAAAGAACATCTCCATGGTCTCCACTCCTTCTCTTCCCTCCATTTTTGTCTTTGCCTCTTCCTTTCTTTCTTATCTTCCTTCTTTATTTCTTCAATTTTTCTTTTCTTTCTCTATTTCTATTTCTTTATTTTCCTCTTCCCTTTTTCTTTTCTCTTCTCTTCTTTTCTTCCTTTTTTTGCCTTTTTCTTTCTTTTACTTTCTTTCTTTATTTATTTCTTTATTTTTATCAACTTTTCTTTTTCTTTATAATCTCTCTCTCTCTCTCTCTCTCTCTCTCTCTCTCTCTCTCTCTCTCTCTCTCTCTCTCTCTCTCTCTCTCTCTCTCTCTCTCTCTCTCTCTCTCTCTCTCTCTCTCTCTCTCTCTCTCTATCTATCTATCTATCTATCTATCTCTCTCTCTCAGACAAATTCTTCGCTAATCCCTGCAGTGCGCGCAAAAAGCCTGTTGAGCCCCCTAAAAGTCATATTGGTCAAATTCAACCATACTCAAAGTCAAAAGGTTCAAAGTCAAAGTCAACAAGGTCAAGGTCAAAGTTAACAGGGGCAAAGTCAAAGTGTTCAAAGTTCAGTTGTCAAAGTGCACAGGTAGTGCACAATTAATTGTCCACAAAGGGTAAAATTGCAAAAAGTTGGTTGCAGGTTGCAAAGGTATTTCTGTAATTTCCCTAAGGTTCAAAAGTGTTTTTAAGTGTTTTAGAAGGTCTAGGTGAACCCTCTCTTAGGGGCACAAGTTAAGAATTAAAAGGCAAAATATGAAGGTATGTGAAGCGGCAATGTACACAGAAGTGAAAGTATGGCCCTCCAATTAAATTTTTTGTTTTAGTATAAAGTCACTACAAAACAAGACAGGGATTCATTGGCTGCCCACTTTTGGAGACAATCTTGGGACATCAAAGTGAGCACCAAGATACTCTTGCACTTAGGATCGTACATGAATCGACACTCAAATCAAGGCAAGGACTATCCTTGGACTAAGCAAGACTAAGCAAGGTGAGCATAGTCTAAGCTAGGCAAGAGAGAGAAGTGCAAGAGACGCACAATGTGCGATGCAGAGAAGTGAAGTGCACGGTGTGCATGAAGAGTGACTAAGAAAGTGTGCAGAGAGTGCTAAGCTAGTCCCCCAAGGATCCCAAGGTCCCATTGAAGCTGTGTGCGTGCCGACATAAGGTATCCATCCCTCCCTCTTATTGGAAGCTTGGTGCAAGGTGTGCACAAGTGCAGGCTTGGAGAAGGTGGAGTCTAGCATAGAGAAGATCGGCAGCAACAAGACCCTTGGGTATTTGGTATTTTGTGATTGAGCATTCTGTGGGATTTTGCACAGAAGCATTGGATTGTATTGTGTATCACCATTGTATTTGTCTCCTTATAATCAATCGTTAGAGTGTATCTTTCTTATTGTCTTTCCCTTTTCTCCTACAAACACTCAAATCCCTTCTTATCCAAGAATCGCCCAACAAAATTTGGCACATGCAGTGGGACTCCAAGGAGATTTGAGCATAGGAGAAGCCAAGTGCAAAGGGTAGAAGAGTTCAAGTGTCGACATTACTACTTCATTTTACTAAGAGGTAAATATTCTTATCAATTATCTCATACTAAGAGGGCTATGAACAGCTCATGACCGCAACCCGGTCCCAAACATTGAGGATCACCTGCAGGGCTATAAGAAGGAAGGTTGTTAGAAGATCCTCCAGTCCACTTTCGTCAACCTCATCAGTAAAGAGCATTGCAAGTCAGGTGACCCTACTATCGAGATTAAATATAAAATTTCCTTCTTTCAAAGGCCTAACTAAAGAAGATCTGGATGAGCATATTAGAAGGTTTTTAGCACTATGCAAAACTAGAGGCCTAATGGGAAGAGAGGATGCCTTTTTGATAGTTTTCCCTGCCACATTAGAAGGGTTAGTAGATAAATGGTTCAACCAGTTTGTTGAGAACCATTTTACAACTTGGGACTTAATGAAAGATTCATTCAAAACTCAATTCGAGCATGGAAATACTACAGAGATCATCATAGGGGAATTAGAAAACTTGAGACTAGGTCCAGATGAAAAATTTCTAGAGTTTGTAACTAGGGCCAAAGCACTAATGGCTAAGTTGCCAGATCCTCCACATGATTTTTTTGTTAAGAAATGGTTAGCTAAGCCACTTCTTATGACCACCCAATGTAAAATCAAGGAATTAGTGTTGCCCATAGCCTCCATAGAGGAGTTCATCAACACATCTACAGGACTGGAGCAAATAAAGCAACAGTATGGAGCAATTTCTTCTCAACTACCCTATTCTACAGAAATGGAGGATCCAGTAATCCAGCTAAGGAAAGAGCTCGAGGACATAAAAAGGAATAAGCCCCATAAAGAGAAGGAGAATGTTGTTACTCAGTTGAGGAGGGAGATTGAGGCATTAAAGCTCCAAAAGGAGGAGGAAGCCCAAGCAGAGGAATTGGCTCAGCTGCAATAGGAGTTGCAGGAACTCAAAGGGGGTGGCATCAAGAGTGAACTTTGGTGTACCATGTGCAACAAGCAAGGTCATATAGTAAGTGAATGTCCTCTGTTAAGTGTGACTTGCCAACTATGCAGGAAAGCTGGTCATGAGGCCCAGGAATGCCAATCAAGAGGAATGCTTGCAACAACCTATTGGACACAAGGAGGACCCCTACCACCAGCAAATGTGATGACCGTTGCACCTAGTCAAGGTAACAATTACAACCCTAGATAGAGGAATAACTTTGTAAATGGGCCTAGGAGGCCAATTATTTGTTTTAGATGTGGAGAATGTGGGCATTACCAAAGTAGGTGCACCCTACCAGAAAATAACCCTCCTTGCAGGAACTACCCAGAGGCCAGAGACCACTATACTAATTGTTGTCCTAAGAATCAAGCCTCTTCATCTCGGCCCCCAATTCAAATGATTTCTGTGCACAAAGAAGAAATGTTAGATCAAGTTGATGGGCCATCACCATCTACCAAGGTGGTGTAGTTAGAAGAAATTGAATGTTTTAGAGTGCAGACAAGAAGCAAGGGGAAGGCTCAAGTAGAAATAGGTCAAGAATTAAGGATTAATGGATTGAATAAAGACAAAGAGACATCTGAAGACAAAGCCACCACATATGCAGATACAAGGGAAAAAGGAGATCTCATATGTATCAGTGATGCCATTGGGCATGCATTCAACAGGGCTTATGAAGAGGTTAGTATTTTTTATTTAAATAAAGTTGGAGGGAAATTCAGGTCAGAACTTTTGCAGATAATTGATGAGGCTTCCACTACAAGTTTAGTGGCAAAGACTGTTGTTATGCATAAAGGTAAAATTGTAGGGGAAGCACCCCTTACAGATTATAAGAGCGCTCGGTTGACAATCTCTATCAAAGTTCATGAGTTTCAAGGACTTATTGTGGATGGTGGTTTTGGCATTAACTTGATGCTTGAACATACAATGGAAAAGATTAGACTACACCCTTCAAGTCCTATAAATTTCACTGTTACTTTGGCAGATCAAAGAAAAGTAAGGCCACTCGGAGTGATCCCAAAAGTTCCACTGGAAGTACAAGGTAATCTCTTCATTCTGGATTTTGTGGTATTAAGACTGCCCCAGGTTGAAGGAGGATTTCCCCTCTTAATTGGAAGACCATGGTTGAGGCATGCAAGCGTCATCCATGATTGGGGTAAAGACACTATGTGGGTACAAAAGAAAGGGCAAGAACTGGCATAGATACATTTAGAGGAGGGCCCAAATCATCAAGGGAACACCAACATGATGCAATTAGTTGGCATTTGCATGGAACCAAAAACAGAGGACCAACCCCAAATAGAGTTCGAGGAAGAAGAGGATTTTCTAAATTGGCTCCAAGCAGGCAACTCTTCCTCTTGTTTTGGATTTTTATCTTAATAATTCTTGCACAGACGAATGTTATGATGAAAATGAGGATAAAGTTCAGGTTGATGGATTGGGAGAGCCCATCATAGACCACAGAAGGGGGAGGAAGAAACCCCTGAAATACAACTTGGAGGAGGATGCAACAACAACAGAGAAGGAAGTTACTAAAGCTAAAGACAAGGTAAAAAATACTAGTGAAGAATGTTCTTTACCAATTCAAGAAATACCTCCACGATGGATGCAGGAAAAGGAGGAATACATTGAGATCCAAAACACTCCTGCTTATGCAACAATGCATGAAAAGCTAGTGGAAGAAAAAAAGATTGGAGATGAGCATAAAGATACTATGGTAGAGAGAAACCCTGTCAAAGAAATACAATTAGGCACTCGGGAAAATAATCGTCCAGTTTTGGTGGCCACTTGGTTGTGGAGCCACCTAGAGCTCCTTGAAGGTGAAATCCTTCTTGATCCACTATGCAGATGTTTTTTCTTGGCATTATAAAGACTTAGAAGGAGTGCCTACCAATTATGGGCAGCACAGAATACCTCTAGTTGATGGAGCCAAACCAATAAGAGGAAAGAGTTATAGACTTAACCCAAAATATGCTGAAGTTGTTTATGTGGAAATCTAGAAGATGGAGGATGCAGAAATCATCATCCGTGTGGAACACTCAGAATGGCTTTCACCTATGGTTATAGTACCAAAGAAGAATACCAACAAAATCAAGATTTGTGTTGACTTTAGAGCACTCAACAAGGTGACCATTCCTAATGGATTCCCCATGCCTTTTGAAGAGTAGGTCATTGAAGAAGTGGCTTGACATGCATTATATAGCTTTATGGATGGATTTAGTGGATATAATCAAATATCCATTCACCTAGAAGGTCCTGAAAAGGCTGCTTTTATCATACCTTCGAGAATATATGTGTATGTAAAAATGCCATTTGGACTCAGAAATGCTCCAGCCACCTTTAACAGGACTGTAAACCTCATTTTTGGAACCTTATTGCTAGAAACACTTAGAATTTTCATGGATGACTTTTCTTCATTTTCAGGATCTCACAAAGAGACCCCTTTGGATTGCTTGGACAATCACTTGAGATGGCTGCAGAATGTTTTTAAAAGATGCAGGGAGACTAAACTAAAGCTAAACCCAAACAAATGTCATTTCCTTGTGACAGAAGGAACTCTCTTGGGACATGTGGTATCGGCTAAAGGTATGGCTCTAGATCTTGATAAAATCATTTCTATACTAAAATTACCTAAACCCAAATCTCCTAAAGAGATTCAAAGCTTCTTGGGACATACTAGGTACCACAGAAGATTTATAAAAATGTATGCAGAGATAGCCAGGCCAGTTGCTAGACTTACAAGTAAAGAAGTACCCTTTAAATGGGAAGAAGAAGAAGAGAATGCTTGTCAGACATTAAGGTCCAAATTGGTGGCTGCACCAATCCTTATCACCCCAGATTAGTCAAATACTTTTCATGTGCATGTAGATGCCAGTGCATATGCAGTGGGTGCAGTCTTGGCTCAGCATAGTGAAGAATTCAAACTTGATAGGCCTATTCAGTATGCTAATCGAATTTTGACTAAAGGTGAAAGAAATTATAACACAACAAAAAGGGAAGCTCTAGCAATGGTTTTTGCCGTACAAAAATTTTGTCATTATTTGCTAGGTTTGAAGTTTGTTATCATCACTGATCATCAACCACTCAGGTATTTATTGAACAAGCCACAAGAAACTGGGAGGATATGGAGGTGGCTTCTTTAGTTCCAAGAGTTTGATTCTTCTGTAGTCCATAGACCAGGTAAAGAAAATTTCATGGCGGATCACCTATCCAGGATCAATATGATGGATCAAGCAATTGGAGTCAATAATGATTTTCGAGATGCTAATTTGTTCGTTGTACAAGCTCAAGGCTAGTGTAATGATAAATTTTATTAAAACTGGAGTGTATCCTGGATACATACAAGAGGGCTGCCTCGAATGCCTTAGTTGCTCATACTTCTTCCATGGCTGAAATGGAGCTTTGGCATGCTCGTTTTGGTCATTTAAACTTCAATAGTTTGCTCTACTTGCAAAAGAAGGACAGGGTTATTGGCTTGCCTACACTTGAGTCCATTGAAAAGCATGCATGTGAAGGTTGCATTCTTAGAAAAATGCATCGTGCTTCTTTTCCAAAAGGTAGTCACACACACACTACAAGAAAATTGCAACTTGTTCATAGTGATGTATGTGGTCCGGTCAAGACTCCATCTTTTGGGAAGCATGTATATTTTGTTACCTTCATTGATGATGCTACTCGCCATACATGGGTGTATCCTATGAAAGCAAAGAATGAGGTATTATCTTGCTTCAAAGCATTTTTAGCTATGGCTGAAAATTTTTCTTCACAAAAGCTTTTGACTCTATGCACGGATCGTGGTGGTGAATACATGTCACATGATTTTAGTGCTTTTCTTCGTGAAAGAGGTATTTCACACCAATGTACGGTGCCATATACACCTCAACAAAATGGTGTTGCCGAGCATAAAAATAGAACTCTACTTGAAATGGCACGATGTATGGTTAAAGGAAAGCATCTTCCTCATAAATTTTGGATGGAAGCGGTCATGTGTGCAAATTATGTGTTGAATCGTTGCCCTACAAAAGCATTGAGAGTCATCACTCCTTATGAGGCTTGGAATGGTCATAAGCCTATGGTTAGTCATATGCGTGTGTTTGGTTGTTTGGCATATGCTCTTGTGCCATCACAACAACGTCACAAACTTGATGACAAGGCAAAGAAATGTATATTTATTGATTATAGTGCTGAAAGTAAGGGATATCGGTTGTACCATCCATTGAAGAACACAATTATTGTGAGTCGAGATGTGGTATTTGCTGAAAATTCAGTTTTCCCTCTACTTGAATGCAAAAAACTGCCAACAGTTAGCTCACAAGATGTGTTCGATACACTCATGCCTTTGTTTCAAAATGGTGCGCTTGACTATGGCCATGTAGAGCAGCCAACTGAGGTTCAAAGGGCTGAAAAATTCCAGCCAAATAGGGCTGAAAATGCAGAGAATTTCCAGCCAAACATGGCTGAAAAAATTCAGCCAAAAATTGCCAAAACTGTTGGAAATTTTCAGCCACATATGGCTGAACATTTGCGTCCAAATATGGCTGAAACTGAGCACGAAATTCAGCCCACGCATGATATAAATATTGAAGATGTTTTACATAATGAACGCATGTCTATCAAGAGTGCACAATCTATGCCAAAGTGGCTGAAACAAACTTTGGAGGACAGCAAATTGAGTGCACCTTTACTTGGTAGAACAAGATCAAGCTCTCACCATGCATCAAGTAATTTTGTGGATTATTGTCTTATTGCTACAGCATGTAATGAAGAGCCACTTTCTTTTGAAGATGCATGTGAGGATCCACAATGGATGAGTGCTATGCAATCAGAAATGGATTCCATACATAGGAATGGTACTTGGGAGTTATGTGAATTGCCAAAAGGAAAGAATGCCATTGGTACAAAGTGGGTTTATAAGATTAAGAGAAAATCTGATGGTAGCATTGATCGCTACAAATCTAGATTGGTTGCCAAAGGATATGCGCAATAATATGGCATTGACTATGAGGAAACTTTTGCACCTACTTCACGCATGACTACCATTTGTACCGTGGTTGCATTAGCTGCCTATCGAGGTTGGAAAGTGCATCAATTGGACATGAAAACAGCCTTCTTGAATGGAGATTTGCAAGAAGAGGTCTATGTGAAGCAACCTCTTGGATTTGCTATGAAAGGGAAAGAGCATATGGTTTGTCGCTTGCATAAAGCCTTGTATGGTCTCAAGCAAGCTCCACCTGCATGGTATGACAAAATACATAAGCACTTGATTGCTCTTGGCTTCACATGTAGTCCAATTGAAAGCACACTCTATGTACGCAAAAATGGGGCTGATCTTATAGTGCTTGTTCTTTATGTCGATGACATACTCTTGACTGGGTCATGTGATGCAAAACTTGACATTCTTATGGCTGATTTGCAGCATACTTTTGATGTCACTTATCTTGCTCTTTTGAGCTACTATCTTGGCATCCAGTTTGTATCCGTTGAGGGGGGAATTGTTATGCATCAAGCAAAGTATGTTGAGAAACTACTTCAGCATTTTGACTTTGAGGATTGTAAGCCAGTTTCCACGCCAGTTGAGACAGGATTCGGGTTCTCGGTTGAGAATTCCAGTGATGCATTTGATACTTCTCTTTATCAGCAAGCTGTGGGATGTCTTATATATGCATGCAACACAAGGCCGGATATACAGTATGCAGTTTCCCAGTTGAGTCGATTCATGCATAGCCTTGGCACTAAGCATTGGAAAGCGGTGAAACGTGTGTTTAGATATCTTCGAGGCACTTTGAGCTTAGGTCTCTTTTATGGTAGAGATGTTCAGCCATGCTTGCATGCTTTTATAGATAGTGATTGGGCTGGTTGTTATGATACTCACGTGTCCACTAGTGGTAATTGCTTTTTCCTTGGAGACTCATGCATATCTTGGTTGAGTAAGAAGCAACCTACAGTGGCGACATCGAGTTGTGAAGCTGAGTACAGGGTAGTTTTCACTGCGACAGTGGAGTGTATATGGCTGAGACGCCTATTGATGGATCTTTGCATGGAGATTGATGCTGCTACGCATATTCTCACAGATAGTCAGAGTGCTTTGGCTGTTGCACGAAACCCAGTGTTTCATGCACGAACCAAACATATTGAGGTGCATTATCACTATGTGAGAGAGCACCTTCATGCAGGAGATATTGATTTGGTATATGTGCCTACACAAGATAATGTGGCAGACATATTCACCAAAGCTCTTCCACGGGAAAAGTTTGAAGCTTTTCGCAAAGCTTTAGGCTTGTTACCTTGTGGGGGCTGATCTGTCACTCCCTGTATGTGTTCACATCATTCGCTCTAGGGGGGTTTGTTACACTTATGTGTTCCTCGAGTAGCCTTGATGTGAACCTTTTCCCTATACATGGGCACTTTTTACTCTAGTGCTGGCTAGAGGTTTTTCCCCCATGTTACCACATACTTGATACTCTCATATGTGGTGGTACTTTGTACTTAGGGATATTATTCAGCTCTTACTTCAGTTCAGTTCATCGATCAATAGAGAGAGCTATTCTAGCCATCATCTTCTCCGTGTGTCTTGCTGCATTTGTGCTCCTTGTGTGTGCTTCTTGTGTGTCTCTCGCACTTCTACACACACCCAACAGGCTCAAGATGGGTCTATAAACTCAAGAAGAATTCTGATGGTTCAATTAACAGGTATAAGGCAAGGCTTGTAGCAAAAGGCTTTGCACAAACTCAGGGAATTGATTATGAGGAGACTTTCTCTCCTGTGGCAAAGATGCCTACTATTAGGGTTTTGCTTAGTATTGCCTCTTCCAAGAATTGGAAGATACTTCAACTAGATGTAAAGAATGCATTCTTGAATGGTTGGATAACAGAAGAGGTATATATGGCACAACCACCTAGTTTTGAGAATCAAGTTTATCCTGATTATGTGTGTAAACTTAACAAAGCATTGTATGGTCTCAAGCAAGCTCCAAGAGCTTGGAATTTCAGGCTTGTTTCATTCTTGCAGGACAAAGGCTTTCAACCAAGCAAGACAGATCCTTCACTCTTTATTAAAAAGAGTAATTCTGAGGTCATCTACTTATGTGTATATGTAGATGACATTATATTGATAGGAAATGATGCAGATGGTATGAAGAAGATCAAAGACCAGATGAGAGAAGAGTTCAAGATAAGTGATTTGGGTTCACTTACCTACTTCCTAGGCTTGGAAGTTGTCTACAAAGATCATGGTTTGTTTCTCACTCAAAGAAAGTACATTAAGGACATGTTGGCAAAATTCAAGATGCAAGATTGCAGGTACTCCAATGGAGGTCAATCACAAATTGAGCTCACATGAAGGTGAACTCATAGAGGACAGCACATCATATCAAAGTCTAGTGGGTAGTCTCAACTATGCCACATTGACAAGAGTAGATATATGTTACAGTGTGAGTGTGCTAAGTCAATTTATGCACACACCAAGGAAACCACATATGGATGTTGTCAAAAGGATTCTCAAGTATCTCAAAGGAACCATAAATGAAGGACTTTATTATCCTTATGTATCTGATTTAGGTTTGAAGCTATTTTCTGATGCAGATTGGTCTGGCTCCAAGGAAGATAGAAGGAGCACTTCAGGTTATCTTACCTTTGCAGGTTCAAAGCTTATTTCATGGTCATCCAAGAAGAAACCCACAGTTGCTCTCTCTTCTAGTGAAGCTTAATACAGAGTTATTGCCATAGCTACTCAAGAAGCTATGTGGATGAAGACATTATTCAAAGATCTTGGATTGGAGTTTGGAACTCCAACTATTTTTGGTGACAATATGAGTTCTATTCATTTGGTTGCTAATCCTATTTTTCATGCAAGGACTAAACATATTGAAGTTCATTATCACTATGTACAAGAGAAGGTTCTAAGCAAAGAGATTCAAATATCATATCTGTCCACTCATCAACAATGTGCAGATATTCTAACCAAAGCATTGGATGGTACAAAGCTTTGCAAATTCAAGGCTATGATTGGTTTGCAGGTAATCTTGGAAGATTGAAGACCTCAAGCATACTTGGCTTGAGGGGGATCTTTTGGAGCAAGTGTATGACAAGCCTAAGTATTGGCTTGAGTCCCACAAAGTCATAAAAGAAGCTTTAAAATGAAGACTATGTAAAGTTCACTTGTGAACTACCTCTTGTAACTTTTGAAGAGTTTACTTAATGTAAAAGTGAAAGAAACTTAAGTGGTTGAGTCCACTTGATCAAAAAGGGAAAGAGGAGCCACGAATTTGTGATTTGTGGTAGCTAGAGAATCAAATCAATCATTGATTGATTGGAGAGTGATTGAGGGAAGTTAGCCTCCCAAACTCAACTATAAATAGATGGCAGTTTTAGTCGTGCTTAGAGAGACCTATGTGAAGACCTCCAAGAGATGAGCTTTATGCCATATCAAGGTGTGATTACAAGGCACACATATGTGTCAGTAAGTCCATTCTATTGTACAAGCAATATACTTTCATTTTCATTATCATTTGGGTTCATATTTCCATGTTCTTGTGAAGTGTACTACTCACTGCCATATCTCTCAGTTTTCTTAGTCAGATTGCAGAGATGGTTTCTCTGCGCTTGGTGCATCATTTTTACTGATTTAACTTGGTAAGTTAGCTCTATAAGTCTACTATATGCTCACAAATTTTCATGTCATTTGAATGTTGCAATCTTCAGTTATGTTCAGTTGAAGTCAACAGTGTCTGTTCATTTTCACTTCTCTGTCAGGTACCCAATTTTTGCACTCACCTTGTCAGAGCCATTTCTTAGTGGTTACTTACCTAACTTCAATGCTTTAAAGCTTGTTGGATTCAGCATACTGTCTAGTATAACCATACAAACTTTCATAATCATTGGATTCTTACATTTTGAGTTATGTTCCTTTTTCTGCTCACTGGTCTCAAACTGTAGAAGCCCGTGAAAATCGGGATGATGTCATCACTTGTTAAAACTCATTCTCAGTGTGTGGTTCATTATTTTTAATGAAATTACTCTTGAAAGTTAGCTCTTTAATTTATCTAGACTTCCCCAAGAGGAATTAAGCTAATTACTGTTGTGCTCAGAGAATTATGCAAAACACTGGACAGGTGTATGAACCAAGAATAGCAAGTTTTTCACCTCTGAGCTAACTCCAACTTATCTGTTTTGATCTATCTTTTTGAGAGTGATCTTCCAAGGTACATAGGGTGTCTAATACATCCATTGGCAAGCCAAAAGGGCCCACCATATACTCCTAGAGTTCAATTGGCTGGTGTAGATCAAGGATTTTGCAACACCTCTTCATCTTCAAGCACATACCTATCCATCTCTTCACAGTATCCTCAAACACCACTCTTCTCACTTCAACCTCCTTAATGGGTTGTTTATGCATCTTATACTCGTTGAAAATGGAATCACTACTTCTGATCACTGATCATGTTTCAAGATCCCATAAGCGATATCCAAATTTTCCTTCTCGACCATATCCAAGAAAAATGCATTTCTTTGACTTATTGTCCAACTTTTGTCTAAGATTCTTGGGTATATGAACATATGCTTCATACCCAAAAACTCAAAGATAGTCATAAAATGGTGGCTTCCTTGTCCATAACTCCCGTTCCACTTTTCATACCTTTGGCAGTACTAGGTGAAAGGTTAATCACAAGAACTGGAGCGATACTACTTCTGCCCAAAAGCCTTGTGAGAGGTTTGCATGATGCAACATAGAAACTACTATATCTTGAATAGTTATGTTCATCCTTTCAACTACACCATTCTGTACTGGGGTATAAGGAGTTGTAATCTCTCTACGAATCCCTCTAGACTGATAGAAAAGGTTGAATTGATGTGAGGTATACTCACCCCCATTATCAAAACGTACCTTTTTTAGTCTCAACTGAAGCAAGCCATTTTTTGAAAGTAGGGAATACCTCATCCTTCGATTTGATAGGATATACCCAAACTTTTCTAGTAGCATCATCTATGAAAGTGACAAAGTAAACAGAACCACCTAAGGATCTAGTGGGCATAGGACCACACACATTTGTATGAACGAGATCTAAAGGCTAAATTGAAGAGCCAATGTGCGTTCTATGCACATTTTTGCTTTGCTTGGGCCATATTGACAATGTTCGCAAAATGAAAAATCGGAGAAAGATAACACAAGTAAGTAGCCAAAAGGAAAAAGATTTTCCATTCCACTACGAGATATATGGCCTAAACAACCATGCCAAATACAAGCCATAGGCTATTCAATAATAGCTACGAACTGTTCCTTCTATGATACAAATAAAGGATAAAGTGGGCCAACTTTGCTTCCTTTTGCTATAACCATATTGCCCTTTGATATACAAAAAGAGTGAGCATAGAAGACCACCTTATAACCAAGGTCATCAAGTTGACCAACTGACATCAGACTACGTGATAAGTGAGGTACATGGCGAACATTATGCATAGTAAATTTTGAATCATCAATGAATTGCACAACCACATCTCCAATCCCCACAATATCACACTGGTAAGAGTCACCAAGTCTCACGGTACCAAGAGACTTTGTTGCATATTTAGAGAACCATTCCCTGTGTGGTATCACATGGAAAGAAGCACCAGAATCTAGCAACCATGTGTGGAAAAGAGAATCAGCCATAAGAGCCTCAGTTGGCACAGTACTATCAAGTGTCAACACATCAGCATCATCAAAAATAGCATTAATTTCTTCAATCTTCACAATCGAAGTAGATGGTGTAGATAACTGTTTAACATGCCCATCAACATTCTGTCCTTTATCTTTAACATTCTTTAATGCATAACAATCTTTCTTCATGTGTCCTTTGTTATGACAATAATGGCATTCGATATCCCTCTTCCTTGATTTACTTCTACTCTTAATTCTTTTGACCATCCTTTTTCTTGTTCTTGCTCCTTCTACATTGCTGATTCTTTCCTTGGTAAGAATCGCAAACATTATATGCATCACCACTCTGAGTTCCAACCATATATTTTCTACGAATCTCCTCACTCAGGAGTGCTCCACATATTTCATCATAGACCAGTTTACCACTAGGTGCACTATTGCTAATAGCTATGCAAAACGTATCCCATGATGATGGCAAGGTGCATAACAACAATACTGCTTTCATTTCATTATCCATATCCATTTTCTGAGCCTATAACTAGGATAATATAGCATGAATCGCATTTATATGAGAAACAACACTATCTGTGTCCATGAGAAGGTCATATAATTTTCTCATCAGATACACTTTATTTGATGTCATCTCTTTTTCATATGTATTACATAACTTCTTCCAAAGCTCCTCTACACTTTCATAGTCTAATACTGTAAAGTAAACATTATCTGATAGATGCGTGCAAATGGTAGACCTGGCCATTTCATCTAACTCATCCTAATCATCTTCATCCATGTCAGCAGGTTTCTTTGAAATCCCATTTGTTGGCTTCCATTGCCTCCTTTGAATCAGCACATCTTTAATCTGATTCTTCCATAGAGAAAAGTTTGTGCCATAAAATTTTCAGATCTCAAAATGGTCTTTGCCCTGCAAGTTATAGCTCCTCCTTGGAACACTAGCACTAGACCCTAATCCACCAGATGTGCCTGAGACCTCTGAGGCCATGATGGTAGAGAACTGAATAGGATGATAATGGAGCTAGAAGAGTCCAACCACCAATGCATAAGTGTATCAAGGAGTAAATTGACCACTGTATACTTAACTAAACCAAAAATCTGGAAAAACTTTGCCAGAGTATCCTCTGCAAAATGAGCATATGACCAGTGTCAAAATATCATAAAATTGCAAGTACTGACATGTTTACCTGCATAGTGAATCACTCACTCCACTGCATATAATCAGTTATCCGATAGAAGCCAACTAGGCTTATTGAGCACCTATGAACAATTATCATACATCTCATATGGCAAGGTTGGGTAAGTCTTCCACCTGCATCATCGAAGAGACCTCGACATCTGGGTCTCTCCCAGTTAAGAAAAGCTCCCCTCGACATGTGGGGGTGTGCTCGCTTCGCTCCCACAAAAGGTTCAAAGCTTTTGTGTCCAATTGCTCTGATACTGGTGAAGTGATTCGATGGCGATGTAGCATAGTGCGCTCTCCTTCTTGAGAGCTCCACGATGATATCCTTTGAGTAGAAAATCAAACTCCTAAGGGTGCACAAGGTACTCTGCACAACGGCTGTAGAATACGCAAAAAACACAGAACACAGGGAGCATGAAGATAGACTTCCTAGGTCTTACAAATGCGGTCAAACTTACAGTCTGTGATTGACAAGGCCACTATATGTTTTATTAAAGAGCATATACAAAGAAGTGTCTGGTGGGCATTTGGCCTTTCACATGGACACTAACGATAATAATACCTGCTCAGAGCTAGGCTTTCCTTAGGAGTTTGAATCCTCACCAAGATTCTTTTCTTCAATAATCAGCATGGATACCAAATCAGCAAAGTTCAGAATATTTTCTCTCGTCTGTATAGAAGTTCTGAACTACTTATATGCAGCTCCTAAACCATGAAGGCACACTTGCACCTTATCATCATCATCTACATTCACGCTAATAGATGCAAGTGACTCAAATATGCTTTTGATTTTCAGGGTGTAGTCACTTACCGATATGCCCTTCTTCTCCAATGTATGCCGCTCATTCTTGAGTTGCAATTTCCATGCCTTTGTATTGGTCTCATACAATGTGACCAAACTGTTCCAAACCTCTTTCGGAGCCTTGGCATCTTGTATGTGCCCAATCTTGCTATTCTATATGCTAATAGATACTCAATTCATTACATTTCATGCTCCTTGATTCCATTCCTCATATGCTCTTAACTGGTCCGCAATCTGATTCCTCTCTGGTAACTGTGGAGCATTTTCGTTCTCTCCTTCGATGTACTTCCAGTAGCCTTTTCCCATCAAGAAATTCATAAGTTGAACTTATCACTCATAAGCTGACTCATTCCATCTTTGTTTGTCATTTTTGCAGCAATTCACAACATTTCAAAACACTACAAGCATCGCTTCTGCTTGAACACTGTCGTTTGTGAATCGTGCTTTCTCCATGACTTCTCACATACTCTTCACTTCGGCTTTCTCCATGAGCTCTCTATAGCCACACTGGCTCTATTACCATGTCGCGAGGAAGAAGATAAGGAAGAGAGCTCACACACACACTCTCACAATCAAAGAGAAGCACACACTCATAATGAGGTCAGGAAGAATGATCTTCTTCTTTTTCTTCTTCTTTTTCTTCTTCTTCTTCTATTGTATAAAAAGGAATGTACAAGAATGACCTAAAAACAAGAATACAACTACTACAATATATAAAGACCAGTACATAAGGAAAAACCTAATGTATGTGAATGAGTGAGCTAGCAAGAAACAACATCACTCTCGGTAGATAAATCTAATAAAGCTCAATGAAGTGTCCCTGACATATAACGGTGTGACCACTATACATGTCAGAGAAATGAAAAAGTGATACGTGTCATCATGTATCATCACATGTCGAGCTTGATATCTCAACAGAGTCGTGGCTTTGGGGAATACCCGAGGATGAGTACTTGGGAGAGGATGGAGTAGAAGCCATAAGGGATGAAGAAGGGGATGGAATGGGGTTTGCGGCTGCTACAATAGGTTGGGGCTGAGGTGAAGGGGATGGGGTAGGTACGGCATCTATCATTGGATGATCGGGTGGGGGGACAAGAATGATTGATAGTGGAGATTCGGGGGGTTGTTGAATGGAGCCCAAAGGAGAATGAAAAGGAGTATTCTGAAGATGATGATTGCAAATTAATCTTTGGTGGGGTTTGTTGGGTGGTGATAGCCCGAAGGCCAAAAGTCGATGGGCAAGTTGTCATGTTCTTTTTCGTTTATTCTACCTAAAAATAATTGGAACTTTGTACTTGATGTGGCCTTTTGGCACATTAGAGAATTAACCCGACACTCTCATCATCCTCAATAGTTGGAAAATCAGGGGGAGCAAAAATTGGCAAAATGAGTAACAGGAGCACTAGGATGAGGAATTCACTCGGATAGACGATAGAAAGTAGGTAGAGAAGGTAAGCTCGTGTGGCACTCATTTGCTATAACTGGCTGACAACTTGTTGGCATTCCCTATGAATGCGGTTAAACAAGATGACTGCCCAATTGGCACATTAATGGGTCGAGGCAGCAACCAAATATTAGAATTGTTGTGAAATTGTGTAAGGCCGATGCTACAAGTTCATTGCCACCACTAGGAGCTGGAGAATGAACCTCTCTTGTTCATGGCAGTAGCTGATGGCAAACACGTTGGAGCTATGATATGGGACAAGTTGCTCCATCACAGCATGGGAGAGGTTCAACATGTGTTACATGGTCGATGGCCAGGTAAAATTGCTACTCGACCTCAGTTGTGGTGGTGCATAATTTAGTCCAACTCAATGGTACTGTCCACATAGCTTCGGAGTACGGTTATGCAGCAATCCAATGAGCAATGCTTTTGGCTATGGGATGCATAGCCATAGTTAGTCCGCTAAAGGAGCAGGAATGTAGTAAGTTGACAAAAACTCAAATACTGTGTGGATTTTTCGAAGAAGACAATGGATAAGGGTTCTATGGAAGCAACTACTTCTATGACTAAAGCACACAAAAGAGACAAGTATGCAAGAGCACATTAAGAATGCAGTAGACCTAAGAATGCAGTAGACAATTAGATACGTAATACAATGTAATGGTATATAAATGCAAAGAAGGAAGGATGGCATCATACGGGCAAGGACAATAAAAAATGATGGATGTGATATGAGGAATGTTGCAATAATCTTTATGCAAAAGCATGCAATCATGGGCGGTGGATTAATGATTTACACACATGGCAAGGGACCAAAAAGGTCATAGATTTGACCCATTGATCGGGTTTTTAATCAGTTTTAAGGCAAGAGTTTGCAACTAGAAAATTGTTGGAGCAAGACAAGCCAAAATTCAATAAGGACAAAACCACTAGACTTTGAACTTGCCAGTAGTCCCATTCAATTTTGAGTTATAAAAGTGCACTAATTGTCCTTCTTTAAAAACAACTGTTATGAGAAAACAATCGTGTGTGCGAGATTGCCAAATTTGCAATTCGTGTATCACGAGGAAGCTTTCAAAGAGTTGCTCATTTAATGAATGAAGTTCATCAAGGGGGGAATACAGTGAGTCTTCAAGAAGAATCTTTTGCTCAATGGTGTTATACTTTATGAATAATTGAATGTTATATGGATTTTAATGTCTTGAGGTTAATAGACATATTGCACAAATAGCAAGAGCCTTGATGGCTGATGTTGATATATTTAGGTAGTGATGTGTGTGAACACACTAGGACTGCTTGGGCACTTTTTTTTCTCATTAGGAGGTTTTCCCCTATACACCTACAACTCTAACAGGTAACTTATCTTTGTACATTCTCTTGGTAAATTTGCATTTAGTATTGTGTTGCTCCAAGATTCTTCTTATTGCTTGTGTTATTCCCGTGCTTCGAAGACATCAAACTCCAACAATTGGTATTAGAGGAGGTCAGTATTTCATCTAGGGCATCATCGACACCCCTCCAGTCACAGTCTCAACATCGCACGAAATTTGGGATACACTTACCACTTTATACCGGGCAAGGAATGAGGCTCGTGTTGCTTAGCTCTGAAAATAGTTGGAGAGTGAGCACATGAATGAAGGAGATTCCATGGATAGTTTTTTGACAAAGATCAAAGATTTGAAGGAGCAATTGATTTCTATTGATGAAGTCTTGCCTGACAGCCCACTTGCGCAGATTGTTCTGAATGGTCTTCCATATTCATATCAGAGTTTTGCTTCTACTCTTTGTTTGATGATGAAAGGCAATCCAAATGCCTTAATATTTTAGAAGTTAGTCTCTGTTTCGTTGCAAGAAGATCAGTCTAGGTGGAAAAAATCCATTATGCGTGTTGCAGATCAAGCTTTCTTGCCTACTCAGAAGGGCAAAGGTAAACGGAGCTCTTCTACTAGTAAGCAAAAATGTGCTAATTCTGACAATCAAAGAAGGATGATAGAGATGAGAAGGAAATAGAAAAGCAAGAATTGTTTTGCAAATACTATAAAGGAAATGATCATGTCATAAAGAGTTTTCCAAAACTAGATGCAAAAGAGGAAAAGAATAAAGAGGCAGGAATGGTTGTTCCATGGGCCTCTACACCCAAAATCAAGTCTACTAATCTTGTGCAAAACAAAGAATGGGCATTTATGACTGCTTGCCGTTATGACTCATCTTCACATGAAAAGTGTATATCTGTAGTAAACTCAGATGTTTGCTACTTTAATAGTGGGGCAACCAAACATATTACCTTGCAGTGCAGTTTCTTCACTTCACTTGAATATGCCCCTACAGGGAATACTATCACATGCGCCAACAACTCCTCTTATCTTGTTATGGGAGTTGGTAAGATCATTCTGACTACCTATGTCAGATGCAAAAATTTGGCATCCACACTTTGGTCTGAGCTTTGCTAGTTTGCTACACCTGTAGAAATTTGAAATGGTATCCTCTTTGCCCAAACTTGAGGCACCTCATAAACATGTATGTGAAGGTTGTATCTTGGGCAAAATGCAACATTCTTCCTTCCCAAAAGAGGTTCAGTTTGAGCTACTCAAGAGTTGTAGCTTGTTCATAGTGATGTTTGTGGTCCTATGCAGACACGTTCTTTTGGGAACTATCTTTACTTTGTTACTTTCATCGATGATTTTTCTAGGCATGCATGGGTATATCCATTGAAAGCAAAGTCCGAAGTTTTTATGTGCTTCACATAGTTTCTTGTTTTGGCTGAAAATATGTCAGCATGTAAAATGGATACCCTTTGTTCTGATCAAGGGGGGATATATATCTTCTGATTTTAATGCATTTCTGGTTGAACGTGGGATAAAACATCAATGTATAGTGCCGTATACACTTCAAAAGAATGGATTTGCTAAAAGGAAGAACAAGTCATTCATGGAGATGGCGAGGTGTATGGTCAAGAGTCAAGGTTTACCACATAGTTTCTGGCTTGAGACTGTTATGTGTGTAGCATATGTACTTGACATGTATCCCACTAAAGCATTGCAGTCTATCACTCCATATGAGGCTTGGCATGGTCGTAAGCCATCTGTTTCTCACCATGTGTTTTTGGTTGTCTAGCATTTGCATTAGTGCCTAAACAACAACGTAGGAAATTGGATGATAAAGTAGTGAAATGTTATTTTGTTGGGTACGGTTTGGAAAGCAAAGGCTATCATATGTATCATCCAGAGACTAAACGCATTTTGGTTATCCATGATGTTGTTTTTGTGAAAGATGCTATTCAACCATGACTTTCGTGTACTGAGGAGACATTAGTTAGCTCCAAAGACATGTATGACACTTTGCTTCCTCTTTTTATAGGTGGATAGTCTAGTACTTGTCCTAATGAGGCAAACTCTCAGCCTTTATAGGTTTCATGTGATGATGTAGATCATTCCATTTCTGATGCAAATTTACATGATGCACTTGTTGATTAGAGAACTTATCTTGAGGAGGCAAAAACTATGCCAAAATGGTTGGTGCAGACTTTGCGTGATAGAAACTTAAATGCACCTTTGGCATATCATACTCATTCATGCTCTCATATTGCTTCTTTTACATCAAATTGCTATGTTATGGCTGACTCGAGTTTTTATGATGAGATTATGAGCCAGTTTGGTTTGATGAAGCACAAAATTCTGAAAATTCGATGCTTGCTATGCAATTAGAATATGATGCTATCAGGAAAAATGGTATTTATGTGACTTGCCTCTTGGCAAGAAGGCCATTGGCACTAAGTGGGTATATAAGCTGAAGCATAAGCTAATGGAGCAGTTGATAGGTATAAGACTAGGCTTGTTGCAAAGAGTTATGCTCAGGAAAGAGTCATTGATTTTGATGAGACCTTTGCTCCTACATGCCGAATGACTATTATTTGTAGCATCTGTACACTTGGAGCTCATCATGGTTGGAAGTTACATCAGTTCAACATTAAATTTGCATTTCTGAATGGTGACTTGCATGAAGAAGTGTATGTTTTTCCGCCCTGTGGCTTTGTGCAGAAAGAGCATGAAATCCAAGTATGCACATTGAAAAAGGCATTATATGGTTTGAAGCAAGCACCACGTGCTTGGTATAAAAGACACATGCCTATTTGATTTCACATAATTTTGAGAATATTCCAACTGAGAGCACCTTATATGTTAAGCGTGCAAATGATGTGATTCTAATCATTGTAATCTATGTTGATGACATGCTGCTCACTGGTCCTATTGAGAAGCATATTGCTGATTTTAAGGCTGATTTGCATGCCTCATTTGAGATATTGGATTTGGAGCACTTGCATCATTATTTGGGCATTTAGTTTATGCAAGTTGGTGGTGGAATAGCTTTGTGTCAAACAAAATATGTTGACACATTAATGCAGTGTTTTGGCATTGTCTTCATGATGTTGGATATGCATTTGATGTTGTTCTCTATCATCATTTTGTTAGATGTTTGATTTACTTATGCATTACTCAGCCAGATATTCAGTTTGTTGTATCATAGATGAGCAGGTTTATGCATTGCCCAAAGTGCCAAGCATTGGCAGGCGGTTAAGTGCATCTTTTGCTACTTGAGTGGTACTCGACTACTTGGATTGTTTTATCCCAAGGGGGGATCACTACCACAAGATTTACATGCTTTTTGTTACTCTGATTGGGTTGGTTGCTATGACACTCGTGTCTTCACTAGTGGCTTTTGCTTCATGCTTGGTAGCTCATGTATATCTTGGTTGAGCAAGAAGCAGCCTACTATGGACACTTCCAGCTGTGAGGCTAATTATAAGAAAGCTTTCACAGCGACTGTTGAGTGTGTGTGGCTCAAACGCCTTATGGATGATTTGGGTGTTGATTAGTCTTTTGCCACCACTCTCTTCACTGACAGTCAGAGTCCATTGGAAGTTGCAAGGAACCATGTGTTCCATGCTCGCACTAAGCACATTGAGGTGAACTATCATTATGTTAGGGAGAGGTTCTCTATTAGAGAGATCAATTTAGCATATGCAAGATAACATTGTAGACCTTTTCACAAAGGTTCTACCTAGGGAGAAGTTTGAAGCTTTCCACAAAGCTTTGGGCTTACTTCCTTTTGTGGATTAATTCCACACAGCTTGGCACTTCCTTATACATGAGTGCCAACTCCTTGTTCACCGCATCACTCCTAGGGGTGACTTGTTGATATATTTATTTAGTGATGTGTGTGAACACACTAGGACTACCAAAGTACTTTTTTCCCTCTTTAGGAGGTTTTTCCTCCCAACTTCTATATACGCCTATAACCCTAACGAGTAACTTATCTTTGTGCATTCTCTTGGTAATACATTCAATATTGTGTGTTGTGCTCCAAGCTTCTTCTTCTTCTTCCTTGTGTTGTTCGCGTGCTTTGGCAAAACCTCAAACTCCAATAGCTCAGAAGAATATGCCTCATTGTTATTGGGCAGAAGTTGTGCACATTTTTGTATATATCATGAATAATAACTCCAACTGCTACTGTACATCAAGTTACACGTGAAGAGAATTTTACAGGTAAAAACCAAACTTATCACATATGAAAGTGTTTGTTTGTGTTGCATATGTACATTTTCCAGATGAGTTGAGGACGAATCTTGATCCAAAAGCAAAAAAATGTATCTTTATTGGGTACTCCCTTAAGCAAAAGGGATATAAATGCTACAACCCACTGACATGGAAGGTGAAGGTAAGCAAAGATGTGGTGTCTAATAAATGTCAAGCTTCTATGTAGATGCCAAAGAAGGACTTAATCTTTAATCAAATGATAAAGAAAATGTTGATAAATACAGTGTAGAATCTCAAATTTTGAGTAGGCCGTATGTGTCACCAAGAAATAGTTCCAACTCAAATCCATGGAATGGAAGATTGCGTAGAAATTTCAGTCCAACAAATTCATCGAGTACATCCAAGAAAGGTAAAGAAAAGCTTTCTGCTGGTAGTAAAACATCTACAGGTTTTGAAGACATTGATGGAGATTCAAGCGGTTTAGAAAAGAGCCTTGATGAGGAACTTTCATTGCCCTCTATGAAGACTCCATGAGTAAGAAAGGCACATGCAAATGATACAAAGAGAAGTGAGCGAAGACCAAGAAGATCCGAGAGGATTGATGTATGATAGCTACATGGCTTGTCATTGTGCCTACATGACCAAGATAATACAAGATGTTGAATCTTCTTGTTTTGAAGATGCGCTTGGAAAAGCAGATTAGGAGGAAGCTACGAATGAGGAGATGGCTGCACTTTATCGAAATGAAACGTGGAAAGTGGTTCCATTCTTGGAAGGAAAGAAACCCATAGGATACAAGTTGGTTTACAAGGTAAAGCACAATGTTGTTGGTAGCATAAGCAAGTATAAAGCACGATTGGTAGCAAAAGGATATGCACAGACATCTGGCATTGATTATGAGAAACGTTCAACCGTATAGCTAAAATGTCTACTATCATAGCACTTGTTGCATTAGCTACAACAAAAGGATGGACTTTGCATCATATGGATGTGAAGAATGCTTTCTTACATAGTGAGTTGCAGAAAGAAGTATACATGGACCAACCACAAGGATACGAGGATTCAAAGCACCCACAATATGTTTACATGTTGCAAAAAGTTTTGTATGGGCTTAGACAAGCCCCTCGTGCAATGCGTGCAAGGATTGTTGATTACTTAAACCACCATTGGATTTTCTATGTGTGATAGATCATTCATTATATGCAAGGAAGCATGATGATGGCATCATGATTGTGGCTATTTATGTTGATGAATTAATTGTAGGTGGTGATAGTGAAGAAAGCATTAAAGAGGTAAAGAAACTCATATGTACAGGAAAATTGTGGGAAGTTTGATATATCTCACAATTTCAAGGCTTGATCTAAGCTACACTATTGGACTTGAAAGTCAATTTATGCAAGTTCCCAAGAAACCACGCACTCTACAATACATGAGTGCTACTTTGGATTATGCATTGTTTTATGAAGTTGGTGCAAAATTGCAGGTTCATGGATACGCCGATGTAGATTGGGCTCATAGTATTCTAGATAGAAGATCTACTAGTGGGCTCTATCCTCACTTGGAAGTGAAACTATTACATGGAGCAATAAAAAGAAACATGTTTTTTTTTTAATATAAAGGAAGTTCGGCATTAGCCTACTCTCCTACACTTTGATTAAAATAAGAGAAAACAAAAGTACAGATGAACGGTCCTAGCACCCGTGGACATTAGCCTACTCTCTCACACTTCGGTTAAAATAAGAGAAAACAAAAGTACAGATGAACGGGCCTAGCACATCCTTTGTAAAAAGCAACATGTTGCTTTGTCGAGTACAGAGGTTGAGCATTGAGGTGCTTCAATGGAAGCATGTGAAGCATCATGTCTAGAGATGATAGTTGCATAATTAGGTGTGGAAGTGCAAAAGCATATCATCATCTTTTGTGATCATCTTAGCAGGATACAGTTAGCACATAAATCTCTTTTTCATGATAGAACAAAGCATATCGAGTATCATTATCATTTCATTAGGGAAAAGATATTAGCAAGTGATATTGACCTTGTTTATTTGAGGGCAAATGAGCAGGTTGTTGATATTTTCACTAAAGCACTTGGAGATGAGAAGTTGAAGAAGTTGAAGAAGTTGAAGAAGTTGAAGAAGTTTAAGAAGTTTAAGAAGTTGAAGAAGATGCTTGGATTACACGACATGAGGTTGAGCTTGAGGGGGAGTGTTGAGATATCAAGCTCAACATGTGATGATCCAGGATGACACATATCACTTTTTCATTTCTCTGACATGTATAGTGATCACGCTTGTATATGTCATGGATACTTCATTGAGATTTACTAAATTAATCTACCAAGAGTGATGGCACATTTGTTTCTTTCTAGCTCACTCATTGACAGACATTAGGATTTTCGTTATGTATTGTTCTTTATATATTGTACTATTTGTATTGTTTATTAGGTCATTCTTGTACATTATCTTTATGTAGAAGAAGAAGAAGAAGAAGAAGAAGAAGAGGAAGAGGAAGAGGAAGAGGAAGAGGAAGAGGAAGAGGAAGAGGTGTTGATATATTTAGGTAGTGATGTGCGTGAACACACTAGGACTGCCGGGGCACTTTTTTCCCTCTTTAGGAGGTTTTTTTCCCTCGGCTTGTATAATTGCCTATTGCCCTAATGGGCTACTTATCTTTATACATTCTCTAGTAATACATTCACTATTGTGTGTTTGTGCTCCAAGCTTCTTCTTCTTCCTTGTGTTGTTCGCGTGCTTCCGTAGACATCTATCCCCGACAATTGGTATCAGAGCAAGTCGTCGCTTCATCTAGGGCGCCGTCGACACTCCTCTGTTTGCAGTCTTAGATTCACACGAGATTTGGTGAGCATACTCAGGGTGTTTCAAGTATTTCCAGGGAATATTGTTACATGCGCCAACAACTCCTCTTATCCTGTTATGGGAGTTGGTAAGATCATTTTGACTACTGTTGATGGTAGTTCTTTCACTTTTTCAGATGCTTTATTTGTGCCAGGGATCAAGAAGAATTTGTTATCAGTTTCTGCATTAGCTAAGATAGGCTTGGTTGTGAAATTTGTTGATGACAGATGTACAGTTCATGATCTGTCAAATGGCGATGTTATTATTGCTTTTGGCATTTTACGTCGTGGGCTGTATAAGCTCATAGACTATGAAAGATCTGTGAATGATTCGGCATGTGCAGTTCATGATTCTCAGGCTATGTCAGATGCAAAGCTTTGGCATGCACGCTTTGGTCATCTGAATTTTGCTAGTTTGCTAACCCTACAAAAATCTGAAATGGTATCCTCTTTACCCAAACTTGAGGCACCTGGAAAACACGTTTTTGAAGGCTGTATTTTGGGCAAAATGCAGCGTTCCTCCTTTCCAAAAGATGGTTCAGTTCGGGCTACACAGAAATTGCAGCTTGTACATAGTGATGTCTGTGGTCCTATGCAGACACTCTTTTGGAAATTACCTGTACTTCGTGACTTTCATTGATGATTTTTCCAGGCATACATGGGTATATCCACTCAAAGTAAAGTCCGAAGTTTTCATGTGCTTTAAACAGTTTTTGGTTTTGGCTGAAAATCTATCAGCATGTAAAATGGGCACCCTCCGTTCCGATCGAGGGGGGGAATACAAGTCTTTTGATTTTAATGCAATTCTAACTGAACGTGGGATAAAACACCAGTGTACAGTGTCGTATACACCTCAACAGAATGGAGTTGCTGAATGAAAAAGCAGGTCACTCATGGAGATGGTGAGGTGCATGGTCAAGAGTCAGGCTTTACCACATAGTTTTTTGCTTGAGGCTGTCATGTGTGCAACATATGTACTGAACAGGTGTCCCACTAAAGCGTTGCAGTCTATCACTCCATATGAGGCTTGGCATGACCGCAAGCCATCTGTTGCTCATCTGCGTTTTTTGGTTGTTTGGCATATGCACTAGTGCCTGAACAACATCGTAGAAAATTGGATGATAAGGCAGTAAAATGTATTTTTGTTGGGTACAATTCTGAAAGTAAAAGCTATCGTCTGTATCATCCAGAGACTAAATGCATTCTGGTTAGCCGTGATGTTGTCTTTGTGGAAGATGCTATTCAGCCATTGCTTTCATGTCCTAAGGAGACATCTGCTAGCTCTAAAGATGTGTATGATACTTTGATGCCTCTTTTTACAGGTGGACAGTCTAGTGCTGGTCCTAATGAGGCAACTTCTCAGCCTTTGCAAGTTTCATATGATGATGCAGATCATTCCATTTCTGATGCAGATTTACATGATGCACTTGATGAGAGAGCTGATATTGAGCAGGCAAAAACTATGCCAAAATGGCTGGTGCAGACTTTGCGTGACAGTAAATTAGATGCACCTTTGTCATATCGTACTCGTTCAGGCTCTCATAGTGCCTCCTTTGCATCAGATTACTATGTTATGGTTGCGTCTAGTCTCTGTGATGAGAATGAGCCTATTTCTTTTGATGAAGCACAGAATTCAGAAAATTGGATGACTGCTATGCAATCTGAATATGATGCTATAATGAAGAATGGTACATGGTCTTTATGTGACTTGCCTCTTGGCAAGAAGGCCATTGGCACTAAGTGGGTATACAAGTTGAAGCGTAAGATGGTACAGTTGACAGGTATAAGGCTAGGCTTGTTGCAAAGGGTTATGCGCAAGAAAGAGGCATTGATTTTGATGAGACCTTTGCACCTACATGCCGTATGACTACTGTTCGGAGCATTTGTGCACTTGCAGCCCATCATGGTTGGAATGTACATCAGTTGGACATTAAAACAGCATTTTTGAATGGTGACTTGCATGAAGAAGTGTATGTTTTTCAGCCCCGTGGCTTTGTGCAGAAAGGGCATGAAAACCAGGTGTGCAGGTTAAAGAAGGCATTATATGGTTTAAAGCAAGCACCACGTGCTTGGTATGAGAAGATACATGCCTATCTGGTTGCACATGGTTTTGAGAACAGTCCAACTGAAAGCACCGTATATGTTAAGCGTGCTAATGATGTGCTTCTGATCATTGTTGTCTATGTTGACGAAATGCTGCTCACTGGTCCTATTGAGAAGCATATTGCTGATTTCAAGGCTGATTTGCATGCCTCATTTGAGATGTCTGATTTGGGGCGTTTGCATCACTATTTGCGCATTCAGTTTATGCAAGTTGATGGTGGAATGGCTTTGTGTCAAACAAAATATATTGACACATTATTGCAGCGTTTTGGCCTTGAAGATCGTAAGCCTATTGCCATTCCTATGGAGACAGGCTTACGATTGAGTCTTCATGATGCTGGAGATGCATTTGATGTTGTTCTCTATCAGCAGGCTGTTGGATGCTTGATTTACTTATGCATTACTCGGCCAGATATTCAGTTTGCTATCTCACAGATGAGCAGGTTTATGCATTGCCCAGGAGTCATGCATTGGAAGGGGGTTAAGTGCATCTTTCGCTACTTGAGTGGTACTCGGCTACTTGGGTTGTTTTATCCCAAGGGGGATCACTACCGCCAGATTTGCATGCTTTTTGTGACTCAGATTGGGCTGGTTGCTATGACACTCATGTGTCCACCAGTGGTTTTTGCTTCATGCTTGGTAGCTCATGTATATCTTGGTTGAGCAAGAAGCAGCCTACTGTGGCCACTTCTAGTTGTGAGGCTAAGTATAGGGAAGCTTTCACGACTGTTGAGTGTGTAAGGCTCAGACGCCTTATGGCTGATTTGGGTGTTGGTCAGTCTTTTGCCACCACCATCTTCACTGACAGTCAGAGCGCATTAGCAGTTGCGAGGAACCCTGTGTTCCATGCTTGCACTAAGCACATTGAGATGCATTATCACTATGTCAGGGAGAGGTTCTCTACTGGGGAGATCAGCTTGGCATATGTGCCCACGCAGGAGAACATTGCAGACCTTTTCACGAAGGCTCTGCCTAGGGAGAAGTTTGAAGCTTTCCGCAAAGCTTTGGGCTTACTTCCTTTTGTGGAGTGATTTCCACATAGCTTGGCACTTCCTTATACATGAGTGCCAGCTCCTTGTTCACCGCATCACTCCCAAGGGGGATTTGTTGATATATTTAGGTAGTGATGTGTGTGAACACACTAGGACCACCGGGGCACTTTTTTCCCTCTTTAAGAGGTTTTTTTCCCTCGGCTTGTATATATGCCTATTGCCCTAATGGGCTACTTATCTTTGTAAATTCTCTAGTAATACATTCACTATTGTGTGTTTGTGCTCCAAGCTTCTTCTTCTTCCTTGTGCTGTTCGCGTGCTTCCGCAGACATCTATCCCCAACAAGAGGAAGAGGAAGAGGAAGAAGAAGAAGAAGAAGAAGAAGAAGAAGAAGAAGAAGAAGATCATTATTACTTGTCTCAATGTGTGTTTGCTCCTCTTTGAGTGTGAGTGTGTGAGTGAGCTCTCTTCCTTATCTCCTTTCTCATGAAAAATAATTCCTCATTGGTTGAAAGAAAGGCCGTTTCTTCATTACCAGACAATCCATCGAACATATGAACATGCTCTACCACATAAGGGAGAGTGTGTATCTCGTAAGGTGTGAATTCATCAAGGGTGACACTATATTTCCGATGATTACATTTGAAGATGAGTTCATGTGAAGACCAATCCTATAAGACTTTGCTTGTTTTGCCAAACAATAAGTTATTGTCCAAACTAGACTCGGATAAGTCGAGGACCACAAAGGTCATATGGAAGACTATGCCTCGTAGTGTGATCGAAATATTGCGAACCAACCCTACCGGGTGCACTCGGGATTGATCAACCATACGAACAAAATATTTAACCGGTTCAATATGATTCCACCCTAATTTCTTTCACAAGAGAGCACTAGCTATGCTTACTTTGGACTTGCCATCAATTAAGACCTTCGAAATTCAATGATTTTTAGTTGTAGATGGTTCCGAAATCTGGTTGGATCCTACCTACTGTTGAAACTACTTACGGAAACCAAGCACTAAAGTCAACAACTGACCTAGTGGTAATTTGATAGGGGCTCAGGATAAAATATCCCATGTTGTAGTATGTGTAGGTCCTTCTGGTGGTTTGTCTTGTGGAGATGATGATTTGGGTATGCACTTTGGTGGTGTTTTAGGTGCAAGTATCTTGCTGCAGTATCTTTCCGGATCGTGTTTGTACAATAGCGGCTTGTGCTTCCACAAGTGCAATAATAACCATGTTAATCATAAGCTTTTGTCTGTCTTTTTTTGTTTACCATGCTCTTCTGCATCCTTATAGTATCATCTAATATGACCCATTTCTCCGCAAAAGTGACAACGCATATGTACTCCTTGATTATTAGCATTTGCGGATCTTGGACTCCATCGTGATGAATTATAATTTCCCTATCTTTGCCTTCGAAAATTGGAATATGCTCTGTATGATGTATTATGGAGATGGGGTGGAACATAGTTAGCTAAGGATTCTGCGAGTTCTTGTGTAATTGCATTTACTGCCATGTGATTTTGAGTTTTAGCATTATATGAGCAAGTCTCCATAGACTGACTTGTGCTTTCATAAATAGTGCAGTATAGTTGGTTCAGTGCACAATTCGCAGCAACGTGACTTGGATTTTTCTATTTGATGTAGAAGACCTGTTTCAAAACTTCCTCTGATTTATTTTTCCCGCTTCTCATCTAGTTAAAGTCTTCAACCAAGCCTCTGATTTTGTGTTCCAAATGTAAGGCCATTTCTATGACTGCATCCAGATTCATGCCGCCAATGCATCTGATTCTAGCGTAATTGAGGATTTAATCCATTTGTAAACCACCGTGTAATTGCATTTGTCGGTAGATTTGCATTTGTTGTTCCGCTTCTTTTCTCTATCAGTCACTGTCTTCGAGGGGACCGAACTTCCACCAGACACTGAAATTCCACCGAAAGGTGCCGAAGGATTGTTGGTATATCCGACAAATCAAAAACTAAAAAATGTATCAATTCTGAAACTTTCTTGATTGAGTCCCTATGACTTGTTTACCACTTTCTCTTCTCGTATTGATGTTCCTTCACGTCTGCCATGCGGTGCTCCTAGTGCACTATTCACTCGTATAGGGTGTTTATCACTTTTATATTTTCGAGAGGTTTCATCGAGCCTCATTACCGGCATGTAGGATATGAAGACCACTCCCCAACAAGATCACCAATGTTAACCTCTCTTCCCTCCAATCTTGTCAGGGATAAGAGTAGATCAAGGGATAAGAGTAGATCAATAGAGGGTTCTTGAGTGGGACGATTTATCATCACTCTATATCCAAATATAGGAAATCAATGGTTTACCAGGTACTTTGCAAATGCAAATTCTGTAGCAATGTGGTTCGAAGTTACACAACTACGCCAAACATCACATACATTGCTCAGTACTTCACCCGACTTTCTGTATCGGATATCACGCCCGATAGACTGACACAACGCTTAGTCACCAGAATACAGAATAGTCGAGCAAGTAACTCTGTGACTCACTGTCCTTTATATAGACTTTCAAATTACACTGATACTTACACATTGGA
Source organism: Ceratopteris richardii (assembly GCA_020310875.1). Lineage (NCBI taxonomy): Eukaryota > Viridiplantae > Streptophyta > Polypodiopsida > Polypodiales > Pteridaceae > Ceratopteris > Ceratopteris richardii. Next base: position 27,145,566 of record CM035441.1, read on the forward strand.
TTATGACTAACTTCAATACACAAGTTAATAATGAACAAAATGAACAGACAGAGCAATTGCACAGAATATACTCAAAACAAGTGCCTGCAGCACTACTGGCTAACAGCCCAACATAACCCAGTATCTATATCTCTTGCCCAATACGCTGAAGAACACGCCTTTTTATTACTCACCGAAAAGTTACATTTGCGCAGTCATGCCTTTTCAGTCAGGACTATTCGGCGAATTACATAGACCGAAAATACAATGTACGATGGCACCAAATATTTACAAGGAAATGTCCCTGATGGCCTAATAAAACGTACTTAATGATAATGAATTGCACACTATGATGCTCTCCTTAAATAAATAACATTACTTGCGTCATAAGAGGCTAAAAGATTGCATTATTGTAATGAATGGAAAATCTGAGTTTTCAGAAGCATTTTCACTCACATCATGACCCCCTCCAAGAGATAGTTTAGCCATTCTAGGCTCTTATAGAAGCTTACAAAATGGCCGACGAAGATCACATGTGAAAGGAGTCAATCAATTTGATTGACTTATACAACTAAGAAGATCACAAAATGGATGACTTCTACAGAACATATCAGATATCTTGCATCACAAAAAGGCTATAAGATTGCTTCATGACATTGAGTGTATAACCAAAGAACAATGATGGTTTGACCAATATTTTCACTCGCATCTTGAAACTTGCTCCAACAGACAGAAATTGCACGCAAGGACTCGTAAAGCTGAATAATAAAATGGACTAAGAGGGTCAAGAATGTGAAAGTAATCCAGAAGATATCATATACAACAGACATGCATTCATAGATAGAATACATTGTTCTCTTCGTTACTTACATTCTTCAGAAATAATGAGACAACATCTTATTTCATTGATACCAACATTGAAACATTAATGTTGAAATTTCAGCATATATTCGCATGCGAAAACAGGTTACCAAACAGTGGAAGGGATTTTGAACATAATCAAACCATTTAAATAAATAGTGATAGATTGCTTGCACTGCAAAATATTAGTGTGTGTGTGTGTGTGTGTGTGTGTGTGTGTGTGTGTGTGTGTGTGTGTGTGTGTGTACGCGCGCGCGTGCGTGCGTGTATAAATAGTGATAGATTGCTTGCACTGCAAAATATTAGTGTGTGTGTGTGTGCAAGGGCGCATGTGTGTGTGTGTGTGTGTGTGTGTGTGTGTGTGTGTGTGTGTGTGTGTGTGTGTGTGTGTGTGTGTGTGTGTGTGTGTGTGTGTGTGTGTGTACGCGCGCGCGTGCGTGCGTGTCCGACAGACACAGAGAGAGAGAGAGAGAGAGAGAGAGAGAGAGAGAGAGAGAGAGAGAGTACCACTTACATTCCATGTATATAAAGGAAGAGATGGAAGAAATGAACCATATGGACTACTACCTATATAGAAGATGCATGCAATTATGACGATAATGATAAAGAAGATGCTACTGCTAAGGTGATCAATGAGAACTATCATCATGATGCTAGAGAACCATATCAACTACAATTGACATTCTGATCATTATCAAAATCAACTTCGTTTGCAGAGCTTACATGTAAATATTCAAACAGTTCGAATACACCAGTCCTGTGTTCAAACAATGTTCTTAGTCATCGACAAAAGAGTATTCTTCATTTTGGAATGTGACCAACTTGTGCGGGTTCAATGAAAAGAACCTTATTCAATGTCCTTAATACATGTGCACTTGTTGGTTCCCTGTTCTTGAGTTACTCAATGCTTATTTGAACATTTCAGTCATGGTTAACATTATCCATGACATAAAGAATCACTACCTTCTACATGCTTCCCAAAAATTAAAGCCTCGCAAGGCTTTTGACTTCTTCATTCCATCTTTGAATACCTTCAATGTGAGGATGCCAACCGCAAAGCATATCAGCCACTACATTGAGCCTATCTTGACCCCACAACATTCCTACCTGCCTCCCATCAGGATCCAAAACCAGAAAAGTTGGTGCCCCACAAGCTCCAAGATTCAAAACCTGCTCACAAAGTGGTACATGGAGTTTCAAGCTCTTTCTTGCAAGATGCATAGAGCACATCTTAGACCCGCATAATGTATATTCCGACTATCATAAAAATTACTATCATTCATTCACTATTAAATATGATTGCTTGCATCTTGCATCATACATGCCTAGTAAGTGAAATCTACCTCCGCAGTAAGGTCTCTGAGACGTTGTTTTGTATCTTGTTTGTTAGCTTTCCCAAGTAGCATGTCAGAATCGAATCCCGCTCTTCTGAGCACCTGTAAAAATGTGAAAAGAAAATATAGCAGTCAACAAGAGTTGATGAAAAGGAACCTACCTTGGGAAATGACTTTTGTCAGACCACAGGATCAAGCTTTCATTTGGAGTCTTACCTCATGCAAAACAGCTGCTTTGGATATATCTTTATCCTCAACCCAAGCTGCGTGATAAATTGTTCGTACAACTCTACAGTCCACAATTGCCACACGAAGTGCCAATACCTGGAAAGTGTGAAACAGATTCTTGTAGGACTTATTCATATCAATAACAACAACGATTTCCAGGCTGACATGTAAACATACGGATATAATGGGAAAAATTGTTGGATATTTGAGATTTGCATTATGAAATTTCGACCAATCCTCTATGTCTTTCCTGCCAGACATAAAAATCAGACATGGTTTCACGATTCTTTTGTAGCTGCTTAAAATTGATAGGCATATGATTCCCTGCATAGTCCTTTAAGTATATAACTAAAATAAATTGTTATTGCATGATTCTCACATCATATCTCTTTCAAATATAACACAGTAATACTTAGCTTGGGTGGCGATACAGTAAATATGACCTTGGAATGGGGCCCTTCCTGTACGAATTCAAACCCTTCCCCCCCCCCCCCCCCCCCCCGGAAAAAGGTAGAGGTGGCTGAGTATTTAGGTGCTACATGCACACGTGCACATGGATCGATGGATGCATGTGTGAGTACATTTAACATTATGTATGTAATAACAAATGTACATATGGATGTAAGCATATTAGTAGGAATACATGCATGATGTATATTATGTTATGTCTGTATGCCAACATCCTTGTGATAAACCTTAATCTACATATGCGTTCTAGAGGAAATGTACTCTCATAGACATAGGACTGAGACCCACTGTATCAGTATAGATGTACAGTGTACATGTGAGCTATTGTTACACTAGGAAGTTATCAAACTGCTTTTTAACTTTTGCTGCTAACTGCACTGATCAGCAACATCTGAGAATTTTAAATCAAATCAATTGAAACCTAAAATGGAGAGCAAGCTGATGCAAGTTTTGGGTGAATATCCACAAGGACCCCAACACTAAAGGACAAGTCGTAGCCTATCTTCTGTTGGAAACAATGTCAGAATAGCACAAAACCCTAATTTCCAGCAATCCTAATTTTGGATACTTGGCCAAATTTTGGTCACAAAAGGTAAAAAATTATTATTAGCCCATTAGATAGAGCTTGGGGAGAACTTTCATTTGATATATAACATTCAGTCATCAGAGGTCCAGTTTGAGAGAAAACCTTAACCCTAATTTCTGTGCAAAAATGATTTTTGTACCACATAAGGTTCCTCTCATCTTCTAGGTCAAGGAAAGCAACTTCTCTCAAGTATCTGATGAGTATAAATGAAGATCGCAGCCCCTGTACATGTGAAAAGCTACGTTTTGGCAATAGAAAAACCTTACGTAAAAATTAGAGTTGCGCGTTATTTTTTGCTTTTCACATGGGATAGCATGCTTTTGGAGATGGGATCGCATGCTTTTGGATAAATTAGTCATTGGGGGGCTAAAATCTATATAAAGAGAGGCTTAGGTCATTATTCATGAATCAACACAAGTGCTCAAGCATCAACGTAAGCTTGGAGGAAGTCTTCTAGACTTGGAGGTGTGCTCCACTTTTGCTGTAGCATTGGAGGAGATTTTGGCAGCCAACCATCAGCATCTTGCTGAGTTATTGTGAGTAGCAAGTCTAATTTTAGTTTTCCACTTGCTAGGTCATCAACTTGTAATTTAGGGTTTCTGAAACCCTAATTTCAGAATTAGGGCTTGCTGTGAAACAGTTCTAAACTGTTCATATTCACTCCGTTCTAATTTCTCACACACACACACACACACTTGATACCTCTTAGGCACTTTACACAAACTCTTGGATCTAGTTCCCGAATTTCTGTCTAGTCCAGATTTTGTATCCAAATTCAGCATACATTCTGTTTTGTATCATCTACACACATTGTAATTAGACATTAATATTAAGATAGTGTAGGTAAGCACTCTAGTTTACCATTACACTTGGAAAATCTTGTCTATTCTCCCTATCTCTCACTCATATCTTTTTTTAGTCTTAAGGTGTGTATGCTAAGGTTCATCTGTTGGAAGATCTTGTAAACCTATGATTATCATTATTGAGGCCCACTCCAATTCCAACATCTTCAAACCAAGAATTTTTGAGACAGTACTATTGGCACTTCATTCACAAGGGATGTTGTACTTCACCAGCGGTCCCTTCCATTGTGGAAACAGTGCAGGAATTGGATAAAGGTTTCCAAGCCGTTAGTTGAAGTGACTTATTACCAAGGTCACAAGGGGACACATCCCCGGGTCCTAGGGATGCCGGGACACCGTCCCCAAGTGGCTTGGACATGGGACACCAAAGGGGGACGTCTACCGTCCCCAGTATCATCTCTGAAACAAGCATTCGTCCCGGGGACGGCAATATGTGACCAGACAGAAACGGGGATGGGCGGGGACGGATCCGAGCTGGCGGGATTTTTTTTGGAGTTCAAACTTCGAATTTGGGCGCCGATTCTTGGAGGGTTTTTTAGCGCCTTCTTTTGGGGGGCATCTAGAAGGTTCCTAAAGTCCCTTAGAAGCATAAATAGAGCTCACTTGCTCACAAGCTCACAAGTCTCAAGCTCACTTGCTTCCTTGCATTCAGCCTATGTGCATGTGCCATGAATGCTTGAGCATATTCAAGGGCTTTAGCCTTTTCCCTAGAGTCTAGAGTCTAGACTCTATCCTCTCAACCCTCTCTTCAGCCTTGTCATCGTTACCCTTCTCCTCTAAGGCTCTATGGCTTCTTCATCGCGAACAAGTGGATCAAACACCAAGAGGAGGCATGCTAGAGACCATGAACTTGCAAGCTATGTGGCTACAAACGAACGGGTGGAGCAAACAAGGTGCGTGCACACTTATATATACCATAATGAATCCAAGTAAACCCCAAATTCACCCTCAAAGGAAGGTGCAACTACAAGCTCATGGTAGTCAACCACAAGACTACATAGCATATCAGCTCCACTATGCACAGTATCGACTCAATACTATGACATCCCCACTAACGTCCTCAGTGCCCAATAGTGGGTATAGAGCTCAGAATGAATACATGCTCACACACACACCCCACAACGCACACACACCACGAGCATGAACTCACAAGAAGCTCTGCGTGCACACTTACTTCATGAACGTGGACATGAAGTAAGATTTTGTTCCGCAATCACTTCAGAGAAGAAGCAAGAATTACTCAACAAGCTTGCTATTAGTGATGCACAAATTCATGCTCGTCGTGCCTCACAAGCTCCCATCAACCCGGCATCATTTGTGAGGTCTTCTATGCCATCCTCTTCAAGAGCATCATCTTCATTGGGGCCGATTCATGCTCCTACTCCTCCTACTCCTACTCCTCCTTCTACTCCCTCTTCCACACCATCGGGAATGCCATATGTACGTCAATCTCGTCAACAAACACTCCATGAAAATTGGAATCCCGTATTGAAAGAGGAGGTGGACACGGCAGTGGCACGTTTTTTCTACCATGACCACATAGCTTTCAATGGAGCTCGGTAAAAATCTTATCTTGATTCTATTGTTTTGTTTTAAATAGTTAAACTTCAAAGTTCGAAATTCACTTTCATATGTCATAATTGATTACTTATAAATCTTTGTTTTACCATTTTTCATAGATCACCATACTTCAAAGACATGGTAAAGAAGATAGGTGAATATGGAGCACACTATGTGCCTCCATCTTCGGAGAGCTTACGCACCACTTTATTGGAGAAAGAGAAGAAGCTTGTTGAGGCCGCATGTGAGAGCATAAAGAAATCATGGGAAAGAAATGGAGTATCATTGCTTGTGGATGGATGGAGTGATGTTCAACGACGCTCTATCCATGGAGTTGTGGCTTATTCTCGTGGAGAGATGTACTTCATCTCCTCACATGATGCATCTGAGACAGGGAAATGAGCTGATATACTTGCAGCAGAGTGGGCAAGTGCCATAGAGATTGTGGGGCCATCAAATGTTGTTTGCATTGTAGCGGATGGAGAGCCTTCAAATAGAGCTGCAGGTGCAATTATTGAAAATTTGTACCCTCACATTATTGTTTGCTTTTGCATGGCTCATTGTTTGAATAATATTCTCAAAGATATTGGGAATTTGGATTGGATTTTGCCTGGAATCAATGAGGCAAATGCATTGGTTAGCTTCATCAACAACCACACACGTGTGAAGAATGAGTTTAGCAAGAGGTCTACTCTTGCTTTGCTCAAGTATTCAGACACCAGATTTGCATACAACTTCACCATGTTACACCGTGTAGTGAAATGCAGTGGTGTCTTGAGGGGGCTCTTATTGAGTGATGAGTTTGCAAGGATCCCAGAGGCTTCTACTTCGACAGGAAAGCACTTTAGAAGGTTAGCTGATGATGCAACGTGGTGGGAGAGCATTTCTCACATTGTGGATATTGTGCATCCACTTGTGCACTTGCTAAAAATTGTGGATTCCATGGAGCCGTGCATTGGTAAAGTGTATGAAGCTATGGATCGCACAATTGAATCACTGAAAACATTGGTGAAGGATAATGCCAGGTATGAAGAAATTTCAGCTATTTGCGTTAGTAGATGGAATGCATACTACTCCCCACTGCATGCAGCGGCATACATGTTGGATCCGGAATTTCAAGATAAAAAGCAATATTCAGATCCAGAGGTGGCTAATGGATGGAGGATCATATTAGAGAGGCTTGTACCAGATAGTGCAACTACAAGACTTATCAGAGATCAGCTATCCAAATATAGGACCGGGAAAGATGCTTCATATGCATGCGCGGATGCCCAGGAGGATAGATTACGTGTTGGTGTTGCCCTATGGTGGGAAGATTTTGGTTTTGATGGTCCAAATCTTCAACAGTTGGCCATTCGAATACTTACTCAAGCTTGCACTACGAGTTGCCTTGAGTAACTATGGAGTGTGTATGGACATGTATCCTCCAAAAAGAGGAATAGACTTGGTGTGCAGCGTGCTAGTGATCTTGTGTTCGTCAGTGCCAATTTGAGGATGCTTCGCAGGACTCAATGCATGGAAGGAGATCCTTTCAGAGAATGGGAGGTAGAGCAAGAGTCAGACCAAGTCGCAAATGAAGAACATGAAGTAGAAGCCACTGATTGTGTTGCAGAAAATGAGACTCCCCACTTGGATTCTCCATAGTCATACTTATGTTGTAATCTCTACATTTATGTTCCAGGCTAGTCTTTTTGACATTTGTCAATCGATGGTATACCATATGATGTAACATCTTTTTGTCATTATGATGTAACATCTTTTTGATATGATGATGATGATGTATCCACCTTTTTTGACATGATGAAATACATATGACTTGTCACTTGTCACTTTCAATGTCCTTCAGGCTTCGTTACGCATACATGTGTATATTGTTTATACTTAAAAAACATCTTTTTTCTATGGTCTTCATGTTATTAGTCATCTAATATGTTAGCAAATTCATTCTACATGACTTTCATATGATTATTTTGGGAAAAAATGCATTATTTTAGTGCCGTCCCGGGGACGCATCCCCGGGACACTCGAGGCACCGTCCCCATCCCGGAGACACCACCGTTCCCGGGACCCGTCCCCGTCCCCTGGTGACTTTGCTTATTACTCTAGGGGCTAGGCAAGGCTTCTTTCAGATTTTATTGCTCATATTTAAGATAGAGAGAACTTGTGCATGCCTAATGTGGGTGAAACTTGTGCATCTTCCTTACAGATTTGGCTGATTATCACAAAACCTGATAGCTTTCTTGGCAAAGTTCCTTACATCTCACCTACCATGGCATCAAATAGAATAGATGTAGTCTATTTTGTACAGATACACCATTTCCAGACATTCAATTCTCACAGGTGCAGGTGAGGTTCTCATGTATATCAAATAGGATTCTCTCACAGGTTCATACCTCAATTATTGCAAAATTGAAATTAGAACACTGCTGGGGTCACTCTCTAAATCCCTAGTGTGAGTGGAGCTTGTGGATCTTCCCTCACATATTTGGATGAATGTTGCAAAACTTGGTAGCTTTTCCTGAGAAGTTCCTCTCACCTTACCTATCATACAGTGAATAGACACAAAATATATTCTATGGCATGCAAATACATCATTTTCAAACACTCAACTGTAGGTGAGGTTCTTACACATATCAGGTAGGGTTCTCTGACAGGTTCATGCTTCCACTCTAAAAAATTTAAGAAATTTCTCTAGTAACTGTCCTAACTTGAGACATTCACATAGTAAAGCAGTAACTGAGTAAGTGGAGTATGCTCTTTATAACATTACATAGGATGCCCACAAAATCCAACAATCCACTTAAAATCTCATGGACGTAGTGCATAGATGCTGGAAAAAGTTTCAACAAGAGCTTCACACATAAGAAGAGTTCAAGGCATTCTTCTGTGCATAAGGCATCCCAATGCACTGAATGCCCTCTGAGGCAGGGAGAGAGGGAAAGAAGGGAAAGGAAGGAAGAGAGAGAGAGAGAGAGAGAGAGAGAGAGAGAGAGAGAGAAATGAGGGGAGAGATAGAAAGAGAGAGAGAGAGAGAGAGAGAGAGAGATGAAATGAAATCACATATAAACATCTTCAAAAAAGGCCAAAATGACCTACAAGATCAAACGCCACATATTCATGCATCTGTACAATGTCTACGTACTAAAAACACTGAAGGTAAGTAAATTTTGTGTGTGTGTGTGTGTGTGTGTGTGTGTGTGTGTGTGTGTGTGTGTGTGTGTGTGTGTGTGTGTGTGTGTCTGTGCACATGTGACATGTGTGCGTGTGTGTGAGAGAGAGAGAGAGAGAGAAAGAAAGAAAGAAAGACTTTTTAACGTCTATTAGAGGCCAAAATCGGCCTATGAGACAAAACATATACATCAGTATGATCCAATCCACTGTGATCCCAAAAGGAAAATAAAGTGTGAGTACCGCAAACGGGTATAAAAGGAGTGGATAGTAAATGGGATCAAGGGTGTGGGGTGCTATGGGTATGCACTCTATATGCTCAATGGGTGAGATACAAATATGATATGCATAGGGAGGGGAGGCTCGATGGTATCACAACCCACTAAATGCCTAGAGTGGGTGTAGGATATAATGCATCGGTGGGTAAGGCATCATGGCGATCCTCAAAATGCTCTAAACGTCCAAATCGATAGGGGTGCGCTGCTGACGTCTCCGTATCTCCATGTCATGGCGTGCGTGAATCGCCTGAATCTCTCTCTGATGTGGACGGGCTCTCCGGACTGGGAGTCTCGATCATCGACGCTGTTGTCTAAGCTCCTCTGCTCTGTGTAATGTGACACCCCGCATCGAGCTGGGTCCTCGAGTGGCTGTGGATCTGAAAAAATCTGTAATATAAGTCTGAGGGGGAGGGGCCAGGTGTATCTCCATCTGCTGCTAGAGGAGTGATGCACTGCGGTGCTCGAGCTCTACTAGGAAACGACCTAGAGGGCGCTGGTCCTCTGTCCCCAATAAAGCCCTGATCTCTCTGGTCCCCCTCAAGAGCTGTGGATAGCGGTCTCTAATGTCCTCATACGCCTGGCATCTACATGTGTAGTGCTCCTCGTCCTCCACCTCCTCTCTACATATCCTGCATAATCTCTCATCCCTCGGGGTATGTGTGGCTCGCCCAACCTCAATCTCGAGCTGGTGTGATGGTACTCTGAGCTGCCCAATGGCCACTCTCTCAGCTGGTGCCATATATGTATCCATGTATCGTGGTCTCTGAATGAAACCATCCACTGTCAGAGTCAGGAAGTGCTCTCTGTAATGTTGCCTCTTTGTGGGAAGAGGCTCCCATGGTGCTATCCATGTCTCCTAGACGTGTATCTGTAGTAGGTCCTGGCGGATGATCCTATTCCTCTCCGAACGAGAGAGGGTAATGTGGGGGGAAGAGAGGTCATACTGAAAAGGGGGGAGATCCGTAATGCTCATGCCATGGTCTGCTAACCATCGATAAGTCTGTGCATACCATACTCTCTCATGCCCTGTCTCTGCCAAATGTCTAGAGCTCTCAAATGCAAGCCTGGTGAGTCTGCTGGTGGGGAGCGAGCTCTCTGACTCTCAGAATAAAGGTCACCAACTGGAAGAGGGCCTCCACTAGCATCGGTGGTGTGCCAAGCTCAGCTCGTATAATGTCATGTGGAACGGAGGGCTTGCTGCGCAGCAAGCATGAGATCATGGTGACATGGGGCCTCTCAATCCGCGCCCACATCGCCTCTGTGATCCCTGGTGCCCATACTGCCGCTGAGAGAGAGAGAAAGAGAGAGAAAGTGGGGGAAAGAAGGGGGGAAGGGGGGGGGGGGGGGGGGGGGGGGGGGGGGGGGGGGGGGGGGGGGGGGGGGGTTGGGTGGGCATGCACACGTGCGTGTGCACACATGCATGAGAGAGAGAGAGAGAGGAAGAAGAAGAAGAAGAAGAAGAAGAAGAAGAAGTTGTATTAACGTCTTCCAAAGGCCAAACGTTGCCTATGAGACAAAACCATGTACAACTGTGGTCATGTCTTTGTAGAGATGTAAAAAGGGGAAATACTCGCTACCCAAAACTGTGCAGGCTGGGGGAAATAGAGGGAGAGAAAAAAAAAGGGGATTACATAGCTGATAATGAAGGGGTAGTGGGGATCATGAAGTGGTGCATGGGGGGGAGTGTGTCTCTGACTCTGTAGATAATGGCCACTTAATATAGGGAGTACCCATGTGGGGGTGAGATGTGTGTACCCTAAGCACCGGTGGTGGGTGGAGGTAGGTGGAGGTGGGTGGTACATCAGCGGCAGTCTAAGTACCTCCTAAAAGGATGCTACCCAAGTGCTGGTGGTGCACCTCTGCTCCAGCATGTAGTCGTGGGCTATCCTAATGCGTGACACATGTGCACACACACAGACAAACATTGATATTATTAAAAATCATTAAAAAAGGAAAAAAATGCCATACCTACACAAAGGAAGTCTGTATGCACAAGACAAATGCAAAACATTAGATGCAATTCGCCCCAAGTCTACAACCCAAGGTTTACATACCTGGCATATGATGCTTTGGAACCATGCAATGATAGAAGAGGCACAATTGGAGTCTTTATTTCTTTAAAAAGGGCACCAAGAAGGAACTGCAAGCAGAAAATTCACCACTCTGAAACAATCCAAAAGAAACCAGCATCATTCTTTGAGATTCGTAGAAAAAATATACTTTACCGGCTTCCATACAAGCCTGGCTCCTGTATCCTTTGCAATACTTTCCACCTAAAATAATGTTTCAGAAGTTCACAGCATGAAACCTTCTTTAACATTGATATCTCAAAAACAAAAACATGACTGCATGTCTTAGACCTGAAGGGAAGCCAAAAATGACCAAGGACTGCTGAAATCATAATAAAACACTAATGTATGAGGCTTATGCTTGCGTGATCCCCTGCATTTGATTGAAGCTTACATCAGAATGCAAGGCAATAATCAGGCTGTCGTTAGAATAAAAATCAATATATTTGAAGATTTGAGATGGTAGTCTAAAAGAGCAGTAATGAGGAAGAAGAGCAGGGGAGACGGAGAAGAAAAGAACACAGAGGAAAACCCTACCTCAGTAGATGCCTAGGAACAGCTGTTGACGAGAGCACCTTCTCCACTAAAACAAGGCGATCCTATGAAACACATTACACATACAAATGAAATATCAACTAGTATAGACTCTAGCTTTGATCATACCAATTCGTATCACTTTCAAAATAACATGAGAAAGGAGAACATTGTATCCATTGCTCCTTAGTGTCCATAATCTCTTTCTCAATCAAACAGCAATCAGAAGTATTCAATGTTTCTGCATCTAAAAGGACACATTTGAGAAGAATATATATCTAATTATGTTGGTTCCATGGCATAAGTTTTGGACCCACTGATTTGATCTCAATAGCTGAGCCCAGGTAAACCAAAAGATGCTCCATTCAATAATAACAACAGATAGATACGTAGAAATCATTGTTATTTTCACAATACAGTGTTTGGTAATCTTCATAAATACCTGACCCCAATACAGTCTACTATTAACAATAAAGCATGGAACTCCAAAGGCACCCAGATTGGCTAGTCGCACCTGTTGATTGAAATGCAATGGAATCTCTCTCTCTCTCTCTCTCTCTCTCTCTCTCTCTCTCTCTCTCTCTCTCTCTCTCTCTCTCTCTCTCTCTCTCTCTCTCTCTCTCTCTCTCTCTCTCTCTCTCTCTCTCTCTCTCTCTCTCTCTCTCTCTCTCTCTCTCTCTCTCTCTCTCTCTCTCATTTGAGAGCTCCAGACATTTAGCAGAGACAGGGCATGAGAGAGTATGGTATGCACAGACTTACCGATGGTTAGCAAACCATGGCATGAGCATTACCGATCTTCCCCCCTTTCAGTATGACCTCTCTTCCCCCCACATTACCCTCTCTCGTTCGGAGAGGAATAGGATCATCCATCAGGATCTACTACAGATACACGTCAGGGAGACATGGATAGCACCACCGGAGCCTCTTCCCACAAAGAGGCAACACTACAGAGAGCACTTCCTGACTGTGACAGCGGATGGTTTCATTCAGAGACCACGATACATGGATACATACATGGCACCAGCTGAGAGAGTGGCCATTGGGCAGCTCAGAGTATCATCACACCAGCTCGAGATTGAGGTTGGGCGAGCGACACATACCCCGAGGGACGAGAGATTATGCAGGATATGTAGAGAGGAGGTGTAGGACGAGGAGCACTACACATGTAGATGCCACGCATATGAGGACATCAGAGACCGCTACCCACAGCTCTTCAGGGGGGGCAGAGAGATCAGGGCTTTATTGGAGACAGAGGACCAGCGCCCTCTAGGTCGTTTCCTAGTAGAGCTCCAGCACCGTCGTACATCACTCCTCTAGCAGCAGATGGAGATACACCTCGCCCCCCTCCCTCAGACTCATATTACAGATTTTTTCAGACCCACATCCACTCGAGGACCCAGCTCGATGCGGGGTGTCACATTACACAGAGTAGAGGAGCTTAGACGACAGCGTCGACGACCGAGACCCCCACTCCGGAGAGTCAGTCCACACCAGAGAGAGATTCAGGCGATTCACGCACACCATGACATGGAGATACGGAGACGTCAACAGCGCACCCCTGTCGATCTGGACATTCAGAGCATTTTGAGGATCTCCATGATGCCTTACCCACCGATGCATTATATTCTACACCCACTCCAGGCATTTAGAGGGTTGTGATACCATCGAGCCTCCCATCCATATGCATAGTATCACACCCATTGAGCATATAGAGTGCATACCCATAGCACCCCACACCCTTGAGGCCAGTTATTGTCCACTCCTTTTATACCCGTCTTTTGTACTCATGCTTTATTTTCCTTTTGGGATCACAGTGGATTGGATCATACTGATGTATATGTTTTGTCTCATAGGCCGATTTTGGCCTCTAATAGACGTTAAAAAGTCTTTCTCTCTCTCTCTCTCTCTCTCTCTCTCTCTCTCTCTCTCTCTCTCTCTCTCTCTCTCTCTCTCTCTCTCTCTCTCTCTCTCTCTCTCTCTCTCTCTCTCTCTCTCTCTCTCTCTCTCTCTCTCTCTCTCTCTCTCTCTCTCTCTCTCTCTCTCTCTCTCTCTCTCTCTCTCTCTCTCTCTCTCTCTCTCTCTCTCTCTCTCTCTCTCTCTCTCTCTCTCTCTCTCTCTCATATAGACTACAGATATAGCACTCCATTCACACCCCCTTCCCCCGAAAAACTTTCTTTCATGGGTATCTCTACATGCATACTACAGAGATCTATATCAGCTTCACCAGTTTCTCTTTCAGCACTTTTATCTTTTCGGATTGACAGAACATACACCCATGTACACTGATTTGTCTCATCGGCCGAGTTCGGCCTCCTAATAGACGTAAAAATTCTCTCTCTCTCTCTCTCTCTCTCTCTCTCTCTCTCTCTCTCTCTCTCTCTCTCTCTCTCTCTCTCTCTCTCTCTCTCTCTCTCTCTCTCTCTCTCTCTCTCTCTCTCTCTCTCTCTCTCTCTCTCTCTCTCTCTCTCTCTCTCTCTCTCTCTCTCTCTCTCTCTCTCTCTCTCTCTCTCTCTCTCTCTCTCTCTCTCTCTCTCTCTACCCCCCTTCCCTCCCTCTCTCTCTCTCTACCCCCCTTCCCTCCCTCCCTCTCTCTCTCTCTCTCTCTCTCTCTCTCTCTCTCTCTCTCTCTCTCTCCCTCCCTCCCTCCCTCCCTCCCTCCCTCCCTCCCTCCCTCCCTCCCTCCCTCCCTCCCTCCCTCCCTCCCTCCCTCCCTCCCTCCCTCCCTCCCTCCCTCCCTCCCTCCCTCCCTCCCTCCCTCCCTCCCTCCCTCCCTCCCTCCCTCCCTACCTACCTACCTACCTACCTACCTACCTACCTACCTACCTACCTACCTACCTACCTACCTACCTACCTACCTACCTACCTACCTACCTACCTACCTACCTACCTACCTACCTACCTACCTACCTATATATATATATATATATATATATATATATATATATATATATATATATATATATATATATATATATATATATATATATATATATATATATATATATATATCAGTTCTTGGACTTTCTAGCGGACGGACTCATCCAGAGACCACGCTACATGGACACATACATGCCTCATAGCTCAAGGGTAGCGATTGGCCAGCTGAAGGTCTCATCACACCAACTAGAGAGATTGAGGCTGGTAGAGCAGCAGACACCCCCAGAGAAGAGAGGATTTGCCCTATATGTGGAGTAGAGATTGAGGATGAGGAGCATTTTGAATGTTGATGCAAGGCATATGATGATATAAGAAGCAGATATGAGGCTCTATTCACAGGACAGCTTACCTTTCATGAGATCATGGCCCCTAGAGATCAGAGTCAGTTAGGGCCATTCTTAGTAGAGATACAGTGCCACAGAGATGCCCTGCTTCGGCCCACCAAATCAGCTCCGATCGGTGGGACACAGACACAGCTGACTGATTTCTTTACCCCAGGACATGCACGGGATTCCCCCCCTATTGTCACTCACAGAGGGATGACTCCTCAGCAGGCTGAGGCCTCTCGGGCTCGGAGACGACCCCGAACTAGAGGCTTTCAGACATAGAGATTGCACAGTCATGAGATTGCAGATGAGCACTAGTTGGGGGTTTTGTGTCACTTAAATGCATTCTCATACTTGTATCACCCTCTTGCATATAGGCTACGATAGAGATAGCACTCCATATGCCCCCCTTTTGTAGACTCTCCACATGCATGTTTATGGAGACTCTGGATTTCTTTTTACCCAGTATAGCATCAGTTTTTATTTTCAGCATGCTTTGTCTTCCCGTTTTATCGGAGACACAACCCATGTACATTGATTCTGTCTCATAGGTCGAGTTTCGCCTTCTAATAGAAGTTAAAAATCTTTATTTCTTTCTCTATGGCTCAAGAGAACTATGGCTCAAGTGGCAACAAGATTGGATAGAAGAGAAAAAGATCATGCAAGAACAAATCGAGGCCCTCAAAGCATCGATAGCCTCCCTGAACCTTGAGAAGGTGAACTTAGATCAGACACAAGGGAAGTGCTTAAAATGGAGCTCACTGAAGCCTTGACCGCGAGCATTGACACCAAGCTCGAGGCAACCAAAGAAGGATGGGTTCAAGTCGTGAAGAAAACATCAAAAAAGAGGCAAAGAAGAAACACAAAAAGAAGAAGCTCTCATTGTACACACCACCATTGAAGAGGAGAGGATGTGATGAGCTCGACGCCTTAATGTGCGGATCACGGGTATATAAGAAAAAGAAGGCTCCACACTCGAGATCGATGGAAGACACTATGTAAGAAGCTTGATTACAAGGAAGAGGAGGCCCTTCCATTCATCAAATGTTGGAGAGTAGGAAAAGATCTTTCAAAGAAGAGTGCGCTCATTTTGCAATTCCCCCTCCGAAGCGGTAAGATTCACGTTCATTCGCAAGAGAGTGGTTTTGAGGGGGCTTGAAGGTCCCCCTATTTACCTAGATGACGATCTCACACCCGTGCAAGTAGCACATTGTCGTGCATGCATGCCAAGAGTACATGAGTCTTGTAGAGAATGGAAGAAGGCTTCATAAAGAGATAGTCGGGTCATCATTGATGGCAACGCCATACTACGGGGATTCACGGCTTGTGAGACAATTCAAGAGATACATCTTGGAGTGTGGAACTGCAATGACGATTTATGGACACATCCAGAAAGACTTGAGGAGGTGAGCAAAGATAGAGATATTATTTTGCTTGCAGAGACACATGAGAGCCCTAATAGGAGCCTACCTCGTGTGCATGGCTTCCAGTGGGAGTCTACACGCAAAGATTGTACACACCACCACACTACGAGAGGATAGGGGGAATGGCGATACTCTTCACAAATGGACTTCAAAGCAGGATTTAGATCGTCGCACGAGATTCAAAGGCGAGATACCTTTGGATCCGATTACAACTCTCACAAGAGAGGACCATCTAATTGCACTAAGCTATTTTGCACCTTCTAGCTCCCAATTCTCCATCATGGATCACGAGGAGGGCTCACCTTATACTTGTCTATTAGAGGAGATCACGGAGTACTCTACTCTAGGGGAAGTCTTCCTTATGGGAGACTTCAATGCCAGAAAGGGCAACGATCAGTGCGAGGCTTTTGACCAAGGGATCCAATCATACTACCCACTATATAGGAGGGATCTACGGCATGAGTTTCAGCTCATTCTACACAAACACTCTATGGTACCCACCTCCTCAAACTCAGGTCCAAACGTCACCTCATTATTTATAACGGAATGAGACAATGGCCTACGTCGAGGGGATTGACATGCATACCGCACTCAGTTACTGGAGGAGGAAGTATCGTAGATTATATAAGGGGACCTAAGGAGGCCACTTACATACTCAGTTCCTTCACCATCCCGCCTATACCCATTGGAGCAGAACATGCATATCTTGCACTATCCCTCAAGGGGGACATCCACACACACACTAATGACAGGTTCCCAACACACTACCATCCACTTCACACACAATCTTGCTCACATATACTTAACCCACGTTCAGGAAAGTTTTCTTTCGCTTCATCTTGACATCCTACTATCTATACTTACCTCACATATAGCATCCATCCTTCAAACATATGCCATCGTTCATTCCCACACACCACCCATTCTGGTCCTCATATGATGATGAGTGCAAGAGTCTCTATCATCAACTACAAGCTCAAAGAGCGTTAGGAGAGATCACATAGATGAAGGCTAGAAGACATATGAAGACCCTCACACGCCGAAAGAGATTGGCCTTCGAGGAGGCACATGAGCTTGAGCTACGCTACTTACTTATGGGCAGGGATTGCATTGCTCCATGGCGCACTCTACAAGAGCCGCAGTCGACCACACCTATTGGAGATTTGTAGATTTGGCACGAGTATGTTGAGAGACTATATGAGATACCTAGCCAGCCTCCCATTCCCCAGCCACCTCGACCTCGTCCTACTCGTTCCTCTTTCTTCACAGTAAAGATGATCCAGAGGGCCATTGAGCGGCTATAGCATGGGCGTTTGACCGACCACATAGGACAGTAGAGTGAGCACCTCATATATACTGCCTCCGCTATAGCTCCATTGATTGCACACGTCTTCAATCGGGATACTCCATACATACATTGTTCATGAGAAGATGGGTCATAATTGCATACAGTAGTAAATGCCCATTTTTCATTCTCCACAAGATTAGCATACTTAATTTTGGGTGTAGAGGCCTCTGCAACAACCATTCCAACCTCTTTTTGCTTTGCCTCTTTTGCAGCCAGTTTTGGACAACTCTTTATTACATAATCATTTCCTTTACAGTATTTGCAAAACAATTTCTTCTTTTCTGATTTCTTCTCGTCTTTGTCTTCCTTTTTCGAATCTATAAAATTAGGAGATTTTTGCTTACTAGTAGATTAGTTCCATTTACCTTTGCCCTTCTAAATCGCTAAGAAAGCTTGGTCTGCAGACAGCTACACACATAATGCACCTGTTTTGCCTGGATTGACCTTCTTGCAACAAAACAAAGACCGACTCCTCAAATGTTAAGGCATTTGGATTGCCTTTCATCATCAAGCAAAGAGTAGAAGCAAAACTCTTATATGAATATGGAAGACCATTTAGAACCGTCTGCAAAAGTGAAAATCAAAAGTGAACTATATGGAAAGACTTCATTAGCGAAAATCAATTGTTCTTTCAAATCTTTGATCTTTGTCAAAAAATTGTTCATAGAATCTCCATTCATATGCTCTTTCTCCTACGGAGCTAAGAAACATGAGCCTCAATTCTTGCCTAGCATAAGGTGGTAAGTGTATCCAAAGCATCCTCTGCTTTTTTGGAAGAGCGAATATCAGGGATAATGGCACGTTTGGTAGAAAAAGCTATCAATGCATCTACCTGAGCATCTCTGCCATCCTAACGAAGTTTCTCTATAGCTCAGACCCAAGCAAGAATAGGAATTTGAAGATCTTCATCTTCAACGCAATCTGCATCACCTTCATTAATTGTATGTGCAGGTGTAGTAGGTCCTTTTTCAACACCCTGCACAATATTCCACAGTCCTTTTGTGGCCAATACATGATGCATCATATATGCCCATAATGGGTAATTGGTATCATCTAACTTGTCCTCAACAGCCAACATTTGGAATACATCATTGCTTTCATCCATGGCCACTGACTAAAATACCTTGATGCAAAAAACGATTGTATCTCAAAAAGTTGAACAGAACTACCATATTGAGCTCTACTAAACCTATAGCAGACTTCGAGGAGCTTGTATTGGCAAACCAAAACATATATATATGTTTGGCACAAAAAGACAAAATTTCTTGCACATGCATTGCGATAGTGCATTCGAAGGCCGATACGAGCTCAGATCCAAATTTCGGCACCGTTGTTTTGAACTCCTAATCACCCTAAGTATGCTCACCAAATTTCGTGCAATTCTGAAACTGTGACCTAAGGGGTGTGGACGATGCCCTAGATGAAGAGGGGACCTCCTCTAATACCAACTCTTGGAGTTTGAGGTCTCGGGAAGCACGCGAACAGCACAAGGAAGAAGAAGAAGCTTGGAGCACAAAACACAATACTGAATGTATTACCAAGTGAATGTGCAAAGATAAGTAACCCATTAGGATTATAGACGTATATACAAGCCGAGGGGGAAAAACCTCCTAAGGAGGGAAAAAAAGTGCCCCGACGGTCCTACGTGAGTTCACACATCACTACCAAAATATCAACAAAACATACTCCCAAGATTATCAAACTTGGCCAATCCATTTCAAACTAGGATCATATGATCTAAGCTACACCTATTTTGTAGAAACACAAATATAAGAAGGTTTTATAAGACCACCATAAACTTCTAAATGTAGAGATAAAACCGTTGCATGCTCATATAAATCTTCCTCCATGACCACCAAGATGTTTCACCAACTCCCAAATATGACCGAGTGACTAATGGCAAGGAGCACTAAAAGGTTGACTTGTATTTGAACATCACTTCATAAGTAAACAAGAAAGCAATGTTCTCCACTCTGCAAACATAGGGAAAAAATAATCATGTGATTTATAAAATAAAAAAATAAATTTTTTTTTTTTTTAAAAAAAAAACGTAAAAATCGTGCCACCCATTTAAATCGCTGAGGACGATTTTTATTCAAAAAATCGTTACCCAGAGTTCCTCCTACTGAAGAACAAGCAAGATGGGATGCTAGAGATGCTTTAGCTCTCTCATTCATAGCAATGAGTGTTAAAAAGCATATTCTACCACAAATTAGATCTTGCAGAAGTTCTAGACAAGCTTGGTTAAAGCTTGAGAATCTTTTTCAGAGCAGAAATCCTGCTAGGAAAGCTCACTTGAGGAGATAACTAGCAAACACAAGGATGAAGGCTGGATGAAGGCTGGTGAGTCTATTCAAACCCACATTACAAAGCTCATTGACTTGAGAGATCAACTTCTAAATGTAAGAGTTGAAATATCTGATGAAGAAATGGTAAATACGCTGATTAATTCACTTCCTATCTCATATCGGTCTTTTATAACCACTCTTACTCTTACAACAAGAGATAGAGAGATTACATTTGAAGAATTAGAATTCTTGCTACTTCAAGATGAAGATCAGTTCAAGGGTATGGAAGAGAATGAAGAAGCACTTTTGTCTTCATCAAAGGGTAAAAAGAAGAAGAAGGATAAGATGGAGAAACAATCCAAGATGGAAAGTAAGTCCTCTTTACCTTCTACTTCAGATTCTATTTCTACTACAACTAAAGAGAAGTCTTCTAAGAAGAAGGAAGCATTATGTCACTATTGCAAGGAACAGTGGACATTTTATAGCAGTTTATCAAAAAAGGATTGCAACAAAAAAGAAAAAGGCATCAGGTAATGTTGCAGAAGATGTTAAAAAAGGGAAATCTCAAGGTGATTCTTATGCCTGTATCGTCATTGAGGAAGTACCTTTTGATCAGGAAGCTTTGCAAGTTCTTTCAACAGATCCTTGGATATTTGATTCAAGTGCTACAAGCATATGACAAGATGCAGAGAAGTATTTTCTTCTCTTTCCTATTCTTTTGGTAGAAGAGTTACTATTGCAGATGGCAATGATTTGGATGTTGTAGGAATAGGTACAGTAACCCTAAAGTCAAGAGATGGTGGTAATTTTCAGATTTCAGATGTTTTATATGTACCTAATATCAAGAAGAATCTGCTATCTATATCTGAATTTTTAGGTGATGGTTACAAAGTCGTATTTGAAAGAGATCTTTGTAAGATTTTGTCACACAAAGAAGAGAAATGTATTTTACAAGGTGAGCATAAAGGAGGGATTTTTATTTTGTCAAAAATGAGTTAAGCATATGTTGTCAAATCTTCCTAACCAGTGGAAGATATTAACTTATGGCATGAAAGATTTGGACATATTAGTTTTGTAGCTCTCAAGAATTATCGAAGATAGAGGTATGGTTGAGAGTTTACCCTCATTCGAGCTACCAGATGATTCAGATATATGTGAAGGATGTTTTGAAGGTAAGATGCATAAACTACCTTTCAAGAAGCATGGTCATATTACAGCTACTAGGAAACTGTAGATAATACATTCAGATGTGAATGGACCCATGAGAGAAGACCCTATTCAAGGTTTTAGGTATTTTGTTTTATTTGTTGATGATTTTACGAGATATCCATGGATCTATGGTCTTAAGTTGAAGTCAAAAGTCTTTCCTACGTTCAAGAAATTTGTAGCTATGGTTGAAAATGAAAGTCACGTACCTATCCAGATTCTCACAAGTGATAGAGGTGGAGAATACTTATCAAATGAAATTCAGACATTTCTTGAAGAAAAAGGTATTACTCGACACCTTACTATTGCTTACACTCCTCGTCATAATGGTGTTGCAAAAAGAAGGAATAGAGTACTTGTTGAGATGATGCGGAGCATGATGGCGTCCAAGAAGCTTTAACCAAAATTCTGTTTTGATGCAGTACATACAGCTAATCACATTTTGAACAGGTCTTCTAGAAAAGCTTTAAAGATAATTACACCTTATGAAGCATATTATGGAAGAAAACCTAATGTGAGCTATTTCAGAGTATTCGGATCACTATCTTATGATCATGTTGAGAAAAAGGATCGTGGCAAACTAGATATAAAGGCAAGGAAAGCTGTTTTTATTGGATATCTTGTTGAAAGTAAAGGATACAGGTTTTATGTTCCAGAGACAAGTGAAGTTATCCTTTCACGCAATGCATATATTGCTGAAAATAAGATATATGATAAAGAAGCAGAAATTCCAGAGTTCATTAGTGAAAATGACTATGGATTTTTTAGACGGAATTTGGATATACATGTTCAGCCTTATCAGTAGGGAGCTAAAATTCCTAGGATTGAAGAAAGAGGAATTTCATAAGAAAGAGGGATTTCACAACCTTCTACAGAGTCAGTTCCACATGAGACTTTAGTTCCAGAAATGGAAGAAAGTACTAGAGTTCCAGAAAGTCCTAGTACCTCAGAGGGACACATTCCAGAACTAGTGGAAACTAAAGAGTAAGAAAGAGTGTCACCACTATTTAAGGATACACCTACTTGGTTATATCAGACATGGAAAGATAGTGGTATAAAGACTTTTACAGGAAGAACAAGGAGTCAAACTAGACAACAACAACAAAAAGATCATGTAAGTTTTGCTAAAGACTTTGAGATTCATGATATTTTAGCACTCATAACACTTAAAGATGAACCTGCATGTGTTAAAGATGAACTTAAGATTCCTATTTGGAGAAAAGCTATGCAAGAAGAGATTGATTCTATCCATAAGAATCAAACTTGGCAGCTATGTGAGTTACTAGAGGGAAAGAAAGCTATAGGTGTAAAGTGGATCTTCAAAATCAAACGGAAAGCAGATGGTACTATTGACACGTACAAAGCAAGATTAGTTGTCGAAGGATATGCACAACAAAAAGGTATTGATTATGATGAGACATTTGCTCCTACCTCTAGGATGACAGTAATTAGATCAATACTTGCTTTAGCAGCACATTTTGATTGGAATGTATATCAACTTGACATAAAGACTGCTTTTCTAAATGGAGATTTACATCAAGATGTATATATTCAGCACCTAGAAGGTTTTGAAGAAACAGGTAAAGAACACTTAGTATGTAAGCTTATAAAAGCTTTGTATGGATTAAAACAGGCACCTAGAGCTTGGTATGAAAAAATACACATATATCTTTTATCCATTGGTTTCCATAACTCAGATGCAGCTCCAACTCTTTATGTCAAAACTGAAACAGGTTTGATGATTATAGCAATCATTTATGTGGATGATATTATAGTCACATGTCCCAGAGATGAAGATTTACAGATGTTCAAAGAACAGTTGAAGCAGACATTTGATGTAAACGATTTAGGAATCTTGCATTATTATCTTGGGATTCAGTTTCTGTTTAAGGATGAGTGTATCTATATGACACAACAAAAGTACATTGAGAAACTATTAGAAAGGCTTCAGATGACTGAAGCTAAACCTATGCAAACACCTATGGATCAGAACACGTCTTTACAGACAGCGGCAGATGAACAATCATTTGAGAAACTATATGACATTTGATGTAAACGATTTAGGAATCTTGCATTATTATCTTGGGATTCAGTTTCTGTTTAAAGATGAGTGTATCTATATGACACAACAAAAGTACATTGAGAAACTATTAGAAAGGCCTCATATGACTGAAGCTAAACCTATGCAAACACACATGGATAGAGTAGAGATTTAAATCGTAGATTTAAATCGGGATTTAAATCGTTTAAATCGTAGAGGTTTTAAAAAATAAAAATAAAATCAAGGTTTTTATTCATCAAGAGAGATTTTTATTTTTTTTTCTTATATTTAAGGTATGCACAATCCCTAGTACATTTAGTGCCAAAAACACATGAAATACCTACTCTAGAAGTTAGAACCCCTCCCTATTACATCATTACAATTTACATCAATGAGACATACATCGTAAAACTTAAATGAATGATAAATCATGAACATCATATCTACATTGCAATTTACACCATAAATGAGATAGTGATCAATGACATTCATTACATGAATGATGAAAAGTAAAAGATATACATGAATGCCAATAGCTAAAAGCACAAAAACCATAGAAGAAGTGGCAATGTCATAAAAAAAAGAATAGAGTGATCACTATCACATGACACAGACTATAATCTAAGATGTATAATGAATCATGAGTTATGACTCCTCGATGTCATCCATGGAGTCATCATCTATGGGATCCTCATCAAATGTACTAGCCCATGATGATGTACTATCGGACTCTGAATGTCCAAACTGAGCTACAATCGCTGCAGCATCTGGGCAAAGATCATCTCCGCTAGAAGACGAGGCGGATAACTCCTCCCAATCATGTACATGCTCTGTAGAAGTCCCAAGGCCACCAATATCACGAACACTAGATGTCGCACCGCACTGTCCACGACCTCGGGCTCATCCACCTCGTCTCGAATAATACTTGCATGGTCGACTAAAGATGGCAATGATGGATCATCTACACAGCACAATATTTTCATAAAACAATATATTAGAATTTTGAAAATAGAGTGTAGAATGTTATGTCCTTTAGACTCTAACAACTTGAGATTGCAATGGCAATACACTAACTTTTCAAGTTTCGTTGGGCTCAATCTATTCCTCTTTTTTGTATGGAATAGAGCACATGTGCTCCAATTCCTCTCTGCAGGTCCTGAACTACAATCTTGCGAAAGTATCCGCAAGGCAAGTTTTTTCTGCGACTCACACATAATTAAATTATTTAAACTTGATTCTTTGATAATAAGATGAAATATTTACTAAAAAATCACTCACCAATATAGGAGTACTAACTCCATATTTCTCCCACCATGTGACAAGAGAAAGTTGATTCTCTCGTAGCCGTGCCGTAGGATGCCCAAAATATTTCTCCATGCTACGGTTATCTCCATTCTTCTCAAACCTGTAAGCATACACTAGGATCCACATATGTAGCATGAATTGACTCTGAATCTGTTATCTCCATTCTTCTCAAACCTGTAAGCATACACTAGGATCCACATATTTGCATTTTCCTTAAGGTTTCTCAACGTATGTCTGTTGTGTCATGTAAATACACTAAACATAATCAGAAACTGAATCCATCCTCGGACGTGTGACTGAAAACTCACAACTTAGTGTATTGTGAACCCTGGCTGGTTCATCTCTGACTATACTCAACTCTCATGAGTCTCACCAAAATTTCATATCTATGATGTCATCTCGTCTTCATCCTTGTTATATTTGTAAGTCCTTCATACCTCTTTCCTTCAAAGTCTGGTATAATCATATATATGCATACCTCATAAGTAACATCTCTCTCTGAAATATCAAGCTTCTTTGAAATAGAACTTTGGAACTTTCTCCCGAACAGGAATACCCAACACGAACTTTCTCAAGGCATTCTCCTTCTTCCTTCTTCTTCAAAATCTGGAACATAAAGAGAAACTGACAAAGGAAATATAGGAATACCTCTAGGTATGATTCTGCATTCTTTCATATATGGCTGAAAATAAGTCTTCATGTTTCATCACCCCCCTAGATGATTTAACAATAGTATCCCAACTTCTTTAAAGTTTATCACACTTCATGAAATCTGAAACGTCTTACTTCTTTTCAATAAATCTGATTTTTAGTGTTTTAGCATTGCTTCTATAACATTAATACCTCTGTCTCAAACAAAAATCTGAACCCCTTTTTATTAGCACTGCAATTGCCAATAGCTTTCACTGCCACTCCTTAGCTTCTCATAATATAGAATAAGGTTAGCTGATCCTATTACATCATAACAAAAAACTGTGATGAAAGCACTTTAGGATTCATAATCTTCTGCAACATAACAAGTATCTTCTTCTATTTCTCTGCAACACTAATCTCATAGAATCTGAATCTTTGACCTGCTTCTTCCCATGTTTAAGAACTTTAAAAACAAAGAATAAACATCTGACTCAAAAATCCTCAAGGTCATTCAAGATCATAGATCTCTCCAACAAAATACCTGTGTAGAATCTGTTCTCATCAAACCTTCATGACTGAATGTTTGATTTGTTACCTTAATGTCTCTAAGTGTCCATGCTTCTTACATAAAGTTGTAAAACTTTTCTTCATCTAAATCCTTCTCAAGAATCTGTAACTTCTACTTGAACACAAGTGGACAAACTCTCATCTTGAGAACTCGAAAATTTCCAAGTTGATACTTCATATCTTCATATTCTTCCCGGGTAAAATGTGAGAGTATCTGCTTGACTTTCTTTTCGCTAACTCTACTTCTCAAATCAGAATTTTTCTGAATTTTTCTGAAAATACTAAATTTTCTAAATTTTCTGAAAATACTGAATTTTCTTAATTTCATCTCCAAGTCTCCAACATCTGCTACAAATACTCTTTTACCTCGAGTTAGGTAAAGAAGAAAAATACTTCTCTGCAACTTGTCATATACCAAGTAGCTCTGAATTGACACTCCAAGAATTCTTTGAGGGAACATATAAGCTGCCTCCTCAAAAGCTTCAACTAAAACATAACTCATACACATATGAGTCAAAACATAAAAGTTGTCTTAGATATCTGCTCCTTTTCTTTCTCTCAATGCAATTCTTTGTCAAAACCTACTAAAACATGACCAAGTATAATGCAAAACAAGAAACTGCTTCTTCTTTAAACTATCTTCTTCACACAAGATGTTCTCGTAGACTTGTCTTTGGATGTAGAGGATAAAAGTAGGATAAATATATGGAAAATATAAAAGAAAAAGAAAGTCTTAGTTTCCCTTTGGAAATGTTGGACCTTCTTCTTCTGCATCTTTCTTCCACCTCATGATGTTAACATCTTCAAATTTCTCTTCCATATCTTTTGTTCTCTTCATCTTGAAGTAGCAAGCACTCTTAACTTCTTCAAATGAATTTTTCTCTTCCTCTTGTGCTAAGAGTAAGAGACAAAACAAACATGGTATATAAATGGAAGTGAACATAGAAGATAAAACATGCTTCTACCATCTCCTCATATGTTGAATCAACACTCTGCTTCAAATTTGACTCATATGACTGAATTCACCAACCTTTTCTTTGAGAAGGTTGAATGCTGAATTACCTTTCTAGGTACAAAATCTGATTAAAAACTTTCAATCTTGTGTTGGCTGAAAACAAAACTGATCTCATTTCCAAATTTGTCTTCTTAGATGAGCTGTCTTGCCATGAAAGAGATCTTCTATCAAAACTGTCAAGTACAACCTTTAGATACCTGTTTTGATGTAGCTAATGCTTTAACTTTCAAAGTAATGAAAGTGTTTAAAAGCACTTCTTGAATCCTTCAAATCTCTTCATAACTGCTCTTCTAAGATATGACCTGTAAATGACAATCTGATAGTAGAAACTAATACTTGTGATTTGATGTTGATCTGGTTCTTTCATCTTCTCCAAACCATTGTTTTTCCTTGAATTTGAAGTAGCCTTCTCTTCATCAAGTCTTTGTCTTCATTCAATACTTTTGTAAAGTAACTTTACTCTTCCAAAAGTATTTGGCTCCGAACAGATTATCAACTTCATACTCCACACTGATAAAAAAACATGTGATTGAATTGTCTAATTCTCAAATCTCTACTCATCTAGATTAAGTGTGTATGTCATATGTCAAATCTTAGAAGATGCTCTGAAATCAAATGTTGGTAGCCTGGGAGCTCTGATACCAAATGTTGGAAATCAAGTAGGCCCATAACTAAATTCCACAGGTTCCATAGGTCCAGGATCTACAACATAGATTCGAGCTTCTTCCAAAATTGACAAACATGAATATACAACACTTAATCATACAATGATGAGACAAAGATAGAGAGAGATTAGACAACATGTTCAAAGTGTTACGTAAGCCACTGCTTACTCAAACCATCATATATGCAAATGTTAATTTACAATGTGGGAGTCAAAATCTCAACCACTCTATGTGAAAGAAATAGATGGGAGAGTGTATGTACAGAATTTACAAGAATATTCAGATGTAGGGACAGAAATTTGAATATGTATGAGGTGTATGACCTCATAGGTTGTAGAAGAGTGAATATGAGTGACTGAAAGAGGAAAGATCAGTTTGAAATTGATATTCAGCAAACCCTAATATGAACTTAGGCTATGGAAGACCTGAAATCAGATGCGTGTGTGAAAGATCACATTCTTACAGAATTAGCATAGAATGCTAACATGTTGCTGACAGAAATCCTCGTACTCATATGGAGACACCTTCTCTGATACCTCATCTGATGCATGTAGCATGCATGTACTGATTCTCCTTTATGTATATCGAATAGGACTCCTCTAGATATGGATGCCACTGCCTCCATAAGCTCCAAGTAATACCTGTGTGCATAAAGAGAATAGGTACATGAATAATTAACATAAGATGCAATCTTATGTTAAGCTCCATCCAATGTCTTTGAAGTACTCCATAATCTTCATGTAGAAGACAATCTTCAAATACATCATGTAGATGGTTGATCCAAACCACCAAGCTGCTCATGAGTAAGTCTTCTCCATAAGCAAGAGTGTGAGCATACTCTTCTCGAAGAAGAACTCCATGGCTTCTCCTCATGTGCTTCAAAAGCTGCTCCATAGCTGCCCATATGTGCAACATGGCTGCCCCATGCGTGCATCAGCACAATCACCTCCAAGAGTGACCAAGTGTTGGCGTTGGATAATCGAAAAAGTGACCACAAAGCCTTCTTATATAGCCTTCTAAGTCCTCATGCGATAAAGCTCCAAAATAAAGCTGATTTTCATGCGAAAAGCTGGATCGCTGTTTTATTTAAAAGCTATCACAAATTTTTAATAAACCTTGCTTTTTAATTTTGATCGCTAAAATTAGCTTTTCAAATTACTATATTTGATCAAGATTTTCTCCCACCTCTGATCTTTGATGACTGAATGTCCTATACCATTACAAAGCTCTCATCTAGCTCTACAAGATAGGATCATAAAAATTTTACCCAAATTTTGTGCCAAAAATGACGAAGTACCATAATTAGGGTTTTTGCCCTAATAGGATTTTGGACTGATGTGACATTGATTTCCAACAACTAACATGGGCTAGGCATAGGATACATGTGCATATTCGAGATACCCCATGTGTGGTATTTATAGAGATATAGGTATTGCCATGCCAATATAGATCGAGCACGGGATACATGGATAGGATGGAAACCCCTGTCTTGAGGTATCGATCGGGATGCATGTGGTGCTATGTGTGTGATGATTGAGCACACAACACATGCATTGCCTCTTATTCAGAGTCTCGATAGTGGATAGCTAGCACCACTATGGACTCTTATCATGAGATAGTTTTTGACCTTGTATGGTTCAGGATGCCATTGCGGTCGTCAGGAGACGAGTCCAGTTATGGCAAGGGTCCTACTCATAGTTCCACTGATTGAAGGAGTGGGCTTTGCTCACCTTCTTGTGGAATTGTTATGTCCATTACATGATGTGCCCAAAAGGAAGTTGTTAGTGACCTGACAACTCCTTGCACTTGGTTCCCATTCGGACACCTTAGTTATGCCAGAAGGGAGTTGTGTTGTCTTCCCAAAAGGGAGTTATATTGCCTTCCCGAAAGGGAGATTTTAGTATTTCAGTGACTCCTGGCATCTGGTTTCCTTTAGGAGTACCGTTTATACTGATCAAAAGATCAATTAGATCGAAGGATTGACCATGGATTGTGGAGAATATGTTGGTGGTGTGATGATCATGCGTCAAATGATTTCGCTTGATCATAAATGGTATAGCTATCAGGGATACCTGTGTAGACACGAATGTTATGGAGCCGGATATATTAGAGAGGATGTTTCCCTCGATGGCAGCCCTCTTAGGCCCTCAGTTTTGATGGTAGCCCCTGTTGGAGAATTCCTCTCCTAATCGCAGCGGAAAGTGTAGAAGACCTTCTCAGGATCAAGACTCTTGCCAACAGCTGATCCTTCAAATGAAAACTGGTACCAACTGAAAAATGCAATGAACTTGAAACTTTGGTCACTCAAACTAGACACCTAGAGCTTTCAAATGAGCTATCAAACACTCAATTTGGAGTAGATTTGGGTTGGCAACTCTTTGATTCAAAACAGACTACCTGTCCACTCAGTTAGGCTGAAAACTGGACTTCACTAAAACCTGAATAACTAACAGACCATAAAGAATTTCATAAAATTGTTCTACAAAGAGGAAGTACTCAAGATAAGCTTTCCAACGAATGTTTAAACACTAAAATTGGATACATATGTTCAGAGATATGACTCTCACAAGTAGACTACCCAGAAATGGGTGTGCGGCTGGACATACTCTATGAGAGTAAACTGAACGAAATGACTCAAAACAAATGAAGTAGCTACAAGGGGGCTTCCACGCCTTCTTCCTCTATTCTTGAGTGTCCTCCCTTGCCTCTTTTATAGCCAAGAGACCAAAAACTCTCATGATGAGTTTGAGAGCTCTTCTCCATCATTTCTCCACTACTTTGGAGAGCCACTCCTCTTACAGTTCAGTTTTTGGATTTGATTCTCTTTTGAATGATTCTCTTTTGGCCTCCACTACTTGCTGAAATAAATGCTTCTATTTTTCATTTTTGTATTTTTCTTCTACTTGAAGAAAATCCTTTTTGCAAAAATATATACGAGCTTACTTCTTTATTTTTAACACTCCCCCTCAAGCTCACATGTGAGCTTGCATCTCCAGCCATATCCTGTAAGTTGATGTCGTCCTTGAACCTCTTTAGTTTAGAAGCATCTAGGGACTTTGTAAGCATGTCTGCAACCTGATCATTAGTTCCAATGAACTTTATATCCACATCCTTGCTCAAAACTTTTTCTCGAACATAATGATAATGCACTTCTATGTGCTTGCTTCGTGCATGAAACATTGGATTGTTTGTCAAGTGAATGCTTGACATGTCACCATAAATTGGAATGGTCTTTACCTGCACATCAAGATCAGCCAAGAGCTTCTTAATCCACATAGCTTCACAAGTTGCAAAGGCTAAACCTCTATATTCAGCTTCTGTAGATGATAGTGCAACAGTAGGTTGCTTCTTTGAGCTCCATGTGATAGGTTTGCTACCTATCATGAACACATAACCTGAAGAGGATCTTCTATCTTCCTTTGAACCAGCCCAATCAGCATCACTGAAGCCCTTTACCTGCAATTCTTCATCATATCTATAAAACAATGCATGATTGACAGTGTGCTTCACATATCTTAGCACTCGTTTGGCTGAATTTAAATGTTCACTTGTTGGAGCTTGCATAAATTGAGAAAGAACTCCAACAATATAACATAAATCTAGTATTGTGATCGTAGCATAGATCAATGAGCCTATAATACTCCTGTATGTAGTTACATCATGTAACTTCTCTCCATCATTTGAGCATAGCTTCACATTTGTGTCCATAGGTTGAGTGAGTGGTTTGCATTCACTCATTCCAAATATGAAAAGAACATCCAATAGGTACTTTCTTTGCATCAAGTAAATGCCATCTTTCCCATAGACTATCTCAATGCCTAAAAAGTATTTCAGCTCACCAAGATCTGAAATTTTAAACTCCTTACCGAGTTTCCTTTTGATCTCTTGTATTCCTGTAACATTACTTCCTGTTATGATGAGATCATCAACGTATATGCAAATATATACCTGCTTGCCTTCTTCTTTCTTCATGTAGAGAGAGGGATCTGCATTACTTGGACTATACCCACACCTTGTGAGGTACTCGACCAATCTTTGATTCCAAACACGTGGTGCTTGCTTCAGCCCATACAAAGCTTTCTTCAATCTACAAACAAAATTTGGATGCTTTTTGTCTTCAAATCCAATCGGTTGACTCATGTATACCTCTTCTTGAAGTTCACCGTTGAGAAAAGCATTTTTTATGTCAAGTTGGTACAATGGCCATCTCCTTGCTGCACTCACTGCAATCAAGGTTCTAATTGTTCCCATCTTTGCAACCGGGCTGAAAGTCTCTTCATAATCGATGCCGTGAGTTTGCTTGAATCCTTTTGCTACTAGTCTAGCTTTATGCCTTGCTAGAGAACCATCAGCATTTCTCTTTATTTTAAACACCCATTTATTTGGAACAATCTTCATACCTTCAGCCTTTGGAACTAGCTCCCATGTGTGATTGTCCTTGAGAGCTTTCATCTCTTCTTGCATAGCTTCTTGCCATTGTTTTTGTGTACATGCTTCTTCATATGCATCCGATTCTTTGTCTTTGACCACCTGTGTCATATATGCAAAATGCTTTGCAATAAAACTATCATAGCTCAACCTTTCAATTGGATAACTTGCTCTTGAAGACCTCCTTTCATTTCCTTTTGAACATTGCTTCTTCAACCGCTTCAACTTTACCTTTGGTGTGATCACCTCTTCATACTCTTCTTCACTTGCATTTGAATCACTATTTTGGGAAGCACTTTCAGCTTTAGATCTTTCATAAGCTGATGTTGGTGATGAGGAATGACTCCTTAGCTTCCCCTTCCATGTTGAGCTTTCTCCAAGTGATGTAGAAGCTTCTGGACCTGACATTTGAGTGCTTGTTTGCTGAAATTCTTCTTGGACAGCACCTCCATCATCTTCGCAATCTTCTTCAAGAATCTTCTCTTTCCCTTTGTCTCCAAACCATGGTCTTAGCTCATCAAATACCACATCTCGTGAGACTCGTAGCTCCTTTGTCACCGGATTGTAGCACCTATATCCCTTTTGCTCCGATGAATATCCAATAAAAATACATTTTTTGGACTTTGCCTCCATCTTTGTCCTTAGTTCTTGAGGGATGTGAACATAACACACACATCCAAAAACTTTGAGATTTGTAAGGTCAGGTTTCTTACCGGAATAAACCTCCTCGGGAGTTAGATTATGCACTCCAGCCGTTGTGCACTTGTTCATCAAATAAACGGCCGTACTAGTTGCTTCAGCCCAATAGTTTAGTGGCATCTTCATCTCGTTGAGCATGCATCTTGCAACTTCTGTGATATGTCGATTTTTCCTTTCAGCTATTCCATTTTGTTAAGGTGTGTACCTACATGTAAATTGTCTCTTGATTCCATTTTCATAAAGAAACTCTGAAAATTCTTTGGAGAAATATTCTCCTCCTCCATCGGACCTCAAGGTCTTTATGTAGCGTCCTGTTTGCTTTTCTACATGTGCTTTAAATATTTTGAACATGGAGAACACATCTGATTTTTGTTTTATGCAAAACATCCATACTTTTATTGAATGATCATCGATAAAAGTGACAAAATATCTATTACCAACCACTGATGGTTGTTGTGATGGTCCCTATACATCCGTGTGTATCAAGTGGAGGACATTCCTTGCCACATAGTTGCTCTTCTTGAATGGTTGTCGAGTTTGCTTTCCTAGTTGGCATGCTTCACAAAACTCATGTAGTCCAACATCATTGAATCTTGGAAGACCTCTTACCACTTCATGGTTTCTCATGTCCTTGAGCTTGGGAATGTTGATATGTCCAAATCTTTTGTGCCACAAATCGATTTCAGCAATCCTCTTGTTTCCAAACTAAATATACATCACCTTTCCATGTGGTTGTTGAATGTCCAAGGTGAACATCCTACTGTCAGGGGAGCACTAGATTGTGCTCTCTGACTACAGTAGACAAGATTTCCGAAATACACTTATGATTACAAGAACACCCACGTAGGGAAAATGATACAAGAATATGTGACTGATACAAGATGTCCCACAACCCGGGACCAATAGGTATGGAAAACTGGACTAGAGATGATACAGGAGATCCCACAACCCGGGATCGTAAGTATGAGACAAGATATCTGGAATACAAGAACTCCCTCCTGAGAGATGAACTAGATACACGACGACAGGATCTCGTACTACGAGATTACAAGGGGACAAGATAGGATGTCCAAGAACTAGACTAGAACAAGGAACAAGACAAGAACTAGAACTGGAACTTGAAGAGTACTTACTTGGCGGTCACGACTCCTTGAGCTCCCAAGACTGGTATTGGCAAGACTGATATGAATGTGGCCAACCCCTCCTTTTATAGGTTTTCAAGGGGGGTTCATGAAAGGCGGTTACGAATTGATGATGTCATCGATGATGTCATCAATTCGAAACATGAGCTCTGGATATCCGAATCAGGCAAGTAGACAGTCGATCTTAGGGTTTTGGCACGCTCCGGACGCAATGGAAGCATTGGTTTCTCCCAATTCTGAACCAAACATGAGATATAGAGTTCACATGGAATCTAAGGTCAGGGGTTTCCTTTGCCCATGACATCACTTCCCCCTCAAGCGACGAGTTCCACGAGTAGCGGTCATGTTATTTGGTCTCGGCTTCGTTGGATTTCTCTGATGGAATTCTTGAACCTTGATTGGTGCTCTTTGAAGGTTTTCTGCAGGTTCCCAAGTACGATCACTGATGTCATACCCTTTCCAATGAATAAGGTATTCCAATCTTCCTCGGGATATTCTGGAATCTAGGACATGCTCGACTTCAAATTCTTCATGGTCATCAATCTCGATAGGTGGTGAAGGACTAGGTCTCTCCCCCCTCAATGGTGACATCTGATATGGTTCTAACATGGATACATGGAAAACTGGATGTATTCTCATGGTACTTGGTAGCCGGAGCTTGAAGGTGACTGGGTTAATCTTGGCCAAGATGGTGAATGGACCAAATCTTTGATGATCTAACTTTGCACAAGGCCTTGAAGTTTGCAAATTGCTTCGGAGTAACCATACTTTATCTCCAATTTGATATGATGGATTCTGAACACGTTGTTGATCTGCATAGTACTTATATTGTTCTTGAGCTTTACAGATCTCTTCCTTGAGTTCTTTGTGAATGTCCATCAGGTACTGGGCCTTGTCTCTGGCAGCTGGGTTCTTGACATGATTTGAGAGGTTTATATCCATCCTTGGATGTTGTCCATAGTTTGCAAAGAAGGGAGTTTGCTTTGTAGATGCATGAACACTATTGTTATAAGCAAACTCTACAAACGGTAAAAGCTCAAACCAATCATTTTGATGGTAGTTGCTGGTGCAACGGAGATATTGCTCCAGGATTTGATTCACCCGTTCTGTTTGTCCATCAGTCTGTGGATGATTTGCTGTGGATAGTTTAACTTGAACACCAAGGAGCTTGCAAAGACTGTTCCAGAAGCTGGATATGAACTCTGGACCTCGATCACTGACAATATCCTCAAGCAATCCATGAAGCCTAAAGATGTATCTGCGAAAGAGTCTAGCAATGGCTGCACCTGTGATTGCCTTTGTAGTTGGAATGAAGTGTGCCATCTTTGTGAATCTATCCACAATAACAAGAATGGCATCATACTTATCTGACTTTGGTAGATCTGTGATGAAATCCATAGATAATGAAGCCCATGGCCTTTCTGGAATAGGTAAAGGTTGCAAGAGGCCATGAGGCTTATGTCGTGGTACCTTAGATCTATTGCAAGTGTCACAGGTTCGGATATATTCTTTGACTTCCTTCCATATTTGAGGCCACCAAAAATCCCTGGATATGAGTTCTATTGTTTTATTTACTTCAAAATGTCCTGCTGCAAGGTTGTCATGACGTTGTTGAAGCACCTGGATCCTGGGTTTTCCTGGAGGGACATACAATAGGTTTTTATAGAACAATAAGCCGTCCTTTTCCTCGAATTCATTTACTTCTTGGACTTTTCCTTCTTGAGTTTTTTGCTTAACATTACAAAATAGTTCATCTTGTGGTAAATTCTCATGAATCAAATGATTCAAGGCTGAATCTTCAAGATGGGTTGAAGAGATAGCTGCTAATTGGAGATGCTCAGGCTTGAGTAATACACTCTCTTGTTGATCGAAGGCCTCTTCACCCTTCTTTGGTGCAAGGTAAGATCTTCTTGACAAGGCATCTGACTGACACTGTTGACGTCCTGGACGGTATGTGATGACAAAGTCGAATCTGGATAAAAAGTTACTCCATCGAGATTGCCTTCTATTGAGAATCTGGGTGGTCATAAAATATTCTAGGTTCTTGTGATCTGAATACACAATGACTTTATGAGGTGCTCCTTCTAGATGATGACGCCAGGTATCAAACGCGTCTACTATGGCAAGAAGTTCTTTATCATGAATTTCATAATTAATTTCTGGAGGGGAAAACTTCCTTGAATGATATGCAACTAGATGTAGGTGTCCATCATCTCCATATTGGGAAAGAATGGCCCCTAGAGCAAAGTCTGATGCATCTGTCTCAAGGAAGAAGGGCTTACTAGAATCAGGATGAACTAGAATTGGGGCGGTAGTGAATGCTGATTTCAAGGTCTGAAAGGCCTTTTCTGCTTCTTCGGTCCATGAGAATTTGGAGTTCTCGGTAAGCTTGGTAAGAGGTGTTACTATCTTGGAGTAATCTCTAATGAATATCCTGTAGAAATTGGCAAACCCCAAAAAACATTGTACATCTCGAACACATGAAGGTGGTTGCCAATCAAGGATTGTCTCAATCTTCTTAGGGTCCATAAAAATTCCTTTATCTGATACAATGTACCCTAAAAATTCCACTTCTGTCTTATGGAAAGAGCACTTCTCCAATTTTGCATATAATCCTTTTTCTCTTAGTTTCTCTAAGACTATCTTTACATGGCATTCATGATCTTCTAGATTTTTGGAAAATATCAAGATATCGTCAAGGTATATTACAACAAAATCATCTAAATATTCTCGGAAGATATCATTCATCATATGTTGGAAGACAGCTGGAGCATTTGTGAGACCAAATGGCATAACTACATATTCAAAATGGCCATACCTTGTTCGAAATGTTGTCTTCCATTCGTCTCCTTCTCTGATCCTGACAAGGTTGTAAGCTCCTTGAAGGTCAATCTTCGTGAAGGATTTTGCTTTTCCAAGGCGTTCCAAGAGCTCGGATATGAGTGGTAGAGGGTATCTGTTCTTTATAGTGACTTTATTCAATCCACGAGTCTACACACATCCGGAGAGTCCCATCCTTCTTCTTTACAAATAAGATAGGAGCTCCTGCTGGAGACTTTGAGTGTTTGATAAACCCCTTTGCTAGATTCTCATCAATGTTCTTGCGTAGTTTTGTAAGTTCCTCTGAGGATAGTATGTAGATTGGTCCAAAGGGCGGTTGTGCTCCCTCTTGAAGTTCTATGGCACAATCATAGGGTCTATGCTCAGGAAGGATGTCTGCATTCTTCTTTTCAAAAACATCTTCAAAGCCTTTGTACTGACTGGGTAACTGCACTGGATCATCTTTCTTAGATTCTTGAGCTCGTATGGCATAGATCATATATGTGGGTTCCTTTCTTACTGCATGTATGAAGGCTTTGGCTCCGACATATGTTGGGTTCTCTGGATATCTCGAGGGGTAATTTTATTATTCTCCCAATTAATTTCTGGATTATGTTTCTTTAACCACGGCATTCCGATGATAACCATATTTACTGGACTCGATATTACATTGAAACATATGTGTGAATCATGGTCACCAAGATGTACTCTTAGTGGTATGGTTTCCATGGTTATATTCCCCGAAGCTAGAGGCCGTCCATCGACTACTTCAGCTACTACTGGTCTGTTCTTCTGAAGTACTGGAATTCCATGTTTCTTAACGAGTCCTTCATCAATGAAACATGAGGACGCTCTTGAATCTACCAGAGCCATAAGGGAAAGGGTCTTCTTAGACATGATTAACTTGACAGGGGCAAGACATGTTTCTACGGGTGTGGATGGAATTATGAGACCCTTGCTTATATCATGGTCCGGTTGTATGGTCTCTTTTACAATTTGACTTCCTCGTTTCCCTGCTCTACAAGGGTGGCTGCAACTTTGGAGTTCGTTCTCTTGTTGGGACAATTAATTGCAATGTGGCCAAGGTTTCCACAATATAGACATAATTTGTTATCCCTCCTTCTTTGTTTCTCGTGGTGTTAGAGGCTGGAACCTAGTTACATCTATCTGCATAGGTTCGGACATAGGCTCATCTCTCGGTAGGCTGGAAAGGTTTCCATTGGCGAGGTCTTCCTTCTACTTGTTTTTCTTGTTTCCTTTCAAAAAGGCAGTTATCACATTGAATGGCTTGGTTGATGTATTCATTCAATGTCTTCACCTCTGGCATCGTGAGTAGAAGGTCCTTCACATCATCCCTTAAGCCCCACCTAAATTGGCTTATGAAATAATCTTCATGCCAAGTGAGGTCACATATCAACCGCCTAAATTCTGATGCATAGGTAGAGGCAGGGCGGTTACCTTGACGTAGCTTCCGAAGTTTTGTTTCTGCCACTCGACTCGTGTCTGCATCTCCAAATGTAGCGATGAGCTCTCTAAGAAACCCCTCATAGTCATGAAGTACGGCCAGATCCTTCTCCAGGATTGGGGCGAACCATGATAATGCTTGACCGTAGAGCAAGGTTCCAACAAAACCGACCTTGGATGCATCATCAGGGTATCTATCAGGATGCATACAGATGTACAATTTGACTTGTTGCAAGAATCCCCGGAACTTTGTGCGATCACCGTCGAACTTTTTTGGCATGGAGATCTTCGGTTCCCTCATGAAGGATGTACTAGGTCGTTGATTTACTTGCATACTCCCTTGATTTGTCTGAAGACTCCCGATTCGTTCTTGTAATTCTTGGAGGAGTGCACCTACATGCCCTGGATGTCCCATCTCGATTTGTGTC
Organism: Ceratopteris richardii; assembly: GCA_020310875.1. Classification (NCBI taxonomy): domain Eukaryota; kingdom Viridiplantae; phylum Streptophyta; class Polypodiopsida; order Polypodiales; family Pteridaceae; genus Ceratopteris; species Ceratopteris richardii. Next base: position 27,184,230 of record CM035441.1, read on the forward strand.
TGTCGATGAGTTAGGTCTTCGACTTGTTGTTGGAGACTCTGAAGTGTTGCTACAATCTGTTCATAAGCATTCTCCATGATGACTGGTCTTGGATTGAAGCTAGTCTTGCCAAAATGTCAGGGGAGCACTAGATTGTGCTCTCTGACTACAGTAGACAAGATTTCTGAAATACACTTACGATTACAAGAACACCCACGTAGGGAAAATGATACAAGAATATGTGACTGATACAAGATGTCCCACAACCCGGGACCAATAGGTATGGAAAACCGGACTAGAGACGATACAGGAGATCCCACAACCCGGGATCGTAAGTATGAGACAAGATATCTGGAATACAAGAACTCCCTCCTGAGAGATGAACTAGATACACGAAAGAACTCGACAAGATCTCGTACTACGAGATTACAAGGGGACAAGATAGGATGTCCAAGAACTAGACTAGAACAAGGAACAAGACAAGAACTAGAACTGGAACTTGAAGAGTACTTACTTGGCGGTCACGACTCCTTGAGCTCCCAAGACTGGTATTGGCAAGACGGATTATGAATGTGGCCAACCCGTCCTTTTATAGGTTTTCAAGGGCGGTTCATGAAAGGCGGTTACGAATTGATGATGTCATCGATGATGTCATCAATTCGAAACATGAGCTCTGGATATCCGAATCAGGCAAGTAGACAGTCGATCTTAGGGTTTTGGCACTCTCCGGACGCAATGGAAGCATTGGTTTCTCCCAATTCTGAACCAATCATGAGATATAGAGTTCACATGGAATCTAAGGTCAGGGGTTTCCTTTGCCCATGACACCTACCTTCTTTCCTTCCTTGAGCAATGACCTTGAATCCTTCTTTTGGATTCTTTATAAAGCAGCCTTTTCCATTGAAGATAACATGATATCCTTTCTCTACCATTTGTCCTACTGAAATCAAATTCTTTGCAATGGTAGGAACATGAAGAACATCAGCCAATACCTTTCTATCTCCAATCTTGATATCTCCAACATGCTCAATTGTGTGTTTAGTTTCATCGCCGGTCTCCACACATCCTTTTCCACTTGGAGCTTGTAGCTTTGTGAACAAATCTCCTTGGCATGTCATATGGTTGCTGCAACCTGAATCTATGAACCATTTTTGGTCATCACTTCTCGAGTTGTAGTCATGCTTCATGGCAAACATGGTTTGCTTGTCTCCTTCACTTGATGTACTCGCATAATTATTTTGGCCCCTTTGGTTGCCTCCATTCAGCCTTCCATTCTTTTGCCAAGAATCATTTGCATAATGTCTTAGTTTACCACAATGATAACATGTTATACCTTTATGAGGATTGTATGAACCTCGACCTCTTCCTCTATTTCTTTCTCGACCTCTTCCATGTGTGTTGTCATTTGAGTTGTCCTTGTTGTCCTCCGAGTTGTGTTGGCTGAAATTTGTGTTGTTGTAGCTTCTTCTTCTTCCTCTCGAGCCTCCTCTTGAGTTCCTTCGTCTACCTCGTCCTGCATATAGCATTTGACTATGGCTGTCCTTACCTTTGTTTCCTTCTCCTTGTTGAGCAATCTCTTCAGCCACAAGATTTGGTATAATCTCGTCGAATGTTGGGAGAGGATCTCTATAAAGAATGTTTGTGATGGGGGGCTTCCACTTTTCTTCACTTCTCAAGCCATTGAGGGCTGTTTGGACGATGTCTTCCTCTTCTATCTTGCATCCAACTCATGCTAGCTGATCTCGAAGCTCTTTGATCCTCAATGTATACTCACTAATGCTTTGGTTTGAGCTTTTCCTCATGTTGTTGAGCTCGTTCTTGAGTTGCATCCTTCGCGACCTTGCTGAGGTAGCATACACCTTCTCCAATGCTTCCCGAACTTCCTTGGTTGTTTCTAAGCTTTGCACATGACCAATCATAGTGTTAGAAATAACTTGTGAGATGAGGAACATCACCCTTCGATTCCTCTCTTCCCAATCAGCAAATTGTCGCCTTTGTGCCGGAGTAATGTTGGGATCTTCAATGTCCACCGGTTGTGGATCGTCTCCACTAACTAGACTCCATAAACCTTTACCTTTAAGGTAATTTATCATTCTATACCTCCAAGACTGAAAATTGTCTTTGTCTAACTTCTCAACTTGTTGTCCTAAATCAGCCATTGAAAACTTCCAAGATTGAAGTTTACCTCAAGTATGTTGTGGCGCTCTTTCTTGACTTCACGAAGCTCCCCCTTGATTTGTAGCTTCTCCTTTGCTTCAGTTCAGTTCCAATGCTTTTCCTCTTCAAACTCCAATGCTCTGATACCAATTGTTGGAGAATTCCTCTCCTAATCGCAGCGGAAAGTGTAGAAGACCTTCTCATGATCAAGACTCTTGCCAACAGCTGAACCTTCAAATGAAAACTGGTACCAATTGAAAAATGCAATGAACTTGAAACTTTGGTCACTCAAACTAAACACCTAGAGCTTTCAAATGAGCTATCAAACACTCAATTTGGAGTAGATTTGGGTTGGAAACTCTTTGATTCAAAACAGACTACCTGTCCACTCAGTTATGCTGAAAACTGGACTTCACTAAAACCTGAATAACTCACAGATCATAAAGAATTTCATAAAACTGTTCTAGATAGAGGAAGTACTCAAGATAAGCTTTCCAACGAATGTTTAAAAACTAAAATTGGATACATATGTTAAGAGATATGACTCTCACAAGTAGACTACCCAGAAATGGGTGTGCGGCTGGACATACTCTATGAGAGTGACTGAACGAAATAACTCAAAACAAATGAATTAGCTACAAGGGGGCTTCCACGCCTTCTTCCTCTATTCTTGAGTGTCCTCCCTTGCTTCTTTTATAGCCAAGTGACCAAAAACTCTCATGATGAGTTTGAGAGCTCTTCTCCATCATTTCTCCACTACTTTAGACAGCCACTCCTTTTACAGTTCAGTTTTTGGATTTGATTCTCTTTTGAATGATTCTCTTTTTGCCTCCACTACTTGCTGAAGTAAATGCTTCTATTTTTTATTTTTGTATTTTTCTTCTACTTGAAGAAAATCCTTTTTGCAAAAATATATACGAGCTTACTTCTTTATTTTTAACAGCCCCTTGGGTTTTTTACCCAAGAGCCGTTGCCCACAAAATGTATGCCCCATTGTTATGTATGCCCCACCGTTATGTATGCCCCATTGTTATGTCTACAAATGGTATGGTTTCACCCAGCATATACCTCTCATTTGTGATCTGATTGGGTGAGTGACTTTTCCCACTTGTATGTTGTTCATGATAGTATACAATATCGACTGATGTATAGCCCGTTAATGTTGATATTTAATCATGAGCTAATCTCTTTCTCAACTACGAGACCTAGAGGCATAGATCCTTGGACTGTAGCAGAGACATATTTGGGCATGTTCATGCATGGTCAATGACCAAAAGTCATAAAAATAATGTAAATGCCTATAACTCCCCAATTTGGGGTCCACAAAATATAACAAAAATATGTCTAAAAAGCTCTCAAAGAGAACTTTTAGTAAGAAGGATCAAAATATACAGAAGGAGAGTCCTTGGGACCTTTATCCTCGACTCTTTTTCTCAAGTGATTTCCCTCTTGATGAAATCTTCTTGCCTCTTCTACAAGATGTGTTAATTCCCCTTTACTTCTAGACGTGGTACTCCCTTAAATCCCTCCTTCTCTAATGGTGATTATCTTCCTTCTACACCTCCATTACGACTCTCCTCCAAGTGGTTACATATCTCGCTTCTCCTCCCCTCAACGATGACTTCACTCTTCCTTCTTAATCATTCTCCTACATGTGGAATTTCTCCTTCTTGTGTATGTCCTCTCCAAGAGGGAGAGACAATAGTGGCAGGTAACATGTACCAAAAAACAAAATATATGTAAAGACCAAGCTGATGACTAAGGCATCCTTGGAGACAACCATGCAAGCACCCCAACTTGTAACCATGCAACTAGCAGAAGTCACCTTGACCCTAGACGGTCTTACAGAATGGTCAAGCCTCCCGAGGCATCAAAGTGGTTGAATCTCCTTGGGTGCCAAAGTCATAAAGTCTCATTGGGCGCCAAAGTGGTCAAGCCTCTCTAAGCACCAAAGTGGTCAAGCCTCTCTAAGCACCAAAGTGGTCAAGCCTCCCTACGTGCCAAAGTGGTCAAGTCTCACTGAGCACCAAAATGGTCAAGCCTCCCTAGGTGCCAAAGTGGTCAAGCCTCCCTGGGGCCACAATGGTCAAGCCTCCCTGGGCGCTAAAGCGATTAAGCCTCCCTTGGCAAGTATCTTAGCTTGGAAACTAGCACCATGCTCCTCTGACAAGGAATCTCAAGGGAGAGGTAGTCATGATAAGGCGGGACCACAGCATCAGGCACCAGTACCTCACAACTCTTGACAACTCTGGCAAGTGTAACCACCCACGCTAGGACAAATGTAGCCATAACTTCCCCACTACTCTTGCAACAGACTCCTAAAATATCCTTGCACCTCTTGGCTATAAAAAGGACATTCAGAGCACCAAGGGACATATGGAGATACACACACATAGAGAGATACAACCGGAGAGACAGACACTCAGAGATAGGCAGATATACTTAGCTAAGAGAGATAGACCTTGTCTTAGGGGATCCAAACCTTGTACTCTTTTCCCTCCTCTTAGGAAGTCTCTCCTAGTTCATGCTAACAAGAGGGCACCCTTGAGGAGCATCAAGAGAGAGTAAGATGTTTGTAATCTTCTCTTGAGTAAAGGAGTTGCCTTCTCTTCATGTGTTCCCAAGTCCCTCTCTAAGTCTTTGAGTTGGTGATTTAAATCTCTTAGAACACTCAGTAAGTAGTAGAGTAGTGCAATTGCATTCCCTGCACCCACACACAAATTCACCATCTACATGAGCACCACTTAAAGATGGTTCCACAATATTGAGTTTCCTTCCCAAGAGGCTTCTTAAGGGGAAGAATATGCAGAAGCAACACCACCTCGAGATGGAGATCATGTATAGGATATATGTGGACTTGAGTGGGAGCGGTTGCATTCTCTTTCTCACCACGTTCCAACCCCCATTTTTGGGGACAAAATAGACTTAAGGAGAAGAAAAGGACACTGACATGCCATGTGACACTCATGCAAGAGGCCATCGGGAGCCATTATGGATAATTCACATGGAGAAAGAGATTAAATTTATCAAAGGACACATGGTGGGGAGGCAGATTATTCATATCCCATCTCATTGAGTCAGTAAGGTCATTCTTACAGCTGGATATGCATTATCTTCTTCTCTTCTGGCTGGCAAAAGTCTGGTGGTGACGTTTACATCAGGAGAGCCCAAAGGAATTCATCATTCAACAAGCTCCATTCATGCTTGACTTAAACTGGCATTGAACATATAAGAGGTTCACTCAATTCTGACAGTAGAAATCTTCATATGCATTCCCATGTTATGAAGAAAGCTGATGGTGGAAAAAAACAATAAATTACATGAAACAAAAATGCATCAACAATGAATACAGAGACATCAGATGAGAGTTTGGGCTCCTTCTCCAGATTACAGAAGGAAACTGTGAGAATGCTAGAAACTGTGAATTCAGAGCCTACACTACGAATGAAGCCTTCTCTTACTGTTTAATCCCAACACGTTATAAAATTAGACTGACAAAAAAATTATGAGCTTCGCGATCACATGAATAGGAATCTTGCTTGATTTAGCTCACAAATCGTTCAAGAGAAAGACTTCCTTCTTCCTGAAGGTGTGATTAATGGATTAATGCTGAAGG